>CM053977.1:15928631-16647775 GCA_028641955.1 Protonibea diacanthus | reverse complement strand
ACAGCATTGAACAGTTACACACAGCTGTAACAAATCACCTTAATACTGATTTCTTTAATAATAATTGACTGAAACATTGGACTAAAAATGAATGATTTAACACGGAAACACTTGTGGTCATAACCTGTGACGATATTCACAGCAATCTTTGATAAATATTAACATATGATGTGCAATGATTACTATGTTTACTACACTTATATCAGTTTTACTGTTCCCATAACGTAGAATATATTTTCAGTATCACAATTCAGTCATCCGTTACCACTTCAGTGAAACATTAATTGGAATTTGTCTTGGTCAAGTTTGGTCAAAAGTACAGAATATACAAGGCATCCAGTTGACTTTTCCAAATCCTGACCCATTTTGGTTTGTCTCCAATATCTGTTGAGCAACCTCAGTCAACTTTCTCCTTTTCTGTTTACTGTACTGCTACGTGCTATGCCCATCTATATTGAAAGGGAAGCCAGATTTTGTAGATGGTTAGAAGATAAATGCGACATATATAGTCACATCCTAAGTTAGCTGATGTTAGCAAAACACTAGCTAACTAGCTAGCTAATGATTGATGTAGATTAGCTAGCAACATCTTTTAACCATCTTCCAAAGTTTCAGCGTTTTCTTTTTAACATAGATGAGCCAGCACAAAGCAGTACAGGGAACAGGAAAGGAAAATTTGAGGTTGAGGTTTCAACTCAGTAACAGAGCAAAAAGCAAAAAAACATTTAAACATAAACAAAAAACATTTTATTATATTATATGTCCATGAAATGGTAGATAGGTTTTTCCCTGGATGGGCAGTCTTCAAAGAAACTAATTCAGCCTCCTACAAGGAGGGAAAAAGATGCCAGAAAGCAGGCCATGAAAGGCAGCCAAGTGCATTGCATTCTTCTGCTAACTACTAGTTGCTTTTACGTCCCTTTTCATAGACATACTATGCTATAAGGCAAGACCAGGAGTGAAACCTGGTCCTGGATGACCAGCACTCATGTCCAGTTTCTCCACCCATGTTCTTCCATTCATGTTGTTGGTAGGCCTAGTACTAGACTGCTGTATTGCTAAAGTAACAACCTTGTTAGATACAACCTAGCTATGTTGTCTTGTTGAGCTACTACATGTGCCATTGCGGTCTCAACTAAGTGTTGCTAACTTCAACAAAAACATCTAATAACCAAAGTTAAACTTTGTCTGCCAGCAAACACCAACAACTGCTATTAATTTAGATCAATGTAGACCAACAGACATCTGATTACGGTAGTTATAACGTTAGCTAAACTAAACAAAGCTGGCTACATAAAATGGGGTGCATTGCTGGAAGTGTTGTTTGGTTCATGACATAGGATGCTTCTGCCTTTTTTGATTACAATAGTTTGTCTTTTCGACCAAGGTCCATACCTGCAAATTTAGTTTCTAAAACTGCCATACGCAACCCACTATTGAACTATGTAACAAAATACAAAGATGCATAAAGAGGCCACATGCCTTGATGATGACTGCCTTGTAAAGGTCTCTGAATCAACCCCCTCTGATCTGCTAGTCTACCTAGCATCTGTCCCACAGACATTGTGAAAGGTTCGAATTTTGTCTGAATCAGTCAATTGCAATTGAAGATATCTTCCATAAACACCCAGATCTTCAGATCATCTGTAGATTTAAGAAAATACGGCCATGTCCTGAATGATGATCCAATTTCCCCCAAAATGGAACTTTTTTGCATCTGAATTTTCAAAATAAATGTTTATCTAAAGTCTGTCTATTTCATTAATTATAACTGTTTTATTTTTACTTTTATTGCCTATTTATTCAGTCTTATTGTTCACTTTGTATATTTTTTTCATGCATATTTTTTTTATTAAGTTAGCTACAGTTACAGTACAATTTAACAACAATATCAGTATAGGATATTGAAAGTGCACACAGTGTGGGTCTGTGTGTGCATGTGTATGGTGGGGGTCTTTAAAGCCCCAAGGCAGATTTGTGAAAGTGCTGACGTGGCGGGGTGGGGGGCTGGCCAGGCTTACCATTGTGTGACTGCAGCATGTTCTGCCTGAGTTGGGGTCGTTTTTCATGCGGGGTCGGCTGACCTTTTGAATAGTTTGGATTTGGACACACTCCAGATGAAGAGAGGGCTCTGGCCCTGCCTGTACGAGCTGCTCGTTTGGACACAATGACCCAGGAGCACATGGTAAACATAAGCTCACCCCACCATAAACCCTGAGGCCAGCACAGCAGAGCAGCATGGGGGGGTGAGCACTTGTTGCAAAGGTTTCTAGCTGCGTGGCGGTGATGTGAGGGCAAAGAGCTGTGCAGACAGCAGTGAAGTGTCATACAGGGAAAAGCGAGGTGCCTACTTTTCAACACTGAGGGACTTAACATAACGTACGGCAAAATAGTTCTTTGAGCTAAATGCCCAGCACACTAACATTATCACAATAACAATACTAACATGCTGATGTTTAATAGGTATAATGTGTACCATCTTAGTTGTGAAGTTGCGAAGTACACCAAATACACATGAGGATGATAGAATGTCAAGAGTTTTGCAGATATTGGTCATGGATAAAAATCACCAATTTTTAGGATTTTTAGGATTCCCAAATATCATGGAAATAGTTGTTTCCCATTTTTCAGTCTGGACCAAAGTGATCCAGAAGAAAACGATTCAACACTACTATCCCATGAGCTACGCAGTCGGCATTGCTGTCACAGTTGGGTAAGTATCGAGAGAATTGTCACAGATTAAGATGTCCTCACACTAAATCTTCATCTCGCTTTGTTTACATGTATTTATCCGTCAGTCTATGTTTATTAACTATAAACAAAATGAAACATGAAGCCAAAGCGGAAAAACTGCAGTTCCTCAAACAACCACTTGAGGCTGGCTGCTGAAGTGAGTCAATCGTCATAAGGCCACATGTTTAATCGCCCAACTTCACAGCAGAAATAAACATATTTTTAGCCTGGTACAAAACAGTCTCCATAGCTAATTTCATGGCAATTGTCCTGAGGATGAACTCCCTCTTTTAAATTATATCAAGGCTAATTATGAGTACGGCCTGGTAGCTTAACCAGCTCAACCAGATTTCTGATAAAAGGTTCATAGCCAGGGATTCTCACATCAACCCAATGATAACCTGCATGCATTGCACACTAGTTTCAGGTCCTTTCACAGAGTGAAAAACTGACCTTGTTTACAGTTCCAGGTGTCACCGGTTTTATTTTGAATAGTGATGTCTGGTCATCTGACAAGATGTCAGTTGAGTGGCAAGGGTAAATTGGCAGCAAAGCTCTTTCTGCAGTATAATTTTTAAAACTTACCAAGACTTACCAGTTGTTTATTTTGCTCCAGTTTGTCTCCATTTTGCTCTCATGCCTGCAGTTTGTTTCAAATGTTTTCGATGTAGACACCCTCCTCAACATGGCTGCTTATGGTGTGAAATAAAGAGGATGCAATGGTTCCACTGAAACTTTTTGGCAGTAACACGTTTTATTACTTTTGTTTGCATACTTTTCGTGTATAAAATATCCACTCACAAAGTTTCCTGCAGAAACTCTTGTGACCTGGTTGAAGGAAAGCTCTACTTTTATATACAGGATAAGCCCTGCAGGTAGAGTCTCCTCACCTTATTAAGTGTGGAATAAATTAAACATGGCCACCATGGGAATACGGTCAATCAGGTTAAATTTAAAATGAATCATGTCTTGTTAAAACATCAATGCAGCCATTGGTTTTAAAATCTTATCTTTAAACTCGTGCTGGCAGCGTTCATGGAGGTGAGAACAGCTGAGGTTTGTTGTTCCTGCTCGCTGTGTGTTTGCTGTTCTCCAGCCAATGAGTTCACAACGTGTTTCCTCCAGCCTCATCCTGCACTTCAGAGTCAGGAAAGAGGAGAAGGATTGAGGAGGGGGCGAGCTTTGGGCGAGGGACAGCTGAACAAACAGAGGGAACAGAAAGAGAGAGAGAGAAGGACAGGAGGGGGGAGAAACCCTGAGTTTTTCTCTGAGTGTGCCACGTAATTTGAGCAAACCCATTTATCTCGGGCCACTGGCTCTTCGGGCCCTCTGGGTGTTGAGTTTCGGTGACAGATGAAAAGAAATGAGCTGTCTCGGCTGGAATCTGAAGCCAACCTCACGCCAAAGATGAACCGGCCTGAGCGAGAGAGAGAGGGCGGAGGTCTGGATCTGGTTTAGATTGGCCATCTGATTGGTTGGCAGACATCAAAAGGAGCAGCAGACCAAAGTTTTAACCCATCCGAGTGTTTTTGTTGTTTGAAGGAATGTGAAAATTGAAACTGTCAGTAGAAGTCATTCTTCTACTTTCCTTTTCAATAAAGAGCAATAATACTAACATATTCTTTGGACGGGGACCTCTCGGACCCTTTCAAGGGGCCCTGCTGGACCCCAAAGTTCAAGAAACAGACTTAACGACACCTCAAGTTCCAAGTTAAAGATCGCTTTCTCCAGATTTGAGCTGAATTGTCATTGTATCGTTCACAAATAAAAGCTTTCGGAAAAAACTGGTGAGTTCATGCTTCTAAAGCAGGATAATGTGATAATTTGATATTTTATTACTGAATGAATTATTTAAAATAGAACAAAGACAAATAAGGATTTATACCACACATCGGTACTTGTTACCAACCAAAATGTGTCCATCAACTTCTGTTCAGATTTGGACTCTTTTTTTACTTAATTTGTTGATCGTGTAGTTCCTCATTTAAATCGTTTCCAGAAAGGATTCAGCTGCTTGACTTCAGACCAGTATTAATAAAAGTCTCGTCTCCACACGAGTCCAAATAAATATATTTTTGTTTCATAATGTGTTTGTATTTTTCTTCAGTTCCTGAAAACTTTTGCCAGAGTCTCGACATGTTCTTTCAGAACAAGAGGAACTTCATTATAGAGGATGTTTACAGTGTGTGCACGTCTTTGTTACATTTCATACTTAAACTTTTGATTCAGAGAGAAACTTGTTACCATGTTTCACTCCTTCCACTCCTCCAGCTGCAGTTTCGTGGTTTTGCAGAATATGGTTATACATTCCAAGTAGACAGGTCAGGAGATAAATGAATAAGAATAAAACACTGCCAAGAGATCGGCATATTGATAATGTTAAATTCTTAAGTGATCTTTCCAGAAAAGTCTCTTTTACTGAAGGGTGAGGACTTTTCCCATCAAACTAATGTAACAATTAATCTTAGATAGTTTTTGGAGTAAATTATAACCCAAATTTTTGTCTTAGTGTTGAACTGCAAGTGCCTGCAGGTATCATTAAGTTAGATTCAGATAGGACCTTAAAGACACCGTCGTTTACGATGGATAGTAAACATTACATAATCTAAACCACTGCTGACCTGTTGACCAAGCGACCAAAGCAACCTTTAAACTGCACGTCTGTTTATATTATTGATACCACGGATCCACTGAGCAGGGTGACATAATGCTTTAGTTTATGATGACATGAAACAGAAAAGCAGCGAATCCTCACACCTGAGAGGAGGCTTGAAATCCGACTTGCGTGATAAATTGAAGAAAAAGTGGTTAAACACGCATTTCTGTTTGCAGAGCCAAGGTATCGAGGAACATATTTTTGCTTCAGCACTGTCTGTCAACTGTGCACGCAAATGTGTAACTTTGAGTTTTTAAGATAACTAGTGATTTTCTTGGACTTTTAAAAACGCGCCATCTTGAGGTTTTAACCCCGAGTCCATCAGTAAACTAAGCGTCCCACGAGGGAGAAAGCAGACAGAGAGCCAGGAAAGGGTTAACATTTTCTCCTCGCTGCCGCTCTGAATGGCGGCTGAAAGCGACAGGGGCCCCGGCATAAACACACAGGCCCCCATTCATCCGCTCGCTGTGTGATCAACCTTGAACAGTGGAAGGCGTGTTATTGCAGCAGAGGGGGGGGGTGGGGGGAACAGAAGAAGAGGGAGGTGGAGGAGGAGGAGGGGGACGGTGACTCAGGAATTCCACCGAGGAGCACGTGACCCCTGAGCAAGGCATTTATATCCTCCCTCTCCCCCTCTACTCTCAGGCAGGGGCCCCTCCGTACTTCTTAGTGTTATTTTTCTTCCTGAAAGCAAAACCAGCCGACTGTGACGACGGAGAGAGAAAATCCAAAGTGACCAAATCACGTGTTTTTTACGTAAGATATTAACTTTAAAAATAAGTGCAAAAATAAGACAAATAATATGTCGTTTGGACGAGAGGTCGAGAGCCAGAAAAAAAATGTCAAAAAAAAAACATGAACACGATTTAAGCCTCATCCAAATCCTCTCCGACCGGAGCCATTTTGTCTGGCGATGCCGCTTTTGCTGTGGAGCACGAAGCCCGTTTGAATTTGTTCGTCGGGGGTCAAAAATAGAGCCCAGAGGCATCTCAGTCATCCCTTGACAGCGCAACAGAGCAAGTTATGTGGAGAAACCGGTGACGAGCCGCTCACTCGCTCGATCTGTTCCCCCTTTGTAACAGTCCTCAGAGGGTCAGCACTCATGACTGCATGTCTCCTGTAGGTTTTCACTGGGATCGAGGCATGGGTTCAGTCAACAACAGCCCTGAACTGCTGCCAGGACTTGTTCTTAAAAATAATAATAAAAAGTAAATAAAAAAAGAGGGTGATGAGACGTCAGGTTGAGTGCCACGAGAACGTGTTTGACAACTTCTCGGTCCGGACATGTGGCCGACACATATTGTCATAGAGGGCACGTGAAACACATCAACAAACGCCTCACTTTGAAGCCACGCGCCTCGCCTTTCCAGAGCGGACTATTTTTAGGCCTTGTTATCTCCCAGTGCTCGGCCTCAGACCGCCTACGTGTGATTTACTGTACAAAACGTTTATGCAACACACTTCTACCCCAGCCTTCACCCCCCCCCCCTTCCTCCTCCTCCTCCTCCTCCTCCCTCATCATCCATCTCTCCCTGCCTCTCTCCTTGACTTTTCTTCCACCCACTCTTCCCTGGAAGCTGGTTTGTTCCTGTTGGAAGGTATTGCATCATGACTGAATCACAATCAGGCCATGACTCTCCAACCAGCTCCTGGCTCGCTGATTATGGAAAATAAGCAAACCACAGAGACACTAGAGGTATTATTACAAGGTCTGAAACTGTATTTGGCAAGTTTTTTTCTTAAACAAGTGCATACATGTACAGCTAGAAGCATTTTTTCTTTGTTTTTTTTTTTTTATTATTTTTTTGCCAAGTGCTCAGATTAGTCACATTCTATGATTGACAGGACTGTCTCCAGACCTAAAGTACACCGATAGACTGAAAAGAAACAAGTGTGATGGGGGGAGAGTCTGTTATGAGGAGTACATACCTTTTCATCTTCAAAAATTATAGAAACACAATGTAAAAGAAAAATCAAAAAAAAATTATACAGCCATGTTTACGAAGTATACACTTCCCTTGTGTCCAATATGTACATGTCCGTTAGTTTCTCTGGGGCTTGCTGGATGATTTATATTTGAGTGTGTGTGTTTTACTTTATGTCCTGCTGTTGTTGCCGTAGTCGGATTACAAAAGGAAAGAAGTTCAAGAAAAACAGCTGGTGAACATTTTAAGGGTCCCTCTCCTTTTTTACCTTTATGTCCCCAGCCAAGATGGTGGCTATTTCCCCCTGCATGAAGGCCCAGGGCACGTTGGAGCCGACCAGCGGGCACCGCTCACCGCTGGGACAGTACACCTCGCCAGTGGCGCCCTGCTGCTTGATGCTCTCCCGGGAGCAGGGGAAGCAGAACTTGTGTGAGGGCACCGACGGGCACTGGACGAAGTGAGTGTCCTCCAGCCGCTCGTGGCACAGGGTGCAGCAGAGCGGCACGCTGCCAGGTGGGACAGAAGAGTCTGGAATGCTCTGTGGTGGCGGCGCATGGGGGTCCATGCCGCCGGGCGCATGTAGAGTGGAGGGGTTGGCACTCACGGGCCCGTCCCTCAGGGGCAGCCTCCTCTGAGAGGCCGAGGACGGCGACAGGGGGCTGCCACTGTTCCGCCGTGCTCCTGCCGTGGTGGAGTGTACCTGATTGCCGTCCTTAGGCGAGCCCGTGCTGCCTGCGTTATCAGTGGCGAGGATGAGCGCCGCCATTGGGGACTGGCCATTCGCTGTGGCTGCCTCAGGGGGTGTGGTGCGGGAGTGGGGCGAGATGGTGGAGGGGGGAGCGGCCGAGAAGCCGGGCAAGGCGGCTGGGGGTATCTTCAGGACCTCGGAGGGCGAGGGGAGCCACGGCTGGCCCTCGCTGCCGTTCATCTTGGAGGCGCTGCCCTCAGCGTCTGGCTCTGGGGAGGCCTTCCTCTTCATGTTCCGTGGGTGCTTCCCCCTGTCTGTGGCAGAGGAAGAGGAAGAGGGAGGGTTAACACAACCACACTGCGCTGCACACAAACACTACGGCGTGCTGCTCTGTGAATAATGAAACACAGGAAATTTCTCCACAGTGAATAAAAGCTTTGTTTATGCAGCTTTGCCAAACCTCCGCGTGTACAGAGGTGAACGGGTCCGTTTGAGCAGCGTGGCATAACCGAGCATGTCGGTTTAAACACACGTCAGCACCGTGCGTAAAAACCGCTGACACATAATTTCAGTGTTGTTAAGTTCCTGTTTTCATAAAGCGTGCCGCTTTAAAATCGTCCGATGCTGGGAGAAAAACAGAAATAGTCCTACCTGTTTTTGAGGAAGTGGCATTCGTTTCATATCCCATCACCCTCGGGATGGGAGCGTGGTCCTTTTTAAACCTGCTGTCGAAAGTGTGCAGCGCCATCAGGTCCCTGACTGTTTTGCCTTTGCTTATCCACTCCTTGTGGCTGTCCGACATGTCCGACAGGCTGTCCGGCCTGTGTTTGTCTTTCAGCTCCTCCGGGCGCTTGCCGTGCTCCCCGTGGCCAGGCGCGGCCAGAACCCCGGGCAGACCCATCTGAGCCGGGCGGCCGTTGAGCTGATGTATGGTCGGTATGCCGCCGTTCACCAAAGGCACCAGGTTGGGAGGAACCGTGCTAGTCCTGCGAGGGTTGGGGCTTTGACGGTTCAGCTCCGGGGGCTCGTCGGGTTTTGGAAATCCGTTCGGCATGGGGAGGCCGTTTGCCTGCCTCCCTGCCTGGTACTCCGGTCCCAGCCGGGGTGGCCGGTCAGACAGTGGGTAGCGATCCAAAGGCTGCGGCGGACGTGAGCCTGGGTCTCCAGCCGAGTGGTTGATCTCCTTCCCGGCGTGCTGGGGCTTCCCCGGACCCGGAGAGCGGCCATCCTGGAAGCCGTGTGCTCTCTTCAGCTGCCGGGCAGTGTCGATAACAAATTCAATCCGGTCGGCCCCCTCGTAGTTGACACATCCACGGCAAACGGGCTCGGTAAAATCCCAGATCATCGCCCACGGCATGCGGGGCAAGTCGCACAAATAGCAGGACTGCCTTCTGGAGGCAGCGACCGCCGCGGAGGACATGTTGTAAACCCCAAAGCGAATGCAAAACTCTCCCAAAATGTCCGTCGGTTTGTTTACGCTGCTGAAAGGAGGAAATGACTAACAATTGTGATAAAAATGTGGTTGTATTTTCCCTCAGAAAGCGGCACAGTCACACTCAGCGGAGTTCATCGTAGTTGTGTCCGTTGCCTCGGCGCGCCTCCGTCTGAGCTCGCGCTTACAATTCAGCTCGAGCTCTCAATGTAGGGCCGTGACGTCAGCGCCGACACTCGGCTCGTGCTCCGGGGTTCTATTTACTGGATTCTTCGACGACCCCTCGGGCGCATGCTCACCGCATCGGTATCTTTATCCTGAGCTCGTCACGCACGAAGATCGTCTTGTGTCTGACAGGAGGCATCACTCTGTGAACACAAACACGGAACAAGAGCCCGCTGCGTCTGCGACAAAAAAAAACTTTGACACTTTTCTAAACCACGAAAAATAAGAAACAGCAGAAAAGACCCGTTTATGATGAAATTATTTTTTTTAAGCTGCTAGGAGATTTGTCTCCAAATGTAGTTTTTAATGACATTTCAGTGTACACTAAGCTATTTAGGCTATTGCCAAGCAGCAACCTCCGTGGCTGTGAAGTGAAGCCAACGCAGAAGAGCCAAAAACTGCAGTTCCTCAAACGTCCACTTGAGGCTGGCTCCAGAACAAGTCAGTCTACATAAGCCCCCATGTTAAAATGTCCAACTTCACAGAAGAAATAAAAATATTTACAGCCAGTTTGGGCCTCTATAACAAATAATTTCCCCACAACTGTACTGAGGTTGAATTTCTATAGAACTCACCTGTTCAAACTATATTAAGGCTTAAAGTTATGCAGAATTAACAGCATAGTCACTTTGCTTGACAGGTGGGTGCTGTTATAGGTGGTTTGTTTGAGCACCCAGGTTCGCCTGGGTCTATGTCTTTGTCAGTATTTAGATAAGCAGAAGAGGCAGGAGTAGCCAACACTGCAGCAGCCAGAGACACATATTTTGTAAATGCTTAACATGCGAAATTAAATTTATTTTAATATGAATGATTTTAAATAATGTTTGTGGAACTCAAATATTATTTATATTATTTTAGTATATGGTGCAATAATTCCAGTGTTTAGTAGTCCAAAACAGTCCAAAGATTATGTTAGATTATGTTTTTTAACATGTAATTTGTATTCAATAACTGACCACACAGCACTGATATTTGTCAACCTTCAACCTTTATTTGTTAACACATGAATGGAAATGAGCTCAACTGGTCGTGTTAGCATAAATGTTGGATTTTATTTGGACATAATAATCTAGTGATGGTGCCTTTGCACCTAAAACAAGCAAAAACAAATATTTCATCATGTATTGAAAACATCATGCTGACATAACCTTTTTAGAGGATACATTTTTATTAACGTAGCATGCTTTATTTTGAAGTATCTGCTGTGTGGTTCAAAGGAGGAATTTAAGGCAGAGTGGGAGCTCTTTCTGTCTTCTCCTCCTCTTTGCCCTCAGAGACCCAACGAGCTTTTATAAATACCAAAACCCTGAGCAGTGAGTTCAGCTGACAGTCTACATGCACTCATTTAAGAGTTCAACAAGTGTGCAATCACAGACTTTATTTTGGAAAACATTGGATTTTCTTTTTTCCCGCTCTTTACTTTTTTCTTCTTATTATTATTATTATTAATAATTAACCTTTCTTTACAGCTCTCAATGAGAGAGCGCACGAGACCAAACACAAATGAACAGTACTACATTTAAATCAGTGTGTGAAAATGTTATCCTGCACTGTAAAACAAGACACTTGTCTGCAGAGTCAAATCAACAAGTGTGTTGTTGAGTCGCTGCTCAGCCCCTCTGTTGCATTCCAGTCCCAGTGCCAGGCATCCGTGACGTCACGGGGCGACGAGCCAATCACAGAATTCAGCTGTTGTTACCAAGCAGACTGTAAATCTCTTTCCCCTCCATTCAGACTGCTACTGAGCTGAGCTGACTGTACACACTAAGGACAAACACACGGACATAAAGGCAGTTGTCTCGGTTTCTAACAGGATATTAGTTTGTGGAAACAAGATAAAATGACTGTGTGACACACAAAAACTATTTTTCTTAATTTACAATTTCCACTTCACTGTATGACATCCACCCATCGTCAAACTACAACTTTAACTGTGTGCTCACACAGAAAGCGAGAATATTTTTTTTTACACCAGTAGATTACATACAAAGTCAATAAAAATGCAAATAGATGCAAATTCGGGTGACGCGAATTGGGCAAATTCACCATTCATGTGCACTGAAAATATTAAAATTGAGCAAGAGACAGCTGCAGAGTGCCGGGAAGCGTCTTGTGGACAGACCTGATAGAATAATAATAATAATAATAGGTATGAATTCAGAAATTTTATAATCACCATTATAATGAGGTTATTTCAGCATCCTTTTGATCCATTTACTGCAATCAAAACATGGCAAAATGTTCATTTTGAGTTCATACCACTGTACGAACCCAGATTACGGCCAAATATTTACTTGCACGAGTAAACACAAATGATCCCACAAGTAAACTGGAGACACCAGAGCTCAGATTCGGTTAGATGAGTCAGCTCCAGGGTGCCAGGAGCCAAAACCGGCAAGAGAACCACCTTGGTACTGAATTCCCTGTTGCCAAACTGGCCTCCGTCGGCCTCGGATAATGTGTTCAGTGTGCTGTTCACTGGGAGCTCCAAGTCTGACAGAGAAAGCATGGCGGAGGGACATACCTTACATTCAGTCATTCATTTGGTTTTTGTATTTTGTAGATTTTTGCATTGCCTAGCAGTATTGCATTATCTGTAAACATCATGTCACAGTATATTGTCCTATAAGACAGTAATCATTTCACTATGATTGTACCTGTAACATTATATGTAACAAATAAAGAAAGAATAAGAATAAATAAAGAAATATTGTGACATTAACAGTCATAATCTGCCCATTTACTCTGTCATTTGGCCTTTAAAGGATAGACTGGTTTTGTGCTTAAGCAGCAATAAAAAGATTAGTATTACTTATTGTGTAATGTCTACAGCTCTTTCTATATTTAATGAAAACCATTTAAAGGTATAGTAAAAGACTGAAGGCAGTCCCAAAAATAAAGGTCAAAACGAGAGGCGGAGCATACCGAGAAGAAGCAGCCGACTCATCTGTGATAGTGTTGATGTCTGGCCAACAGTGAGTCAGCATCATCATCTCTTACTCATGCCCTGTATCGCTGCACTCGGGCTCGACATGGCTCAGGCCTGTCTCCACTCGTCTCTCTTCATCATGTCAAGGCCTGCCCCAGCCAGCTGATGGAAAGAGACGAAGCCAGAGGGAAGAGGCAGGCGTTGTGAACAATGCGTCCTGCTTTTTCCAGCATGGCCTCGGCCGCTGCAGGCAAATGTGCGGGAGCAGCAGGCCATTTGCATCCTGTACGGGTGAGCATGTGTTTAGACAAATCTACAGTGGGAAAGGAGCAATAAAAGAGGCGAAATACAGCAGGGTTACATAAGGTTTGGCTGTCAATTCAAATCACTTCTCTTCAAACAGACTATAATCCAGTGTATTCTACATAGTAGTTATAGAGAGTTACATCAGAGTATTGAAGTGACTCCCTGAGCTCTGCTTGTTACATGAGTCCTGCTCAAAGCTATTTATCCCAAGATCCAGTTATTGATTTAAAAGGACTTTCTTCCAAATCAAAGGCTGGGGTTGAGCAAATACTGGGCTGAAATGAGTATCCAGTCCAGACAATGTACTTTTTACAAGCACAAGTATCATCAGAGTAAAACGTGTCAATATCATTGGAAGTGTAAAGAATGGACGGTGTATCCGTGATGTCACCTCTAGGTTTCTGAAGTACACCTTTGAAGCTCAAAATCTGTGGCACTGACTGCCACCTTGTTGGTAGTCCTGCCCTTTCTGCAGTTTTTGGCACTTCTGCATTGGCTTCATTTTACAACCATGGAGGCTGCCACTTGAGGAATACTGCTGATTAGCAAATGGTAAATGGACTGTACTTATATAGTGCCTTTCTAGTCTTCCGACCACTCAAAGCGCTTTACAGTACGCATCTCATTCACCCATTCACACAATGATGGCATTGGCTGCCATGCAAGGTCATCAGTTTGAGGAGCTAACCATTCATACACATTCACACACCGATGGCACAGCCTTCAGGTTCAGTATCTTGCCCAAGGACACTCGATCTTCTGATTAATGGACGACTCGCTCTACCTCTGAGCCACAGCCGCACCATGTTAACGTGCTAATGTGGCTAGACTAAGATAGTGAAGAAATTTTCTAAATACTTCTACATACTTAATAAGTACAACACATAACTGGTGTTGTTTGTTGGTATTACTCATTTGGTCAAGAGCAGCAACTGTAGGAAGCAACAGAAATATTTTCCTCTTTGGCTGCCAGTTTCATTGGACACCATGTTTTCTTGCTGCTCTTGCAGTGTCCTAATCAAGATTTCCTCATGGCTGCTGGTCATCTCAGCCTTTCTCCTAATGACCTTTTACAACCTGCAGATTTAACCCACATCCACCCCCTTTAAATCCCCTCAGTCAGCTGACGGATCATCCTGTCGCTGCCTCCCACAGTGTGGAGGGGGTTGGGGGGATCCTTCATGTGATTTCACTTCCCAAATGGAAACACAAACATGAACTGACAGCGAGGACGACAGTTCCCACATCATTCACTCAGCTATCAAATACATACGTTACATTATTTTACCATTTTGAGCTCTGTGTTGCATCAGAATTTCAAAGTCACTGATCAACAGGTTAAGAAAATGTTGAGGGATCTGAAACACTGATGCAGAAACAGTCAGTAAATTATACCTACAGTAGTTCAGGGAGATAAAGTCTCACAAAGGTTACTGATTTTGCTGAACAGATCAGTTGGGTGTAAGTCTTGAAAAACCTGATCCATGCATACACTGGATTTCTTGGCAGGGTCTTGGACCAAATGACTTGCTATGCGTTCATTGTTTTCTGTGCAGGCTTCTTGTATTCACTGCAATAGGCACCACGTTGACTTGACTTTATTTGCAGTCTCTTTGCTTCCTGTCCAGACTCACCTTAACAATATTTGAAACACCTGTTCAGTTGTTAGAATTGATGGGCTGTTCCTGTCTGGGACAATCTGACAATCAAAGCCACTTTAAGCAACAATTTGCCAGGTGTGTGAAGGTATGAAAGTAGGTGAGGAGACTTGAAGTTCTTCGTTTACAACAGAGAACAACGCAACCGGAAAACAGTGAAAGATTTGTTAGAGAGTTGTTGGAGAGAGATTAGGAGGGCAGTCAATATGCAGCCAGTAGAAGGATACCGGGTCCAAGCACTTGCCTTTAGACATGGACCAAGGACAACAAACTACACCTGAAGAAAACATTCCTGTGACTCTTGATCCTGTACACACTAATGAAGCTCTGTCAGCCAAGGGTGTTTTGCCTGATCAGCGGGGTCTTTAAATAGCCTCCCTGTGGGCCACTCAGATGGGAGATTTGCAGACTTGGCCTCATGTCTGCAGGGGTCGACCCAGTCAGTTTATTCAGCTTAGTAGTTTCACATGGGGGGAAGTCTGCATGGTGGGAAATCAGCCCAGGGAAAGGCAGAGCTGGGAGGTGACGCTGGGGTCAAACTGGAGCACCAGGAATGATTAACCGTTTACAGTCACAGTTCAATACACAGAACTCACTGTAGCCAGAAATAATCCTCCAGTTCCTTCATCAGCAACGTTACTAAGAGGGCTTCTGGTGACTTGACACCCCATCGGGCCCCTCGTGCTGGAGGTCCTCTGCTCTGTAAATATCTGATTGAGTTTCTGATCACCTCAGCATAGTCGACCAGATACAGTTACATGTAAAGTAATCAATAGGGTACTTTTATTTTATTTTATTGCTGCTTAAGTTTTATTAAACTTGCAACAAATTGAATATCCATCCTTTTGGGTGCAGTGGAAAAAATAGTGAACACAAATCACTGTTTAAATCGACATTTTCAACAAATAAACAGAGCACCATGAAGATTCATTTGTGTTTGTGTCACCTCATGAAGAAAAGTCCAATATTTACTCTCTTTTAGCTCTATTTTGGTCTCCACCACCTCCTGAGGGAAATATTTTCCTGTTTAGCTACTAAATGCTCCACCATATTCACAAGCTAGTCTCGAACTGGGTCCATTTACTGCTGAACAGAAGTGTACAGTGCTTTCTCTGAAAATGAGACGAGAGTGAATCAAAACAGTACAGTAGTTTCATTTGACAACATGAACAAAGAAATGTTTTTTTTCCAGTTTGGCATGGGAGAACACAGAGTCTCAACACCTTTGGAAAGAAGTGGAGCGCCACCTGAGCTAGACCTGATCAAACATCATCAGGGTTGGACCTCATTACTTTTTACTTTTAATTTTTGTGTCTGAATGGGAGTAAATCTCTGCCAGAACAAGAAGAGAAGAGTCTGTTATTCATCATATGTGGGTGTTGGGTATGTCCAGATACTTTGGCCATATCTTGTGTGCAATGTTGACATTTTGTTCTGAGGGTCTTTATCCTCTGTGGAGAATGAATGTAATCAGTAAATGTTTTGTCAGTTCTGAAGCTTTGTCCTGATGGCTGCACTACAAGAATGTACAGGGGTGTCACCAAAGTGTTTAGGATTCATCCTCTGGGCACCATGAATGTCAGAAGCAAGTTTCATGTCAGTCTGTCCGGAAGTTGTTGAGATATTTTTAACTTTGAGCTCCTTCAGACACAGACTTCAGATAAAGAGAACAGTTTGGCAGATCCCTCCGTCTGTACTGACAGACATTATTAATTGCCAAAAGCTTGTAAATGTGATTTCAAACAGCTTTTCATTAATCATTGTGTTTAGAGTCAATCCCACTGCGACTGTGAGGGCTAATCTCTTTCTCTATTTGAATTTGAGGCCAATTCTTAATTATTTGGACTGCTGACAGATGCCTACGATTAAGGCGAGATATACAAAAAAAAAAATGTTTTAATTTTTTGGCCTGAATGCATCATCTGTTCCACATCATCAAAGCCTGTGCTCTGTGTACAGCAATATGAAATGGTGTTTAAAAATTAAACCCGTTTTAACACATCAAAGCCAATACTACAAAGCTATTTGCTCAATTATTAAGAGGCTCCCCTCGCAGTCTGAAGCTTCCTGCTCGTACAGTGAAGCACCAACGTCTCACTCACTGGTACAGCAGAACAAACGTCCACTGACTCATGAGGAGTTTTGTCTGACTGTAAACACAACAGGACAAAAGCGTGGGTTTTTTATCAAGGGAAACTACAGTATAACAGACTGATGTGTCTGTTTCAGCTTGTTCAATGTTGCAACATGTCCTATGTGGATTTACGCTCATCCTGTCAACCTGCTCATGAAACTAATGTTTCTATTGTTTCTCACTGTAGAGGAACTGTAGAGGAACAGAAGATGTCTTAATGTTACAAAAGAGCCTCACAACTTATATATCCTTAATGTATTAATTCATTTCAATTGTCTAATTAATAACTAGCCAGGCAGCGGCTGTGGGAGGTGGTCATGTCTAGATGGCAATACGCTGCACGTTTGAGAAGTTCCCTTTCAGGGAATAAAAAAACTCAATACAATCAATGAACTCCAGTCCAACTGAATCCCAGTCTTCTTGATGAAAGTCTTGCATTTGCATTACAAACTTCTCCCTATGTAGACTTTGTTGCTCTTTGTACTACTTTACCTGACTTTCTACAGGATCTGTCAGAGTCAAATGCTATCACACTGAATTAAATGTGAGAGTTCACAAATCTGGGGTTATCAACTATGTAAGGCTGTTGCTTCAGTGGTGCTTTTAGCTAAATGCTAATGTTAGCATGCTAACATGCTCAGGCAGACAATGTTAATATGCTGAGGTGCAGCAGGTATAATATTTACCATGTTTGGACCAAAGTGGTGGACATTACATATAGGTAAGCACTACTGAAACTACTGTGATAATATATTTAAATGTATACATAAAGATGTCAGATATGTTAACAACACTCTCGCAAGCTTTGTCATTGTGCCTAATTTTGCTTAGGCTTGGGCTTGTACATTCAAACTCTGTAATGATGTTTTAATCACATTCCTGCTCCTCAGAGGATGAACTCTTTAATGACCCTTAGGACAAACTTTACATGTTTATCTTCACTACTGGGACAGTAAGACTCTATGAATGGTTCAGTTATTAAGATGTTTGTTGTGTCTAGCAGGACCTTCAACTGTAGACAAACATTATAAATTGAGTGTATTTGTTCAGTTACTTAGCAGTTTTCCTAAGTTGTAGGTCAAGTAGGCTCCAGTTCTGAGAGTTAAACTCCCCTGCAGGTCATATTGTAATCCTGTCACTGCATGGACTTCTGGGTAAACCTCCCCACACAGCAGATGTGTTGTGTTTCCTCTGGTCTGTGGATGGTAAACAGAGGCTGGACAATGAATTTAAATCTCCTCACTTATCAGTACGTAACTTTATTGTCAGGATATTACCAGTAATGAACTGCTTCCTGTTTACTGAGACACCGCTGTTGCTTTCTTCTTCTTTTCCTTTTTCTGGCACAGCACCAACAGCAGTCTGTTTACCATTTCAACAAACACATCTCCATCTCATTTACATGCTGGGAGCCTCTTGAGTTAGCCAGGCCTCTCTCTGCAGTAACCACTCCTGTCTGGAAACATCCCAATCAGATGGAACCACTCCTGCCTGGAAACGTCCCCATCAGACGGACACATCTACCTTCCTGCAAAGATACAGACTCCAGAAATGACTCACTGATCAATTGATAGACCTCCACATGAATTTAAATCAAGCGTTTGGAACAAAAATAGACTGGACAAAGGCGGATAAAAACTTCATCAAGCAGCAAAAGCCTAGCCTGGTTCCAGATGTCTAAATCACTGCACACAAAGAGGTTTGGTGTTGTGTTTATTGATGGCTGTTTCTATCAATCAATCCTCTGCAGATGGGATTAAGATTGGGGATGCTGTCTTCCTACATAGCTAGCTAGCTACCCAGCTACATTACGTTATGTACATCACGTGACTTGTGGTGCCTAAACTTAACTAAACTGTGACCATTTCATAACATTAACCACATATTTGAAAGGCTTTTTTCGGTGCGTGAGTCCTGTTTGCGTCTTTATAATAATCCGTAGGAGTGTGACAAAGTATCGCAATTTGACAACCTAAAAAGGCTGGCTAACATTATGGCCGACATTATGTTTAGTGCTAATTAGCAGCAATCTAAACTAACTTTTTTAACTTTTTGCATTGCTTGCACAGTTTTTTTTTTTTTGTGTGGGGGGGGTGCTCTAGCAAAAATTTAGGTGCACCCAAATTTTTCATTGCGTCGCCTTTAATGCCATAAGGTCACCTTTTTATCATTCTCCATGACTTTCATATAATGTGAATGATTTTTAAACAAGAATAAGGTGTAGAGAAATGCTTGTCTTTATTTGAAGCACAATTATATAAAAAGAAAAATAAAATGTTTAAAGTGCTTCACTGAGCTGAAATTGAACATTTCAAACTGAAACATTAAGCAACGTTTTATTTTTAATCCATTTTTCTTCAGGAGAAGAATTTCTGATTTTAATTTGGTGAAAGGCAATTCCTCTTTGGCAATGTTGTATCCAATGTTAAATTGGATTGTAATTTTTAGACGTGTTTTTTTAAAGTTTTGGTACAAAACGTTGACCTGCTTACAAATGCACTATTACCTGCCATATTCTGACCGTACTCCTGACAGTAAATGCAGTACATTGCGTTACATCCTTTGTTGTACCTCAGCCAGGGAAATTGTTTTAGCCAGTCCTATCTGAAAGAGTACATTTTGGGCTTTTTAATTTGAGTCTCGGGGCCGGGCTCTATCTCAGACTCGGTTGTCTCCTCTGGTTCAGAGTCTGATGCTATCGCTGAAGGGGCTTGGCATCTTACCAGGGGCCGAGGGCTCCGTGTCTTGGCTGGATGGACTCTCAGTAGTGGGGATGGATGGAATAACAGCAGTAGGGCTGGTTGTAGACTTTGTTTTCTTAATGAAAAAACTTTCAATGTTTCTACCTCTCTTCATTTTCCCTCGTTTTGTCGCGTTTATTTTCTTTTTTCCTTTTCAGTTAGGCTACTCTGGTGCTCAGGTCGCTTGCAATTTTTAAACGCACACAACTTAGAGCAATGAACAGGACCACAGCCAATCCGAGGCAAAGACCCGTCCGAGCTCTGTCCCTTATTGGTTTATTGCTTATTGGCTTATTGCACGATATAGTCCTACCATAAGTGTGAGATCGGTCACAGGAGAACACAGAGAGATGATGCACTTCCGAAATAAATTTATGTTTTCACCTGGGCAGTGTCAGGTAAACCAGAGCAACCTAGAAAAATTATTAGTCGCACTCTTGGTCACATGTGCAATCAAAGTGGTTGCACTCTGGAGTCCTGTACCTGATAAACATTACTATGGTAAAATTGTCATTGTGAGAATGTTAGCGTTTAGCTTTAATCACAGCTGTGAACCACTTATATGTCTGTAAACCTTTACTTTAACAACACATCTATACAGAATTTATATTTCACTCTAAAAAAAAGTCAACCTGCTGGAAGAAAATGCTGAGAATAACCAAAGCTAGCAGGCTTCATCGTCAGGGAACCATCAATGTCTGTACATGCATGGTGCCAAAGTAGGAAATGTCAAGATACTTCACTAAGTTACAAAGTCCGGGATCACTAATGTCAGTAGTCCTCATGCTTTGGAGATCATAAATTAAATTTAATGACAACCTTACTTTGAGCTGGATTTTCCAGTGTGGAATCCATCTGATAGTCGTTGAGATATTTCAGTCTGGACTAATGTGGTGAACCGACTGACTGACCAGCATTGGCATCCCTAAAGCCCTGCTGCTAGTGCGGCTAAAAACAAATAAAATAAATACAGAGTCTGGTAAGATGTCAGACAGCTCAGCATGAAGTCAAACTCAGTTTGTCCACCTCTTAATTTACTGCAAGACATCACAGTATCTACATACAGTATCTGGCTTGTGCATTAATTATTTCAAGAAACGCAGAAACAGCCTGGTTGTTGTGAATGTCTTTGTGAATACTGCAGACTGCAGGAGGCGCCATTTTGGGCGCTCCCACCCCCCCACACAATTGTGGTCTGAGATACAGCACCCGACACAACGTTTATAAAATGGACGGCCAAGTCAAATAAACCCGGGGAAAAACACTTTTGGACGAATCGCATCTGGAATAGGAGCGGCGGTGATGTCACTGGGGGCGAAGTGAGGAGACAAGAGAAAAACAACAAGGCTCTCTTTTTCCCTTTCGCCTCCCCTCGTCTCTCCCCCTCTTCTCCCTCCTCTGTCTTAATCCTCTTTGCAGGCCTGCAGGGAAAGGTCGGCCAGCTGCCAAGGCAAGGGCTGCTGGGAAAATGTGGTGGCTGCCAAGCGGGAGCGGTGGCGGCGGTGTCGCACACAGCTTTGTTCTGCCAGAGGCCTCGATTCAGACTCAGAGCTTTATGGTCAGACTGGACCATCGCCAGACCGAAGCCCTGCCCACCTCGCCTCGCTCACCACCCTCTCTCTCTTCTGTTTATACACTTTAACTCTCTCTCTCTGTCTCACAGGCACACACACACACATTTTTGCTCTCTGTTTCTCTGACACACACACACACACACACACACACAAAAACCCTCTTTCTCCCTGAGCTCCACAGCTCTTACTCGTTCAGCCCGGCACGATGCCAGAGACTTCCTGCCAAACATTCGTCAGTTGCCATGGCGGCACAGAGAGAGAGAACGGGGAGCAGAACATCAGAGTGAGCCAAGAATAATGACTCACTCCTCGAGCCAGATGTGCCACATCTGCAGCCATGATGGGGATTCTGTGTGTGTGTGTGTGTGTGTGTGTGTGTGTGTGTGAGTGGGGGGTTGCCAGTTTTGGAGGGGGATGGGGGTCAAATAGGGAGGACAGAGTCTAACCTGCATTTCCAAATAAACCCGACTGTCGGGAGGAGGGATCAGCTCAGGCCTCTTGAGGGGAAATGATCGGAATTTCCCTGGAAGAAAGAAATGTTTAAAAAAAAAAGAGAGAGAGAGAAAGAAAGCTTAAAAAGCAAATGGGAGGAGATCTATGCCTGGGAATCAGCCTCGTTACTGAGTTGACATGACGATGATGAAGGCACAGTGGAGCCGTCCAGCAGCTCGGAGTCACGCCAGCTCCTCTCGTCAGGAAAACGTTTCCAGACCGCAGACAATTTAAGAGGCAACAAAGACTGTAAGGGTTTTTTTTTCTCAGTTCATAAGAATATCATAATCTGTAAAAGCAGTCACAGCACCGCTGAAGGAGACTCACTCCAAACTGGGACGACTTTACTTTTTCCTTCCCCGTCGCTCTTCACTCTTTCCGACAGCGTCTACAGGGACTAACTGCTAAACTCATCAGCAGGGAGCATTTAACTTTCATGGAGTTTTTAACAGCCTCGCCGGTTGGAGCAAACGTTCCTGTCACCTCACCTCACCTCACCCCACCCCCCCTCCTTTCTCCTTCCTGAGTGTGGCGCCAGCCCTTCTCTATTCAGGTGCATAACACTGCTTTGCCAAAAATAACATCAGTGCCACACGGCAAAGTTCAACCATGATGTAACTGAGGCCCCCGGAGCAAGAATCTGCAAATAATGACGGCTTACGTAACGTCCCGACAAACCACAACCAAACCGCAGTTTTAGGCTTCTGCCAGACTGCTGACATCAAACACTGAGCTCCCCATAAGTTCAAAGCTACGGAGTGCCGACTGAAAGGCGGATGGTAGAATATTAGAGGGAGTTTCTCCTCGATGGTTTAGAGACAGTAAACATCCTTCAACGCGGCAGAATGAGAGAGCGTTTGTTGCTTTTGAAGATCTGATCCAACAAGCTCATGAAGGCTTTCAGTACAGCTGTATGATGCAAAACATTTCATCTGGCAAACTTATATTTCTATTAAAAATGAGTTCTGAAACTAGAAGAAGCTGGCTTTTCATCAAAACGAAACAGTATCTGAGCAGCTTTATGTCTGAATTTCATAGGGGTGTTTTGGTCATGAGACTTTGTCATTGCATGAGCTGAACACATCTTTAAAATCTAATTACACACAGATACAACGAACCACACCCAGCCAGACGTGCAAAATCCAAATCAAGGAAACGGTGGTGAGTAAAGGAACAGATAAAGAATGAAACAAGCATCAAACTCTAATAATGTATAACAGCGGAAAGTGACAACAAAACACCTTCCAACAGCTTTAAAAAACAGCTAACTATCTACACTGCATGCAGAGCTGAAGGTTAAGATATCAGTTTCCTCCGTAGTTGAGATGTCAAAGAAGTGAACTTCCCAAATTTCTATACTGTGTTACTTTAAAATGCAAAGAGTAGTATACCAGGAGCATGTTAGGTTGGGGGCAACCTCAGTTAGCTTGCTTATAGTATGTAGCGTTCCCAAAAGCAAAGCAGTTTGACAAAATAAATGAAATTTGATCAGTGGATTTACTGGTAAATCAGAGTTTCCATATTGTTAAGTGCACTTTATTCCTCATAAAACACAGATTACAGCTGTTGATCAATTAAAAATGTAAAACCATCTGTAGGCATGTAGGTATGTCTAGCATGTTGTCAGCTAACTTGCCCTCCACAGTACGTCATTGACCTTTCTGTACCTCCTTCCTGATCGGTACAGCGATATGTGCAACTCCCAACAGAGATGAGAAGGAATGACTCTCATGAAGACAGCCCCAGGAAAGGAAGATGAAGAGTTACCTCTGCTGCAGAGGATAACTTCAAACCAGCCTTATAAAATTAACAGCATCTCAGATTAGAGCTCACATAAATGCTTCACAGAGTTCAAGTAGCAGACACATCTCAACATGAACTGTTCGAGGGAGACTGCACGAATCAGGTCGAATTGCAGCAAAGAAACAGCTACTGAGGGAGTGAAAAGGTGAATTAATCAAAATTCAAGGCACGCATAATAGGACAATCATTTATTTTCCAACAGGACAATAACCCAAAACACACCTCCAGGCTATTTGACCAAGAAGAAGAGAGCTGGAGTGCTGCATCAGATGACCTGGTCTTCATAATCACCTGACCTAAACCCAGGTGAGTTGGTTTGGGACCACAGTCAAGGGTACATTTAAAAATAAAATCCGGAGCTGATAATTAAAGTAGCTAACGAGTGAGCCATCTTCTCATCTCTGTTGATGGTTGCAAATGCACAGGTATGAATCAGACAATGATAGCTCACCAACTAGCCCCACTAATGGTCATTATGTCACCAGTAGGGCTGGTTTGGAAACCAAAATCCAGCTTGAACCATCAAAAATGCGTATAAAAATGTGTTGTGTACCACTAATCACAGAAAATTAGGTTTGACCTTTGTGCGCCTTCATGCAGGTCAGAAAGACAAAACAGAAAAGAAACTCTCAGCTGCTCGGTTTCATTTTGGAAGGAGAAGCTTGTAAAACAACCATGGTCCTTCCCTGAGTCCTTGGGCCACAGGAAACAGTTTTATGATGTCTAGCACATGAATCCTCTCAACTTTTTCAGTTTTCAGACTTTTTCCTGGACCCCACCCTCCACCCCCATTTCTGTTTTAGTCCTCTAGCCCACTGCTGGAGGACTGGATTCCCTCACCATACCTTCCTGTGTGGCTCAAACAGCACCGTTGCAGCTCAGACATTTATCTAATTGCAGTCATTGGAGGCAGATGTGTGTGTGTGTGTGTGTGTGTGTGAGCGGTCGGCCTGTATTATGAATACGGCATGCGTTTGATTCTGTCCAAAACAATCAGACAGGATGGAAACAGCATCATCCTCTTTTGTCTGTGTTTATTTGCATATGGTTATCTTTATGGTGCGTGTGTGTATGTTTAACATTGTTCCTATTCCTTCTTCTATTTTCGGTGCTGCTCATAAATCTTTGAACCTACTGAAGTGCTGCTGACCATCCATAAAACCAAAATATCTGAGCCGATATCAAACACTTAAAGTTTTATGAACAAAGAACTACAAAACAAACAGAGGTTGGAGGTGAAGGTAATGTTGCTGTAGAGTGGACAGGAAGCAAATGTAAAAATGTGTATACGTCACACTACAATGTTCAAGTAGAGAATAGAAAAAATGTTCACAGCACAGGTAAACAAAGTGTGGACTGAGAGGACAGAAAATTAGCATTGTCTCCCGGCACAGGCTTTTATCTTCTACAACGTAATTTCCAATGCATGCAAGTAGAAAGAAAAAAAAAAAAGAAATCTAGACCATAAATTATACGAAATGAGGTGAAAATCTCAAATAACTGACCATTTTCTGACCAGAACAACAGACAAACACTCTCTTTGCTTTTTACACCACCTCTCAGGTTCAGATTTTCCCTTTGCATGGTTTCTCGTATCTCTGCTATGCAGATGACACACAGCTCTATCTGTCATTCCACCCCTCAGTCTCTACACAGATCTCTGAAGATCAATTAGCTTGCTTCATGGATGAAGGCACACCACTTCCAGCTGAACCTCTCAAAAAACTGAACACCTGGTCCTCCCAGCCAAACCTAGATTACACCCTGACATCAACATCAAAACTGACTCCCCTTCTCTTGCCCCTACCAAGGTAGTGAAAAACTTAGAAGCCATGATCGATGACTGACTAACCTTCTCTGGTCACATTGCTAACAGTTCCTACCAGAGTAGAGGCATCCCTCTCTACCTTCAAAAAACTCCTGAAGACCCAGCTCTTCAGAGAGGACCTCCTCTGCTAGCACTACCAACAACTGGACATGATAAATCTATCTCCCCTTGTACTGTCACAGTACTTATTGCTGCACTAACATGGCCTTGTCAGACTGTACCTTGATTGTTCCCCTCTTTGTAAGCTCTTTAGATAAAAGAGTCAGCTAAATGACTAAATGTAAAATGTAATAAACACTGACAATAGTTTGCAGGATGAACAGGTGTCAGACTTTTCTCAACATATTTTCCTATATATATTATATTCCTCTGCATATTAAAGGAGCATCATAGTTAAAGAAATCCCACAAATACAAACACACACACTGATGATGAAAACCTGGTTGTTGAGGGTTAATAAAGGTTGTTTTTTTTTAAACGTCCCACTAACGTCTCACTAACATGTGATGACATCTGATGTTTTCCAGTCTGCAGCTCTGTGTCACTCTGACTTGACTCAGCGTCCAACTCAAACTGTAGTTACAGCATAGCAAGCTTATGTAACTGTGATCTGTGTGCGTGTGTGTGCGTGCATGTGTGTGTGTGTGTGTGTGTGTGTGTGTAATGTTTTGTCTGTCTATTATTCTTCTCTGTTCTTGTATTTTACTTTGACAATAAATTCTGTTGCGTGCATGTCAACAAAGCTAATCCAGATGCAGTTTGTGTTTTCAGTTGGTGACTCTGACACAGTTTGTGAGCTCAGTGGAAGAAGTATTCAGGTGTTTTACTTATTAAAAGTAGTAATACTACAGTGTAGAAGTACTCTGTTACAAGTATAAGTACTATATTTGAATCATACTTGAGTGAAAGTTTTTTTTTAAAAAAAGTGTCAAAATATAAATCAAAATTTGTCAAAGCACCAAAAGTAAGAGTACTCATTGCGCAGAATGGTGGTGTGACACAACTCTCCTGTATCAGTAGTGACATACAGTAACATTTGGTGATATAAATTACTACATTAATTACATTTTGGAAATAAATGGAAACCAAATAAAATAAAACAATACCTGAGTAAAGCTGATTTCATACTCTATTTATATCATTAAACTGAACCTCACTGCATTAATTAAGTTCCTGATGGAATTAATGTAACGTAACATAACTTTAATATACCTTACTTATTCCTTTTAAAGGTCCAGTGTGTAGAATTTAGCAGCATCTAGAGGTGCAGTTACATGAAAGAGAAACTACAATGGCTGTGACATGCAAAAAAATGTTAAGAATGATCAGTGTTTGTCCATTCTGGGCTACGGTAGAAACATGGTGGTTTAATATAGCGCTCTCCATGGAAGAGGACCTGCAGCGGCTCATTCAAGGGTTACATAAAAAAATAACAGTTCTTATTTTCAGGTGATTATACACAAATTAACCACAAATGTAGTTGTTAATACCAACCAATTAATTATTATTGATAAAAAACAGATTTTAAAATGGCTACACTGTGGAAAAAATTTGACTGGTAAGCCCCCTGACTCAGAGAGGCAGGAGAATTTCACCAAATCCAACCTCACAAGCCATGATGGCTTCTCCATTTATAAGCAGAGGGTATCTCATTAAATCAGTGGATGTGTTGCTACAGTGTTTGTGCACACCAAACACTGCTAAAGCCTGGTTTGTACTGCAGCAGAGTCATCTTGGGAGTCAGAGGTCAATGTAATACAGCAGCAGCACTTCGCGATCTGAGTTCTGCTGTTTGTATCTGTGTGATTTGATTTGATCGTCTACCTGCTCTGTTGCTCCCCTACGACCTGTTTTTCGGTCCGTTTCACTTCCTCCTAATGGATCTGCACTCAGACTGCTTATCTCTGCACACACACACACACACACACACACACAGTGGGTCAGAGTACACTGGGTGCCCTTGGCGAGACAGATAAGCCGGCTTTATGTGATTACGCAGCTCGGCTATTGTGCAACCCCATGACTCAGTGCTCTAATTGGAGGAGGTAGAGAGAGACGGAACCAACGCTTTACCGAAATAAAAGTCAAATGTGAAGTTGCATTGAGCTCCGTCAGAACGTGCCTCCTTTTCCTCAGTTATATCCCATCCCATCATATCTTATATATTTTTTAATCTATCCTCGAACTTGGAAATCATTTTGAGTTTCTAAACCTCGGGGTCAGGACCCCACATTGGGCCACAGAATGAGACTTGGAGCGAATGATTTCCCTCTGCTTCTGGTCTTTGTGCTAAGCTAGGCTAACCATGTCATGTGACTGATGAAAACTGCAAACTTTGAGCTGTGTTCCTTGTGGCTGTTTTTGTTCTTATGTGTGAGTATGGGCTGTGGAAACAAGTGTACTCTAACAGAGGACAATAAATGATCGATTTCTCTAAAGGGAGTTAGTGGTGGCCAAAAACAGAGCTAATAAGAGTGACAGTGACAGTCTTTGACTGCTGGACGTCCACCATTTGCTAAGATGTTACCTATGGTACAACAATGTTACACTGCTAAAATCTGCATCCTATTTAGAACTGTTTGCTATTATAAAGAATTCAACCTGCTTCTACTATAAATCAAATGTTTTCATCTGCTTTGTTCTTTCTTCTTTCAAGAAAGTGACACACATGTTGATTTCTGTTGAAACAGCATGAAATAATTACCAGCACTGTCAGTTGTTTTTTTGGGGATCAATAACAGATTTTTCCAGTTTATAAGGCAATAAAACCGTATGCTGGAAGTGAGTATTTTTCAGCTTGTTACGGGATTCCCTGGATGTCTGACTTTGACGCATATATTTTGCCAGAAAAGAAAGATAATTACTGAATGAGATGAGATTGAGTCAGCCAGAACTTAAACTTAAAGTTTTTTAAAGACACCAAATATATGAAGCCTGTAGATAAACAGTATGATGAAGGACTGAAATAAGACAATACAGCCTAGAAGATGAAATAAAAAGGACACACTGCGTTCGACAGCAGGGTGTTGGCCCGTGATAAAACAGCACTGTTTGAATCCAGGTTATAAAAATAGACAGAAAGCAGGACAGAGAGGCGGGAGGTGAATGGTCAGACAGTGAGGATTAGTGTTTACAGCATCAAATGAAGAAGAGTAGGGAGTTTTCCTCTCCCTGTCAGCACACACTGCTCTGTATTATCACCATGCATGCTGGCGACGAGCCGTCGTGTCATCTCACTTCACAGAGGAGATCAAGTGATGACTCGATTATGTAACCTCTGATCTCATCACCAAGCTGCATTTCACGGTGAGGACGAAGCAAAATCACCCGTCTGACTGCTGACTTGGCACAGGAACCATATGACCTCACTGCACATGAAGAGTTTCCCAACATGCTGCTTGTTCATCAGCTAACAGTGAAGTATCCAGACAGGAAACATGTCCTCATTCTGTTAAACAAGAACGTAAACCTGATTCTGCTGCAGACTCTGGTTGTTAAATGCCTCACAAATGCGAGATGGTAGCCCCTGTATTTGAGATATTTTGGCTTCACTTTTGCACAGCAGATTTCAAAAGCACAGGATAAGATGTCAGTGTCCTTTGTGCAAGCACTTACAAGAGAGGCTTCTTACAAAGAGGAGTTATTAAGTAAGCAAGCTTCTTCCTTGATGTTTAACAGTGAATTCTGGCATCCTGAAGACATCCCCATCTGCATTGTCCTAGCATACTACTTCAGGGCTCAACGGAGGTCTTACTTCTTCATCCAAAGCCACCGATGGCTTCTCTCTACTCCCTCCAATGCAGCCTTGATAGCTAAGCACTGGCTCTGGCCTCTGAATCCCAGATATCTGAGCAACCTGATGGTACAGTAGATGTTGCCACAAAACTTCTGCCAACAACTCTCAACTCTCCACCATATTCCAGGGTAGAGCGTAGATTACCAAACTCTTAATCCTCATTAATCACATCCTGGTTCAAGAACTGATCAGAAGTATTTTTTTGATTCTTCAAAAAGTTCCTGTCATTTTTTTTTTTTCATTTCTGGCACTGGTTTGTGCTTGAAATACGAAGTATCTTGTGCCACTTGGAAACACAGTACTTTGTAAACTGAGGAATGCTTGTTCGGAGGGAGTTGTGGGTGACCTTGGTCTTGATCTTTGTCTGACTTCCTGTTTCCTTCAGTACAGAACCAGGTGATTGGATCAGCTGAGGGGAGAGCTGCTTGGCAGGAGGCTGAACGTTTGAGGCGCCCTGCCAGAAGCCCGCTGTGCCAAGACAAACCTTACTCATCTATACTACAATGAGGGCACACAGCCAAGAACAAATATGAATGATCTGTTCCTTGAAGGGCAGGAGAGAACAACAAATACCTTCTCGGTTCTGACTTACTGTATTTTCTCTGGAATACAGTGAGTCAGAGCTGTAATGAAAACCTGCTGCTCACTGAGCTGGAAAACCTGCGGAAACCTTTGATGTGAAAAGACTGAAAGTCTGCAATTTAGCAGCTCTGTGACGCTGTACTTTGGTTTAAGATAATAGATAGATAATGGTGCAAGAGGAATCGTTAAATGATTGAGTCCAAGTTATCCACAGGGGAATATGAATGTGCATTTGCAATCAATTTAATAGTTTATAAAACTGACAAATGTTAACCTCAATGTGGTGCTTGAGATCAAGTCGGTGTGATTGATTCTGAGGCGATCAGAGAGAGAACAAAACTTCTTGGTAATCCATCAAATAGTAATATTTTATATTAAAGTGATCAACGGACTAAACATCAAACTTTGCTTTCACGAAAGCCATGTTGCCAACTACAATTTGATTTAGAAGTAAGAGTAAAGTCAAAGGGATGTGCTGATCCAGGAATGAAATGTGTTAAAATTACTAAAGCATCAGTGCATCTCCCACAGTGATGTGCTTCTTGACACCGCTAGTGTGTAAATGCCCTGGGGGTTTATGGTCATGGTATCATTTAATGTTACATAAAATAAAATAGCATTTTGCTGTTCTGGCCTTTAATTATCCATAGGCAAGGCAAGTTTTATTTGTATAACATCTTTCAAACACAAAGTGTTTTATGGTTGTATGTGGAAAAGAAATGCATTAGAACATTTACAAACACACTACAAAAAATAAAATAATAAGTTAAAAAATAAATAAATACAAATGTACAATGTATTAGACATATAGCTTCAGCGTAGTTACAATTGCCCCAAATTTAATAAAATCAATAGAATAATGGTATAGTATTTATAGTATGATTTGGTTGAATGATAGAGGCTCCAGGATCGAACCCTGGGGGACGCCACACACCATGGAGATCTGCACAAATGAATGCATGGCAACAGATCTGCTGTTTTCAATACTGCAAATACAAAACATGTACAAAGTGAAGAAAGGTAGTCCCTCATAATCTACCTATTTTTTGTCTAGTGATGAAGATATAAATGTTTGTTCTAAAAACGTTCATCCTCTGGAGAGAAGGAATGTGATCAAGACATTTTATTGCCATTTTAGAGAGTCATCAACATTTAACCTAATCACATGTGAGGCAAAAGATATGTACATAAGAGAAAGTGATTCAAAACTTTCCATAGTCAATAAACTCATCAATAAACAAAGTCTATACAGGTTTGTTTTTCAGTGACAACAGAAATAGATTTTAAATATATATTCATAAAAACATATATATATATATAATGTACATGTATAAGATATAAATGTTTTTCGCTTCCTTATTTCCAATCAATGATACTAGATTATGTTTTGTGAATGAACTCCTGACATGATTTTATCATGCAGCTTCTCAGGCCACCAAGCAGAGTTATAAACGATGATGTGTCATCTCCCCATTGCATGACATCAGCAGTAAACACTGTTATCACACCGATGCCAAGGCCAATTAAAGCATGGAGCAATAGGTAAATGCTCGCTTGAGGAAAAGTTTTAATGTGTCACCAGATTTCCAGAGAGCTGGGTGCGCCGCTACATGTTAGTCACTGTTTACCTGCAGGAGTTAACCTTTAACTGTTGAAGTGGACTCAGCAGTGAGCTATTAATAGGACAGAGGTGATAAAGCGATAAGGAAACTGAGGGTACATTAGAGTGTGAGACATGAAGTGTTTCAACAGCAATAACTCATTACAAATCAAGTTTAGATATCTCAGTAAACAAATGATGGTGTAATCTGGTTGGTCAGATTTTGGAGAGAAATCTGATTAATCGCTTCACAGCACACAGCAGGTAGGGGGCGCTGTTCTGCTGAGTCAAAGCTTTCACCCTTTCTGCTGATACAGGATTTTAAAAGGAGCGTGTTTTTTGTATCTGTAAAAAACACAAATCCTGGTGGGAAATAACTTGGAGGAACCCAAAAGCTAACATGTGATAGAGGCAACAAATCATCTCAACCTCTGTCAGATCTATCTACAACAATATGATAACAACTGATAAACCACACGTTCATGGTGGGTGAATTAAAATGACTTAAGTGATCCCCAGACTTTTATTCTAGTGCCATCATTCTCATCAACCTGGGCTCAACGTTTGTTTTATAATAGCATGCTAACAGGCTAATCCAGTTTAGTGACTGCAAACAGACAATACCTGTTTTTTTTAAAAAGTTCTTAGTGACAGGTATGTATGATTTATAATCTCTTTCTTTGGAAGAAAAACAAAGTACACCATTCATCACATGTACTCTTTTGACATTTCAGTAGCATGCCATATTCGGGCCAAATCAGGTATTGCAGCCATTAGCCATAGGTTTGATTTGGTTTTTTGAAAGTTTATTCAGTTAACTTCTCGTCTTTTTTCAGCCCCTATCACTGCAGCCTTAAATCATTACTCAAATGAGACAAACTGAGACACTGTTCTTTAACCCAATGTTTTTCCAATTTCATTGAAATTTGCTGACAAAGCATATCTTGGCATATCTTATCAGATAAAAGACAAAACATGGGAGGTAAAAATCCTCTTTTTGTCTTTGACCTTTAGCAAGTGTTTATCATGTCTAAGTCATGTTTATGACTATAATCTATGCAACGGGTGCCTTCACAGAGCTCTTATATAAATGTTTCTTTCTCTCAAATGTCTGCCAGTAACATTTTAAAAATTACAAAAAAGAGCTTTTTTTTCTTTCAGCAAGATGAAGCACAACTTATAAAAAGATTTAATTGACATTTCAAAGGCCTAATGGAAATAAAGACCCAAATTGCATTAATATCTTTTTTTTAAAATAATACTCAGACATCCTCTAAACATCTAAACATCCTCTTGGTAGTTTCCAGACACTGTGGTCTGGTTCAAAACCTTCCTGCTCTCAGCTGATGTCACTGTCAGGGAGGTGGAAGGTCGCCACCGTCCAATTTACAAACCCCCATTCATGTCCTTCCATAATACTTCACACACCAGTGAACACACACAAACATGAACGAACTCAACTTTGTTTAGGAATTCCTGTTTGGAGAGCTAGAATAGTGGATGACCTCATTGTTGTTGGGATGAATGGTTTGTTTGAAACAAAAAAAAAGCATCTGGAAAAAAGCTTTTCCAATCAGTCAGAAGTTCTCTGGGATGAGAAACATTAAGCCGAGCCGCCGCTGAACACAGAGCGAGTGTTTATGGTGGATTTCCTGCCATTGCCACCCTGACAGCAGGTGACCAGCTGCTCTTCCAAACCTTCATCTGTTCACTCAGAAGTTTCTGCCTTTAAACAATGGAGGACAATTAAAGGAAAAGGCAGCAGCAGAAGAGGTCGTCACCATTTCTGTGCTTGTTTCCGTCTCCCCAACACTGATCTTTATCTGAGCTCAGACCCTCTGTGGCCCGGCTTACACCTGGTATTAACATGTGTCCACTGGTGGACAGCTCTAAGTACAAGTGTAAATGCATCAAGGACGCGTTGAGATCTGATGGTGGTGGTCTGGGCCACATTATTTTAGTAGTGTGTATGCGAATGTGTCTTGGGAGGACACACATTGAAGGACTGCCTGTATGAAAATACGCTGTCTAGTTTGCAGCAAGTTCTCTGTAATGTAAATGACGTTTTTGGTGTTCTCTTATCTGCCAAGATAAGTTGCAGATGTTTTCAACACACTGTCTGTTTCAACTGACTTTACCGTTGAACTGCAATATCTTCAGACTCCCTTAAAAATGGTGCAATTTTGAGAGTTGTTGAGTGAGGAGAAACGTCATTAACTTTGTTCAGTAAACAGTAACCAATATGGGAGAAAGTCCCCAGACTCCTTTAAAAAAATGATCCTCTGATGAGAAGAAACCTCTTAAACTTTGTGAAACATGTCTACGACAAATTCTTAATTATTTGAGCCTACTTGTAAATTTGGCAAATGTTTTCCATTAGGTCTTTTCTGTATAAAAAATGTTGTGTTTGTTTGTCCCAGTATGTTCGTCCCAGCTCGTGTGATTTACGTGTTTATTTGCATATAGAGCAGGGAAGGGAATCTGATATAAAGTTGTCACTTGGACAACTGGGAGACTCATTTTACTGCAGGTGTGAACTGATGTACTGAGCTGTGATCAGATTAATAACAGGTGTGAACAGAGCCGGTGAACACAATCTTTCCCAAACCATACCCACGTACTATGAGTAGCCCAAACATAAACACAAAAATGCCACTCTACAGTTGTAAAGAGCTCATATTGTTGGAAGTGAAATGAGGTGTGAAACTGTTGCAATGGAAGTTTGAAGACACATTCAATATTTTGTTGCTTTGATGAAAAAACAAATTTTCCAAATACTGAAGCAAATGCAAGTTTTAGTAGAATCACATCATTCACCAACTGAGTATCTGTAGAATTAAGTTCATATTAAACTATTCAGGAAGTAGTTTGATGTTGATATTTGGTTCAGACATTAGTTTTTCCCTCAACTTTATAATGACAAATTATAATTTGTAATGATAGTCTGCCATAATTTGTCAAATAATCAAATTCCTTCAAAACTAATAATTCCTATCAGCCTCAGCTGTAGTTTGTGTTAGCATGCTAATCAGCAAATGTAAGCATACCGACACTGAAAACAGTGAATATGGTAAATATTTTACCTTCTCAACATAATCATGCTAGTTAGGGTACATTCAGACAGAATCAGGCACTGCAGCAAGTCGCCTGCTGAGTGTTGGTCTATTTGTGCTGAGTGTAACCTTACTAAATTACTTTTACTTTTGCTGATCAGCTAGCTTTATCAAGGCCAGTGCTCGCTCGCTCATTCACTGTCTATGTCTCTTGACCAATGCTCATACTCTCTCTCTTTGGGTCTATTTTGCAGCAGACACATATTTAGAAACTGGTACATGTAGAGGTAGAGTATCAGTTTAGTCGATGAATCCACCTGGATAGCCTCAAGCCTAATTTCCGTCATTCCGTCATTACATCATGACCGGTGGCACCAGGTGGCAGTCAATCGATCGACATCTATGACGAGAGAGTAATTGTTGAAGTGGAACAACACACAATTATTTATGACACAACAGATCCTTTTTATAATCTCTTCCACATCAGAGAAGCAAAGTAAGTTGTTGTTGTTTCCTTTATTCACACAGTTTATCGTGGGGTCTCGCGGTCTCGTGTACGTTCAGGATTATCGCGTGATCTTGCGTGAATACGACTGGCTCGGAAGGCAGCGCTGCGCTGCCATCACGCGCCCAGTGGGGATTGATGCCAGGCAGAGGATGGAGCAAAGCCACGGCGCAGCCGTTCTGCAGCCCTGACAGACCCGGTGGAAATTCCCAGTCAGTTTCAGTCACATTTCAGGTTGACTTTGAGGGTTTGTCTAATCTGATTGGCAGCCACAATGTAACGTCTGGCTGCATTTTTCCAAAAGTTGGATCTGGCTCAACTTCTCCACTGCTGTGTTTTTTGGTGGACACTCCTGTGGCTTGTACCACTGCAACCAAAATGCACTACCCCGACCCAAATTAATGGAAAAACCTGCAATTTCAAAACAGCACCTGTCTGAATTCACATGTACTGTTAGCATTTTAGCAAACTGATTTAGCTCACAATGATTTTGCTCCCACATCTTGTGTCGCTGCTGCTGCGGCTGTTGTCCGGCAAAATAAAACTGCCAACTAGTTATTTTAAAAATTGGTACTGGATGCTAAAATACAGCAGCACAGTCATCTGGGATCAGTCTTCTGTCCAGTTGGGTTTCATTTAGTCAAATCACGACATTGAGACATCGTCCTACTTCAGTGAACATGTCAGAATCAGGTCAGTAAGAAGTCGGTTTGAGGTCCCACAATGCCGACCCTCTTTTAGTCCGGTGTGATGTGAGCGCAGCTCCACACTGCAGCAGTTTGTTCGGCCGCATAAAGACGCTGCAAGTTCCACAAAGCTTCCTGTCTACTGTTACCAACCAGGAGCCTTTTCTCCAGACACTGAACCTGAGACTTTCACATTAGCCGGCGCTGGTTTCTGATGGATCCTCATCCTCTTCAATGCTCTGTCTGTCTCGCCTCTGTGTATCCAGGGCGGCCCGGGCCTCTCGCCTGTCCCACTCCCATTGTCCCTACGCTATTGAAGGAAGGAGCGTAAACCAACACTGCCGTTCCCATTCGGATTCAATATGGCCGAGACCCGACACCATGTGAAGCAACGGCTCGGCTTCTCTCAGAAGGATCCGGTTGCCGAGGCAAAAAAGGTAAAACTACGTGGAGCTCGGGTCCACCTCAGCATCAGAGAGGGAACATTGTAAGAGAGGATTGTGAGGGACAGATTGAAGGATGATTACGACATGATTTCTCATGAGGTTTACTCCTGTCGTAATGCTGAAGATGACTAAAACATTTATTTTTAAACTGTTCTTCTAAACCGTAATTAGTCTGCTGAAACACCTCCTGCTTCTATTAAATCAGGACAGCAGCTTCTGTGCAGATTTGACTGTATTTCTATACTGGCACATGACTACAGATGTGCTGTTTATCCTATAAATTAATTTAGAAACATCGACCATGGAAGGATAGATTGAGCGTATTTTGTTTTGCAAACCTCATTACATTACTTAACCATTAAAAGGATGTACATCACATTACATTGTGCCAACAGAGAATTAAAACATACAATGACTGAACAGTTGTACAGTATTACGACTCTCAGGTAGCAAGCTTAGTAGCTAGCCTAACACGGACAATAACTTTGTACCGTTTACTCAAAAGGCATATTTGTAGCATGACTCATGTCTCAGATAGACGTTAGCCAACAAGCTACGGTAGCTTCTTCTGCTCTGGTCTCGTTCCTCTAAGCTCTGTTAAAGTGACCGCAGATTCCTGAATGTACAAATATTGAAATGAACTGAATTTCTTCATCCACAAGATGTCTTTGCTGACTCAATTCCAATTAATTTCTTTGGTGTTAGACTGAATGAGTGTGAGAGTTTGAGCCTTATTAAATGCTCCACATGTGACCCACTTGGCTGGCATGGAGGAATAAAGCTGCAGTTTCCACTGAGTCCTGCTGACTGGTTGAACTTCATGTTTGGTTAAATGCAGGAAAAATCCGTCTCACTTCATTTTTTTTCCCCCTGCGTTCAAAATTCCCTGGAATCACAAACTTCAGTCTCCAACTGAATCATCAGTTTTATCAACAAAGCGCTTTGTTGTTCTGCAATCAAATAAAACTGGATTTAAGGTATTTCCAGTGCAGATCGTCCAATGGCAATAAGTAAGAAACTGTAAATACAGGCACATTTTTTTTCAGATATTTCTGATTTAAACTAAAAAAAAACTTCATTGTCACAATTGTCACATATATAATCATACACACTACAACAAAATAGCACTTAACCCATCCAAATTAAGAGCAGTGGGCAGCCACTATGCAGTGACCAGAGGTACTGACTGGAGAACAGTGATGGGTTTTTCTTGAGGAAACCAGCAGACCCTGAGGACGCCCATGCACACACTGGGAAGCCTCAAAACAGTAAGCCCCTAAAACCAGAGAAACCTCTTGCTGTGAGATGACAACATACCTAAAAACCTTGAGACCTCAAAAATGGGGAGGATTTTGAAACCAAAGCGAGGGTTCAAGAAAGTGCAGTGCTGTACAGTGCCAAGAAACAAACTGGAATGCTCACTGGGAGTGATGCCAAAATGGTCACCAGAAGTGGAGCCAGGCTCAGCAGCCTCTATGAACATGGCAGAGGTGAATACACCAAAGAGGACAAAGGAAGAAGCTAAGAAGTGAGCAAAGAGTGACCGAGCATGAAGTCAACAGACAGGAGTAAATATGGTGCTGACTTTTAGTCATTGGTGAGTGCTTTGTGAAATAAAAGGCTGAAAGACAGACGCAGAGCTGGGCTTCTTGTTATTAGACTAGTAAGTAATATTAGCATTAGTGTTGCACTTGCTTGATAAGTGTGGGAAAGTTGAAAGTAGAATTCGTAACAGTTGCAGGACACAATGGAAAAAGAGTTCATTTTCGACCACCGAGCCACTAGTTATTTTTGATGATGGTCACAACTGAAAGCGAACAACGGTCCTTAAGTCCAAATATCAAACAAGAGCTTCTCCTCACGAGATTTAGAGAGAAGGGAGAAAGAGCATGGCATAAACCTGCAAGAAGACAAAGATTGTTTTTGTAGTTTTCTAAGTTTTCTATTTCTGAAGGTTGATATTTTAAACATTAAGGTATAAGTGTAGCCATATGATTATCAGCCATCTTTCATCGCTTTGTCAGACATTTATTCATAACCTCACACAGTCAGCCGTTGCTGATTATCTACCGGCGGAGCTCCAGGAGAGTTGTTAGCTATGTGTAGGGAATATGGGAACTTTCTGCTTGAATGAAAATACCACAGAGCTCCTATTACCCACAATGCATTATTCAGACATTCAGCGACTGAGCCAGGCTGAGCAAAATTGAGCCAAATGGAGAGGTTTGAGGATCCATACAGACCGTGTTGCATGTTTTGGCTCATTTAAACTCTGTATATTTTAGTATATATTATATGTAGACCATTTCCCAAAATCTCTTTCATGATCAGTTCTTTCCATTTCCATTCCAACTAAAGTCACTTTTAGTGATTACATTTTGACGTGTGGGAATGCAAAACAATCAGAACTTTTCATGCTAATGCTTTCAAAGACATTTTGAGAACTCATGAAATAATTGCTTGTTGATGGAGACAAACAAATGACAAAAACAGCTGTTGTTTAAAAGACGAACCCAACAAGAAGGTCAGGTCTTCTGTGTAGCCAGCCTCAAGTGGCCATTTGAGGAACAACTGTTTTTGGCATTTCCTTGCTGGCTTCACAGCCATGGAGGTTTCTGTTTACTGTCTACAAGGTGTCATGATTTCACGTGAACAAATCTGATCACATTCACGACCGAAACAAAACAGCAAAAAGTGACTCTGCTTTACTTGGGTTATGACTTTCCATCAGATGTAAATCTCAGGGTTGTTCTTCAGTAAAATGATGGTGTTCCCTCACTTAAATGACTGAACACATAACATGCCGCCCTGAATCAAACAGATCAAAGTGTTTATATTCAGCTCATGGAAGATTTAAAACTCTTGTGGTCTGCTTTAGCTTCTTCTTCATGTGTATTTCCAACATGGCCGCCACAGAGTTCATATCAACACACAGCCTCCACACTCAGTTTCATGCTCTGTGCTGTATATTTAGGGACTTCAGCCGCACCCGTGGTTTCTCTGCATTTCCCATCATGCCTCAGTCATGGCCTTCCCTGCGGTTGTTTTGGACAGCACGCCCAGCAGTCACGCCCTCCTGTTACGGCTTGTTTATGAAACATGAACATGCTTCATGGACACAAGCAGGTCAGAGATGGGCAGGACAAATACAAGACGTCAGCAGCAGACACATGGTTTGTGTGTGTGGTGTGTGTGTGGTCTGTGTACATGTACTATAAATGAGCGGGTGTGTACATGTTTACAAACAGTGTGTGCAGGTTCACAGCTTGAAGCTTTTTCTGTTTCACCTGTTACATCACCTACAGGAAGGACGGAGATTCATGGTAACAGATTTCTAACTCACGTTCTGCAGCAGGATGTTGTTTTAGTGATATTTACCTGATTACTGTATAGTACAAAGTCGAGGTACTACATTTGTTTTTCTCATTTTTCATGACCATGCATCTCCAGACATGTTGATTTTGAATATTTGTGACAAACTGAAGGATGAAGTGTTTCAAACTGTTTCTCTGAACTCATAAAAGGTTCACCGTTTTGAGACACATAGTTCTCACAGGACTGCGATGCCACAAACATATGATGATCTCATAGACCATGATGCACTGCTGTAGATAAAACTAGCCAACAGCTTATAAAGTAGTTAAAATGAGCTCAACAAATACAGCAGTAAAATATAACGTTCACATTAATGCTGCAGTAATATTAATCCAAAAACATCAGATACTCACAGGGCACATTTTACTACAATATGAGCTTACTAAGACTTACTTTACATACTTTTAAACATAAAATTTCAAAAAACTTGAAATACAAAAAGTAATTGTCTTAATGTGAGTTATTTGCCAGAGAAGTTTCATGGTGATATCTATCTATATTATTAAGAAAAGGATCTGATCTTTCACCACTGCTTGTTTGCAGGTAGAACTGTGAGAAGCAGATCAGGTACTGGAATAAAAGCAAATTCAGCTAATGTTAAAATAAACTTGCAAAAGTGCACAAGCATTAATATGAGACAGAAAAAGCCTTTGAATGTAATGTGATGTTGTTTCCTTTCTGCAGGCCTGATGAGCAGTTGCATGTTTTGCAGTGTGTGTGGGTGTGTGTTGATGGGTGTGGTGCAGCATGCACACATGTAAACCTACTTACTGTACTGCACTGTACGCACACACACACACACACAAAAACACACTCTCTGTCATCAGCGGTAATGAAAACCAGCAGCAGCCTGAGGGGACGTCACAACAGAGGGAACGGAAAAAAAGATGGAGGGAGGAAATGTGAGAGAGATAAAAGAGTGAGGCCTGATTCATGTTTGCTTCAGGCGGAGAATAAAGGAGGAAGTAACAGGAATCAACAGACACAGACTACGGTGGCCTGGAATGGACATACTCTTGACGTTTTTCCATTGGTGGATGTACATATACTCAAGTACAAACTCAAGGTACTTGTACTTTACTTGAGCCTTTTCTTTTTCATGTCACTTGAGAAATATTGTACTTGAATGTGAATTGTCATTTTAAAGTGACATTGAGTAACTTTCAAATGTCATAAAACCTTAAACTACCTTGAATTAACAGCCTCACTGTTGATACTACACTGACTTGTAACCAGGTGAATGGTGGCTCTGTCTATTCTCACACTTGAAACTGGATCATATTTAGAAAATCATTCTGGTTTTCCCTCTGATGTCCTCCAGCTGCTACCAACTCTCTGCAATTTACAGCGTTTCCTGATAGAGTAAACTTCTGCAAAATGTAGCTGCTGTTAGCTAATGTTAGCTGTAACATAACTGCTCAGACTGGATGCTTAGAGCACTGGGGGACTTTTGGTATTCGGCATTTGACGACCAGGAGGACGTCTTCATGCCAGTAAAGGGAAAATACAGGGGAAATTGCTGGTGTTGTGCCAGAACCCGAGCCAGTCAAGTGAGCAATTTACTCTCAGCAGCTGCATGGCAGAGGCAAAAAGACTGAAGAGGACGCTGACGGATGAATCATTTTAATGTGACATCATTTTTACTGCTTGTACTTACATACTTTTACACAACATTTTCAATGCAGAACTTTTGCTTGTGACAGTATTTTTACAGTGTGGTATTACTGACATAAAGATCTGAATAATAAGTCTTTTTTAAGAGGTACAAACTAACTTTTTTTTCCCTCCATAAAGCTGCGTTTTGCTTCCTGCATAACAAAGAGCAACAATTTTCAGCGACCAGGCTGACGTGCTGACAGCGAGGACGTTACATCATCAACGCTGAGAAAGAGAGCGAGCGAGAGATGTTCCTGAGAGGCCGAGCATGAGAACAACTTGTAGCCGCAGAGCTATTTCTGTCACGACTCCCAGAGGAGGGAGGACGTGTATGAGTGTGTGTCAGTGTGTGTGTGTGTGTGCAATGGGGGGGGGGTTGTATTTAATGCAGAGCGAGCTGCAGACCGAGATATGTACTTGCATTCCAATGAGAGCGTGGCTGTGCAAGCCAAAGAGCTGTCCTTTCTACACCGTCTTAATCTGCATCACACACACACACACACACACACACACACACAGATGCATGCTTTAATTCAGAGGACCCTCGATGAAATGAGAGTCTTGAATGCAACACAAATGATCTTCATGTACACACACAGGACAAAATCTGCGACTACTAATAAGATAAACAAAGGTAAATTTTAGGAAATAAAGTAACATTAGACATGGAGTAATAAGTGCGGCGCTAAACAGACTGACTTTGTATATATATATTTTATACTATTCTAATGTGCGCTGAGCCAAACAATAAACCAAATTTGTATTTAGAAATAATATCATCAATATAAACAAACAAGCAAAACAAACTGTAAACTCTTATTTTGGCGAGGGACCTTTGTTGCATGTGATCTCCTCTCTTATCATGTTTCCTGTCTGTCTCCACTAAATTATAACAATGGCAAAATGATTTCTTGGTTACTTGGACAGGAGGGCAGTGGACCAAGCTGTAATCACAACATTGACCTGATTAGTATAATTTTAAAGGGTTATTTGGGAATTTTTGAGTGTGGTTATATGAGGTACTTATCCACAGTCAGTGAAGATGGAACAGGAGGTCGGGGGCAGCAACCAGACATATTTTAGACACCTAAAGAGCGACCACCCTAATATAATTGGTATAAGTGTACGCTATACTCACCTTTTACCCTGTCTGTTGCAGTTATATCACTCTCTCCAAAGCCACTTCATTGACTTCATTTCTGACTTCATTGACAAAAGCCTAATTTTACCTTGCTGAAAGCTGGAGACCACTGCTGCCTCAATCTGCAACAACTAATGTTAGTTTCGAACTAAAGTGTTTAAAAAGTCACACAAGAACACAAACTAACCGGTTGAGGCAGTGGTACGTCAGTAACTCTGGTATTCTGTGAGGTAAAATGACTGTTTTTGTCATTGAAGTGGTCGCTTTAAAGAAAGCACAGATCAATATAAATGTTTCCTGTTGGAAACTGAAGCAGCAGTACATTCCTTTGATCTGCTGGTCCTGTCTGCTTCTACTTTAGGTAATACTCTGTCAACGGAAAAGGACCTCATGCATACCCTCTTCAAATAACCCAAAATATCCCTTTAACAAAACAGATGCCTTCTTCAACATCTAGCAGACACACAGCAACATGGTCATCTGATATTCTCTCTTTTAGCTCTGTTTTTGGTCTCCACCAACCCCTGAGGGAAATATCTGGCTCTTTAGCTGCTAAATGCTCCACTTTCTTCACCAGCTACTCTCTAATTGTGTCTGTCTGCTGTTTCCTCTGGAAAACAGGTCGTGTACTGTGAGAAGCACTGACACTGACAGGAATTGAAACCAAAACTAAGAGCTAAAAGAGGCTAAAAAGGGCTCTGTAGAGCTGCAGAGATGGCAATGATTCTCTGATGATCCTGTACTTGGTCCATGACACATGGAATAAATAGATGTAACATTATATAGTTGCTTATCCTCTGTCAGATCTGTTGCAGGGAGGATGACGCTCGTATCTGTTGCCCTGGTAACCAGCTGTTAAGGATGTGTAAGGTTGGTGAGAACAGACCGTCCAGAGGGGCTTTGATGACATAAGACAAGACCTTTCCTCTTAATGATGTTTCATGTGAGTACAGTCCGACTGCTGCAACAAACTAAGCAGAAAACAGACGGAGGTTTGGTGCAGTAGCTCAGAGGTTTGTGGGTATTCTGCAGAGAGCGATTTTAATCAATGCAACAAACCACATAGGATCTGGATTGTGTAATCACACCCTGACAAAGTATGTCACTCAGATCAGATGGTTGTACAGGCACTTAATCAGCTGAAAGGCTTTCATACATGCAAGCTGCTGTGCTGGGATGATAGATATGAATCTTTACTCTGCATTCCTGGAATCAACGCCACAATCAGATTAAAAGTGACTAAATTTTTTTTTTTTCTTGCAGTCACATGTGTCTTGTTCAGTAATGCATTATAATGAATGTGGAACATGAAAGAAAAAGAAATAAAATAGCTTTCTGTAGTTTTAAAGGAGGTCTACATAAAAAAAAAAAGTAGAGATAATTTTTTTTTAAATCAGGAAATGTAGATGGGTCAGACATTTTCAGCAGCCAATTTAAAACTTTTTTTTTTAGCTTTTGGGAATGACAAGTTTAATCAAATGCAAATAAGTGTAGTAAAAAATCAGTGTGTATTACTTCATTTTCTAAACAGAGAGCTCATCTGTTGACTTAACTGAGGTGTTGGAGCGATAGACTATGAAACTACATGCTAAAATCATCTTTATTAAGCGAGCATTCACTCAGAGACCTTCCTCGAGGCAAAAATAGACACAAAGCTAGATTTTTGTGTGTGTCTGCTGTTTCCTCAAGAAAACAGGTCATGTACTGTGAGAAGCACTGACACTGACAGGAAATGAAACCAAAACTAAGAGCTAAAAGAGGCTAAAAAGGGCTCTGTAGAGCTGCAGAGATGGTGATGATTCTCTAATGATCCTATACATGGTCTGGAGATTTAAATGTCTGCAGATACTTTCCATTGAAACATTTTGTCACACATTTGATACAGGCACACCACAAAGTGCAGAAACAGAAAAAAGAGCAATCATTGCACAGAACCATCAAGGATAATGTGGGGAAGCTGCTGTAGCTCTCTCTTGGTCCACAATCTTTGTGGCCATGAAATAAAGCCAACACGGATGTCCCAAAAACTGGAGTTCCTCATATGGCCACTTGAGGCCGGCTCCAAAACTATGGAGACTAAAGACTAAAATTCCCAACTTCACAGCAGAAATAAACATGTTTACAGCATGGTACAAAAAACAGTTTTGGTCTCTATAGCTAATTTAATTTGTGACAACTGTACTGAGTCTGAATTTCTATTCAACTCACCTGTTCAAATTATATTGAATCTTGAAGTTCTGTATAATTAAGAGTGTGGCTGCTTTGATTGACAGGTTACAGTCGGCTTGTTTAAGTACATTTCACATTCATGTCTCCATGCCCAATTTTTACATTAACCAGTAGCTGGAGGAAGCAGGGCTGCCAAGATGGTGGCGGCCAGAGCTACCACACTTTGAGCTTCACAACAGCTCCTCAGAAACCTATTGATGATGTCATGGAGGCTATGTCTATGTTTTATACAGTCTGTGGCATTGCAAATTAAACATGTTTGTTTGGCGTCTGCAGGTGCCAGCAGCATTAAAATACACAAAACACTCATGAGTGCAGGCAGAGTTAAACTGACAGCTTTAATTGTCAGTTTTACATTTAAAGGTTGACATATTTTCAGTCCTGCTTGCCAACAGCCAGATGCTCTGAAAAGATGGTTGGACCTCACTCATTAGCTACTTCTATATGTATACATTTAACTTGCTTATTCAAATCGGTCAAAGGCAACAGCAAATGTTTTTCTTTCATCCTTTTTTAGTCGCTAGTTACAACACAACTTATTTCCCTCCAGAACAACAGCTCAAGAATTCAGAGCTTCATCACTTTTGATGGACACATAGTCTGGACTATTACAATATAGATTAAAAAAAATAAAAAGGACAATCTCTAAACAGCATCTGGCTCCAAATCTGAAGCGCTCCTCTGGATCATCTGTGCTGCTACAACTCCTCAACCCACCCACCCTAAACACACACACACACAAACTTCAGACTCCAGGCCTGAAAACTGGTTCTCGCAAAGATATAAGAAAAGCTACACACACAAACACACAGAGGCATCCACACAATAAGCATGTAATTACATTCAAGTCACAAACATGTCCACATACACTCGTCCTTGGTACCATCAATCCGTGTGTGTGTGAGAGAGAGGTCATGCATCCTCCAAATGCCCCCTCCTGAGTCGTCACTTGTTTGAAAAGGCCAACACACTTTTAGTATTTTATCTATATCCACACACACACACACACACACACACACACACACACACACACACACACACACACACACTCCATTATCCTTCTCCTGCATCTCTCTCCAACAAGGCTGGACATTCATCCACCTCACAGGCTGACGTGCCTGGAATTAGATCTGCTCTTCTTAAAGTGGCCGAGCGAGCTGCACAATGACCAGAGTGTGTGTGTGTTTGTGGGGTGTTTGGGTGTGTGTGTGTGTGTGTTTGACGTGTTCACACCTGCATGCTAACAGAGGAGCATTAGGTTTTGTGAAGCAGTGAAAGGGCAGGTGGAGGAGAAAAAAACAGGTAGGTGTGGTTTGGTTTGACAGGTGAGTTAAACAGTTGCAGGGTGGAAAGGTCCTCTATATGTGACCCGTCTATATTGTGTTGGAGCAGCAGCCAGGTCCACCTCTGAACACATTGTCATGCTCAAGGGTTAGGGCAGCAGTATTTTGAACACCTTACCTGTATTTGTTTGCAGGCAGGAGGTCACTCAGCTCTATGAACCAGCAGTGTTGTCCTATAAAAGATGGATGCAAAACCCCCGTCCCTGATTGGCTGTTCAGCCTAATCAATCAGTAATTTCATCTCATGTAGTTCAGTTTCTCATTATTATTTTTGTCTCCGTGTTCTTTGTTGATGCACCATCACGAAGCGAAACAAATTTTCCATTAAACCACCACGTGTCGTTCTTACACTTTGACCTGACACAGATCTGGAAGCTGGATTTCATAAATCCTGAATGGAGCCAAGCTAGCCGTTTCCCTCTGTTTCCAGTCTTTATGCTAAGCTAAGCTAATCATCTGCTGCTTCTAGCTTCATATTTAGTGTACAGACATGAGAGTGCCATTTAAATGTCATAAAAATGGCATGACCTTCATGCTTACCAGAGGATGAACAATTTGAATTTCACACCAGCCTCAGAACAAAATGTCAACTTTGTACACAAAATAGCCTAATGATAACGAGGATTATAATGATCAGTGATGAAGCGAACAGTTAAATGATCAATGCATTGCATGTATGTAAGTACAGTACTTGAGTTAATGTACTTAGTTACATTCGACCGCTGCTTACAGGACCTGATCTCTGCGCCACAGGAGGCAGTGAGGGGTTAACGGCGACTCGTCACTGAGCATTATTTGTATACATGCTGAACATGCTAGTGTAAAAGCTGCTGACAGTACAGGGGAAGTATTCTGGCGTTGCAACATCAGCCTGAGCAGGTTCTGCTTTTGTTCCGCTAACAGTGAAATGTGGCTGAACCAGCAGTGACTCAGCGCGGCGACTCCCTCTGAACTCCTCGACACAAAGAGACAAACTGTCTGTCACACATGCTGACACTCAGAAACATGCAGCTCCAGTTTTGTATAGTGTGAGATCATCGTGGGTGTAGACTGTCTGACCGCCTGCAGGCGTCTTTAAAGAAAACATGAAATCAGATGAGTCGTTGCTTGTTGTGTCAGCTGGAAGCTAAAGGTCAGCACAGTTTGACTTACACAGGAATGTTTGCACGAGTTCATGCCTTATCTTTGAACGTTCTAAATCGATCATAGACAAACCACAGCAGTTCGCATGTATTTGTTTGAATGTAACACGTGTCATTTTGTTGTGAAATATGCAAGCTTTCCAAGAAATCCCACTCCCTACATGAAATGACCACTTTCTGTTTTCATAGCGGCGAACAGTATGTTCTGTTTGGTGTTTCTGACGTGACGTGAACACTAATCAGGTGTGGTTCGTTGTCACACTGAACTGGTTTCTCGCAGTAGCTCAACCAGAACACAACAGGATTCTTCAAAGCTTGTCGATATACACACAAACACAAGACACAAGCTGCAATAAATCATCCAGTGAAAACAAACCTAAATGTCCCCACTGGCGTCCCCTAGGGGCGATGTTAACTACACTTCAAAATACAGCTGTGTTGGATGAAAGCTTTCTTACCCCAGGCGATCAGCTCCACAAGGAGTGTACAGGAAGGAGAACAGCATTGTTTTTATTAACTGACAGTTAATTCAGAAAGACTGGGAGTTGTATCCACCTTGTTATTAACTGCAGTCATTCTCTTTCCCGTATCTTAATCTTATTGTGTTAGAAAGCAAGTATTATAAAACGTCTACATTCATTTGACGTAGTCCAGGGTTTTGGAGAACTGCCTAAGCTGACCATTATCTGATGATTTGGGTTGGAAGCTCATAATCAAACTGGTTAACTAGTTAATGCGCTGGCTTCAGAGCAACGTCATTAATCAAATATGTGTGCACGAGAGAGTGGAAACCCACCATCGCGTTTTGAAACCTTATTTGGCATTATGGCATAGGTCACAAATGTTCTCGTATTACAGTAAAACTGTAAATTAGAATAAATGCTGGTTTGGATACACTTCCTCCGCTTCACTTTTAAGACCCAGAAGCTCTGTCCACTAAACTGTCAATAAGCAAAACAATCCAAAATGACATAGAGCTAGCTTGTAATTCAACATGAAAAGTTTTTGTGCCTTAAACTGCACAAATCACAAAAGTGATGGTGGAAGATTTAGAGTGCAGAAGTTGCTGTTAGCATCTAGTGATCAGAGAACTGTGAGATTCAAAGTATTAAAAGGCTGTAAAGTAAGACCTCATACTACTGTGTGTTTTAATTACCAGGATTTTTAGACGTGTTGATAATGTCTGGTCATACCTTTAATGACATAGAATATTCAGAATAAGAATAGTAGCAATTTCACATGCTAACGTTACATTTTAAAATGCTAACATGACTTCTTAAACAACTTAACTTTCTTTGGTGGTTTCCAGCAAAAAAAAAAAATCCATAATGACATCATGACAACATGTTTTGTAGATGTGGATGTTAATGTGGATAAATTGGCTACAGAAAATAGTCCCCAAGAAATTGCACTATTTCCTCTGTTTGGTAAATGCTACGGTGAACCTTTTTTTCTGAAACTGAACTACAGAATTGTGAGATGATTTTAAAGATTTACATCTTCAGTTGGAACCAATGAGCTTGGAGCTGAGAGCCGCAGACAGAAAGTCAGGAAGTAATGAGAGACGGACTAACATGTTGTTGTTTTGGGTCTTTTCATGGGATTTATTGACATTAAGAAAAACAGAGCAAACCACCACTCAAACAACCTGTCATGTTGGTTTCTCATTTCTCTCCACTTCTTCATCCTCAACTTCATGACTCCTCCTCCTCTTCTCATCAGACGACCTTCACGCACCCACGCTCTCATCCCGTCTGTTACTTGGCAACCCATATTTGACACAGGGCAGCGTGTTGCCATGTCAACGTGGGCAAGGGGGTTTTCTGATGGACTCCTGGAATAACTTTGAGTTATTTTATCTCATATTCAGACTCAAAATCATCGTGTGTGTTTACTGTGACTTTTACATGACATTACATGTTTTAAGTATGGCTATTACTACTATTACTATGGCTATGGTGGCTATGGCTAAGGTACACATTTATTCTTGTAGGATTACCATATTTTGATATGTTGGTAGACCTGCTTCTGCCTCTAGGTTAATCTGGAAATTTGCAAAGACGTGGATCATTGGCAAGCCTGAGGCGGGCTGAATGACGTCACTAACCTGTCAATCACAGTGGTAAAAACAGTTAATTATGCACAACTTTAAATCTTAATATCATTTGAACAGGTGAGTTAAAAACATTCAGCCTCAGTACAGTTGGCATGAACATTGAAATTAGCTATAGAGACCAAAACTGTACCAGGCTGTAAGCATGTTTATTTCTGCTGTGAAGTTGGACATTTTAACATGCCGGCTTATGGAGATTGACTCGCTCTGTAGCCAGCCTCAAGTGGACATTTGAGGAACTGCAGTTTTTGGCACTTCCAAATAGGCTTCACAGGCACAGAGGTTGCTACTACGGTAAAACATGAAATATATGCAGTATATGGAGTACATGTAATATACACGACACAAACATCATAACAGGAAAATAACAGTTTTTGTCAATTGTCAGCAGCGTTGAACAGTCTTAAACAAAAACAGAACATTAGAATAAAGACCTGATTTGTCATATAGGGTTTGAAACAAAATAAAGAGACAGATGTGAAGCTGTGGTGTCAGAGTTAATTATCAGTCCTCATAAATCACACCAAGGGAAACACTCAAGCCTGCGGTCCCACCTAACAACAGATCAGACAACAGAACTGTGGGGACAAACAGAGGAGGTGTCCAGTAGGGTGGAGGAGGGGTGTGTGTGCTGAAATCACTCGGACAGATTCATGTCCTCAGTCTGCAGCAGGTTACATCAGATGACCAAACATCAGCGAACAGGGGGAAACTGTTGAAACGATGCATTCAGGGACCAGTTGGTGAGTTTCTTTTCCCCAGAGAGAAAACACATCATAACATACTGTATCTGTAGGAGCGTTCCTCAGAGATGTAGTACAAAAACTCATCACATGCTGCAGTTTGAACTCTGTCTACCTGTCTGCTGACATCTGAACTGCCTCCAGCTTCAGACTTGATCTGTGTTCTTCTCCCAGACTGTCCTTTGCCATTCCCCAAAGGGCAATCTGTTTATAGACTCTTTAGAGACTGACAGAACAGAACACATGGCCTAAAGTAGCTGCACTTTGGTGGCACTCTGAACTAGTGCTAGGATAAACTTTGACATGTCTATCATATTAGTAGTGTAAACGATACAATAATTTAGTCCATGCTCTATGCATAATGAAGATCTTTGTCTAGGTCATATTTTATGTTTGTCCACGAGCATTTTTTGATATTGCTGCTACATTTTCAGTGGATCGGTAGTGTTTTGTGTGTCCGTGCTGTTCCCTGAGCCTCTTCGGGTTTTTGTTTACAAGTCCAAGTCCATCAGTTCGCAACTGAGGAGAGCACCTGAAGCGTCAGTTTTTCTCATCGACGTCTGTGAATCAAGTATTTATTCACACCAAACCAGAGCTGGTGATTGCTGGAACAGTGGAAAGACTAACAAAGATGGTTTTATTTTGTTTCTGTCCTCTTTAAATGATGTTAAGATGTTACGATGATCTGCAAGGTAAAAAGAAAATGGCTCTTTTTTAGTGGCTGTTTCTGGATAAACAAAAAGTCTATTTCTCTTCCATAATATTGTCACATGATCAGGAGATTTTGTCAGTTTTATCAGATTTGGTCATTTTTTTCTTGGTTGATGCAATGCTCTATATTTAAATATGCTACATAGTTAAACTGATTCCCTTTTGGTGTTTTTATGATCAGAAGTTTGGAAAGGGTGTTTTATTTTGAAAATCAACTGGGCCATCTGTAACTGTACTTACTTGTCAATCAAAGCAGTTCTGCAGTAGTTTTGCATAACTTGATTATAACATTATAATATATATTATTTATTATTTAAATGGGTGGTACATGGTAGCTCACCTGGTAGAGTGCTCAGCTCATATACAAGGGCTCAGTCCTTGCCACAGCAGCTAAGGGTTCAATTCCTTTGTCTTTCTCCTGAACTTCAGCTTCATCAGCTGTCACTATACAATAAAGTTTAAAAAGGCTGTGGTGCACATGGCCGGTGGAATTTGGCCTTTATCTGCAAAGTAAATTTCCTGATTTTGTCAATGGAGTCTGGTGGGTAGTAGCACCCAATGTTGTCTGAGATGCTGCAACATTATAGCAATGAAATGTATATAAAACCTCTAATAAGTGTGTTCCTGTGCCATAATTTAAATGCTATGTCAAGTCAGGATGGTGGAAAAACAGTTGCTGATAGGTAGGAGTTTTGGAACATGAAGGTCGCTCTCCAAATGAAAAGGAGAAACCAGGAGAACTCATTGAGGGGTCAATCAATGAGGGGTCATGTTTCTTTAAATCCAGAGGCCCAGAACATCAGCTTAGATAAATTCACTGCCCAATAATAGTAAAGAACATTGAGAAGGTTTGTCTTCTATTGTTTTTAAAATATCGACAGTCAGAGGTTTGGTGTACGTCTTCCCATCACCACCACTAATGAACATCTAAACTGTGTTAGCGACGTGTTGATTCATCTGTAGGATCACTTAGGAAGATGTAGTTCTCCTGCTGACTTGTACTCTCTCACACTAAGACATGTTTAAATATGTATTCTAACCCTTTGATATAAACAGAGTATTCAAAATATCAGTACAACACTGAGCCGTCTGTGCTGTCAGGACGATGCAGCACGACGTTTCCTTTGAGTTGAAAATGTGACAAACATAAAGAGGAAGAGGAGAAGAGGAGGTCCGTCGCTGCAGGGTGAAGAGGTTCAGTTCTCTCATTTGTAAAGCAAACATGGCTGCAGTCGAGGGAGACTTCAAAGCTCAGCGTGACGTCTCAGATAAAGACATCAAACGGAGAAAGTCTTTCTGATGAAGCCTCGTCTCCTCTTCGCCCGGACGATGCTTTTTTGGAAAATAAACACAGCGGCACAGCTGCTGAATGGCATGCAGTGTTCTTACTCTCACATTTCTCCTGATTTAATGCATTTGACTAATAAGTAATAGATTACAGTATCAGAGGAACTAAATATAGACTGTTCTCAGTACAAAGCACGCCAGGTTCAAACTCCGGTCCTTGGCAGTTTGGACTCGCTGGAGCTGGAGGATATAGTGATTATAATTGAACTCATCTGTACACGAAATTATCTCAACTCAAAGGCACTTTTTCAAGGCCTTCAACAACACTGGACTGTTGTCCACATTTTAGCCTCAACTTTTCCTTCAAATAACATCAAACCAAGTTAGCATAGAGCTTTACCAGATTGGTCGTCACCGTTCACCCCATAGGAAACAATGACCCAGCCAACGCCAGGCGGTTTTACCGTTGATCATGTCTGGGGGCCCTTTGTTTATTTACAACAAACACCACAGGGCAGCTTTAACATGCTGATGTTTAGAAGTTTTGTTTACCATGTTCACCATTTTAGGTTAGCCTTTTAGCATGCTAACATTTGCCTATTAGCACTGAACACACAGCACAGCTGAGGCTGATGGGAACGTCCTTCTTTTTGCAGGTATTTGTGACTCAACAGATCAAAATGTCGATCCAATGATGGCATTAAAGGAAAAAATAACAAAGTTCTTATAGTTTATGAATATGTGAGTCAAATTTCATATCAGTCCCTTCAGTATTATAAAGTCTGGACCACATGGAGCGGCTGATAGAGTCGTGCTGCTCTGTGGCTGAAGAGGAAGTAAACCTAACGACTGCTTGTTTGACAGCCTGGTTTGTATTTATTGGGGAATTTCCTGCCCTGAGTTGTGCCTGTCAGGCAGCTGTGATGAAGCAAGTGATGACAAATGTGATGACACATTTAGTTAAGAAGTGATGCCTCTCTGTAGCAGACATGTTGGATGACGGAGGTTTGGATGATGCTGTCACATTTCTCAGGAACCACATTAGATTTACAACCAGCAGCAGACACACTTCCACATATAGTACATCTGGCTGCACACCATTACTTCTAGTGTGTGTGTGTGTGTGTGTGTGAACAATGATGACATTAGCAATAAATGAGGAAGTAGAAAACACACAACCTGTTTCACTCTCCCTCTGTAGTGTTGATACTGCTGAAATGAGAACGTAAACAGGAAGCAAGAGGTGTGTGAAAAAACAGAGAGAGCGAATGAGCGAGCATGTTACAGAAAGAGAGAGGGAGAGTCATGGAGGTCAGATTGCATCATCGCAGTTTCTCTCTCGCTGGGCGCTGGTCAGCTCTCAGCCATGTAAACAGGAAACAGAAAAAGAGAGAGAGAGAGGAAAAGAGGACAAAGCCTTTCATCATCTGAGAGCTTCCCCACACGCCCTCATGAGAGGATAAAGAAAGATTAAGTTACATTTAAAAAGCTGAATGAATACAGAACTTACTGTAGGTCATTATTGTCTTTCCGCATGCTAAATAATCTCAGTCGTTGAGAGTTTAATCCCAGCAGGAGGAAAGGAGCATTTTGGGAGCTGAAGTCAGAAAGATGGAAACGACCATAGCCATCACACTGAACTTCACGACGGCTCTTCAGAAACCTGTGGGTGACGTCACAGAGACTACGCTCATATTTATTTATACACAAACACAGTCTGTGGTTTTCGCAGTAATTCATTGCTGAAACTATTTATTTCTGAAGTTGGTGCAGTTTACTGCCTGACATCATCACAGTGAGATCGACAAGTACAGTACCATCGCAGCAAATAAACAAAACCTGCATTCACGGACGAATTCACTGACAACCTGCACTATAGTCAGATGTAATGGTAGATGGATACACTGTTGTTCATCGAGAAGTAGTTACAGCAATTAACTCCCCAGGAACTACAAACTATGATTTTTCAGCCACGCTAGTAGCGTGGTACATTTGTGGTTCATGAATAACTTCACTATTGAGGTCTTAATTTTGTATTTGTCCAGTAACAGGGTTGACCCTCCAGGCAATGACAAAATGAAAGTAACTATCGCAGCTTATTTGCCACGTTGCAGCTTTTACTTAACTCATTTATTGGACAGACACATGGTTTACAGACAGTTATGAGGCAGGAGTCAAATATAACTTAGAGTCCCATTAGTGAACAAGCTTTTGCTGGTAGCTTCCTTCTTCTGTAGCTTTTCCTTGAACATAAAGAGTGAACAAAATACCAGGGAGGAATACAGAAAGTAAAGTACAAAGAAAACAGATAGAAGCTCTGAAAGCTTTTGTGACAGTTAGCTCACAATCTGCAGCAGTTCACCAATTATCCCTGCGAGTACTGACTTCATCAGGAACGAGAAACTTAACTTGCAGAGATGCAAATTAAGATTCATGTAGATTCTATTTCTTGTCCTCTGAGCCGTGAAGAAATGATCAACAACACATTGGAATTAATAGAGAAGAAGATGCATGCTCTCCGAAGACGTGAACAGCAATTGTTACTTTTATACTGAAATGGGGAAGAGGCAAAAGCTGAAATCTCCGTGTGAAACCAAAACTTTTAAAGAAGCAAACATCTAAACACAGACAGTGTTAATGTCTATAGTCATTAAACTAAGCAACAAGCAACACAAGTTGTTTTTTTTTTTTACACTTAAAATATGCTTGATTGATTTTGTCCACCACACAGTCTTAACCTGCTCACAGCTGAGACCTGTGTATTGAATTTAACGCGACTCTTTGCTCAAACGTCGAGTTAAACGCCTGAGACGTCAAAATGCTAAAATGTGAAAATGAGAAGACTTTCTGTTGATTGAGTTTTAGAGGTCACTTCCTCTATGTGTAAACACCGTTTTGCTTCCAGAGAAACTCTTCTGAAATGTGATGTCAGAGATGTTTCTCACAGATGCTGGGACAGCAGTGTCCTGCCTGGAGCCACAGTGCCCCCTGCAGAGGCAGCGAGGAGCTGCAGCTGAGCCTCCAGCAGGAAGGAGTTATATCACATTTTACAACTTTAAATTTTATTCCTGACAAACTTTGAGCTGCTCTCTCCTCTCAGACATATCATATGAAACACTTAATTCAATAAATGGAAAGTGAGAATTAGTGAGACATCGTACTGTGCCGCGTGTGTGCTGCACATTTGTGTGTGTGTGTGTGTGTGTGTGTGTGTGTGTGTGTGTGTGTGTCAGCAGTCTGTCGGCTCAGCAAAAGGCAGATTGAGGTTTGAGCTCTGACACACACCACAGGAAGTCTTCCAGCCAGCTGTCACCAGTGGTGAAAAGTAATCAAGTACATGTACAAAAATGTATTTATTTAGTGACCTAATTTGCTTTGCAGATTCACAGTAATAATACAAAATAAAATTAACAAACAAATTGTGATATATTATATAAATAACACTCTATTGATCTCCACGGGGAATCTCAGATCCTTTACTTCAGTAAAAGTGCAAATACCAAACTGTAACAATCAATTTGTTTTCTGTCAATTTCAGATGATCTTGTGCATTTGACACAAAAGCTGTCAGATAAATGTAGTGAAGTAAAAAGTACAATATTTCCCTCTGAGACGTGGAGGGGGAGCAGTAGAAAGTGGCATGAAAAGTACAGTACAAGTACCTCAAACTGTGCCTAAACTAAAGGAACCTTCACCAGTGTGGTCGCATCATAAATCAGATTTATTTTTTAGTGACTTGTAACAGTTTTTGAAGGCTCAGACAAATGATGCTGTCTTGCTGATATGAACACTTCAGCGTGTCATCTAGAGAACAAATGATGTGTCATTTTATCTGAGTCTGTCTCATAGTGTTTTAATCTGGGGAGACTTCATTCTCCGAGTGAACAAATATTTTATTGATGGGCACAATAAAGATGAGCGATATGAAAAGACTTTGTCGGGTAGACCTCCATAAAGAGTCTTTTAGAGTGAACTTCAAACTTCTGTTCAGTGTTTTGGCGTTTGTTAAACCTTCAGATCTGTTACTCAAACTATTTCATCTTCATACATCACCAGCACAGACCCTTATGTTTGTTGTTATTTTCTTTATCACAGCCCGATTTCTGATTTCCAAGTGTCCACTTCAAATGAACCAAAGAGAAACAGTACTGGGGCAAAGAAAAAAAAAACCTAAGATTTCTTTCTCGGCCAACAGTTTGAATCTTTCCTGTTCCAAACAAAACTTTCTAACCTCTGCTGTGACCCAGACAGACAGACAGAGGAGGAGGCTGAGATTGAAATGAAAAACAAAGCAGACGAGGAGAAAACTGAAGCCGAACAAGGACAGAGTCTGGTTTGGTGGAGGTGAGCGTGTCTGTCGGTGAGGTCATGAATATTTAAACCTCATTCCTGCAGGCCTGCAAAGGGAACACATGAACTTTTAATGAGCCGCAGGTTAAATGGGACATTTTATGTCCGTAAATGGCTCATCAAGTGTGGCTTAAATGTTGGGTGAATATCAATAAGGACGGAGTCACTTTTCCTCCTGCAACTAGACTGAATACAGACCTCTGGAGGCTGTAATGATGCTAACTGGAGTTCACTCAAACATGAATTTTACTGTCATTTCTGACTAATCGAGTACTTGCAGTATTTTATCTTAGCCACCATTTTTAAGAATCTGCAGACGCAAACCAGTTTGTTTTTTGTTCATTGTGCTTCAACACAATACTGTATATAATGCTGTATATAACACTGTATGTAAGGTAATACATTATCTTTAATCGCTTATCCTCACTAGTGCTTATCCCAGCCGACTTTGGGCAAGATCTTCTCAAAACTTTATTGATCAATCTCTTCCAAACTTATCACAGTGAAAATCAAACCACAATTAACCTGATCTGTATAAATAGGAATAAAAAGAGGAATGTGTCTGAAAACAAATAATTATTACAACTTTATGGGCAACACTGTATAAAACATGTAAACAACAGGCTGTACATAGTAAATATAATGTAGTAAATGTATATAAATTATGGTTAAATATACATTTGGTGATGTAAACTGTGTTCTGTGTGTTCATTCATACTTAGCCTAGTTGTATTGTAAATTCTCATTATGTGATGTATAGATAACTAAAATAAAACTGCACCACAGAGACAAGTTACAACTCAGTGTGTAGTACTAAATAATTATGCATGCCCTTTGGGTCATAAAATGTCACAGATTTATGATCACTAAAGGGAAAACTGCAGCTTTTCTGCCTTACAGTATCAGTGTCTTTCAGTAACTGCAGCCATTTTGCAACACAGTAATCCAATAGAAACGTAATTTATTGATATGATATTTCAATATCCATCTTACTTACTACAATGTGCTACAATGCCAAAAGCCAGCCAGAAAAGCGATGCACATGTTGACCATGGCAATGGAACGTTGATTGTTGAGTTACCCTAAATAATCGTGGTGCATCGTTTTAGTAGTAACCAGTGCAATAGAACATGTATTACAGTATGTGTATTATAAGTATCCTTTGAGACTCAGCTGAATGAAGACACTGAGGTGGATATCTAAAACCAAAGTTAGAGTGTGTGTGTGTGTGTGTGCGGGCGTGTGTGTGGACACAGCTGCAGTATTAAGATGCTCCTCACACACTTTGTTCACAGCTCCATTGGCTGCTGATGACGTGACTCTAATGTGAATAAATGTTTTAAAGCTTATCCAGTAAAACTGAACTGACAGGATGGAAGCTTCTTTTGGTGACAAACATCAAACATCTGTGCAATGTCCTTATGCCGCAGAGCATCACATATGGTCGGTGAGGTTAAGTTTGGGTTTTGGTCTCTGGACATGTATGACAACTTCACAACAAGACTTTGGGAAGCTTCAAATACAGAATTAAAGGAAAATACAATATAATGTGTGTTAGTAAGGTGTTGTGTCGACCACGAGTCTCCAGAACAGTTTCAGTGCTCCATGTCAGAGGTTCTTCAAGTGTGTTGGACCATACTGGAGAGAAGAACAGCGTTCTTCCAAAAGATATTCTCTCATTTGGTGTTTTGGTGAACAGTGTTCTACAAATGTCTTACAAGATGTTCAGCCACCTAGAGGATTCATAAAATAGGGTATCCTGAAGGCCCAAAAGAGCCTTGTGAAGGCCCACTAGAACCCTGTGAAGGCCTACTAGGACCTAATGAAGGCCCACTAGAACCTCCTGAAGGAACGAACGAATGAACGAAACCACCTCACTGACAATTAGAACCGTATAATTGATGTGGAACCTAGAACCTCCTATGGGATCCCTAGAACATCCCCATTGGCCATCAAAACCCAGTTAGAACCTCCTAAAAGAGCCCCTGAATCTTACCAGTTACAATGAAAGAGCCCAAGAACCTCATAAAGGACTTATAGAACTTCCTCAAGGACTACCTGAACCTCCTAAACACTCCCTTAACCTCTTAAAAGACCCCTAGAACTTTCTTTATATTCTGAGTAATGTACTCATGGGTGAGTGAAACAAGATAACACCCAACATAAAGTGGGTAAGTAACTTTTACATTTCTGTTTGAAGGTATATTTTTGATCTTTGGACAAAGTCGGGCTAGCTGTTTCCCTCTCTTTATGCTAAGATTCATGGTCTGGAGCCTTCGCTGACTTTAAGAAACTAAAGGGAAAGAATAGAAATCTTTAATGTACAAGTTTATACTCCCTGATTTCCTCCCCTCCAAACTCCAGAGGCTCCCACTGCTGTTAATTGATGAGTAAGACAAAACCCATTTCCCAAACAAGACCAAATGAGAGTAGATCCAGACAGGCGTAATGAGTCTGTGTGAAGTCGGGACCATTACAGCTGCACAACAACAGGCTTCATTAACTGCAGCGATTGGCTTTTCAGAGGCTTGCGGTCACCGGCTGATTGCTGTAGGACATTAAGAAAAACCTCTGACTCCATTAAACAAAGTTTCTCTTAAAACAGAACACAGTTCCCACTTTCACCTTAATCCATCAATTCATCCACTCTACTGTATGTGTTTAACCTTTATTTAACCTGTTTTAATCCAACTGTCAAAAGCAACACAAGACAAATCAATTTCAGTGGGCACTGGTGGCTTTTTAAAGAACACACTGAGCCAGAGATCGATACAGAAACAAAGCCTGACACAAGTAATTTGGGAATATCTTAAAGATTCAACACACACACACACACTCAAAAACCTTTGGAGATTTGTGTAAGAATTACATTTTTGGCAGGAACACAGAAACCTCCTTATTAAAAGTCTAGATTTAATAGATAAATAGATAGAAGATAGATAGAAGATTTAGATCTAAATTAAGATTTAGTTATTTATAATCTTAGTTACTTACAAATGTTGAAAAATGAACCTAATTAGATTTCAATGTATGAAAGTGTAAAAAGCTGCATGATGGGAAACTGATGAGTCTCGGCTCTGTTTCCTCCTCAGTGAGGCAGCTGGTGGAGATTCAGTGGACGTAATCAGTTTTGTTAATTCCATTACAGTTAATGGACTGTAAACTATCATCCAAACTTCTCTGCAACTCTGAGGAACAAGTGAGATCCACGACTCCTCTAATGACGTTTGTAATGAAATCTTGTAAAGAAGAAAGTAACGACTTCATCACTGCAGGACTTTTTCCACTAAACATGAAACCGTTTAATGACAAAGACGGAGACTCCTTATGGACATGTTTGATCTGATTTACTGTATGTGTGAAAGCAGAGTAGAGTTAGTTACTGAGCAGCAGACAGCTTACATTATTATTTCAACTCAACTATCTGGTTAATAATTAAGAAACTTTCTCAGCTGGAAAAACTGAAGGACACTGAGAGTATTCAGTTTGGTGGATCTTTGCTGCCATCTAGCGTCCTGACAGAGGAGAGGACAAACGACTGACAACTGAACTGAACCTGTGTATTTCAGAATAAAATCTGTTGGAGTAAAGTGATGCTCCTCTCTTCACTTCTTATTCCAAGACAGGCAGATTTATCTTCAATCCCACCCAGACAGACTCAACAGTGCTGTCAAGTTTGTGAATTTTCATTAACAATCATCCAAAAATCATTGATACAATTTGACTCCTAATTATGAAAAAAAAATCTTAGCCATGTTTCTTCGGCAACATTTAAGGTTCCATGAACAGTTTAGGTCTTAACTGAGATAACCGCACTTCTCCCAGATGAACAGTAGTGGAATGAAACTACGCAGATTTACTCAGATATTGTACTTAAAGCATCATTGTGTAAGGTATTTGTTTCCCCAGTTTCAGAGTACTTTCAGAGTACTGGTAAATATGGACAGCTGTACATGAGTATTTGTTGTGATTATATTACTTTCAAGAAACTACATTGCTCGTTTGCCCAGCTCCGGTTCTGGCACAACACCAACTTCCCTCCCTCCCAGCATTCCCCTGCACCCCTGAAATCCTCTTCCCTCCCTGGTCTCGCTCTAACATTAGCCAACAGCAGCTTGTAGTTTGCAGTGGTTTACTTTACTGTCCATCAGGAAACTGTAAATTCACAGAATTGTGAATTCATGGTGCATTTGTAGTTGAGTAAAAGGTGTTTAATTACCCCACTGACACCAACTAAAGTTTTTAAAAGGCACACAGGAGCTAACAACTTTGTATAAATTAATACACCTATAAAATACATGTTTTTTTAATCACTTTTTTACAACTTTATGAAACAAAATATGGGTCATTAACAAACCAAACTGCTTTAATGTTAAACTATTTAGAAAAATATAATCCTGAGGGCTCAAAAGGTGTCACTTAGTTTCAACTTAGGTACTAACCAACCACCACACTCCAACCAATCATTGCTCATAGTTTGACTTAAGATTTATTGGATCCACATACTTTAGTTAAAATCCATCTCACACAAATCAACATGTACAACAAATGTTACAATATATACACACACAAGTTATTTTTCTATTTACAGCAGATGGAGGCTGGCAGCCTTTAACAATGAATAAAATCTAAAGTAGGAAGTAGGTTTGCGTCAGTGTCCGAACATCTCCTGCGAAGCATAGGTCATGTAGAGGAAACCATCCTCATCCTGGTGGTCTTTGTACACCTGAGCCATGGTGAGAGACATGCTGGCCAGCCCGCTGTTGTTAATGAGCAGGTAGAAGGCCTGAGTGGGCAGCAGAGCCATCCTGTTCCTGAGATACACAAGACAAAGAGGGGTCATTAACGAGAGGCATCCTGCTGTCTGTTAGCTTCTTCACCTTCCTGCTGGTTCAGCACTAAAGTGGATCCACTATTGTTTTCTGCTGAGTATCTACAATCTACTGCAGCTGCAGACTTCAGCTGAGTCCAGATTCCATTCATAATTTTAGGAATTTTAAGTATTTGTGTTCACATCGGATAAGTGTGAGTGAAAAAAACCTACGCCAAAAAATGTCAGTATGCAGACTAAAGCTGCCATTTTGATGCAAACTGTCACAATGCGTTGCATAAAGAAACGAGGTTGTGTTGAGATTAATCACCATGAATAATGCACTTCCATGCTTAGAATCTGCTTCGTTTTCTGTTGTTAGTGCTGTGCATCATTTAATACACACTGCCCGGACACTTCATTAGATACACTTATGACAACTCTTTTCTATTTGACTTTTTATGAAGCTTATGTTTCAGTTTTTGTCGACAGTGTCAGAGAGGTATTTAACCTACGTGTTTACTGTTGAGGTTGTCTAATGTGTAGGATCTAAAAGTTTAGTTGCAGATTACAACTCCCTTGCCTCACCCTCTCCTTCCAAGCATGAAGAAGAAACTACAACGGCCATGAAAAAACAAAGTCTATCTAGAGCCAGTGTTTAGTTCATCTGCTCTGGGTTCAACATGACGAACTCAGTGGAAGAGGACCCACATCATCTAGGGATAAAAGGCTCATTGTAAGGCAACAAAATCATAACAATCCTTGTGTTATCTTTTAAGTGATTATACACTAATGAACAGTTAGAGACCCCTAAATGTGACACACTGGATCTTTAAGATAAACATGTTTTTGTATTAAAAGTCCCAATGAAAATAGATGCAAATATTTCTCATGTCACAGGCGGTGTCCTTCAGTCCTCAAGTGCTCAGTGTTTTGTATCCTGGAGGTTTAAAGTTTCCACATCACACTTTTCATATTGGACCCTAACTGGCTCTAAAGTCTAAACTGGTTATGATGCCATAAATCCTGCAGGTTCATTCTGAGATTTGTGGGGAAGAAAAGAGAAATGTTCCACCCCGAGCAGATGAACGTGAAAAACGTGGAGGACTTTACAGTTCAATTAAATAAGTACAGTACATACAGTACAGTGTACCATTAGTGTGTAGGAGTGATTTGGCACAGTCTTGTGAGCTTGTTTCCATGTCATGCTCTGTGAAACAGATTTCTCCTGCACGTCTGTCACTTATGTAACTGCAGTATAACCATATTACATCATGTAGGCTATAATTGACTCTCGGGCAGCCATCTGACTCATTCTGATGGTGACATTAGCTTCTCTCCTGAACCAAGAGAAACTGAACTAGTTTATTTTCTGCTGCATAATCATGACCAAGACAAATGAAAATGAGGAACCTCACAGAAGTCTGGAGAGAAGCAAAGAAACAAACATTTAAACCTAAAAGACTAATGACAGGCTGACTCTGTACATTTGTCCAAGTCCATTTATACGGATAATTCTCACTATAGAAGAATCTTACCTTATCTTCTTCTCACATGACTAAAATCTCAACTGCTCCCTAGTCATCCAAACTGAAGCCTTGGTACAGTACTAAGTACGGTCTGTTGGTCTTTAAATGATCAGTTCACACAAACACACAAGTACTGATATGAAGACTTATACTTCTAGTTTTCATGTTAAAATTAATTTCTACTTCCACTCCAAGTTGGGGCTTCCAATATAGATTTTCACTGCACAATTAGTGTGGCCAGAAGTATTCATGATTACGTTATCGCAAGATCTAGAGAAAATCACACGTCAAATTCATCTTTAACTTGTGTGTTCTGTCTTTTTGGTCAAATGAGTTACACTCAGAAAAGGAGGAGTTTGTAATCATAAATTACAACAATTACAGAAAAAGAAAAGGGATTTAAGAGGTGCTGGATTAGATTTAAACTCAGTGCTTTCAACGCCACAAACTAAATTTCATTTACCTCCATCATCTCTAGGCGAAGTCCCAAAAACAGAATCACAACTATCCCAACCCAACTATCTGCATGCAAAGATTAGAATAATGACTACCGGTAAGTGAATTTAAAGTATCAACAATTTAAACCCACCGTCTATTGAAAAAGCTGCATAAAAAAAAAGGTTCATATACTTGAAAAGGTTTCTACATAAAATGTGACCGGATTCTTTTAACACATAAGGAGAAAATCTTTGACGACTGCATCAGGTTATCATCTGTTCTGCAGAACAAATCACCATGTGAAGCAGAGTAGAAGATAGGACAAACTGATTCTTTACAACAACAAAAAAAGCGCACTGTAGTCCAGGAAAAAGTCTTTAAAACACTTACTGAAATAACAAAACTTGAGTAATCTGGCCTCAGTGCCTTGATTTCAGGACAATTTGTTGTGAATGAAAGAGGAACAGACTCAGTTTCTGCTGCGTAATCATGACCAACAAGAAGCATCTCAGAAATGTTGAAGGAAACAACAAAACTGAACTCAAAATGGACAATTTTAAGAGTGACATTTGGAGTTTATCCATATAAACATTCCTGAGAGCTCCTTCACTGATAAACTGATCTTTTAGTATTTTTGCACAATATAGTTTGTCTTTCTAATCCTCCGGAGTTCCTTATTAAATAAGACAAAACCAGAAAAACAAAGACTTTTGTTCTTAAGCAGCTTAAAAGTTATTGTTCCAGAGGTGAAACAAACAAGTTCAGGAGCAGTTTATTTTCTGCTGATGTTTATCGATTCATTATCAGAAATTATCAAACATTTCATGGTTCCTGCTTCTAAACTGTGAGCGATTCTAAAGAGTTTCCATTTTTTATAAATAAACTGAATATCTGGTTGGATAAAACGGACTTTTAGCAGGTATTTTTCAGACCTTCAAGACAAACAATCCAGAAAAATTAATCACATTAATCAATACAAATAATCCTTAGTTGCAGCCGTGTGTCATATCAATTTCTGATGTCCCCCCCTCCAAAACAGCCCGTTTTCTGTCACTTCTTATAGCTGCGTCAGAAAACACAGGAATTATCTGTCATCTTTTGGAAACTTTACCTGATGATGGTGACAAACTGAGTCATGGTGAGTTCATGCGGCACCAGAAACTTGGTTTTATCCAGCGGAGGAAGATATTTCTCCCTCTCGTACCGTTCAATGATGACCTGCGAGAAGCCATAAAAACAGGTCAGAACGTGGAAAGAAAAAAAAACAACAACTTTAACGGTTAATTATGAGGCTTTCCTACCGCAGACTTACCGGGATTTTGTTTGGGAACTTGGACCTGATCCCCGCCACTTCTTGTTTCCTCGTAGCTACACAGAGAAAAGAAACGTCAGATAAAGTTTATCAAGTTTTTCTTGCATTGTTGTTGTTGGTGGTGGAGACATTTACCGAAGCTCTTCCTCTGTTTGAACGGTTTGTTCTGCAGCTGGGCTTTGTCAAACGGAGGCATGCTGTGTATGTGAATCGGTGTGCATGTATGTGAGTGTGTGTGTATGTGTGTGTGTGATGGAGGGAGCTGCAGCTGAGTAGGGCAGGTTGAACATGTGGTTTGAACCGAGCAGGAGTTAAATAGAGGCGGCTGTGGCGTATCAGCTGATTAGCACATGGCCGCAGTCACAGAGTGAATCATCTGCGGATTTAATCAAGTTAGAGCCGCAACGTGGAGCCCAGACCCCAGGCACACAGAGGCTGCAGGGTCGGGCTGAGCTTTTTAGGGACATGAGTAGAATCCCTAATTCCCCGTCAACATGGTGGAGGAAATATTCAGTAAAACTACTAATACCATGGCACTCCCATGAATGTTAATTTAAGATATCTGTAAACAATTTTGACATAACCATGTGTATTTTATATTTCATCTAGTCAAAACTGATTTACAGATATATTTAATCTATTATATGCTGAATTATTGTTAATTCCTTTTTCATTAGTAAGAATAACAATTACAGATATCTACAGCTGTATTGCCACATGCTGAGAAAGGATTGTGACTGTAGGGTTAAATGTAACCTTCCCATTTCAGCCATCAGCGATTTCCAATATGCCTCAACATTTAATTTTAAATATGTTAATCTGCATATTCTTTTGAGGTATTGGCAATTTTTATGTAGTTATTTTTAACCGCCACCTACCTGGGAAAACCTTCATGGTTGGTGGAGGTGAAAGTGACAGAAACTGCAGTTTCTCAAACGGCCACTTGAGGCTGGCTTCAGAACAAGCTAGTCTCCATAAGCCTCCATGTTAAAATGTCCAACTTCATAATAATAAACATGTTTACAGCTTGCTACAAAAAAATGATTTTGTCTCTATAGCTAATTTCCCCACTCATGACAACTGTACTGAGTCTGAATTTCTATATAACTCACAGTTCAAACTATAATGAGGCTTAAAATCATGCATTAATAACAGTGTAGCCAACCCAGTGTGGTTACAACGTCATTCAGCCTGCTTCAGCACCAATTTCAGCTTGTGCAATTAAAATGATATGACAAAAGTTGCCTGAGGTGACAGTTAGTCTTTAATGAATTTACAACTAAATATTATATTAGAGTCTTATGAAATCCATTACATTGCCTCTATACATTTTTCCACCAAACATAGCAATAAATTATTCATCAATATTCATTCATTTATTTAAACTCCATATTTAGCAGTGAACAGAAGTCTAATTTCATTGTATAACTGTTGTCACATTGATGTCAATTATCTGTGCAGTTCAATGTCACACATAATCATACAAGTACAGTGATCGGGAAATGTATTTCTTCAAGCTCCTACAATGTGCTAAAAAATAGTGTAAAAGAATAGTAACAAGAATCAAAAACGTGATATATATATATATATATATATATATATATATATATATATATATGAACAATAATGGTTATTATGGGAGTAATCTTAATTGAACTAAATAAGTCATAATAATAATAAATAAATAAGATAATAATCATTTTATTTTTATAATGGTTATTCATTACCCACCTTATTTATTTATTTATTTATTTTACATTAAGTTGAATATGATTCATGCCAAACGTAGCTCGGTGACGTAACGCGCGCTCGTGTTTAATTGGATGATGTTGTCGCCATTCACCTGGTCAGCCAAACGGTGTGAGTATGGTTCACGGTAGTGGGAGGGACCGAGACAAGTCGATGTCACCGCACAGGTGTGTGAAGCGACTCGATGTGAGCCAAGGTAACACCGGTTATCAAATGGTTCTGCCTTCAAAATAAAAGTTTGCTCAGCCTGTCGGAAGATTTCAGTAGAGAAATGTTTCTGGAAATATACGTTTTAATACTGAAATTATTTATTTATCAGTACATGCCTTTCTGTGTGCAGTTTGCATGTTATCCCTGTACGTGTGTGGGTTTTCTCCAGGTACTTCAGCTTCCTCCCACGGTCCAAAGACATGCAGGTACAGGTACAGACTAATTGGTGACTCCAAAATTGTTTGTAGGTGTGAATGGTTGTGTGTATATATATAATATTTATTAACGAATACATGCTTGATTGACTGTAAAATAATATATAAAAATATATTGCAGAACCAACCAACCACTTCATTTTTAGTTTGTGTGTCAGTAAATATGTGTAATTAATTATAATATATTATTTTCTACACATTTCCCCCAAACTTATTCTTCCTAATTTGTTAAGTATTTGTATTGTTGTACAATGTATAATTATCCTTTTCAGTATTTTGCTGCTCGTGTAACTAAACGTTGGTTTTATTTTGAAATTCCAGACCGGAAGTCCCGTGTCTGTGTCCGTCCGGTAGCTCGACGGTTGTCTCATCATCTGACAGCTGGTTCAGACAGGAGTTGTGCTGCCCAGCAGAGAGGACAGTTGATGGACTATCTTTCCCTCCTGAGGATATCTTACTGAAGCGGTTGAGAGTACCGGACCGAAGCAAGAAGCCACATCGTCCCCACCACCCCCTCCTCCGGTCCGGCCATGGACGAGCAGGCGGGTCCCGGTGTCTTCTTCAATAACAACAACTCTGGTTTGCCCGGCGGTGGGAATATTAAAGCTCCGCAGACTGGCGACTTTGGCGGCGGAGAGGCGGCCAGGGCTCACTACAACATCCCGGGGATTTTACACTTTCTCCAGCATGAGTGGGCCCGGTTCGAGGTGGAGAGGGCGCAGTGGGAGGTGGAGCGGGCCGAGCTGCAGGTAAGCAACCGCAATCACGGAGGTTTCCATTGTCGGACGTTGTTTTGTTTGCTAGCTTTGTTGGGAACGTTAACGCTAAGCGTCATATGAAAATGTCGCAATTTAACGTTTCACCGCTTATCAGCTAATAAACATTGAAGACAAAGTGACACATGTAGCTCGGTTCAAGTGCCAGATATGTGTTATTTGATTCGGCACTGGTGTGGTCCCGTAACAGGCTGACTTTTTGATAACATCCGTACTTTTCAGGGATGCTTCCCGCTATTTGTCGCTGTCCTCTGAGGTGTAACGTTACGTTATGTCGGTGTGTACAGGCAGTGACGCACATTATGTCTGACATGTACATTTCTGCTGTTATACAGGCTGATTTACTGATTATTGTAAAGCCGAATTAAAGTTCAAACACACGTGAATCTAGAAATAAGGTATTTTATACCGTCCATGAGGTCTGTGTGCAAATGTCAAGCAAGGTGACGTAAAAATATATAATATTTAAACTCAGTGTTGCCTTCACTGGTGATGTATCTGCGCTGGTTGCTAACCACGTTAGCTGTTGTTGAGATTTTACACTTTCCACTTGGTCCTGTGTCCACCGTGAGTGGTTGTATGATAGTATAACGTTAGGTTGTTTATGTACATTTAATACAACTCAGCCAACCTGCATTGTTTTTATGTAGATGGTCGATTACCTGTGCAGCGCAGAAAAAACCTTGATCGCGAGATCCATTATCGGACATGCAGCTAAAACCCTTTTGTGGCCAACTGTCAGTGCACGTGACACTGCTGTTGTATCGTCCCCGCGACCCCTTCATCTCTCTTTCATAGTCATGTGTTGATCACAAGCAAAACAGTCCAGGACCATCCAGAGTCGCCGAGCCTAACAGGTTTCGTCCAGTCCCGAGTGTCAGCTTGGGTGTCCTGCTGGAATGTGTCCGATAATGGACGCAGAGACGTTGCATTTCCGTGCAGTGCCTGATCCAGAGTCACGAAACGTTGGTTGGTGTGTCAGCTGGAACTTTATATCAGGAGCCGATGTGAGCCTCTGTAGGACAGGTAGTCTGGATTAAGATGTTTACACTCCTCATGTTGAGTGATATAACAAAAACACTTTCCTGTAGCCACAGTGATTAATCCAAGAACAAATAAAAACAAACAGCTCAGTCTGTCTATGAATATATTTAAACTTGTGCTGATTTTATAAAAAATTTCATTGAACGATGTGATTTTGATGGTATGAATTCGTGTGTAGACACATTATGTGATTATCTTTTTGGTACTTTGCTGTAAAAAAAAAAATATATATAAATGATAATGATCACACAAAAATGTTTAATCATGACGGACTGGCTTAAAAAACAAAGTTGGGACCAGGAATTGTTTGAATGTCAATGTCATATTTTTTTTCCCTGCGCACATAAGCCAAATGTGTCAGATACAAGCAGCTTTACAAGAACTTTGACAAAATAAAAAGTATGACAACAATCAGGAAAACCTCTCTGTCCTGATCCATTTTTAACACTCAATGTTAAGCACACATTTTGGTTATTAAAAAAAAAAGAATTGATCTTCATTTCCAGGTTACATTTTAGATACTAAATCAAAAATTATTGATCAAAATCAAAAGCAGGATAGATTATGTTTCTAGTATTTCTTTTCTCTTTCCACTCCTGTCTACTGGTGCACATCTTGTCCATATTAGACAACACAGCTTAGCACCTTGACACCATGGTCAGAGATGTGATGACGATCAGCTCTTTGATTGGCCCTCACTGTCCTCTATTGCTACAAGCAGCTTCAGTGTTTCCACTGGTAACAATTTGCAAGAATTTATGATACATGGAGAATATAAAATATATGAAAAGAATGTGAATCCAGGAGGATGTTGAACAACTTCAGGCATTGCCGAGTGGGACCAGAGCCATACGATAGAGACTCTTCTGGGGGACTTCATCTGTGTTTCATGTTCTCTTTGCTGGGCATCACAATACTGAGGAGCAATGAGAATTTCAAGGTCACAAGAACACCAAGCACAAAAAAATACAGCTTTTAGTCTGTATTTTAGCTGCTTTTTCAACATAACAGCGGTGACCATTTTTTACATATTTACGTCGTAGTTCTGCACCGTTTATTACACCATCAAACATTTCTCCAACCTGATGTTGTACAGGCTGACACAGACCGAGATCAGGGCCCATGTGACATGCAAGATGGCCGATATCACAAAGTGTGTAGGAGCCTTTTATGCCCCGATGATCAACTGTAGTTCTGCTTTGTATTCAAGCTCGGTACAGTCTGACCGCTGAGTCTGTTATATCACCGGCCCACCTGATGAAATGTATCCATAAAGGGAACCGCTTCCTGTGAGTTAATGATGTGTGGCTGTATGTGGCGTTTGTGCAACATTTACCTTCTTCACTACAACCTCCCAGCCAATCACACAGCAGCGTCCTCTTTGTCTTCCGGCTGTTTGAGGGGTTTTGTGGTGAACAGGACGAGAGTTTTGCCCCACAGAGCGGAGACAGTGTAAAACCATCACTCTTTACAGCACCGTTTGATTTTTAATTTTCCTTCCCATTGAGCTGGGAGCCGATCAGAGCGTGACGGAGCCGTCGGTCAGCTGGGGCCGGAAACTAATTTCAGCTGTAAATCCATTTGTTCTGCTGCCGCGTTGTTTGAATGCGGTGCTGCAGACGGGCTGCATGTCATTAATGTCTGGAGCTGAGAGTGTCCCTTCCTCTGAGGTAATCCTCTGCAGGGAAAAGGAAGAGGAAACGGAGGAAGCTGGCACATACGATGGGAGAGATTACTCAGAGTTTATTATCCAGAAACAAAGAAAAAGTCTTGGGTGAAGGACGTTTCCTAAAGAGAGGGCGGGAGGCACAGTCTGATTCAGATCAGATTCAGTTTGTTCAGGATTGGATCAGCTTGAATTTATTGATAGAATCAGACAGAATGAGATTTTAAGATTCTCACCTCAAGATCATGCTGATCCTATAAGATAACAATATTTTTAGTTAAGTTAAATATTTGGCATAATTTCTTTTTTATTTTTATGAATTACTGATAACTATGATAAGATGAAAATTTATCAGTCATGCTCTATTTAAAATTATTTAAACCCATCTAACAGTGTGGAGAGGTGTCTACGTCAGCTGTGGAGGAGACTATGTGAATCAGGCCTACATGGTCGAATTGCTGCAAAGAAACCGCAGCTAAGGAAGAACAACAAGAAGTAGAGAAACGCTTGGGCCAAGAAACACAATGACATTTGACCAGTGGAAATGGTCTGATGAGTCCAAATTTGAGATTTTTGGTTACGTCCACCGTGTCTTTGTGCGACACAGAGAAGGTGAGCAGATGGTTTCTGCATTTGTGGTTCCCACCATGAAGCATGGAGGAGTAGGTCTGATGGTGTGGGGGTCCTCTGCTGTTGTTGAAAGTTTTAAAAACCTGGTTAACGATATGTCCTCAGATGTACTTTAACTTTAATACTTTAAATAAATGCAAAACATAAACAAACTTATTTGATCAGGATCCATTTAATTACTTAAGTAATTGTGCATTACAGTTGAAATTGTTCCTTTTTATAAATTACCAATAACAATATAACTATGATAAGCTGGTAATTTATCAGACAGACTCAATTCTTGTTGTTTTAACCCATCCAACAGTTTGATCTGATATTACAGTGTGTTAACTTTAATCATTTGATTGTTTGAATGGTTTAGTAGTTGTACCAGCACTACACTGCACCACATTAAGAACAAGCACCCATCTGCCGTGTGACTCAAGCCAAAGATCAGGTCGCTGCTAGCCGGGAGAGTGTGATCTGCTTATGTCCGATATGCTGCCAAAAAGTTTGATAAGTTAGGGGCTAACATTCGGTACTTTGAGCCTGAGTATGTTATGTCAGTGAGAGCTACCATGACTTCTCTTGTAAATGTCACACAACAGTCTCCTTCGGTAGGTAATCGTGGCGTTAATTGTGGCCGGCACGTCAGACTAAGAAACTCCAAGGAACTGACTAGTGTGTTGGAGACGTGGGGTGCAAATGGAGTAGTTTTCCTCATGTTCACTGTATTGAGCATCATTGTACTTGCAGTTTCTTCTCGGATGCGACATTGAGGTGAAGTCATTCGTGAGCTTTGTGAGCAGTCATCGTCATGGCTTAGGAGGATGTTTGCCGCTCAGCTTCCTTCCTCTCTGGCCACGGATATAAATACACGTCCGAGAAGACGACAGCCTGCCAACACACACACACACAAAGTTATATAGTGACATTATACTCAATTTACCATGTGAGCCATTACAGTACAGGTAATACCTTACCTGGCCTTTATTTGTTTATTGTCTAATTTGTTGGATTAGTATCAACACTCGATCAGATATCAGTCACGTGATGATCCATAGTTTTCTGTTCTGTTCCATGTAAAGCTGCTGATATTATGCCAACATATAAATTTGTGGTAAGCTAATGTTAGCAAGTTCACAATTGACTAAATGGGACAACGACCAACAGATTAATCGATTATGAGAATAACTATTGGTTGAATGCACTCAGATTAAGATCACATCTTATTAATGCATTCTTTAACTCCCGGAGCGGCTACACTGTAAAAAGGTGAAACAGTTTGGCGAAAAGGTGCGGAAACATGCAATGAACACAGAAGACAGTGAATGCTGCATCAAAACGATGTTGTTGCCTGAGTGTTTTGACTCACTTACTACCTGCACACTTTACATACGGATATATCATTTTCATCACACAGAGAGGTTTACACATTGTAAATATAAGCAACAGGAATGTTGAACCTCTGTGCATTCCTGATTCTGGTGCTGGCCCCAGTTGACCGTTGCTTATTTGACTTCAGTTCAGACCACGAGCGCAATAAACAAAAAACAACAGATAAACACACGCAGGCCTCGGGTCTGTTGTTTTTTGTTTTTTTTTTACATGAATCCAGGAAGCAGGATGTCTGAAAAGTTTGGCAGAGCGTCTGGTGATGCTGTCTGCTCTAGGGTTGTTCACATACTGATACTAGTATCAGAAATGGCTCAAATAGAGCTTCAAAAGCTGGGTCCGGTATCAGCGAGTATGCAAGTCTATGCACCAGTCCGATATCATGTAATTTATTCGCCCTGAAACAGGACTGTGCTACTTCTCAACAGTGTCCCGTTTCAGGGCTAATAAATGACACTATCTCAGATCAGTACGTAGACTCATGTAGACATTCCCCCCCTCGGCGAAGTTATGACCCGCCCTACTCTCACTCTGACTGGCTTGATATTTTTACCCAAAGTGATCTCACTCCTAATGCCGAAACCCAACCAACCCAAGCTAGGGCTGCGGCCCTGAAAATGGACTGTTATCTTATTGTGTGTATCTCCTTATTATTGAATTCTACTGTATTAGTTAACAAAAGTATAGGACATAATATTTTCAATCAAAAATCCTTCTATTTTCATCCATTTAACGGTCATTATTATTTTAACCGTTACACAGATAATCTGTTTTATGAAGGCAAGGAGTACTAGCCAAACAGAGGCATAGTAGAGCGAGTCAGTTGATCCAGTTAGCTAGGGCTAGCTAAATGTCAGCAATTTGACTGACTGTTAAATTTGATGAAAGAAAAGACAGGATAAGATAGACTTTGTTGATCCCAGACCGGATAAATTCACTTATTACAGTGACTCACTATACACAAGGTAGATAAGAAAAATACTCATATTATTATTAGAGAATAGGGTACTGTGGCTGGTAGTGTGTGCTCCCCTTATACGAAAGGCTGAGTCCTTCATGCAGTAACCCAGTTCTGACTCCAGCCTGTGTTTTCAGCTCGTCGGTCTCCTTTGCTCTTGGGGTCCGCTCCCACAAGTTGAAAGCTGTCCAGAGTTACCAGAGCGAGTCCAAAGTGAGTTCATTCAGCCACGTCTCTGTGATGCTTTCTCTGTATTTGTTCATGTTTTGAAAAAAAAAGGGTTTAGCCTGGGCCAGGATATACAACAATAATAACTATCATACAGGGTTAGTAGTATACATTTATATTGGACTGGTACTCTGTTAAGATAAAACAGTATTTGTCTGCTCACTGTGGCTCTGACCTTTGACCTCTTAACTCATTATTTTCTTCTCATGCTATTCATCCTGAAACTGAAGCTCCCACTCTGCCAGGACGTCAGTGTGGATGAGAGCAGATCAGCTGATGTAACAGCGATAAAACACTGAATGTTGGACAGTAACAGAGCGGAGGGAGTTACTCCTTCAGGCGATCTGTTTGCTCATCCTGCACTGATAACTGTAAATTACGTAAGATCACAGATGTAGCGGAGGATGAGTTTTTTCTTTTTTTTGTCAGCCTCCTGTACACACTTCACCATCAGTGTATTCTTTATTTAACCTTTATTTAACCAGGTAATACATTAGGAACAGATTCAGAATAAAGGTGTTCGTATAGTGAAGGAGGTGCTGTAGCCCTGACTTAACCTCCTGCTCTTATCTCTCCGCTGCCTTGTTTCTGCAGCCCATTCCCTTCACTAATTAAATATATATATATATATCTCCCTCCGTTGTGTTTGTGTGCAGAGGATTTCCACATCTGTCTGTGCGCAGTTTGACACATTGTTCACATTCCTACATACGCTTACGTTTGTGCAACCTCTGCAGCTCTGCACATGTTTTATACAGAACACACTGCCATTCAGCGACACAGAAGTGGTACACATCTGAAAGCTGGAACCAGAAGAGTAATTTGAGATGCGGCTCAGTACAGTGTGAAAAGTTTTTCTAGTCACAAATCTGTAATAAACATTGTATTTTGTTAAATTATTGAAAGTTTAAGAGTATTTAAGGTCTCAGCAGATAATGATATCAGTATATGATGATCATTTCCATCCTCATAAATTGTGGCAGCAGCTTTGGGGTCGATACCATTTGTTACATAGATTTGGTGCAAAATGTAACCACTTCTGACCACTGGAAAACTGATAAAAATGGTCAATAATCCTCCCAAAATACCACAATAAAGCACCAAGAACTTGAGGAAAAAAATCGTGCTGTGAAAAGCTTTTGACATTTGGAGCTTGGAGCAATTCTCATGTGTAAGTAGCCCTGAAAGCGGTTGGTCTCTAGTTTGTGGTTGTACAGTTGTATGAGGCTGTGATTATCCTAGAGGTCACAACAGGTCATTTTACACAGCAAACCCACATTTCAAAAAAATGCTCTCTATAATAAAATGGGTACTATGGAGGCATACATAATCACACATGAATACAACTGAGTTCATCTGAAAATCTGTAAAATTTAGCCTCACTTTGGAGCATTATTTACCTCCCTTCCCAATGAGCTAGTGTGTCATGGTTGGTATGCTGTAAGCCCACTACTAGCTCCTGAAAGACAGTAATGTCGGTGTCCTCACAGAGTGGAAGAGGTTAATGCTATTTATCGGTACTTTCTAACCAGGGAAACAGCAATCATTGACCACTGATTTGCATAGATGTAAAAACATAGGAGGAAATTTAGGCTCCAGGCTAAAGAGCTATTTGATCCTGGAATATTTGTTGACATTGTGAGAAGTCTTTGAACATTTTTTTTACTTTTTTCTCATGACTAGCATATATCTAATGATTGTCTATTACAAGATCAAAATTTAGCAAAAATAATTAGAAGCATATCAAAATTAAATTACATTTTCAAGGATCGTGTAGCCCAGTGTAGTTCAAGCTCCTCTCTCATTTTACATGAATCTCACATGGCGCTGTGTAAAAGCACTACAGAAAAGAAAAGAAGGCATAAGTGGCATCTTATATAAGTAGTGGTGATCCTTTGTCCTGTCCTCAGCGGTCTGCTTCAGTTATCTGAGCTAGAGTTTTGTTGTCCAGGTCAGGCAGTCAGATTACAGACAGGAAGTGACCAATGACCTGGGGAGTAACCTGTGACATTTCAGAGTAAAAGTCCAGTTCCATTCACACAATGAATGATATTCATATGTGGAGTCTGCGTCGTCACCAGTAAGAAGGCTCAATTCTGGATTCACATTCACGTTCAAGATGGTATTGTACTTACTATACAGACACTTTACAGTCCACTCAAAGCAGCACCACTCTGCTGTTTTCTATCTAAATAATGCAGCTGGAAGCTTCTACACTGTATGAAGTTACATGAGAAGGAAAGAAAACTTAGAGTGTCTTATGTAACTATGAACTGAACAACAACACTTCCTCCTGCTCTTTGTACAACAACAACAACATCAACAACAACAACAACAACAGGGCCTGGCTCAGGTTATTAAAACCCAGACAGACGACCTCATTCTTTCTCTCCTTCTCTTACTTAACTCTCTTTCCGTCTTCTTGTCTGTCTGTGTAAAGCTGCAGTATAAGGAATGTACACCTGCTTGTTTTTCAGAAGGGCGTCCACTGCAGAAGCCAATGCCACCCTGAGCCACGCCTTAGCGCTGCAACCAGGCTTTGTTTAACCAGGCCTTCGGCCAAGATTTCCCCTGACGTGAACACAGTTTCCCTTCACAGCCTGACATTAACTGGGCCTGTACACAGCCAGCACTGCTGCTCACAATACAGTGCACCACATCACATGGGTGTTGGATTTATGGGTCCAAAGTTTAAAAAAATCTGCTCACAGCATTAAAAGTGGTTAGATAGCAGTAAGCTCATGTGTCATCACACACTTGTGCAGAAGTTATTCTTTGTTTCACCTTCAGCTTCTTCAGGTTAACTGGGTTGATGCGAGAACTCATGTTCTCGTGCAGACGTAAAAAATAATATTTACACATCTTCTACAAGCAGATAAAGAATCTCATTCATATATTGGGATTTTTGAATGTGTAACTTTCCCACCAGGAAGTCTTCCTTGACAAGAATGGACTACTGAACCAGGCAAACAAGTCTTTTGTCTCATAATCAGGTTTAACCTCAAGCTAATTTGCAAAATGAAAGTGAAAAAAAGGCATGTCGTTGCATGTTGTCTTAGATATTTGGTGATGTGAGTTGTAGGTAGACCTGAGCATCGAGCCTGATTGCTGAAGTTTCATATTTATCACTCAAATATTTCTTGATATAAATCAATCAGTCGCATGTAAGTAAATAAACAGAGCAATGCCTGAAAGTCCAGTGTCTCAGAGTTCGGGGGATGTTGTAAGTCAACAGGTCTCTCTGGCTGTGAATCAGTTCCTGTGCGTATTGCCCGTGGGGTTGTGGATGTGACTTTACTGTGAGTTTGACATCTTGCAGGGCATCGTGGATGCACAGCAGCCAGACTCTGTGATGCTCTGATTCAGTCAGACCGATGACCTGATTCCAGTTTGACATCCTCTGGACAGAACAAGCCCACTGCTGAACAATAGTAGGGATAGAGGTCAAAGTGGATGTGGATGGATAAAAGGGAGCAGAAGTTCCTTTCTTTTTTCCATACTAAAATACTTCAGTGCTTCACTATCTGATCAGCTCAGCTCTTGTGTATCCTCCTTTTTTATTTGTTAACTTAGTTGACTGATTGGTCAATGAGGCTTTAAAGCCTCCGTCTGTCGGACCACAAGGCAAACCTCTTCTGCTATGTCTGCTTATAGACTGTAAACATTGAATTCAAACAGGTCTTTACCATTCAAACATTTTAAGTTTTAAGTTTAAGTTTTTCATATTTTTAACTAGTTTGGAAACAGTTTACATCTGGCTCTTGGTGGGGCTACAGCGACTTATCAATGCCACAGATCGTGAAAACACGCCAATTCACATAATGTTTTTTTCCATTTCTATAAAGTGCTACACCCGATAAAGAATGGACTCACCCTGAGTACAAGTTACTGTTAAAAAACCTCAACCACAATTATCTTGAGGTGTGGCAGTATTTTGGACAGAGGCTCAACATGGTGGCGCTTTTATCACTTGCATGCATGAACGAAAGTCAAAGCACACAATGTTTTTTTCTTCATAGTCGTCAATTAAAATACATTTTCAAACGCTGAAAGTAATTTCTTCCCTGCTGCTATGGTAACTTAACATTACACCACGTTACTCAACGGTTTTATATATTTTTCATCGATGACATAGATCCACGTCATAACCATTTAAAGTTTTAAATCAAGTACTTGAGTAAAATTCTTTGCACTTCCACATTGGCTGCACTTCACAGTCATGAATGTTGCTGCTTGGTGTACAGAAAAAGTCACTGAACACATATTGACGACCACACCTACCACGCACGCACACACCTTCACTTTACTGCTAACAGACCTTTTTGTCCTGCTCCAACCCTGCTCTCCGTTTCTCTCTCGCGGTATCATACATGGACAGCAGTATTTTTATATAGCTGCCCAAAAAATGATACTCACATTTTGGGGGTATCTTACTCACAATTCATTCATCAAGTCATTGATGTTAATGACAATAAAACAACATCTTGAGACACTGTGAGGAAGAACGCTGCGCTGGTTGACAGATGACGACCACAGAGTGGTCTTAAAGCTTTGATGACCTTTGCCCTCTCAGTGCTGACAGCTCTGACGTGTAGGCAATAGTGGGAGGCTGAGAGTTAACAGGAAGTGTTGATACACACACACACACACACACACACACACAAACTGTACTGCATCAGTGTAAAGATAAAATTCCTGGGCTCTCCTGCTTGCACTGCACACACGCACACAGATCTGATACAGTGCATAATACACCCACACGCACTGACACACACATAAATTCAGCAGGGAGTGAGGATTGGCAGACTCTCTGTCACACACACAAGCACACACACACACACACACACACACACACACACACACAGCAAGTTTATATGTGTCAAGCGTAGGTGGTATCTGGGGTGAGTACAGAAACACAAACACAGCAAAATCTTCTGGTTTGATAGATGCTGTGTGTGTGTGTGTGCGGGCATGTGTATGTACGTGCACGTGTGTGTATATTTCCATTAAATCCAGTAAGCAGGAATCCCAGCCTCCCTCAGTCTTGGTCGGTAATGTGCGTATACACTGACGTGTTGAAATTAGATCCACTTAACGAGAGTGCTTATCAGAAGAGATAATGATGGTAATAATATTGGATAATAACAGTCCTTACACACAGTGGCAGGTTTCTGCTGAAAGCCTCAAAGTCACAGAGAAAAATTCAAGATTTCCTTTGAGGGAGCAACTGAGAGGGAAACAATTCAAGTTGGCTGCTTTTCCCACTTATATTGGAATTATTGTAAACTTTTAGGTTTTGGATCTCGAATTTTATGTGAAAAAAATTAATCATGCTTCTGGAGAGCTGCTGTTGATCCACAGTCACGTCATTCTAAAATCTAATCTACAGGCCCATTATGAGTACTGATTTAATGATTGAACTGATGATTGAATTAACAAATGTTATGTAAAAACTAAAGTGGATGTTAAGGTTAAGTAACCTTGCCATAGAAACCATTTACAAATCAAAAGTTTTGGGTTAGCAATTGGGTTCCAATAGTCAATCACATTGGAACCTTTAGCGGGCCCTTGGCGTATGTTTAGCACCTCTTCCACTGAACTTCATAGTTATTTAAACTGCTGACATTTTGCTAGCTCTGGCTAATGTTACACTACCAGCAATCAACTCTTCTTTACTGCTTTAAACAGTGTGTAGCTTCTGATTGGCTACTGCTCATTCACTGGTTAGGGTTGGTTAGGGTTAGCATGAGAATATCAGGGTAAGCCAGAGTATCGCGGTCATCCTGGGGAAACAAAGGTGAACCATGCTATCCATCCATCCACCACCCATTATTTGTAACCGCTTATCCTCATCAGGGTCACAGTCGGGCTGGAGCCTATCCCAGCTGCCTTTGGGCGAAAGGCGGGATACACTCTGGACAAGTTGCCAGCTCATCACAGGTCACATAGAGACAAACAACCATTCACACTCACAATCACACCTACGAGCAATTTAGAGTCTGAACGAGGCTAATAAAAAATAAATTGCGTGGTATTGGATACCACTCACGGATACCTGATCCCACATATTACTAGTAGTATCAGAGGCATTGAACAATAACCATACAACATGAGCTCAGCAGTTTAGATTTGGTCTTTTGGTATAAATGATATCCCCCAGAACTGAACTTCATCCAGGAGGAATAATAGGCAGAATAATTTAGCCCTTGATACTATTCGAAACGTCAGCAGTGAGCCACCAGCATGAAAGCATGTACTGTATGTGCAAGCATACTTAAAAAGGCTTGGGCACTGGAACACTAACACTAAATATGTATGTTTACTATACTGTTTAACTTCTCATACATGTTCATACATTCAGAGCAGACCAGCAGTGAAATGAGATAAAACACAAATGGTCCCTGTGGGGAGATCTGGGTAATGTTGTACAGTAATAGTCTTCATCCCTCTTCCTTTTACTCCTTGAAGCGCAGCGTCAGTGTTTTCTCTGGGGAGACGATATGAGGGCACGTTCTTGTGTTTACCTCTGCAGCAAGCTAATAACTCACTGCCTCTAACTGCGGCTCAGTGCTGGACCTCCAATGACACCAACACAGCCAGTTTCAGCCCATAAATAACATTCTCACAGAGGCAGACTTGTTATTTTATGTTCCTCTGGTGAAGGGCTTTAAGGTGACGCTACACTCACTGTGATATATCAACACATTTTGACAAGTACAAGTCAAGTTTGAAGCTATTTGAGACGCAACCTAATCAAATTAAGTCCAAATCAAGTTATTCAACACAACTTCTTTTTTTTTTAAATTAAGTCCGACTAGAGTCCATGCTGTTCTTGTTTCTCGTTTCTCATCATCTCAGAAAAAACATTGTTTTAAATAAAAAAAGTAAAAGTTTCTGATCCCTTCATCACTGATAACTCAGTTATCACTGAGGTTTTAGAGTGGGTGTCCTTAAGCAAGAACCCCAGGTTGCACCCCTGAGAGTAGTATTATCATGTTCGCTTTGGACAGGTTAGGGATAACACTGTATCCTGACCAAAAAGGAGGTGGTGTTTCCTGGAGAACAATCTGCAGACATTCTGAGATGAGTTAGAGCTGAGACAGACTGGATTGTTGAGGAGGACTTTCTTTGTCTTGCTCGTTCCTCCTCCTCCTCCTCAGCTTTGCTCTTGAAGGCTTTATGTTGTTCTAATTAAAGTCTTGTCGGCTCTGGGGGAGCACGCATATCGTCGACACTCCCAGAGGGGACAAAGCGAGTTGGTAAGGGGCTTCATCACGGCGTCACTATTTATGTTCATCCCAAAGCCTTCCCTTCCCCCTTCGCCCTCTTTTCTTTTTCCATCTCTGTCTCTTGCTTGATCTCCTCCTCTGGGCATCATATCAGAAGACTTCCTCCTCTGTCTCATTTACGCCTCTCTTGCTTCTATCTGTCTTCATTGTAAAAATCAGAGCCGTGGAGTTCGGCGTTGTGGTGATGCCAGTGGCGTGGGTAGATCGGATGTGCCAAGATTCCTTTGCAAAATAGAAATAAAGAAGAAGCAAAGATTATGGGGAATGTGAGCTTGTTAGCGGAATCAGCCGAGGGCGGATTGTTTTGTGGAAGCTTTGTTTCCTCCTCCTTCTAGGCCTGGTTGTCCCCTACGACAGTCCTGATGCTTTACATCTCTAGATTATCAGAAGGCTCTTTGTTCTGCCATTTATGGAACCACAGAGATGAAGGACGAACAAATCAATCAATCTGAACTGAAGTTATTGCAGTGTCATTTATTTTGTATCACTCAGAGTTTTCATGAATTCAAACAGTTCAATGAGGACCAGAAAAAGACCATACAAATCAGGTATAACTCACATTTAGGTCATAATACGACACGTCACACTCTATGACAGATTATAGCTCACTGACACACCAAACAAAATCAAATTTGGTTCTTTGTTTTTCTAAGGCAGTTGAACAATTGGCAGACATGGTGTTGCGAGCAAACTCAAGAATACTTGCTGCTACAAGAGATCTGTTCAGTAATTTTGTAGAGGATGTGAGTGGTGCTGGGAGGAGAGGACAGACCATGAAATGAATAGTGAAACTAAAGATCACACCAGTTTGGGCTGTGGGAAAACTTCACCAAATGAAATGAGAAAACCTCACTATGTAAACACCTAAACTGTTTGATCTTACTAGTACTACAATAATGACATAGCCCCATCAACACTGACTATTTGATCGCCTTAAAGCTGATATATCAGCAGTAACATAAACACACATTTATGCAGTCTGGAAAAGTATGACATTTGATCCGAGTTATTCATATCAAAAGAGAGTATGGGGAATTAATCGTGTTTCCAAACTATTGCCCCTATTCAATATAAAACCAAAGAATTTCCAAAAAAATAAATTATCATAACTTTATCAAAACTGTGTTAATGAACACACACTTTTGTTAAACTTTTGTTAAATTGTTAAACTGTTCCTGAGTCAGTAAAATAAAAACAATAAAAAATCACATCACACTTTCTTTTGATTGTTGAAAAAGGCAGTGCGGTACACCTCGCGGTTTGCAGGTTACCCTGTCTGATCGAGGGGGAAGGAGGAAGACCTCCTGTCGTGGTTTCGGTAACTCCACTCTACCAGGTTGTGAAGTCACAGGAAATATTGTTGCCATGTTGCAGTGATGTGTGTTGGATAAACAGCAAACAGACACGATGGCTTAGAGTCAGACCTTTGCTCTCAGGGATTAAGAGGTCAACATGTCATGGACGGATGCATAATTGTGATCTCACTCATTGATTCACAGGTTTTATCCACCCTGATGTGAGCAAAACTCTGAACAAAAAACTACAAGTTACTTAGAATCCAACTTTATTGTCCATTTGCAGTTCCTACCTAGACCCATATTCATACCATGGATGTGACAGCTCCCTGAGAGCAAAGATCCAGTTCTCTGAAGACTGAGTTTACCAGCACCAACCCCTCCACACCCCTAACAACAACACCACCTCCCCCTCCATCTCCCCTCTCGCTCAGCAGCTTATCCTCCCCTCTCTTCATCTCCTCCTCTCCGGCTCCCTGGAAGAATAATCCCCTCACTGCTCCAGATTTAAGCGGCGGGAAATCCCCCTCCCACAGGGCTCTTCTTTGTGTCCCAAAATATTGCGGTCGCTTGCCGCAATGTTAATTCGACGTCAGTGAGGGGGTCATACATAGTCATCAGGCATATCATGTGGTCTTGGGGTGGGGCCTCTTAATGGGGTTACAGATTTCTAACCATCCTTAAAGGGATGAAACCAAAAGGACTATATTTTTTAATACCACTAATACGGTAGAATACTGTATATGAGGAAATGTATGGTATGATAACCGTCTTTCTACCATACTATACCACTGCAACACTGAACATCCTGTCAGGAAACCATGCTACTGATGCTCCATCAAACGGTTCTTCTGCCTTCCCACCAGTTTATGAATGTATCACACCAGCAAACTCTTCAATCAGTTTGTACAACCCCAATTCCAAAAAAAGTTAGGACATTATCTAAATAAAAACAGCCCGTCCCAACTTTTTTGAGATGTGTTGCAGCCATCAATTTCAAAAGGAGATAATATTTTCCATGAAATGATAAAATGTCTAATTTTCAACATGTGATATGTTGTTTATGTTCTGTTGGGAATAAAATATGGTTTTGCAGTGATTTTCAAATCATTGCATTCTGTTTTTATTAACATTTTACACAGCGTCCCAACTTTTTTGGAATTGGGGTTGTATTCTGAACAAGGCAACAAACGTGTAACTTTAACAAAAGTGGATCTCTCCAGTAGCTCACCTTGATTCCAACCCACAGCCCTTTGCTGCATGTTATTACCCTCTCAATTCTAAATGTTTGGGTTGCCTATCCAATAAAGCCCAAAAATGCTTTGTGTACTGAAGTGAAGGGAAACTTTCTGACAAACTTAAGTGACAAAGTTGACAATGGCAAAGTTAATATAATTTAAACGGGTGAGTTAAAAAAGAATCAGACTTAGTACAGTTGTCATGAATGGGGAAATTAGCTTTATCAACCAAAACAGCAGACTGAAAACATGTTTAATCCTGGTTTGAAATTGGACATTTTTATATGGGGGCTGATGGAGACTCGTTCAGTAGCCACCCTCAAGTGGCCGCTCGAGGATCTGCAGTTTTTGACACTTCTGCATCGTGTTCATTTCTCAGCCACGGAGGCTGGCGCTTGGCTGGTTCCTGTTGTTTTAATGAAAATGAAGCATTGTTATTCATGAAACTACTCAACAATATAATTAAGAGTTTAATAGCTCCTCCTTTGACCTGCTAAATGTTACATCCCCAATAATAGTCATTCAGAAATTAAAAAGTAGTATCGCATGCCTTAGAAAATAATAAGCAGTAATATGAAAAATACTTTGATATAAATGGGCTGATTGATACAGTACATGTTTAAGAAGAATCTCCCTTTTAAGATTATAAAAATTAATTCTGTCTGCAGTAAATCCTAACATGTTGCAAAAGAGAAGAGTGCCTCTTTCCCTTCAGTTGAAACTTCTAAAGATTGATTCTTTTCTTCAAATATAACTCTGTCAGTACTGTAGAGTCCTGTAGAGAGACCTGAAGGAAATTAAACATCTGAACCCGAAAGATCTTGAGTGATGTAGTCTGTCCAGAGGAAGCCAAACTTAGCAGTGACACCCGTTCACTTTCCTCTCTTGTCTCTTTGGTTTCCTTTGGTATAAATCACACACTGGTCATGTAGGTTTACCGACCGTACATTTGAATCTGTAAAACCCGTACATAAACCAAACACCACATCAGCCCAGCTGTTAGCAGAGGCATGCGTTTTTAAACATGCATCACTAAAATCATTTTGGTGCTTGTTGTGTTGATTTGTTCTTTGTGATAAGCTGCTCAGCTGTGCGTCCTCCCACGCTGCCGGTCCAGCACGATGGAGCTGTTGCTTGTTTCTTACAGAATCACTCAGAGGTGAAGATACCGACTGCTGCATCTCCTCAGAGAATCGTGATGTGTGGGAATGCACAGTAGTGGTTATTGATTTCATACAGAAATTAAATCAGTTTTAGTAATCTGCCATCCCACAAGTTTTTAGAGAAGTTGTGGCCTGTTTGCCAATGCAGAAACGAGTATCCTTAAGAATACACAGCAATAAAAAGATATTTAAGAATATAAGCAACACCTGAGGGAAAGCCAGTCTCCAATGGCCAACTCACTGTTTGAGTGAGGCCTCCAGACACCACTGATTTGTCTCACTACTTAACTTATTAACAGCCCTGGTACTGAAACAAAATGAGCCATCATGGTATTAACATGTTAGCATCAGAGTTAGGTTGTGTCCTGTTTTATTTCATAATTTATTTCAAGGCTGTGAGGAACTCATTGCATTGTTTCCTATTATTTATTGGTTATGGTGACCCAGATTAAATCAGAAAGGTTACTGACATTATTAGAGCCTTTAGCAGCTAAAAAAAACATATTTCTCTCAGGAGGTGGTGGAGACCAAAAAACAGAGCTAAAAGGGAGTCAGTATTTGTTTTATAAGTCGTCTAGGCAACTTGGTCAGTTAAAACTGTGAATTACCCCTCAAGGGTCATTCCTGGACGTGTCTGTCTGGTGTAATGTTTTGATGTGCCGTTGAAGTTGATGGCTAAACCCTAACATCTCTTTAATGAAACAATTGTTTTCAAAATCTCCACAGAAACATGTAGTGATATTTCTAGAGAACGCTTTGTTTTGCTTTGTTGGCGCTGCCATCTATTGCCCATGAGAGGAACAACATGTTTTAGAAAAGAACTGTGTTTACGTGCAGAAAATGAAAAGACTGAGCAGAAATCTGAGAGTATGTAACCTGGTCTCTGAAGATAACTTTTTTCCTCATATTTGTCAAATATGCTGATTCATAGCCGTCACAGCAGTAATACCAATAGCTGGTTGAGTACCAGTTTACTCAGTAGTGTGTTGTTTTATAGCACTTTACATGAACCGGGGCTTTAGGGAAACCTTTGGCCAGGTTTTTACACTTTACACTTACATTAAAGTATTTATTTACACCTTTTTGAACTTTGAAAGACATGACATTTCATCTGAGTCCTGAATCTTTAATGTTTTACTGTACCGACTTTTAGCATATTATCTTTTAGCTATGAGGTAATCTCTAATCTCTGTAGTCTGAATAATGTTGACCACTCACATTTAAACTGGCTTTGGATGCTTGTAAGTAAACGGTCCATGTGGAGAGCAAAAGAGACGAATGCATTTGCGCAAATGCACTCTCAGAACCCATTGGCTGATAACAATTTAATATCTATATAATAATATTTAATATTTTATAGTTGTGAGCTTTTCGTACTTTTACCTAAAGCCTCCCAGATGTCACCGAATAGATGTTTTACTCCTTTGTAATCAGCCTTTATATAAGATCACTCCACACTTCGGACTGAATTTTTGTATATAATTTATTAGAAACCTTGAATGCAACTAGCAAAATTTCTTTCATTTTCAAATAGTCCTATTTATAATGGAAAAGAAAATATGCAGTGCATCCATATTTGAAGCTAATGAGAGACTTCCAGAGGCTGATAAATGGCCTGAGACTAAATGAAGATGCTGAGTGTACAATGAGAGCTGTACTGTTGTTGTAGTTCAGAGTCTGTGCGGCGTTTCCTGTGTTGAGGGCAGCTGATGACACAATTTAATCTTCCTGAGGCTTGTAAATCCCTGTTATCTTAAAGACAAAGTGAGACTCTGTAGTCGGTAGTGTAGTCGGACACATCCTCTCTGTGAGCAGACGGAAGCTCGGTGAGGAAAAGCTGAGCGCAAACATGTTCATGTTTCTGTAAATTAACCTTAAACCCACCGTGTAACGCTTTATAATGTGAAACAACAGAAGGTAAATCTTTGAGTTGCTCAGTGGCTATAAAAATAATCCCTTAAAGCAGCCATACTCAATATATTTTTAACAATAACAATCAATGAAATGACAATGTGAAAATACTGATGATGTAGAAAGGGTCGCTTGATGAAACTACAGAGAATTATCAGCTGGATCTGCAGCTCTCCTCAGCTTTACAGAGCGTTAGAGTGAGTTTCAGCTTATTGTTGATCTGTCCAGACATAACTTCACTGTTTTAGTTAACTCTCAGCACTCACATTTCCAGAGAAAAAGCTCTCAAGTGTAGCAATGCTGCTGTCTTTGACAAGTTACAAAGTGAGAACGTATTGCTGGTGTACAAAATATGTGTCTGCTGAGTGTGTAAATAAACAGTTAACACGTTCACTATATCAGATTTATACGGTTATAAAATATCCCAGTGGCTAAAAAACCAAGAGACTACTGCTTTAAATGACAGTGTCTTCACAATGATAAAAGGACAAAAGCCTGTTAACCACCTGATGAGTAGTGTTGAGCGATGTGCTATTTGACATTGTCCTTTTCACTGAATAATGATAAGTTGTGTTATATCATCAAGTATCTGCTCAGTGTGATGTGTTCCCACTGGTGAATCCACAGCTTCATGTACTGAAATAACAACCAGTATGAAGTGTGATCATACAAGTGATTTCACTTTTATGGATAAAAAAAGTGAATTTGAAACTTATTCAGAAGACTTCTTATTAGAAGAGCTTTTCTGAATCAAAGCAGAACATCTGCATTTCTGCTCCCTTTGTGATCTGATGTAGAGCGCCGACTAAAAAAGTTCTAAAAAAGAAGATGATGGGAATTTTTAACAAATGGGTTACCCAGTTTGTCCTTCAATTAGAGTAAAACCAGATCCTCTTTTAAAACTGAGCCACCTCAAATGGCTCTATCTGGATTTAATCATTTGTTTTGTTGTTTTTGTCACTCTGTCTGGACCCATAGGAAGTGACGTGATATTTGGTTCTGGCTGGTTATGAATAGAGGAATAAATATGTGGTTGGGATTAGTGACAATCTTTATTGGGGCAAAACTAGATTAAACCTAATAAAAAATTTGTCACTCCATTGACTTTTTGGCTGATTTTCAGGCAAAAGTGCTGGGCTTTCACCAGAGCTGTCTGAAACTTCTTGTGGTTATTAAGACCAATATGATGCAAATATCAGCTGCATAATCAATTAGGGGGCGGGGCAAGATCGCTCTATAGCACCCCCTTGGACTTTTCTTTGAGGCAGCCCCACCACATTTTTGGTCACAGAGTTATGAAACCTCAAGTGAATTGTAGAACATGGCAAGACCTACAAAAAAGTCTCTTGGAGCAATGGGCTAAAATTAGTTTTATGCCGCTTTCGGCTTTAATGTTTTTCTTGCGATTCGCTGACACTGTCACTTCAGAGCCACAGCATATTTAGTTGACTGCAATTTGCAACTTCACTACTAGAAGCCACTAAATCCTACACACTGGATCATCAGTGTGATCAATTAAATTATCAAATTACCAATTTTAAGTAAAGTTAAGTAAAGTAAAGTTTTAAGTTAAGTAAAGTTTTAAGTAAAGATTTAAGTAAAGTGAAGTAAAGATTTAAGTAAAGTAATGTTTTAAGTAAAGTTTTGAGTAAAGTAAAGTTTTGAGTAAAGTAAGGTTTTAAGTAAAGATTTAAGTAAAGTTTTAAGTAAAGTAAAGTTTTGAGTAAAGTAAAGTTTTCTATTTTGTCAAATTTTACCCCAAGAGAAAAAAGCGGTTGCTTCTGATGTTCTGTTTTAAAAAACTCCTCCCAGGGACTTCATCTGATTGACTTAAAACTTGCCTGACGTGCGCACATGCCAACGTGTGCACATGTGCGAGGGTCCGTTCAATGCCGCTTGCGGCTTTAATGTGACATTTGTTTTTGTGCTATTCCTTCTACTGTGGTCCGTTTGTTTCGCTGCTGGGACTGCTGTGATTTCCCCATTGGGCTAAAAAAAGTACTGTATCCATCTGTCTATCCAAGACCTGTCAGCTGGGCCACAGTTTTGTTCGGTTTCCTGACAATATCAGCTATAAAAAAAACGACACAAAGGGACAGGAACACTGTGTGTTTGTTACTGACTTCATTACGTTTTGTGTGATCGAGAACCATAAACATAGTTTGCTGTTTCTGTTTGAGTGCTGAATCAGAAGTGGCTTCTTGCTGTATTAATTATTGTAATTATTTGAACAATTACTTGATAAGATTGTCTGTTTTATTCTAGAGCTCTCACTCTGATGATATTTGACATCCTTTAAATGTGTATACTCGACATCAGAGAATTAGTGTACAGCAGAATGTACTTTCCAACCTGTTTAACATATTCGCTGCATCAGATGATTTTCAGCTTAACTGGAGTGGAAATCAGAGTGGAAAACAACATCACTAAACCAGAGAAGAAGAGCAGTTTGAGGTCATTAAAGTGCTTTTAATGGAAACCCAGTGGAAAGTCTTGTAATTGTCCACAGTTGTCACATTGTGACCTCTGTTATCGATTTGTTTTCACTGCTCTTACATTCAGCTGAGCACACACTGAAGCGTTTAAACTGGCTGCTGCTAAAACATGACATTCAGATGTGTCAGTAAGATCTATAATTATGAGAGAAGACGCCCCCGGCGTGCTGCAGATGCCTTCCTACACAAAAGCCCGTTAAACATCACCCATCCCACAGAGTTCACCGTCATCCTCAGACGCCATGGCAACAGACGAGGAGCATCACAGGATGCAGACGATGTAGTTGCTGCTCACCTTTACATCTGTACCATGTTCAGAAGAGCTCAGTGAACTCAAACTGAAGATATTATCGTATCATGTAGTTGGGCATTTTCTACATTTTTCTGATAGTTTAATAACAAACTAATTGAAATAATCATTAGTTGATATCCACTTTAATCATAAACAGTGTGACACACACATTCTTACGGTCCACAATTGAACCATTGTTAACCTATTCGTAACCATGGCAACAGCACTGATGCTTGTGGCATGGTTAGCAGTAAACAAACCAAACGGTGAGTTGTTAAACTGGTGGATTTAGCCCATTAGCTTCAAATGATGTCAGGTCGTCAGGGACAACAGCTACAAGCTAAACCAAACCCAGAACAGAAATCATAAGAAACCTTCTAGAACAGATGATAATGATGATTTCAAGCTTTTCTTGCTTTACTAAATTGCTGTTTAACAATTGGCTCTTAAATCTCAGATGTTGGATTGTCAGCAACACAGCAACAGTTGCAGCTATTGATAATGTGATCAAATGAATTTTCAGTCACACGAGCAGAAATCGTTCAGCCACAAGAAACAGTAGTTGTGCTTGTGTGTTACTTTAAAAAGTCTCCCCACAAATGTTTGCTCTCTCACTGCCGTTACAGGAAATCATCTTTGTATTCAGCTCTGATGTATCCAAACAGTCTCAGTTTACTGTCGTCGTCATCTCAGTGAAATGCAGATGCAGTTGCCTCGAGTGAGCAGCGACCCAGTTATAAAGTGTGTCTGACATGAATGAAGGCCCGAGTGTCCTACTTCCTCCTGTGTGTGTGTGTGTGTGTGTGTGTGTGTGTGTGTGTGTGTGTGTGTGTGTGTGTGTGTGTGTGTGTGCGTGTGCGTGTGTGTGTGTCGAGGGTTAGTTTGCAAACATGCAGTCGAGTCAGTTAGTGTGTAGAAAGGCCTGGAAGCTCAGATGAATCACAAATGAATTCATTCACAAACTGGTTCTTCAGCATCTGGAATACTATGGAGAATTTAAACTAGATCTAAAACTAGTGTCCCGACCCAAATGCAGTCAAGTTAGATAGAAATCTACATCATCAGTTATCATCAGCTAGCTAGTTATCTGATAGCTAATCTTAGCAAATGCTAGTGAACTAACGATTGTTCTAAACCCAAAAGGTCACATTAACCTACTGCTCAGCAAGCTCCACTAGCTACCTGTAGCAACCCGCATTAAATTCAGTTCGCTAAAGCTTGCCTACAAAGTACTCTCCGGTTCTGCACCCACTTACTTGAATGCCCACCTGTACACTCAGCGCAATCCAAACTTTTCTCGTCTGTTGTTCTCCGTTTGGTCGAACGTGCTACCAGTTCCTACCAGTTCAGGGGCATCCCTCTCTACCTTCAAAAAACTCCTGAAGGCCCAGCTCTTCAGAGAGTACCTCCTCTCTGGGGCTAGATGCAAAGTTATAGAGTTAGAGTTCATCCTCTGGGGAACCTTAATGTTTTGTACTGTCCACCCAAACTCAAATAGTTTGACCAAAGTGGTGGACTGACCAACATTACCACCTCCAGAGTTGCTAACATGGCTGAAGGGAGAAAATATTAAAACAGAACATTTCATAGGATAATATTACTCACATTCATTTGTTGTTTGCTTCCCTGGGAGTCACAATTAGCAGATACACCTTCACGTCAATTCTGCTGTTTAAGGTAGTGTACTGTTAGCTCGTCTTAGCTCCACAGTTTTCAGAAAGCAGAGAACCAAAGCAGCTAAAACACCTGAAATCTATTCTGAGCTGTTGGATTCAGTGTTTGTAGAAACAACCACGACATAAATTGTTTATCTTGAATACATTGTCATTGCCAGCTGGAGGTGTGTTTTAAACAGTTGACCTGGTTTTTAAAGCAACTGTACGCACAAAAAAATGTCAGTGTGAGGAGACGAAGGAGGGTTGAACCCTCAGGGGTGCAGAGGAGGTGGAGGGGCTTAAGGGTGTGATGTCAGCACTGATGTCATAGATCTGGCTGGGTAACAGCTGGCTAACAGCTGGGTCCCTTCATACGCACAATAAACTTATGGTCAAGGACAAAAGCTGTTATTGGAGCAGTATTTTTCTTTATTGTAAAGCTGTCATTTCATTGTAAGTCAACAAAATATTTAAGCAGGCAAGCCTGAGGACTCTTATGGCCTTAATAATGGTTTAACACAACCACACACACCGTTCACGTTGGAGGAGGATGTAGAAGGCCGTTGTTATGACTGAGATGCCCCTGAAATCTCTAAACAAACACAAGTTATCTCTTGAGTTAGAAGGTCCTGGTACAGCAGAGGTTGCTCATGAAGATATTACAAAATATGGATCTTCCGGTCCTATTTATTAATCACAACAAATTCAAATATGCAAATTATACAATTATCCAAATGTTATCTACAAAAATATAATTTAACATAGCTAAAAAATATATATATAGAGAGATATATATATATTGCCAGCAATGCTAGCCTTTAAAACTTATTGTTTCATTGCTCATTGCTTAACTTTATAAATGCTTCAGTCCTTCTCATGTTAGCCAGCAGGCAAATGGCAGGAAGTCAAACTTTTTCAAAAACAGCTCAAATTAATAATAAATCTCTTCAGTTTAATTCACTCTTTAATGACTTTAATGTTGCAAGAAAATATTGGTATGTAGCTATCAGTGCTAGCTGGGGTTCATGACCTTCTCCTTTCTCATTATTTGACCTTGACTACGAGTCGGTCACATGTCGTCTGTTCCCACACTGCTGTGTCGTTGCCTCGAGTCCGACCTGTCTGAGAGGAGACGTTAAGACGGATCAGAGCAGATGTGTTGGTTGGTCACAAGTTACCTCTCAGTCTCTGTCACATTTCCCAGGAAGCTTTGGGCCTCTTGAATACCACCACGATTTGAATACCTGCTAACACAGAAGAGGAATCTCTTCCCAGTTAGACTTTTATAAACCCAAAAACTTTTTTTCTGTAAAGGTGCTTCAAAGATTTTATTATTGTATGAAGAAATTTCACCTTAAATTTGTTAACCTTTTTGAAATTTTATTCCCACAAATTTGTCTGTGATTTGTGTGTTTTTGTCTGACACTAAAACCAGTCAACTGAACTTAGCATTTTGTTTTACTTTTACCTTCTTCATGTTGATTGAGTCCTGAGTTTGTCCTCTGACGATTTTCTCTGAAGGTGGAGCTGGTTAAAGATGCTTCGTTCTGCTTTTCATTAGCATCATTAGCAGTTACATCACTACTGAGTCTAAAGTCATGTCTTCTTCCTCTGGTAGACAAACCTGCAGAGAAATAGATTAATTGCACAGCTGCGTTTGTTGTTTGATCAAATCTGAACTCTTTTCATTAGATATTGTGATATGTTGATATTTTCAGCTGCAGATGCCTGTTTGCATGAAGGGACTGGGCTGTCTGTTTGTTTAGTTTGTGGGTTTGTTATTTTAGCCTTCATGGTCTTTCGCACCACTTCCCCTCAGAGAAATCACACACAGCATTTTCTAAATCCACAAAACCCACCACCACCACGGCCGCTTCCCCTTTCAGACCTCAGTGGTGGAGCTGAGCACCAAATTAGAGATAAACGAAAACAGAATTAGAGTCGATGAAACTTTAATGATCTCCGTGAGGGGGAATTAGATCGTCACAGAAAATAAGAGCACAGAGGATCATCAAGGCCAATAATTGCAGCCAAAGATCACAACAGCTGACTGGAAAAATGATTCTGTCGAGTGGGTTCAGACTCACTGAGTTGTTGGTTTGGTTTTAGTTTCTCATCATCATGTTTAATGGAGATTAGATGTTTGTATCCCCCCTGAGGTTTTGGTTAATCTTGTCCACACCGTGTGTTAGCTCCATCTTCTTTTAGTACGAAACACAGCAGGAGTCAAATCTTAATGACTGCAACCATAAAAGATATTAGAGAATAAAGTTCAAATCTGCTTTTCCTTATGTCGTCCATCATCATTAAATACTTTCTCTGTTTTTTCTTCCAGGCTCAGATCGCCTTCCTGCAGGGGGAGAGGCGAGGCCAGGAGAACCTGAAGAAGGACCTGGTGAGACGGATCAAGATGCTGGAATACGCCCTAAAACAGGAGAGGTGAGTACACACATGTAATAATATACTTAACCATAACCCTAAAAATCTATGGAATAATATCATGTCATATTTTGAAGTTGAAAACACTGAGAAACAAGAGAATTGTAAAAAAAAAAAAAAAAAAAAAAAAGAAAAGTGTGTTGATCACTGTTTCCCAAATCCCAGATGTCATAGAGGTCTAAAAAACAGAGAATATTAACATTTTAAGGACCAGTATGTAGGATTTAATTATGTCCATAGTAGCTGCTAAGCCCAGTTACATTGTCCAAGTGCCCAGCTCCGGATCTGGCATGACACCAGCTCCTCTCCCTTTCAGCATTAGCTCATGCCCTGGGGCTGAAAACCTCTTCTTCCCAGTGATCCAAAACGCCTGTGATACAAATACTAACACTCACTCGGTGCTGAGCTCAAAGTCTTGGCAGCCTGGCTAACAAACTGAGCTAACATTAACTAACAGCAGCAGTTCAGCAATTTACTTTACTGTCCATCAGGAAACTCTGTAAATCACAGAGCAGGCGTAGGACATAAGAGGAAAAGTTAGAAACATGTTCTCCATAAAATATGATCCAGTTTCACCAAAATCAGTGAAATAGTTGGTGATGTGTGAAGCATTACGTACTTCTCTCGGGTGATCATACCCAGAGCACAAAGTTACATAATGCAAGAACAGATGTACGGAGTGTAAAGTGGTAATAACAGAGACACCAATCATCTGATTACAAGTCAGTGTAGCAACGTGATTAAAAATCTGTTATTTTATGGTAGAAAAGTTACATAATATTGCTTTAACTGAAAATCTGAAAAAAAAAGCATGACGTGTAGACATTGTGCAAAAACACACACTGACTCATAAAGTTATATAACATACTGTAGCAACATATAAACATGATTGCGAGCTCCTCTACAAACCTGAATAACAACTATATTTGCACATGGTGACAAGTCACAGTAGGGCAGCAGATGAGCTGTTTTTAACTGTGTGGGACGTTTTGTGTCATCCCAGGATATATTTCTGTTATAGTAAACAAATTTCACATGCAGAGCCAAACAGTGTGTTAGTCTGCCTCTCAACACTTTAGAGTTGGTTCCCATTGTGGATGTAAATCTTCACATATATGCAGTATAAATGTGTATTTGTGGCAGCAGGACGGTGTATAACTAAACTGTGTGTGTGTGTATGTGTGTGTGTGTGTTCGTGGTAATGAAGGACCAACAGTGTGGATCATAGATGTGTTTTTAATGGAGCCCTATGGCACCACAGAGGAAGAAGATACATTAGGCTGTGATACAAACTCAAATACAACATTCACTTCAGCTGATCTCCTGATGAGGAGCGAAAGTGACTGAAGTCCACCCCAAGAACATGATCAGTGTGAAATGGATCCGTCCACCTCAAAGAGCAGCTGATCCTCTTATAGAATTATCAGTAATAAATCACATAATCTGGCGACAGATTTCACACAGTTTTGCTGTCTGAGTGTATGTGTCACATGAGTTGTGTACGTTTCCAGACACCTGGAAACGTACACGACTCATGTGACATGTAAACATCACTCATCACTGAAGACTTCAGATCTGTGTGGTGCATTGAGGAGAATGTAACCTTCATATCAAGACATGACACAAACAAAAATGTCTGATTTACATCATTTTATCCATCGTTTGAGCTTTGACTGGAGCACTTTAAATGACCTCGTCATCTCATTGTACTCTCTTCTTCTTCTACAATGGTTTGATGGTTAAATGAGAACTCCACCTGCTGTTTATCTCGATGGCGAACTCCTAATAATCACATGACAGCATTCATCAAACACATGTTCATCTTCTTTTGCAAATGTTCTCAAATCTTTGGGAATAATAATTTGCGCGCCATTCAGATGGAAACCTGATTATTGTGATAACCTGTGTGCGTATATGTGTGTGTGTTTGTTCACCCTCAGGGCAAAGTTCCATAAACTGAAATATGGAACAGAACTGAACCAGGGAGATATCAAACCTCCGAGTTATGATTCAGGTAAGACTTCCTGCTTCTCCACTGCTGAAATGTTTTATGTGCTGCCGTTTAACTCAAGATTATAACTGTTGTGCACAGACTCAAGCTCAGACTTAAACAAATACACCCATGTCATCAGCCAACATCGGCCTATCACAGATAGATCGGTACCGGCATATATGTTGTGAGATCATTGCAAAAAAATGTAGGTTTATCTATATATACATATATGAAGAATATCTGCTGACACATCGTTTTTTACAACGTAATATTGGAACATTTAGTATCAGTCAGGCTCTAATCTCTTGTTCATTTTATATCAGTGTGTCCAGTTGAATGAATTTACTTTATATATTTTTGTATATATTCATATTATTTTATTATTACAAGGTGAAAATAATATTTACCTGATTGCTGTCTTGCTATGAAGAAATAAAACTGATTATACTTAACCTTCAAGACCACAGAGACTCACTGTATTGAACAAAAAAGTGTTCTTTGGCCATTTGGTTAAAAAAAGTTAAGGTTTACTTTTTTTGACACTTCATTTTGGGGGCGCATCACTTGATCAGGTTAGGGTAACTCACCTTATTTTAGCATGTTGGTTGCTCACTCTGAGGTTGTTATTCTTGTTGCCTGTAGAGATGAGGATTTGGAAATGGTCGATCAACGGCTGGCTTTTACCAACAGCCTACTTTCTGTGAGCCAGACTAGGACGCCTCCAGGAAGGCCTCTGGGCTTTGAAGCCAATTGACAGAGTGACCAAACTGTCTAATGACAGCAATGGCTTCTGTCATGTGATGCACACTGGCCCAAAAAGACTCATAAGCTGTTAAAGAGGCATCTGTAAAATGGTGAATATTTTTTAGGGGGCGTCACAACACTCACAAAATGACTCATTTCACTCTCAGAATTTGATCCATTCAGTCTGATAACATTAGGAAAACCTAGAAGCCAAATGAATAAATAATTTCATCCCCATTCAATTTAACGGAGGGCTAAACAGGAAGTTAGCAACTCGGCCAGCAGACATCTCTGGTGCCCTTGCTTTATAAGCTACTGTATGCATGCAGAAGATCTCTGTACTTTATGCCTGGAATCCGAACTTTTTTTGGCATCATGCGTCACTGAGCAGCTTCCATACAAATGAACAGATCCCCACCTCCAATCCATGGTTGCGACAAGTAGATTTCATACAGAGCAGCAGGACTGTGACCTTTCCTGGAGGTGCATGTGCATGTCGCTTTTCAACAAAACATTCTTAACTCAAGGTCCACTTCTTGTTCTGAAGCTGTCAGCTGTATCACATGGTCTTCAGTCTCTATTCTCACCTTACATCCCTCTGAGTTTGAGTTTGTGTTGAAACAAGCCAATTGAGGTGGTTCAGCATTTGATCAGGGTGCCTCTTGGACGCCTCCCTGTGGATGTGTTTTGGACACGTGTGACTGGCAGACCACAAACACACTCAATACTCTTCTGTATCCATCTGGGGACACGCCAGGATCCCCCAGGAGGAGCCAGAGAATGAGGCTGGGGAGAAGGACCTCCTCACTTGGGAATAAGTGAATAGAAACATGTTGACAATTCATTTTCTCTCTGTCTCACAGATGAGGGGAATGACAGTGAGGCTCCCAGTCCTCCCAACAGCAGCCATCAGCTCAGCTGGAAACAAGGACGCCAGCTGCTCAGACAGTGAGTTCACACACACATCATTTAGACTTTACACATTTAGATACTGTGTGTGTGTCTGTGTGTCTTTGTGTGTGTGTCTGTGTGTGTGTGAAAACAAACAGCAGAAAACAGCAGAGTGAAATCTTAATGGAGATAACACTTAATGGGAATCAAACACATTAATCCACTGTGACTATTTGAGGCAGAAAAGTGTAAAACTATGTGTAAACTGTTTAATGAATAACAATATATGTTTTTATGAAGTGGACATATGTTTTATTTGTAAAATCTTAAATGAAAAGTAACACGACTTGTCAGATAAATGTAGTGAAGTAAAAAGTACAATGTTTACTTACAAAATTTAACTGACAACACCATACAGATATAATTACAAAGAGCCAACTGGTTAAATCAGACACCCAGACTCTGTTTCCACTAGGAGCCAGGTGTGTGTTTAGTTTATTTTTTTTAGGTTATTTTAGTTTTATTTTTGTACATATTCAGTAATTTAAATAAAAATGTCACTTAATTAACGTTGTCTGTGTTTGTGACAAAATTTTAAAATAAACAAAAACTTCAATAGAAACAAGCCGACAGTGTCAGACAGTCGCACACCTCCCTGATGTTAGGCTGGGGGGGCCGCGTCGCAACATTTCTGCAACAGACAAACCAACAGTCACTTTTGCTACATCGTGGCTCTTTGAATGTTTTCAAAATTAACTTTTGTGTGTGTATGTGTGTGTGTGTGTGTTTAATTTATTCAGAAAAGACATAATTTAACATTTCTCTCATTTGTTAAAGACTATTAATGCCATTTTTGTGTATGTGGGAGCACGTGTGTGTTCTTTTAATGTGTGTCGCTGACATGTTGTGTGTTTTCTGAATGTGTTTTGTTGTCTCTGTTGTGTATATGTGTTTGTGTGTGTGTGTGTGGCGACAGTGAATAGAGGATTGTGTGGAGGCGTCTATGCCTCCTGCGATCGGAGAGGCTGGTACAGAACGAGGGAGGGAGGCCGACCTTCCTCTCTCTCTCTCTCTCTCTGTGAACAAACACACTAGATGTTATTCAGAATAAACCTCCGTCCACTGAGGATAAAACGTCTCTATAAGACTAACTGCTCTCAGGTCAGCAGGGTCCTGCTTGTCTGGTGTCCCAGGGTGAAGGTACAGTACAGAGTTATTAGTCAAGGATATTCTGCAGATTTTAAAAACTGCTGAAGTGTGATGTAGTGCATCATCCTTAAAGTCTTGAATTTGTCCAGTAAGACTAAACATCACATTAACGCACTTCTTCTTTGGTTTACTTGCTAAATACTTTGCACATTTCTGCACAATACTGTACAGCTTTTTCATTTAAATAACATATTGTATACTAATATTTTTTCTGATTTTATTGTCCGTTTCTATTTTTCTATTTATGGTTCTGGATTTTTTTTACTTACTATGCCAGCTATACACCAAAACACAGAAGCAAATTGCTTATATGTGAAAACTTAACAGATTATAAACAGAACTTTGACTTTGTGGAGCCTCTGGTATGTCTCACCAAATAAAGTGCACATTGTAATATTTCTAACAGAGACATATGGAAAATATGGCAGCATCTCACTTGACATTTGAGCAAAACCAGTTTATTGCAAATGTTTTGTATTTTCTTATTCTTCTTAAATACAGAGTGAACACATGCAGTTTATCTAAAGTCCTAAACTTGGTGGTATTGCCCTTTAAGGATGCTGCTCCATTGATAATAATGTGTTGTTGTGTAGCTCAGCGGGTACAGCAAGGCACCAACGCTGCAGAAAGAAGCTGAAAAACAGAATGAAGAGGGGCGTTCAGGGTCTCCTGTGGTCAGAGAAGGTCAACTGTGTTTATGTGACTGCTGGATCAACATGATGAGATTTTTGTGTGTGGAGATTTTCCATTTCCATCTTTTATGCCACTTCCACTTAGACGGAAATATTTAATAGTACTTTTACTACATTTATCACAGTTTTAGTTACTTACAAATTCATTTTTACACACAACATATATATAAAATATGACGATTTTACAGCATTTTTCACCACATGTGTGTAATTAACAAAGGCTTCTGCCTCCACCTTAAAGGTAATTAGAACTTTCATTGCTTTATTTACACAAGTTGTTGAAATGACCAAACTAAACTGTAGTGAAGGAAAAAAGTACAATATTTCCCTCTGAAATGTTGTGAATACAGGTAGAAAATGGCATGAAAAGAGTACCTCAGATTGTAAATATATACGTGTAAATATGTCACTACAGGAATGTGCACTGAATTCCCGAGCCCCCGCTGACCTGCCTCCTGTCTCTTGTCTCGTGTCCCCCCCTCAGATACCTGCAGGAAGTTGGATACACAGACACTATCCTGGATGTGAAGTCTCAGAGAGTCAGAGCACTGCTCGGTCTGACCGGAGACACAGGAGAGAAACCTTCAGAGAAGAAACCCGAACCGATGGTGAATGGCACTGAACCGTCCTCACTGAAGGACAGCGGCATGGTCAGGTAATCCTAACAACATTCTTTATATTTATTCTCGAAAAAAAGGCAAAGTGTAACTCCTAGTTACAGACATTCATGTTGGGGGAGAAGGAACTGTATATCCAGAGACATTACTTGTTACAGTAATATCATTAAGGTGTGCTTTCACCACCACGCGCATCTCTTCTCCTTCGTGGATGAATCATTTTTCACAGGATTGAAACTAAGTTTTGAAAGCTTGCATAATCTTTAGATAGTTTTTTTGTCTTTGAGTTTTTCTTCTTCACAACTGCATTTCTCCAACACATTTTGTTTTTGTTCTCCGGTGAATTAGTTTGTTTTCCAGGTGTGAAATCTTGTAAATGTTGATGTGAAAACTGATGCCCACTCCATGTTGGGGAAAAAAAATCTTGAAATGTTGAAATGTGAGTTTCAAAAGGTCAAATCTTTATCTTGATACTTTTGTGGATGTGTGTTTGCACTCATATTGCCATTCTTTTTGTTGTTCTGTTGCTGAGTTTACAAAACACACTTGTCAGAGATCTGCTTGCACAGTTACGAGCTTGCAAGCCATGTGATTTTGGGCAGCGTTGTCTTGTGTTATCTCTGGTCTGTTGTTGTACACTCGTATTTAGCAGGTTAGGTGGGATATGCAGACTGCTCTGCCAGTGACTAATGCACAGTTATAGTTGTTTGGACAACAGCGATATGAGGCACTAAATGTGATGAATTAATTATTATTTTTTTAGTTTTGTGCTACTTTCTTTGGTCAACCAAATAAATGAGTCATCAGAAAAGAAATGATGGGATTCAGGATTGTGATGAAAATAATCATCTTTATTGAAAAGAGCCCCTGAGCGCTGGTTTGTATTTTACTCTGTTGTAAAGCCTCATCTGGATGAAGACACTTACTCAGCAGAGTCAGACTGAAAAAAAAGGATTGAAAAAATAATTAGCATCACAAAATTTCACATCACGTAAGTCAGTTTGTTGTTTCAAGTCGATATCCAAATATGAAATGATGGCTCTATAAGATGTTGTATTGATTTACAATTTAAACATCACTCTGCCGACTTCTAATGCGGCACGATTGCTCTTGTGAACCTGTAAACAACAAAGATACCTTTCCAACATCCCGGCTCTTTGCTCTCAGTTTGTTGACCTGAGATTCTGCAATGTCAGCACGCTCCTGAGCTTCCTCCAGCTCATGCTGGACCTTTCTCAGTCTGGACATGTGGGTGTTGGCCTGCTCCTCCTGTGTAGTGTTTGGAGTTTAGAGTGGCTTAGTTAAAAGATGTTCCTTTTTAAATGAACTGTAAATGATGTGTTAGATTATGTATTACTTACAGCCTCCTCAGACTGTCTCTTGTAAGCCTTGACTTTGAGCTGCAGCTTGTCCACCAGGTCCTGGAGTCTGTTTACATTCTTCTTGTCCTCTTCAGTCTATACACATACAAGGTTATACAGTAAGAGATTGAGAATTAAGGGTTATATATACATAAATCACTGCCACAGCATCTCAAACCAAAACAAATGACTCCAGTTTATCTTCACAGAGCAAATATCCTTTTGATAACTAATGTAATATTTGTTCAATCTTCATTCACTCAAAAGTTAGGGTTTTTTTCATTAGGAGTTACCTGGTACGTCAGCTCCTTGACTTTTCTTTCATATTTACGGACTCCTTTAACCGCGTCAGCTCCACGTCTTTGCTCGGCTTCAACTTCAGCTTCCAGCTCGCGCACCTGAAATGTGATAATAAGTAATACATCAGTAGTATGCACAACACATTTTATTGGAAAGTATTGTGAGTTTTATATATAGTGTGTACCCTGGACTCCAATTTCTGGAGCTGCTTCTTGCCACCCTTCATGGCAAGGTTCTCAGCCTCGTCCAGACGGTGCTGCAGGTCCTTGACTGCGACCTCCAGGTTCTTCTTCATTCTCTCCAGGTGAGCACTGGTGTCCTGCTCCTTCTTCAGCTCCTCAGACATCATAGCAGCCTGGAATCATAAACACACTTTAATGCAACTTCTAAAAAAAAACTACCCGTTCTTGAACACATTCAAGAAGAGTGCATGAAGCAGTTTTTGAGATATAAACTCACATCAGTGATAGCCTTTTTGGCTTTCTCCTCAGCATTTCTCGCTTCCTGAACAGCATCATCCACTTCACCCTGAACCTGGACAAGGTCAGCCTCCACCTTCTTCTTGGTGTTCAGGAGGCTGGTGTTCTGAAAAGTGGCATTTAAAAAAAGATATTCAACAAACCATTTGATGTCTCATATATGGAGAACATACTGTATCTTAACAAACAACACACCTGAGAGTGAAGCAGTCCGACACGCTCACTGGCATCCACCAACTCCTGCTCAGCCACTTTGCGTCCTCTTTCTGTCTGCTCCAGAGCGACTCTCAGCTCCTCAATTTCAGCCAGCATCAGACCGTTTCTGCGCTCCACCATGGCGACCTGCTCCTTCATGTCTTCCTGTCCTCTGAGAGCTTCATCAAGGTGCAGTTGAGCATCCTGACAATGAAAGAAAACAAAACGATGAACCATCTGTACTCTTTTTGATTGATTTTTAAATAAATAATAATAAGACTTACCTTGAGTTGTCCCTGGACATTCCTCAGTTGTTTCTGGGCCTCTGCAGCCTGCCTGTTGGCATGACCCAGCTGGATCTCCATCTCATTCAGGTCTCCCTCCATCTTCTTTTTGATTCTCAGGGCGTCATTCCTGCTCCTGACCTCAGAGTCCAGAGTGCTCTGCATGGAGTCAATCACTCTCTGGCTGTTTCTCTTGATCTGCTCCATCTCCTCATCCTTCTCTGCCAGCTTCCTGTCAACCTCACCTTTGATCTGGTTGAGCTCAAGCTGAACACGGAGAATCTTGGCCTCCTCGTGCTCCAGTGTACCCTGGGTATAAATTCAGTTTTAAAAAGTTACTCAAGATTTCCTCTAAACATTTGAAGTGATGTGAGAGAAGCTAAATACTAACAGATATATTTTTCATCAGCCTGTGTCATTACGTTTCTTCTCAGAAAATGCAGATTTATTAATACAGGACATAATATTTGTTTTAAATGGAATATCAATCTGCAACACAAACTCATTTTGAAGCTTTTATCTTTGTCACGATATGATAAGTTTGATTAGACCACTTGGACAAGAACTCCATGTTCAGACAGATTTCCATCATAGTCTGTTCGTTTTTATCGTGAACGCAAAAAATTATCTGAATTTCCACCATATTTTTCCATCTTTTGCTTTGTGTACGATTAAATAACAAAGGCAAGATATGCTTGTTGTTCCAAACATCAGTGCTTGTTCCAGCATCTCACTATACATCGAATCATGGTCTATTTGATAAGGTATTTCAATTTTATTCAAATTGGACTTTCTGTCAATGTCAATTATGGAAAATATACAACTTGAAGGTTGAACTTTTGTAAACATTGCCTCATTGAGTGGAAAGTTTTTTGTTAGTCCAACTCAAGAACTGATTGGATGGTTTTTATGACTCAACTCCTGATGTTGCTGCATACCTCAGCTTCCTCCAGTGCTGTCTGAATTTCAGATTTCTCAGTCTCCACAGTCTTCTTGGCTTTCTCCAGCTCGTGGATGCTCTTTCCAGTCTCACCAATCTGTTCAGACAGGTCTGAGATCTCCTCTGCAGGAAGCAGAATGTAAAACCAAACAGATTTTTACACTTTTAAGTGACTACAGTCAGTATTAATTTATCTGAATAAGTTCACATACGCTGAAGATTCTTGTTCTCTCTCTTCATGGTCTCCAGCTGATCCAGAGCCTCCTCGTAAGAGTTCTTCAATTTGAACAGTTCAGTGCTGAGAGTGCGAGCCTCCTTCTGAGCTCCTTCCAGCTCAGCCTGGCCCTCCTCATACTTCTGCTTCCACTCTGCCAAGACCTAGAATTAAATATATATACAAATATAAAATATGTGTATTAATTTGAATACATTGTTTTTGTTTTCTTACATTAACATTTATGTACCTTATCAAAGTTCCTCTGCTTCTTGTCGAGGTTAGCAGCCAGGGCATTAGCTCTCTCCACATCAATCATGAGGTCCTCCACCTCACCCTGCAGCCTCTGCTTGGTCTTCTCCAGAGAAGCACACTTTGAGTTCACAGCCTCAATTGATTCCTCAGCTTCCTGCAGGCGCTGGGCAAGCTTTTTCCTGTAGTGAGCAAGGATTTAGTTTTGTATGCTCATTTAGTTACATGACGATGTATCAAACAGTAGAAAGGGTTATATACTTTGCCTCCTCCAGCTCCTCAGTCCGCTGGATGGCATCAGTCTCATACTTGGACCTCCACTGAGCCACTTCACTGTTGGCCTTGGACATTCCCCGCTGCAACTCAGCCTTGGCCTCCTGCTCCTCCTCAAACTGCTCTCTGAGCAGATCACAGTCATGACGGGCTGACTGAACAGCATGAGCCAGGGCGTTCTTGGCCTGTTGAGAATGACACGAGTCCTCATTTATTGATCTACATATCATACATTGCAACTTAGGGTACCATAAAACTTTCTTGATAACTTTTTATACCTTGACTTCCTCTTCAATGAGTCTCTTCAGCTCCTCAATCTGCTGAGTGAAGGCCTGCTTACTCCTTGTTAGCTGGGAAACAAGAGCTTCCTTCTCTTCAATCTGTCTGGAAAGCTCACCTAAATGACAATGTATGAGTGACTTTGTGAAATAAAGTATTAACCCATCCATAAAGTGCTTTTCCTTACAGGTGACTCACCATTCTCTGTCTGCAGTCTGGCTTTCTGTCCATTAATGTCATTCAGCTGGCGGACATTCTCGTCATTTTTGGCTTTAAGTTCGCTCAACTGGTCCTCAAGAGTTCTGCACACTTTCTCCAAGTTGCCCTTTCACAGTAAATATGTCATATTAGAAGACACAGACATGTATTTAAGCAACACTTAGTTCTTTTCAAAAGATTCTTTTTGTTGCTAGGACTAAAACCTTCACTTCAAATCACTCACCTTTGCTTTAGCAACAGCCTCCATGTTGCTGGAGAGGTCATCAATCTCCATCTTGTACTCGCTCTTCTCCTTCTCCAGCTTCTGCTTGACACGCTGGAGGTTGTCGATGTGCTCTCCCAGCTCTGCAACACTGTCAGCCTGCTTCTTGCGAAGGGCTGCTGCGGTGGCTTCATGCTGGAGCGTAGACTCTTCAAGATCACGACGCAGTTTCTGGAACTCAGCCTCACGCTTCTTGTTCATCTCGATCTGAGCAGCTGTTGCTCCACCAGCTTCCTCAAGCCTCTCACTGATTTCTTCAAGCTCCCTGGAGAGGTCAGCCCTCTGCTTCTCAACCTTAGAACGAGCAGCCCTCTCGGACTCAATCTCTTCTTCCAGCTCCTCAATACGAGCCTAGATTTGATGATAGAAGGTTTATTAATTGGAATGTACTGGGTTTTTTTTTAAGATTTACTGAGTCTGATAATGTATGTATGTTGAATATGTCACCTGGAGCTCCTTGATCTTCTTCTGAAGCTGAGCACCAAGAGACTGTTCATCTTCAATCTTGCTGAGAAGCTGGCTGATCTCAAAGTCTTTCCTTGATGAGGAAAAAGGCATTCACTGTCACAAGTGTTTATGTGTGAGATATAAGAAATAAATATTACTTACTTCTTGATTTTCTCCTCGGATTGCTGTTTGTCATTCTCCAGGTCCATTATGGATTCCTGGGCCAGTTTCAAATCTCCCTCAAGCTTCCTCTTTGCTCTCTCAAGGTCCATGCGGAGCTTCTTTTCTTGCTCCAATGATCCTTCGAGCTATCACATGGCAATTAATGGTTGCTGATTTGAGACATTTAAAAGAACAGAGCAATAATACCAAAAGTCAAGCTTTTAAAGCCACCGAAAATCCAAATCCAATACCGTCTAAGAATGTAATTTAGGGTATTATGTACATAATGGTAAGCATCTAAAAAGTATTGGGACATTTATGCAATTAATTCCCCTAACCAGTCATGAAAAAAATTCATGTTAGTTGTTGTGGAACAAAACCTTTCTACTCCTGCTACATCTGGTTGTTTGAATCTGAAGCAGCTAAACAGGGAACTGAAGCCATTAACCTATGTGGCTCTCTTCAAACCAATCAGACTCCTCTGACAAAAACAGAAATGCTCATCTTGCAGAACAGGAGAGGTTACTCTCTGCAGATGAATGCAGTGATAGACTTTGAGTTTTTGTGAAAGGTGACTGGTGGTTTTGAAGAGAGAATAGATGGATGGCTTTGTTTCCCCATCGGAAAAGGCTCTCTGATGGAAAAATAAAGCGGTGAAAATATTCAAAATATAGCCTCTTCTATAATATACATTTGACAGTATATATTTGTATAAAGAAGTGTCAACTTTAAAACACAAGCTAACACAAAAACAATTGTTCTCTTACATCGTCCACTTGCTGTTCCAGCTTCGTCTTGGCCTTGGTCAGAGTGTTGACTTTATCTTCCTCTGCCTGGAGATCATCAAGTGTTTGCTGGTGGGCTTCTTGGAGGGCCTTCTTCTCCTTGGTCAACTTGGCAATGGACTCATCTTGAGATGCCATTTCCTCTGTCAGGTTTTTCACCTGGAAGAAAAAAGATCAGTGCAGTATTTTTTATATAACTTAATAGCTCTACATTATTAACATTGATAGAATAATTTTATGTAATGTGTACCTTGTTTTCGGTGGCATGTTTCTCCTTCTCCACTTTAGCCAAGGTGAGCTCCAAGTCATCAATGTCCTTCTTCAGCTCAGAGCATTCATCCTCCAGCTTCCTCTTCTTAGCTGTCAGCTCAGCATTGATTTCCTCTTCATCCTCCAGTCTCTCAGTTGTCTCTTTGAGTTTGGCCTCGAGCTGGATCTTGCTTTTAATGAGCCCTTCACATCTTTCCTCAGCATCACCAAGATTCTCAGCTTCCTATCGAATATTTTGAACATATATTAAGTTGATTTTCTTTGTTAAAGATTTTAATATGCATAGGGGTTAGAAAAACTGTGAAAGTTAGTGTGGCCTGTTTTTCATATTTGAGCAACAGTGTTGGTGAAGTGTATATGAGATAGCATTACTTCCTTGTGTTTCCTACTTACTGCAGCCACTTGGAGTTGCAGGTCATTCTTTTCCTGCAGCACAGAAACCATTTTCTCCTCCAGTTCCTTCTTTTTGGCCAGGGCAGCAGCCAGGTCTGCTTGCATCTTGCCATAGTTCTCTTTCATCTGAGCCAGCTCCTTCTCAGTCTCAGCACTCTTTAAAAGAGGCTTGATCTTGAAGTACAGATTCATCCATGGCCAGTTCTTGACATTCATGAATGAACGGATGTTGTACTGGATTGTAAAGATTGCTTCTCTGTGAAACAAATATAAAACGCTTTAGCTTGAACAGGGGAGGATTATAATATAATATTTCTACTTCTCGTCAATTTGATGCAAAGTACGGCTTGTTATTGGCATACTCTCAAAGTACGACCAATAATCCTACCTCCTCTCCATCATCTTAACAAACTCCTTCCTCATGACATATCCTCTGCAGAGAGCCTGAGTCATGGTCACCAGCTCAGCCAGTTTCTCATCTCTCATCTCCTCCAGGGTACCCAGCAAACCAGCTTTGAAGAACACCTATGTTGTCAAGTGATGGAAATTAGTATTGAGCAGTACACATGGTTACAACAGGATGACGTTGATGTTAATATTGTCTCTGAGGAACCTTTGTGTGTCCAAACTTGTACTGAGAGTGGTCCACATCAATGGAGCCAAGCAACTTCTCTGAAGCTTTCTTGTTGTCAATGAACTGGCCCTCGGGGATGACACTGGCATTCAATACTTTGTATCTGCAAGGAATTTTAAATTTATTTCAACTCTTTGTTTTGCCAACCTCCTACACAATGCTTCAAATGAACCCATTGACAGTATATACAGTATTAGTGGACAGAGCTTCTGGGTCTGAAAAGTGATGCCACTGCAGAAGTGTCTGCAACCTGCATTCTCTCATATGGCCAGCTGGGGGCGACCTTTTGGTTTGTTATGCATGAAATGAAAATTACTAATACCTCTGCTTAAAGTCACCATAGAGGATCCTGCTGGGGAAGCCCTTTCTGCAGATTCTGATGCCCTCCAGCACACCATTGCACCTCAGCTGGTGGATGACCAGGAAGTTCTCCATCAGAGCTGAACAATGCAAATTCATATTGAGTGAAATATTTCCTCTGTTACGATGTTACACAAAGTGCAGCCAGGTGGATTATTCTTACCAGGCGTCTTTGATTCATTAGGAATCAGGCAGCGGACAAAATGAGGGTGTGTGCTCCTCAAGTTGGTCATCAGCTTTCCCAAGTTCTCCTGTGGATGAGTATACCAAAATAATAGGTCAACTTGATGAATTTGATGAAAATTAGTTTTTTAACTGTTGTTCAAACATATGAAACAATACATACTCTGAAAAGAGCAGACACAGTCTGGAAGGAACCACCCTTCTTCTTTCCACCCTTCTTGCCACCACCACCGCCACCAGAAGCCTCTGTTTAGCAAAATAATTCAATTTCTTTAATAGGACAGAATAATGTTGGAGCAGTCTGCTTTCTGGAAAACTGATTTTGTAATTCAAAGATCACTGCTGTTTTTCCAAAGAAGTTGCAATAATGCCACTGAATCATTGCCTGTGTTATTGCATTTAGTTCAGTAACATGAACTAACAGATGTACTGATTATTTTCTTACCCTCAGCTCCAGCATGGGTTGCATACAGCATAGCCAGCAGTTTGTTTGAAGCTTTCTGGTAAAGCTGAACAACTGAGTCATTCAAGGGGTCCTTGTTCTTGTCCAGCCAGCCAGTGATATTGTAGTCCACAGTACCAGCATAGTGAACCAGGGTGAAGTGAGCTTCAGCCTTGCCCTTTCCTGGCTTTGGCTTCTCGAAGGCCTTGGTCTTGCCAAGATGCTGATCATGCAGCTTGTTCTTGAAAGAAGTGTCAGAGGCTTTGGGGAACATGCACTCCTCTTCAAGGATGGAGAAGATGCCCATTGGCTGAGAAGAATTTACATTTCATGTTCAAATTTAAACTTGAGAAACAAACATTTGCACATGAATCAAGAAATCATGCTTACTAGAGTGGTTACTTACCTTCTCAATAAGCTCAATGCAGGCAGCCAAGTCCATACCGAAGTCAATGAACTCCCAGTCAATGCCTTCTTTCTTATACTCCTCTTGCTCCAGAACAAACATATGGTGGTTGAAGAACTGTTGCAGTTTCTCATTGGTAAAGTTGATGCAGAGCTGCTCCAAGCTGTTGAACTACAGTACACAGGTAGATCATCAGTTCACTGGGATTGCAGTGTTTATACATCATCACTACAAATGTGTTTCTGTTTAACTTACATCGAAAATCTCAAATCCAGCGATGTCCAACACTCCAATGAAGAACTGCCTTGGCTGCTTTGTGTCCAGCATCTCATTGATACGGACGACCATCCACAAGAACATTTTCTCATAGACGGACTTGCACAGAGCACTGACAGCGTTGTTGACCTAGAAATAATGATTTTACTGTGCTGATGTCTGAGGATAATATTTTCAGATCAAAATGTAAATACATTTTTTTCAAGCAGCTCTTCATTTTCATTACCTGTGGCACGGTTTGACCTTTGGTCACCATCTCGTTTCCGACCTTGACTCTTGGGTAGCACAGAGCTTTCAGCATATCGGCTGAGTTCAGGCCCATGAGGTAGCCGATTTTATCAGACTCTGATGGAAAGAAAGACAGTGAATAATAAGTACAGCGTGGACTGGTTGCTGGAGAGGTGCCAGTTCACCTCCTGGGCACTGCCGAGATGCCCTTGGGCAAGGTACCAAACCCCTTACTGCTTCCAGGGTGCCACTATGTGGCTGCCCATCACTACACCATCTCTCCACATTTGCATGACTAAAGCTATTTGTGTGTTTGGGGGATTGTATGTTGGGCCTGTCCGTGTAAAACTAGAGTGAAAAAAGAATTCCCTCATTGAGGTATCAGTAAAGTTAATCTTCTTTTTCTTTGACAAGAAGCGATTGTTATTGGCTGAAAAAGATATGATATATGAACTAGTCGATTACTTTTCGGGAGTAGTTGATGACTACTAAAAAGCAGCAGTTGTGAATGCCCACATTGACTTGAGTAGTATTTATAATAATATTAAATTATTTTAGCAGTTACCCTCAGTGCCATCTGGTTCAGCCTGCTCCTCACGCTGCTTCTGCTTGAATTTCATGTTGCCATGATGCATCACAGCTCCAGTCAGCTTGAAGATGGCCAATTTCTCCTCACCATTAAAGCCCAAGATGTCAATTGCAGTCTGCAATATAAATGAAACAATGTTATTGCTATGTGAAACACTGTCCACTCTATATAATCTGCCTAAATGAATTGTTGTCTTACGTCTGTTGCAATGAACTCCTCAACATCATTGATGCTTTGGACAACAATTTCACCCTGACTGATCATTGGGTAGTCATAGGGGTTGGTGGTGATCAGAAGAGCCTCTACAAGAGCACAGTAGAAACGCATAGTATAGTTTGTTGTTTTTACTGGTATTATTTACGTTTTATTTCAAAATCATGTAGTGGCATACCCAGGAGCTCAGGCTTGTGTCCAGTCATCAGCTGATAGAAGATATGGTAGCTCCTCTCAGCAGACAACTGGAAGGTGACACGGGACTTCTCTAGCAGATCTAAGATGAACAAATCAAGGTCAGATCACAGTATATTGCATGTATGACAGCATACTGTGGTAACAAATAAGCATCATAGTGTAAGTTCAAAAAAGTACTTACATGTTTCAATATCAGCTGAGGCCAGTTTGCCACTGGTACCAAAGTGAATCCTGATGAATTTACCCTGAACGTATTAGATTTAAGTTAGCAGGATTCTTGCTATGCAGTTATTTAAATGTTTATCTTTTGCCTGTTCAACACTTACAAAACGAGAGGAGTTGTCATTCCTCACAGTCTTAGCGTTACCGTAAGCTTCCAGCAGAGGGTTGGCTGCAATGATTTGATCTTCCAGTGAACCCTATAAAGACATATGGAAAGATATGTTGCAGATTTTAAAGAATCCTTAAACAGACTCTGCCGCTGGTCAGATTTTAGTCGCTAAAGTCAACCATTTTTACCTGTATTTTACCGCTTTGTTGCTCTGCTTTCTTGCCACCAGAAACTGCAATTGTTGCAAAGTACTGGATGACACGCTTGGTGTTGACGGTCTTTCCTGCACCGGATTCTCCACTGGGGGACGAGAGAGATATCTTGTATTCGTACTATCAGTAGTCAGTATTCTGTAATGTTATTCAGTTATTTGTATATTACTCACGTGATGAGGACAGACTGGTTCTCACGATCTAAAATGAACAAATCCTTTCTTAAAATACCATATATCATTGAAATTCAGTCACATTTTAGGTCATTTGTGTCTTTGTATCTTACCAGTGAGCATGAACTGATAGGCATTATCAGAGATGGAGAAGATGTGGGGTGGAGCCTCAACTCTCTTCTTGCCTCTGTATGCCACAACAACCTGAGCATCGTACACAGGAAGCCACTTGTAGGGGTTCACGACGACACAGAAGAGACCAGAATAAGTCTGGAAAGAGAAGAAAGTTCAGTCTAAACTTTGTTTCTTCAACATCTGACATGCAGATGGAGACAAATAAAAGGAAAAGTCAAAGTGTCAAAAAACATTGGCATAGATTCTCTGGATCTCTTAAAGAGGGATAAACACCATTCCTCCACGATGTTTCCACAGTTGGTATTTTGATAACAGTGGAGATCGCTGTCAGACATCGCTTTAAAATCCTCCACCACTGTTCAGCTGGTTTGACAAGAGATGACTGTGATGTGATCACATCTTTTAATATTTGTCAAACCAGTCCTTTGTGCCTTGTATGACAGCATCTGCATTTGAGTCTTGACTCATATTTTTAATTTATTTATTTGTCAGATCTGTATATATCATTTTGAGTAGTGACTATAGATATAGATAAAGGAGTTTGTTTATATATTATTTGTATGATTGTGTTTTGGGATGGGAATGGAGATCTGGTTTCAGATTGTTCAGTCATTCAGAATAATATGCCTCAGAGCGTATCTTTTCCTTTTATAGATGCCAACATGTTTTTCTGACATTGCAAAACAGTGACGTAAAACTCATGCGTCTACGCTTCTGGCAACTTGAATTAACGTGTCATGGTGGACAGAAAGAAACGGTCCAAAGCATGGCTTCATTTTTACAAAGAAAGATGACAAGAGTACTAATTATTTCTGTAAAACGTTAACGGTAGAAAAATGTTCTCCGTAGCAGAATGCCACTGCTTCCAAACCAAGCAGCACGTCTGTTACTGAGGCTATATATCCTGTTAAAATAACTAAACCGTGCAGGCAGGATTAGCAGGTTTTTTCTTTGTCTGAAACCTTAATGAAAACAAATGCTGTGCAAATATTTTTTTCATTTCTTCCAGACAGACAGTTTAATCAACCAGCTTGTGCAGAACATTTTCATTCTTGCTGCACAGGGAGAGAAAATGATCGATGAATGTGTGAATGAGTGCAGTCACAAAACCTGCAGTGAGAAGTTTCTCAGTAGACTGTAATAAAACAGATGCGTTGACACTGAAACCTGGCGTAGGCTTACTTTTTTCCCTACAGAAAATTAGACCGATAATTTCTTATCCCTTTTCATGTCCAAGCTGAGTTAAGTGTTAAATACTCACGTAGATCATCCATGATGCAAAGCGCTCTTTGAGGTTATACAGCACACAGGGCTCGTTGAGGTGGGTCATCATGGCCATGTCCTCAATCTTGTCAAACTTTGGAGGATTCATGGGATGGATGTCATCCTCCTTCACAGTGACCGTCTGAATAGAAAACACAGTAAAGAAAAAAAAGTTTTCAGTATTTCAGATGTTGGAGAATAGATGTCACACTGTTTCACTCGTCAGTGACCTACCTTCCCTGAGAGCGTCTCAACTGTGGCCTTTCCACCCTCTCTTTTGATGAGTGTACCCTTGAGGTACATCTCATCAGGATCGACCACAAAATAAGCTGTTTTGGCATCAAACGGCGTGTTCTGAGCCTCGATCCTCTCCTTCTCGGGCTTGCGGAGGTAAATGGCCGCAGGCCCATACTGTTGCATTTCAGCGTCTGTGCTCATGGTGGCACTTTATTTGGGGCTGGAAAGACGTAAAGTAGTTTAAATTACTTTTGTACCTGAATATTATGGAGGTTTTGTTGTTGAAGACTGTCTTACCTCAGTTTACACAAACTGAGTGGCACAGATGAGTTGTTGTCCAAGGATGCTATTAAAGAAAGATTGAGATGATCAGACTTTAAATATTTTATCACACTACGTGAACTTTAGCCTATTTTAGCAAATTTTCATCACTCCATAAGCTTTTATTACTCTACAGGTTTCACAATACTGGAATTTTAAAGTTTGACAGCATTCTACTTTGTTCAATATGAGGCAATAAGAAAGAAGTCCTCAGCAGGTTTTTATTTAGTTGATTTAATTGAATTAAGTCATTTAATTCTCACCTCTCCAGGGATTTAAAAGTATTCTAATCAAATGAGAGATTCACTGTATATAATTCTCTAAATTAACTATTCAGAGTAGCATCAGCAAAGCAATATCTCTGATTAAAATTTTCTTTACCTGACACCTAAAAACATGACATAAATAGTCATTTCAAAAGTCAAATAAAATCAGATAAAATGAGGTGAACATGAAGACACAAAGAGCACTGACCTGAGATGTTCTGTGAGTCCTCAGAGTCTGGAGCTGCAGCTTTTATAGAGACTGCAGCTGCTCAGTCAGCAGCAGCCACCACTCGATTAGGTCAAGCATCTCGCAGCAATGAAGCTTTTTTTGTGTTTACAATGTCCCATCACTTTACAGTCAAAATAAGGTGATAAAACAAGCAAGCAAGGGGGTCAGAATTTTCATTAACTTAAAAGTAAAATTACAAATAAACAAGACTACCATGTTACAACAGATATTACAGTTTACTCTGTGTGATGTACAGTAGGATAAAATCATAATTAATATGACCTGTCATATGTGTTATGCAGATGTTTTGGGGTTTTATTACCGTCTGATACGCTTAATTTCAGTTTCTGCACTGTACTCATATTCTTATATGTGTGTGTGTGTTATTTATTCATTCATGTCTAGTCTTTTGATGTACAGCACACATGCTGTATAAATGAAATTGCCTTCTCCAAATGAATCTTTAACTAATCTATTCGTGGAGTCTTCACTTTCCTTTTGCCCTCCCTAAGATGAACTCAAATGTCAATGGTATCGAGTGTCAGGGCTTCTCCACATTTAAAATCTTGTCCTGACATGTAATAAATATCTGAAATGTCATTGGTACCACCATCAATAAAAATCCACTTAACCTCATGCACCATATACATCTTTTACATGTCTCATAATTTTAGTAATATCAGCTTTATTGCTCATGACAGTAAAGTCCAACGTATGCACCAAAATAGACGCTGTGTAACACATTCATTGGTTTTCAAACCTCCAATGAATGACTTACAGATCCTGACTTGCTTGATAAGAGTTTAATCATTTTATAATGACAGGTTTCTCTTCTCACTCTTGATATTAATGATCATCACAGCCAGGAATGGAAATTCCTTTTGGAGAAGCATGCAAGTGGTGCTGGTATACAGTTGCAGGACACTGGCACATCTCATATATCCTCTAATAAAACTGAATGTAAAGCCCTTTACATAAAGTTCAAGTGGTATTACACCTTTCCTTAAAAGGAGCAGAACATTTGTCGACTGGGCTATAATAAGTCCCACTCAGATACCAAAGATTTTTGTCCTCATGCTACATTTAATCTATTGATGTTATGGAAAACTCAGTGACATGACGGGTTTGGAGATACTGCCGGCATTGGCTCCAAAATAAAATCTCAATCATCTGTGCTAATGCCTTTCAGAGGTGTTAACGTATAATTACACAATAATCGGTAAAACATTTTTACCTTTTGAAAATTTACCATAGTATCTCTGCATCTCATTTACTCTCATCTAACATGTCAAGACTCTCACTAGTTTATTCATTTATATGAAAAATTAATATAATTATGACTCATTTATGCTAATGATCTGGACAAACACTTCAGTCTTGCAGTGAATCATGTGGGAGTGGAACACTGTGTTAAAAGGTGGCTTCATTATAATATATTGTGAAATCTATTGAAAGATAAACAGGCGTCTTCTAAGCGTTTCAAAAAAAGGATGCCTGAGATGATTGTTTAACAAATTACATATGTTTGTATGCATTTTTAGTGATAATGACTCTATGTTTAGTTTTGCTGCTTGCGTTTCACATTATAACTACAGTCAGTCCAGTATCAGTCATGTCATTACTGTTGTGGAGAAGTTGCTGAACTCAATGGTCAATGGTGAGGTCAGGAGGGAAGAAAGTGTTCAGGAGCCTCTGATGTCTGATGCTGTATTATTTATTCAAGCTTGGCCAAGGAGAATTAGAGACACTCTCAAAGTTCATCAGAAGTGCCTGAGTCTGTCTCACATTCTGACGAACTCATGCTGGCGGTCAGACTTTAAACCCCAAGATAACACCACAAATATTATACGCCTAGAATTAAGAGAATATTTTTACCCATGTTAGTGTTACCGTCAGCACATTCTAGTCTGGAGACAGTGTTGTCTGTTTATGTTGACGGGATGCCAATGGCAAGCAATCTATTATATCTAGGAAGACAACATTAGGTCTCTTCGACCCCGGCCACCACAGTGTTGAGATAGACTGGCACTTGCTGTTCTCAAGCAAAGCCAAACAACTACTGCTGCCGAGGACCTCAACACGGGACCCTGTGTAACCTAAGGATAGAAAATGTGATTAAAAACCTACACAAATTGTAGAAAATGCAAGAAATGTAATGTAATATTTACTGTACAACCTTGTTTTATTTGTGTATAATCACCTGAAAATAACAATAATTTTGAACCTGTGAAAACATGGTGAAAAGTGCTGCAGTTGTGAAGAAGGAAAATAAAATGATGAGATATGAATAGTTTTTCCATCCTATCAAAACAAACCAGCAAAACCTTCTTTATTAGCTTTCAACCTTGCAAAGTGTTTTTCTTTTTTCAGTTTTGAAAATACAACATGATATTCATCCCGTACTCTTTCGTCTCTCCTTCCAGTAAACCCGACATGTCCGACTCGGCCACTGTGTTGGAGGCCTTTAAGTTCATCGAGAGCGCTGCAGCAGAATTCAGCGACGAGGACGAGGAGGAGGACAGCGAAGGCAGGGACAAGACCATCTTAGACCTGGCTACAGTAAGACATTAACACACTCTGCATTACATTTATGTGTGCCTCAACGGATTATTGAGAATTGCCTCCAAGCCTCACATATGTCAAATCACATGTATGATGATGGTATAACATGTATAACTATCCTCTGCTCACTCTACTGAAACTGCAGGGAGACTGTGGTAACCTGTAATCTGTCAGTCAGCTCACCAGACATCATTTCCTGTCTGGGATTCTTCCTCAGTCTTTCTAATTTCTGTAACCTTTTAACCTTTTCTGTAATAGATGGTGAGGAAGAAGCAGTCATCTACCCCTTCTTCCACGACCTCTGACCTCAGCGACGACCCTGACACAGAGGAGGCTCTGAAGGGTTTCGATTTCTTGGCGAGTCCAGATGAGATGGATGGATCACCTGAGTCCAGGAGTGGGGAGGACAGCGGAGAGTGGGGTGAGACAAGATAGCTTTTCCTTTAAGGCAAACGCTTGCAGGTTTCACTGACTGGTCAGATATCTTAACACACTCATTGCCTCACTCATGTTTTCACACTTGTTTGTGAAGAAAGGTCTGGCTGAAGTCAGCAAAATCGAGTTGGAAGATAGCAGCAATAGTCGCCCTATAGCAGACTTACACCAACAGAGCCCAACTATTCCAGAGTTGTGTTTAATGTACCAACAATAAGCGTATACAGCTTGATGGGGGAAAAAAAAGAAAAGCCACCAGTGTGAACCTGAAAACCTCTAAGTAGATTTGTTACTTTGTTACTTTGTAGAGACGTCTAAATAAAAATATACAAAAAATAAAAAAAATACCTGTGTATATCTGTAGAGAAGATCCGACTGCTTGATGTAAAAATATAAACTCAACATTTTGTGTTTTTGTTTGCATTTTTCATGAGTTGAAGTTTAAAGATTTTAACAAATTTGTGAACAAAATTTGAGAGAAATGAACCTTTTGTGTGCAGAGAAGATCTATCTATCTATCTATAATAATAAACTTTCCAGCTGGTGACCTGGCTGCCACACAATCCCCCTTTTTTCTTCTGTTACTTAGCAACACATTCAGTGTCATTCGGCCAATGACAAAGCATCCCCACGCATTGTGTGACTCAACACTTCACAGTCCAGAGAGTTGTAAAGGAGTGCTGAGTCAGTGCGGCACGCACTCGTTTGCCGAGGCGTGAAAGCCTGAAAAGAGGAAAAGTGTAGCTGTTCTCGTTGTAGAATTTCTATTTTCAAAAGTATCTTCAATCATCTGTTGTTTTGTTTCACAAGCAGCTGAAAACACGTGGTTAAACACGGTGTTCGGTTGTGTGTTGTTGCGTTATGAAACAGATTTATCTGAAGTCTCTTCTTCTTGAACCCACGCCACCTCCCCGACCCGACACATCGCTCGCTCCGGGCTACAGAGAGCGATGTTCAGATCCTTTCTTTGTCTCAGCAGTCAGTCCTACAGACCCGACTCAGTGATTGACTGCATGTGATGAGACATCTTTACTCATGTAGCCTTTAACCATCTGCAGTTTATTTTTATCACTGTTTCAGCTGTCGGGAAAAGTTAAAGGCATTTTTTTTCCTGTCTGAAGCTTCCTCAAGTGACAGCAGCAACATCTATATCGCCAGTTTTGTTTTGTTTTTTTCATAATACTCTGACAGATAAGTACTTCTTGTTTTGATTCTCCACAAGGTGGAGCTGTTCAGTCCTTAACTTACGCCACTTTCAGCAGCAGCAGATCTACACCTGCAGATATCAGTTTCGCCTCCTACAGGCAAAGAAAGACAGCAGCTCTAAGTTTAAAGACACTGCCACCTGCAGGCGGTGAGCAGTACAGCTGCAGGTTTGTCTTTGTAATGGCTCCTGTTTTTTTATTATTTTGTTCACCAAAACAAAATAATAAAGGATGAAACATCCATGTGTCACAATCACCTCTAGTTGATATTAAATACTGCAATAGAAGCTCGATTCAGCTTTTTGCTTAAAGCCGCTGGAGATCTAAATCTACAACAGCCTTTTAACTATGTAATTTAGGGTCTTATGTAGGCTATATAATAGTTCTCATCTAATTATCTTATCGAGTAGGCTAATGTCAGCTAGCTGCAGAGTTGAGACAGTAGATTGTATCAGGCTAATACCAGCTACCGGCATATTCCAGCATATCTGGACTGTAGGTGGAACAAGCACCAAGATAACATCAGCTGTTACCGTCTTCAACCTAAAGGAGGTGACATCCCAGTTTCTTATATCTTTAGATGAAACAGCTGTTGTTCCACTCTTTGTCTGTAGGTGGCAGGTGTGAACCTCCTGCAAGTGCTTGGCATGAACAACCAAGTGTTGCTCTCCTACATTAACATTTCACTTAAAGACCTGCAGAGAACAACCATTTATTCCAGCTACATTTGGATCCCAGATGTTTTCATGTATTTGTTTGTTGTATCTCAACACTGTCTTGTGTTCATTCATCACCAGTAAAGTCACATTAGTTTCATGTTTGTCTGTTTTGAATAGAATTGAACCTGTTGTGTTGATGTTCCTCTTGTTTCTGTTTGTTGATGTTTGTTCTTAGCGGAGACAAAAATTATTCATGAAGAACTCGGTATACGTGTTCATTCACAGTCTTACACGTCGCTCATTACATGGTATTCATTACCACAATACACTAATACAATAGCATTAGTACAGTAGTAATAGTATTCATAGTTTCACGCTTACCGTAGGGTTGCTTTGTTTTTTTTTAGAAAGGCTGAAGGTTGCAGGAAATTTAATTCTTTAATTAGGTGCCATTTTTGTAGTTTTGGCCTGTTAATCTGCAGAGAAATTGAGATTAAAGAAAAATTAAAAGATGATGATCATTGAAGTCTTGCTACAGTTAGCCTAGCTTAGCATAAAGACTGGAAGCAGGTTAAACAGCTAGTTTCAAAAATACACTAAGCAACACCTCTAAAGCTCACTTTGGACTCAAATTGAACAGAGCCAGGCTAACTGTTAACCCCTGCTTCAAGTCTTTATGCTAAGCTAGGCTAGCAACCTCCTGACTCTGCCTGAGTACTTCACTCACAGACTGGAGGCTGATATTGATCTTCTCATTTACCTCTCGGAAGGAGATTGAATAAGCATATTTAAGTGTACTGCAGACATCAATTTTCACATTGTCCAGTCCTGTGGTTTAGAGTTCTTACGTTTGAGATGCCTCCTGGACTCGTTTGTAAAGTTAAGTGGAGTCTCACCAACACTAACTGTTGCCCCATCACTGAAAGAAATCATGGCCAAAACTACAAAGAACCAGAACCAGGTTGTTCCCTCTAAATATCCTTCCTCCTCTTCCCGTCTCCCTCAGTAGGTTTGTCAAAGTAAAGTTTGTGTATATGTACTGTAGTTCATCCAGAAACTTACAACAGGTTTCTACCCCACCTTCCTCCTCCTCCTCCCCCCACCCTCCTCCCTCATCCATCCTACCGCTGGCCTGTAGAGAAGGAAGAGCAGTCTCCTCTGGGTGAACTGGCCTGGGACGTGGACCAGGGACTGATAGCCCAGCTCAAGGAGCAGTACAGGAAGGAACGCAAGGGGAAGAAGGGGGTAAAGAGTAAGTCCTGAACCAGGCCTGTAGTTCCTCCTCTCTCCTCATTCTTTTTATTTATGACTCTCTTTGTTTTTATGTTTTCTCTCCTCTCAGTCTGTAAGGGCTGAAGCTCCAGTCATCATATTTTATCTTGTCATCATCACCTTAAAAAAAGAACCAGACAAACTAATAAGATGAATATGTGTAATCCCACGAGGGCATAAAATAATGATAAAATGCAGGTACATAATCTGTTTTGTTTTGTAATGACTAATTTTATTAGTTATTGTGGTTTTATTAATGTAATTCATGGTGCTGTTAGACCACTGGACCACCCAATTAATACATATGCTGCCTCCCTTTGAATGCATTAAGCAGGAGAGCAAACAGTTTTTTGATCACACTGAAAATGTTGTTTCTGTATCAAGGCAAAATATTTCATCAGATAAAAGCATGTCATAAGTTTTGACTTTTGGACATCGCTCTGGAGTCACAAACAACCCTACGGAGCCGCCACTGGAATAGAACTCTACAAATGTTACAGTAGTCATAGTATTAATGTAGCCTGAAATATCAGTTTTAAACAGAATAAATAGGCACACAAAAAAGCTGCGTTTTTTTCTTATTTAAAGGTAAACGTTGTATACCAATGTACCCTACAGTCATATCCGTCAACCTACCCGTTGAGCCTCTGCTTCGTCTCAATGTGTCTCCTCCTGTTTCTCGATGTTGGACTGAACCATTGTGGACTCTTCTCCTCTCGTCTGTGTCTCTGTGTTCTGTTCTGTTTTGTCTTCTTTGAGAAACATGTTGGTCTCTGTTACATTTTGCTCTTCTGTTCTTATTCATTATCCTTCACTTTATGTTTCCCAAAGGAGTGCACTGACTTTAAACATCCTTTTTTGTGTTGGGAGTATCCAAAGGTCTGATCCTTCACTTATCCATTACTGAACCACTCAAGTTTAAATCAATTTATCCCAACAGTAAATGGCATTTTAAAGCTACATTATGTAACATTTGGTGTTTGTTGTGATTTAGCACCCCCAGTTTCAGAGTGCAATACCAATGTCATAAATATGGACAGCTGCATTTGTTATGATTCCGCTGCTTATGATCAAAAACTAGCGAGTCATCAACTTTTCTAATAGTCAAACATCAAACAAATGCAACGACACAAGATATAGCAGCCAGCTAATATTACTGACTAGTCCAACAGCAGTCAGCCCAGCTCGGCGTCTGTCTTTCAGCCTTTTATTTCACCAAGGTCTCACCAACAACTAAAAGTCAGTCTCAGATTTACTCTTGTCCAGTGGCTTCTTGCTCAGTCACTCTTTACTTAGCTTCCTTCCTTCTTAGCTTCCTCTGTCATCGTCCTCTTCAGTCTCTTTGGCTCTGCCATGTCCATAAAGGCTGCTCAACTGCTTTCTGTCAACATTCCCCTGAAAACTTCTTCGTCCAAAGCTCCTGTGCTGCCAGTGTAAATACCAACACTCCCCTGGCGCTTTGAGCAGGACAGCTAGCTATCTAACAGGAGCAACAGATCACAGCAGTTTAATCTCGCACTGTAAATCACAGAGTGTTGAGGCTGAGCAGCAGGAGGACATCAGAGGGAAAACCAGAAAACATTTTCTCCATAAAATATGATCCAGTTTGACCTAAGCAGTGAAATAGCTGGTGGTTTGTGACATAGTACTTTTCACAGGTGAGAAGAACAGAACAGACATGCCAATGACAGAGGCACCATTCACCCTTTTATAAGTTAGTGAAGCATCAACATGATACAGAAGCTGTTATTTTAAGGTAGAACTGTTACACCATGTTGCTTTAAATGTAAAAGTCATACAGTTTTCTGATACTGATGGATTGTGATAAGATCCAGTAATAATAACAGTGCTTTCCGACTGTTTTCATTCCAGCTTCTTCACATTTCATGCAGAGATTCTTCTTATTTCTGTGTTTACTGTCACTTTGTTTCTTAGCTTTTATTTACCGTCATCATTTCTGTTCGAACCTCGGCAGATCCGCTGCTGCTGCATCCGGCTGCTGGTCTATTTCCATCCTTCATGCTGATTTAATTGTCTCTTTTTTCTCACAATATAATCTCATGACTTCTTTTGCTTTCACTTTTCAAGTTCTTCATCTCTCTCTCTCTCGTTCTCTCTACTAAGCTTCTTTTCTTAACCTTGTTCTCCCCTGCCTTTTCCTGGATCCACATTTCTGTTTCCTCCTCTGATTTTTGTCTTTTATCTTCTCCTTTTTCTTCTCTCACTCCCTTCATCCCCTTCCTCCTTCAGGGCCAAACCGATCTAAGCTCCAGGACATGCTGGCTAACCTGCGGGATGCTGAAGACCTTCCCTCCATGCAGCCACCCGTGACGCCCCCCTCCCGCCCCAGTGTACCCAGACTCAATGAGCACGAAGTGGGGCGCACTGAAGACGGTAACTGGCTTCTCACTTCTCTAGTCAACTTATGTTTTCTGCACCCACTGCAGAATAAGCCTCTTATTTAAACACTTAAGCACGGCAAAAAATGTTTATATAGAGGAGGTCCTGTTGCATGGATCACACCCGTTTCCTGTCTTCACAGAGGCAATGACATTTCTGCCGTCATCTGGAAAGTCATTCATCCTGGGCAGAGTGGACGAGGCGGTTTCTAACGAGCTCGGATTGGGAGAACTGGCCGGACTAACCGTCGCTAATGAGGCTGACAGCCTGGCGTACGACGTGAGTATAACGATCTAGCAGTCTGACAGTTTACGGTGGATTTGAGGCAGAAAACACTGAAAACTCTTAAGCATCACGACTATTTCAGGTACATAGAACTTAAAAATAATTGATCTGAGATAATCTGATTTAAAAGTGGTGAATCACATTAAAAAGCTCCTGTTATTTCTCGGGGTTGCCAGGAAACCAGACAAAAGTTAGATATTTTTACACTTGGAGGACCGGTCACGAGATAATTGGTGCAAACTTGATTATTCTGGGGGGTCTTGACTCTAAAACTCACCACCGAGTAAAACAAACAACGCATGCTTCCACGCTGTTAATTAACATTTACAACATCTCTGATTTCCTCTCACTGCTTTTGAGACCGATCAGTTTGTACCATCAGCACATAGTGTGTAAACGGGACCACTCCCTCCCTCAGATCACCAATAACAAAGACGCTCTGAGGAAGACCTGGAACCCAAAGTTCACCCTGCGGAGCCACTTCGACTCAGTCCGGGGTCTGGCCTTCCACCCGGTGGAGCCCGTCCTGATCACGGCCTCCGAGGATCACACCGTCAAACTCTGGAACCTCCAGAAGACGGCGCCCGCCAAGAAGTGAGAATTTAAATTTAATATTCATTGATTTTACCTGAGATCCAGAAATCCAAAACAGGTTTATGTTAGAGGTATTTTATATCTAATGATATGTTTTTTGAGAGTTTCTGATCTGATTTTAATACAATCTCTGTTCTTTAATCTTCCAGATGTGCTGCTTTAGATGTCGAGCCCATCTACACCTTCAGAGCTCACAGGTGAGCTTCAGTTTGCCTCTTAAAAGATGTTGAGTTTGAGTGATGTTAAGTCTGAATTTGACTTCACACAGTTTATCTTTGACCGACAAATGAATGTGATGCTTCTTATTAAAGATCTGTTTAAGCACTTCACTTTACTTAAGTCTAATTCTTTAAAAGTCTCATTTTACGGCCTTCATAAAATCAAATCAATCAAATATAAGTCTGCTTATCATCAGAGACACATATCTGGATGTTCCTATGGTTTATAACTGTTGAATAAAGGGGTTGATACAGTATGTTAAACTGTCACCTTCCTTCGTGTAGTGGAGCTGTGCTGTGTGTCACCATGAGCTCCAGTGGGGAGCAGTGCTTCAGTGGGGGCGTGGACGGTACCATTCAGAGCTGGAACACCCCCAATCCCAACATCGACCCCTACGACTCATATGGTACATCCCAGCAATAACAGACTTACAGAAATTGCACTTCTGAATCTTCCATTGTTTCATCACTCTTCTCTGTGTGTCGTGGTTCTGGCAGAGCCCTCTGTCCTCCGGGGGGCGCTGTGCGGTCACACAGACTCTGTGTGGGGTCTGGTCTACAGCTCGGCCCACCGACGCCTCCTCTCCTGCTCAGCCGATGGGACGGTCCGGCTGTGGAACGCTGCTGACATCTCACCATCTCTTGCTGTTTTCAACGAGCAAGGAGGTAAGTTTGTTGTTGCCATGACGTATTTAGATGTATGATCGCATTTCCCGTGGGTCACCCGTTGATGATGTCCTGCTCTCTGTTTTTGTGTCAGAGCTGGGGCTGCCGACCTCTGTGGACCTGGTGAGCAGCGAGCCGGCTCATATGGTGACGTCTTTCACCACCGGCGACATTGGACTCTTCAACATGGAGACACAGCAGCTCGTCCTAAAGCTGGAGTCTGCCGGGCCACCAGGTAAAACAACAGACCAATCAATGATAATAATAATAATAATACAGCAATATTCTGTATTTATCTTATAGTCAACAACGACTATCCCATGAAGAGATCCAAACTAACAATGTGTTTATCAATGTTAACACTCAGCTCCATGCCCATTGCTTCCTTCTAAAGATATAAACCTTTAAAGGTCCAGTGTGTAATATTTAGGGGATCTACTGGCAGAAATGAAATATAATATTCATAGCTATGTTTTATTTGTGTATGATCACCTGTAAATAAGATTGTTTGTGCGTTTGTTAACTTAGAATGAGCCCCTTTTAGACGCCTTTATCTATAGACACCACTCGTTTTCTTCTACAGAGTCCGCCATGTTGAACCAACATGTTTCTACAGTAGCTCATGAGGCACAAACTATAGTTTACTGGACACTGTAGATTCTCGTTCATGAGCAAAAGGAGAGGGTGACACGACAGGCTTGCAGTTAGCGACTACACCGCTAGATACCGCTACACACTGGTCATTTTAAAAACAGTAAATAGTGCATTTGGTAGGGACTATTTTCAGTGTTAATCCACATTTGGAGCTGTAGTGAGGAGTCGTGGCAGAATGACGTTGTATGTGAGATGTGAGTCAAAATATGGAGATGTGTGTGTTGATGGTGATGAAGGAACAACAGTGTGGCTCATCGATGTGTTTTAATTTAATTAAGATCAGGCTGTGACACAGTCTCTGTTGGTTCTGGTCTTTTAATGTGATTTGTTGACTTCACGAAATGACTCCTCTGCTGAGAAACATGTCGTTGTGAGTGTAACCTTCTCTCTCAAAGAGCGTTGAGTCCTGATGGACTGAAGATTGTTGGTTTTAAATGTTAATGTCGTCCTTCTCACGTCCGCCTCCGCACAGAAGCTCCCTGCAAGATCAACAAAGTGCTGAGTCATCCCACGCTGCCAATCACCATCACAGCTCAGGAGGACCGGCACATCCAGTTCTTTGATAATAACACAGGTAACGGCTGCTGCATTAAAGGAACATTGCACCAATTTCACATTTCACATTTCACTGTTTACCTGTTATGAATAATCTCACTGTGGAAACTGTCATGGAAAATGTTGTCAGTGACTCTGCGGGAGTCAAGAGAAAATAACTCTAAGCTGTCTTAGTTTACTTTAGTTTATTGTTTCAGGCACTTTGTGTTACATTTTATTTGTATGAAAAGTGGTTTACAGACAGTTTTATTTATTGATACAGTACCAGGAACTAAAGGTCAAGACGTTTTTTTTAGCCTCTGCTGCTTCAACTTTGACCATTAATCCCTGAATCTGTCTCTCACAGGCACTTTACTAAATGACTGTACCGCCACATGAAGAGGTCGGGATTAGAGACTGTGATTTAGCCAAATAATCAGTAGTTCATCTGAATATGATATTATTAGGGCAGCACAGTGGTGCAGTGGTTAGCACTGTCACCTCACAGCAAGAAGGTTCTTGGTTTGAACCTCGGCTGGGGCCTTTCTGTGTGAAGTTTGCATGTTCTCTTGTGTCTGCGTGGGTTCTCTCCGGGTACTCCGGCTTCCTCCCACAGTCCAAAGACATGCACTTAACTGAGGTTAATTGGTGTCTCTTAAATTGCCTGTAGGTGTCACTGTGAGTGTGAATGGTCTCGCCCAAAGTCACCTGGTATAGGCTCCAGCCCCACAGTGAGCATGATAAGGACAAGCGGTTACAGAAAGTGATAGGTCTAATAAAACTAGATTAAACAATATATTTATATATTCTGTTTTAATTCAAAGGTAAACTGATCCACTCAATGGTCGCCCACCTGGACTCTGTCACAAGTCTCGCTGTGGATCCAAACGGACTGTACCTCATGTCTGGAAGTGAGTATTCAGTTACACACTGTCTGACAAAGAAAAATAAAAAAAAAATAATATATAATCTCAAACACAAGTGAATCACTTCATGGAAAAGTTTAAAATATTCAGAAATACATCATTTCACTCTCTAAGCAACAGCAATGATCAATACCAGGGTTCATAAAATACAATGTTTAAATTTTCTGTTCAGCGGGGAGAGAAAATGCAGAAGAAAACATTTTTATTGTTTTATTTAGAACAAATTTTATGGCGGCAAAAAATAATTAGTATTGTATAATAACTTCTGTTCTAAAAGAAGCAGCATGCGTGGCCAAGATGAACATGGAGACATTAAAGTCTGCTCCTTCCTCCCTCCTCACTTGCTGTCTCTCTCTCTCTCTCTCTCTCTCTCTCCGTCCTCCTGCCAGGTCACGACTGCTCTATCCGTCTGTGGAACATGGAGAGCAAGACGTGCATCCAAGAGTTCACCGCCCACCGCAAGAAGTTCGAGGAGTCGATTCACGACGTGGCGTTCCACCCAACCAAGTGCTACATCGGCAGCGCCGGGGCTGACGCGCTTGCCAAGGTCTTCGTATGACCTGAAACTGGTCTGCAGCCGAATACTGAGCTCAGAGGACGAGTGGAATGACGGAGAGGAAATGCTGAGATGAAAGAGTGGAGGTGGAATTCACCTCTGAGTCTGGATGAGGAAACAGAAAACTGAAGGTGACAGAGATCCGGACTGCTCCTTAAAGATTTGTCAAATATTCGTCCCGCCCTCACCCCCCTCCCCTTTTTGGACTTAGGCTGGCCCGGGTCCCAAAACAAACAAACCTCTGGATGAGACGATGAATGAAACAGGATGTGGCAAAAAATAAAAACAGGAACTCTCGGTACATTAAAACTAAAGCTGGAATCTTATTTTCTTTTCTGAAACTCTACCATCACTAACCCCGAACTCTCCAGTAAATAGCCCGTTGCTTTGAAATACAGTAATGTGCCTTTTTTCTTCAGACCATAAATTCTTTTAGTTGTTGATCAGAAGAGGTGGGAGCGGCAAAATAAGTCAAGTAACGATCCAGTTTTTAAAAACAGATTCAACAGACAGAGGCTGATCGGAAGTGATGTGAGTGCTCGAGATGACCTCCGGCTCGGCATGGGACTTGGTGGACTTTTAATTTGAAATTCATTTGGTGATTTTATGATTTCCTGATCTTAAAGAAACGTCACGGCAGCAGCCACTTAATCAGTCTGCTTTTGGAGAGCGGACGGTCTCAAGGACAAAGTTTCACACTGTTAACGCCCTCGCAGGAGGAAAGAGGTCAGAGGTCATGACCTTGAGCTGGTCTGGAGTCGGTTGCTGGGTTGACAGAGACTCTGTCAGCAGGTCGCATCACATCTGAAGAGTTTCATTCAAAATGAGATGTTTTAAGATTGAACGCTGATATGAGGAGCAGTCATCTCTGTGCTGTCTGTTTACGTTCTGCAGAACGACTAAAGGTGTTTGTTGTTGTCGTTTAGGCTGCGTGTAGTGACGAGTGAGCAGCCTGATCAGACCAAACGGTCACAGAACGGTTCATTCGACAAGTTTGGACACAGTGACTAATTGTGCTGCTAAAAGGTTTATAGTTATATAAAAGAACACTAACAGGCAGCCAGGTTTCTACACAGTCAGTGCTACAGTTGTTCATATGATGAAAACATGCAGTTCAAAAGGTTAAATAATATAAATATCGAAACATTTAACCGTGTTATGTAAGTGTTGACAAGAGACATGGAGTGACATCGAAAGAGAAACGGACATGTTTGGTAGCTGGAACTCTTCTTCCTCTGTCTTTCCAGTTTTGATAATAGATTATTTTAAGTCTTTTTTTATTAAATGTCCAAATTCTCTGATTCATTTTCTCAAATGTGAATATTTTCTGTGACAGAAAACAGTAAACTTTCTGTTTGTGAACGTCACCTTGGGCTTTGGGAAACAGTGATCAACATTTTATGGGCCAAACAACTAAACGATTAATCGAGACTGTTTGACAGGTCTGATTGACAGCTGTAGTGTAACGTCAGGTTGCATTTTTCCAAAAGAAGATCGCTGGGGCCCGCAGCACCCTGGTCAAAACACACTAATCCCCATAAATAAATGGAAAACCCTGCGTTTTCACCTGAAGGTACCCTCGAATACCCTAGAATATGTTTCTCTCTCTCTCGCCTTTGATTCACAAACAATCTTTGAATCAGAGAGTTTTATTTCAGCACGTTGAGCTCTGGTGTGTCAGAGACAACTGTGACGACACAGAGACAGAAATCTGTTGCAGCAGATCAATACATGAGAGGTTTTTAAAGTCTCAGGTGAGTGTAGGTGTAGCAGAGCCACAGGAATCAGCTGGAGCTGAGTTGTCTGGTTTTCCAAGTTTTTGGCTGAGTAGCTCTTTTAAGTTTGGACGACACTGTGCTGCTGCAGCACTTTGGTCTAACAGAGCTTCATTTGCGTTCTCCACATTCACACCCGAGCATCGAAACGCACGAACACTCTGTATTTCCACCACTGCACCAAGACAGGATGAACACTGCAGAGGAGGATTATTTTGAAATGAAACCCTTCAGCGTGTGACACGTTGTTAAAGATAACTGTAATATACCGTACAGAGCCTCCGCCTGTAAACACAGCTGCTGTCATGTGACACTTTGATAGTTGTAGATCAGATGAAGAGCTTTTCTCCAACGTGAAATCTCTGGAGGAAAAACAAAACAAACGAATCTGAAAAAAACAGAAATATTTCAAGCTAAAATGTGTTTGGGGTTTTTTTTTCACAATGTGTTGTGTTTTTTCACAGGGTTGTAAAACGTTTTGGATCGAATCTCTTCAGATTCAGTAGTTTTGATCAACATTGTGTCAACGAGGCTCGATTTGGAAAAACCTGCTGCTTTTTATTGTGTAGTTGAAAGATCCAGACGAACTGCAGCGATTTCACAAAACCTGCAGTGAATCTTTTCTCATTAGTTTGTTTTACATTGATCATATTGAGTATTTATTACTACACTAAAAACGCCAAAATTAAAGCCAAAAGATTCCACCGAGACGGCGAGATGCTTCCTACTAATGCTAATTAGCTCGTTTTGTTGTCAGATAACACTTTAAATGTCCAGCGTGTCAGATTTAGGGGCTCTATTTAAAGAATGTGACAGAAGTGGATGAGAAAGAAAAGAAAAACTTGAGATGGACCAACAGGTTGGTGTGGCGTCTTCAGTATTGCGGATGCTGTTGCCCGACTGTTGTAGGGAAGAGGGAGCTGAGCCGCAAGGTAAAGCTCCCAAGAGTCCATCTACGCCACAGGTGTCAAACTGTGGTCACGAGCTTTGCGTAGTGACTGAAGAATGAGATACATGTGCCCTGCTAAACCTGCTGCCACCGTGACCCAACCCCAGATAAGAAAATGGATGGATGGATGGCAGAAATGAAATATAATAGTCGTAACTATGTTTTGATCAGCGTATAATCACCAGAAAATAAGAATAGCCTTTTATATCAACGACGCTGTGGGTCACATATTTCTACATCAGCCCACAACAGACAAACTAAACACTATATATCTGCCTTTTCTCGTGGGTTATGTTGCCACCTTCACACCGGGAAGCAGAGGGTGAGGTCAGGGGGTTGCAATGAGCAACTACACCACTAGATGCCACTAAATCTCACACGCTGGTCCTTTGAGTTCCCCTTCAGATTTGATATGCTTTATATGCTGACTGCCTGAAAATATTGTATTTTGTGTAATTATTATTATTATTATTATTATTATTTGGAGCGATTACTAGTTTTTTAAACGACTCTTTGTGTTTGGTGACAGACTTGTAAGATACAGGTAGATATTTTTTTTAAAGACATATTCTCTGTTTTACTTGAAAAGTGAGGTTTTATTTCTTTGGGGTTTCTGCTGGTGTTGTAAGAAGTACATATACATACATGACTTTACCTCTCAGCACTGCATAACACTTTGTTTGTTGCTTTTTACCAAATGATCATCTCAAAAATGCAGCTGTGTGTTCCTCCGGTGGGAAACTTTGGGGACTTTGCTTTTGTTTTAATTGAAATGGTGTAAAAAGGAAAAAAAAAAAAAAAAAAAAGGTAAACAGAGATATGTACAGTTTTTAAGTATTAAAGCAGATCTATTTATAAACCTGGTGTGATTAAGGGAAATTGTTAACAGAAAAGTGAAAGTGAATGAATCATTTAGTGACGTCGAGGTGAGCCGAGGGATCAAACATTATTGATGTGACGAGTAAACACATGTAAATTCAACTTTCCTGTAAAAATGTGTAGGAAATGAATGGAGTCTGGTTAATATCGGCCTGTTTTAATGTGACAGAGAGTTGAACCTTTGGTACTTTGTACACACAGCCAGCTGTTTTTAAATTTATATATCCAAAGTTTTCCCTTTTAAAAACAACTAGAGAATCAGTCGGTTCAGGTTCAGCCGTCACGTCTTTCACAACACATCTAGTTTGGATGTTTTGTTCTCCAGGAAAACGTAATGTCCACACTAAGACGGCTGATTTTGTTAAGGAAAGCCAGCCAGTTCAAATATACATCACACTGTTAACTCGTTGTTTACGTGTTGACACGTCCACAGAAGAGTTTCTAGGTTGTGTTTTTTTAGGACAGAGACAGCTTGAGAGAGATAGGAAAGTGAGAGAGAGAGAGAGTGAGAGAGGATGACATGCATCAAAGGTCCACAGGCCGGAGTCAAACCCAGGCCGCTGTGGTGAGGGCTGAGCGTGGATACGAGATACCAGAGCGCTCAGTCCTTCTTACTGTAACTTTATTGCCTCACAGCCACCACATCAGGGTCCGTCATCGTTTTCCAGAAGCACCATCTTGTCTTCGCATTTACTGCTTTTGAAAAGTTGGATCCAATCAGCTTGATTTGATGCATTTTTAGATTTGGGAACACACTTCTTAACTTATGTGCATGTTTGCAGATTCGCTGGTTCAAACCTGCAGAAAATGACAAACTACAGTCTGTGAACTAGAAATGAAATCTAGATTTGACTTTAAATTTGGTGCTTTTTTTTTTTTTCTTTGTTGGAAGAAACTCATCATACTGTGACGTTCACACGACAAAAACAGGAAGCAGCAGTGTCAGGACTCAAAAGATTTCTGACTTTTCTCTAATCTTTGCTTCTCCAGTGTGAAATACTGGAGGGTCCCACCTCTTCTGCTTTTTTAAGTAAAACTATTTGAGAAAGAGAGGAACACGATTGGTTGAACTGCAGCCTGCGGTGGCGGGTCGTGAGTAGACACAAGACGCTTTAAACACTCATAAAATAAAACAAGCCACTGATGTGAAGAGACAGAAAACAATAAAAGGAGACGAGGAAGTGAGCAGAATCACATTAAAACTGTGTTTTGAGTGACATGGAGTTTGATGGTTGCTTGTTGTGGTCACTTCAGTTTGCCAAATATTCAAGAAAACCTTAATGAATAAATACTCAAATTATCAAATTATAAGCGAAATAACACCAGACTCCTTTCACATTTGACTTTATTTCAGAGCAATAGAATCGGTGTGTTTCATCTCATTTTACACTTTGATTATAGAAGCGGAACATGGACAAATGTTGGACGTCACTTCCTCTACATCAGCAGTAACACTAGCCAGTAGTGATGTAGGCAGCTGAACTGTGTCAGTCAAACTATTTTATATTTTGTTGTCTTCAGTGGCCAAAAGCAGAGCTGAACCTTCAAACTGAAACACGAATGAAAACTGTCGTCAGGTCCAGTTTGCCTGTAAATTATTGTCGTCCTTTAATGTGTACAGTGAAACTATTAAAGAGAGATTATAGATGCTATCCTGGCTGTACATGAAGTACATACAGGTGTTGTTTTCTTTTTTCATTGTTGTTCTTTTTTTTTTTTTTCGAAATGGGAGAGTGACAGATTTATCAGTAACAACAATAAATGAATATGTTGTATATCAGGACGCTGACGTGTTTGTTTATTTGGACGCTTTTTTACAGTTTCACATGTCGAACATACAGAAACACTCACTGCAATTCTGTTTTTATTCACACAAGGAAGAAAACAATGAAACATCGATGAAAGAAAACTTGCCCATCCCTCAGAGAGCAGGTACAGTCTAATCAGTCAGAGGAGGGGGTTGTACCACTTTATTTAGAATTGAAGATAATGTCACAAAGTAATGCAGATAGTATTATTGTTCCTGTGGTATTTTAAATACTATGATCCCATTCAGAAACGGCTATAAAAAGGAGGAATGAGGAGAGTGAGCCTCAAAGCAGTACACAAGAAGATAATAACGCTAGTTACTATCATTCTGCAACAGACAGATAATTTCATGACATCATCTTTACTGTACCTCTGTCTTTGTCATCTTTTTCTTCTTCTTTTCTTTTCTTCTTCCCCAAGCACCAGACATTTATTGTTATTATTATTATTATTATTATTATTATTATTATTGTTATTATTATTATTGTTATTATTATTATTATTATTATTATTATTTAATAGGTGTTGCTACTCAGTTAAATTAACATGGGCTTATCTGTACCAACTACTTTTAGTATACGAAAAGTTCCTCTTTTTTGTGCCTTAAGACTCATTCTTGATGGCGTTATAAATGAATGAATGAATAAATGAATGAATAAATAAATAAATAAATAAATAAGGTGTCATTACCGTGTCTGGCCTCTGGGTGGCAGCCGCGCGCCTTTGATGCGTGGACTCTGCCGTAAACATTAGCAGAAGAAGCTAGCTAGCTACTGTAAACAAAGCTGAGCCGTCAGTGTCTCAAACTACTAAAAACTGTCTCATGTGGTGACGAGATATGATCACAAACACTTCTACATAACAGCAAAGTAAGTATACAATGAGTTGTTCACTGAATATATGAACGCTGACCGAGAAATTAACTAAAAATGACATTTTAGTCAGTAAGCTAACTGTAGCATAGACATGCTAACCTGACAGCTCCGGGGACGTGGCTTGTTTAACTTTTTTTTTTTATCTGAACAAACACGTAAAATCAGCGTTTTAAATCAGGCGGCTCTCTGCAGTGTCTGAATACGAAGTGCATTTTGTCGGCAGTGCTCTCCAGACTCTGCCGGTCAGACGTCTATGAGCCGCAGGAGCAGCAGTTCAGCCCGGTCCCGGATCTGCCATGACCCGGCCTGCAGTCTGACTGGAAGATAATGGCTGCAGAGCTGTTTCCCACCAAGAAGCTGGTCCCCTCCACCTCAGCGAGCAGCAGCAGCACCTCCATCCAGCAGTACCAGCAGCAGAACCTGACCAACAACAACACCCACACCGCACGGGGCGGCTGCAACTGGCAGGGCCTGTACCCGACCATCCGTGAGAGGTGAGTCTGAACCACCGAAAGTCCAGCTAGTGATGAGCTGTCTGAGCCTGTGGAGGCTGACAGCTGTAACACAGACACAGCAGGTCCAGGTCTGTATGGACCCTGCACATCCTGTCCTGTGATCCAATCAGAGCAACAATGGAGGGATCAGTGCTTGTGTTAAATAGTCAAAGTAGTATTTGGGTGTGGAGAAAGCATTTAGAAACATGTGAGCACACAGATCTTAAACACTCTTCCTCGAGCTCAGCTGGCTGTGAGTCACGATGATCATCACCGACTGACAAGGAGCTGCTTCTTCTTGCATTGGACCAACTGAAAACATCGCCGTCACCTCAGCTGTGGGATGTAGTCAGTGGTCAAATGAACGTTTAAGTACTTTGCTTGAGCGTTTCCTGTTTATGGTACTTTATGTCCGAGTCAAATATTCATTATTTGTCACAGGGCTCCACAGGAACAGTTGCCAGTTTGCCATTCAACCTTCTGAAAAATTAGCAACCAAATCTTTGCCTTTAGATGCCATCAGCTGTGAAATATTTACTGCGTTAGTGATATTTAAATATTTCTGTTAGTCGGGAGCGGAACCAAACGACACTGCTCAGGATTTGAACACAACAACAGCTGCTCTGCTGGCGACTTCACTGCAGATTAACTCAAAAGTATCTAATCTACAAAGAACTTTACTGTAATAAAGTATCTTAATTACTCAAAATATGAAATGGCTAAAAATGGAAAACATATGTTCAGGTTTGGCAACCAAAAGCTGCCAGTGACTTATGAAAGTTAGCGATGAGCCCTGTGACAGGAGTTAGTTTTGTATTTAAAAGACATGATGTGATGCAGCACTGTACTGGTAATCAATCCGGTGCTGCACAAAGTGTCTGTGATTAGCTCTTAATAATATAATATTGCAAAACAATACTGTGACAGGATCAATTCTGTATAAGGAGTACTTCTTCCACCACATTCAAGTTTGTCATGAGTGAGGATGTTTGTTTGTAAATTTCTTGAACTTGATGTTTCAACACATTGTGTGTCTTTGTAGGAATTCAGTCATGTTCAACAATGAGATGATGGCAGATGTTCACTTTGTGGTCGGGCCGCCTGGCGGGACGCAGCGAGTACCAGGACATAAGGTGAACCCGACCCCACAGATCTGAGATCAGACAAAGACCTACAGAAAAATGCAGTGTGTGTGTGTGTGTGTGTGTGTGTCTGCGTGTGTGTTTTTTCAAGGTTGAGTGTGTTTGTAAAATAGAGCCATAAAGGATAAACATTTGATGTCATGTATGTATTTTACATTAGTAATTCATTTTTTCAGGCAGTTTTGGATTAGGGTGATAAATTAATTAAATAGTTAGTAAGTTTTATTTATGTAGCACATTTTTACACAGCATGCACTGACCAAAGTGCTTTACAGTGTCAAAATAAAATAAAATATAATAACATTTAAAAATATAAAATAATAATAATAACAATAATAATAACAGCAATAATAATAACAACAACAATATTACTACCACTACTAATAATAATAATAATAATAATTATTAATAAAAAAGAACCAGCTCTCCAAAAAGAGCCGAAATTCCCATCACTAATTGATTGCACCCTATAACTCTAGATTGCAAGGAGTGATATTGACCAAATTCACTGTACATGCACCTGGTTTGCACTACTATTCATGCTGAAAAGGCAGAGAATGTAACCCCTACCGATTTAGAGTTACAGGGCTCAATCAATTTTTGGCAGGAAAAGTAACTGCCAAAAATTGATAGAAATCAGGCCAAGGATGTCAGGAAGTCACATGGTCACAGCCGTCATGTGTTGTTAATGAGAATCTTGTTTCTTATGGCGTCCATGTTGTTCCTCTGTTCCGTCAGTACGTCCTGGCTGTCGGCAGCTCCGTGTTTCACGCCATGTTTTATGGGGAACTGGCCGAGGATCAGGACGAGATCCGGATCCCTGATGTGGAGCCTCCTTCATTCCTCGCCATGTTGAAGTATGTCAACCTCTGATTCATTCATTGTCTATGGACTTATGCCAAAAGCTAGCTTCATCTGTATAGAAACATCAGTCATTTTATGGCTGATGTTTAATTTCCTCCTTAAGATGAATAGAATTTTAATTTAATTTTGTTAAGATGAAGGCACTGTCTCAAGTTGACTCTACCTTCACAGGTACATCTACTGTGATGAGATCGACCTGTGCGCTGACACCGTGCTTGCCACCCTCTACGCTGCCAAAAAGTACATCGTGCCTCACCTGGCCCGGGCCTGTGTGAACTTCCTGGAGACAAGCCTGAGCGCCAAGAACGCCTGTGTGCTGCTGTCCCAGAGCTGCCTGTTCGAGGAGCCCGACCTGACGCAGCGCTGCTGGGAGGTGATCGACGCTCAGGCCGAGCTCGCTCTGCGCTCCGAAGGCTTCTGCGACATCGACACCCAGACGCTGGAGAGCATCCTGAGGCGGGAGACGCTCAACGCCAAAGAGATGGTGGTGTTTGAGGCGGCGCTGAACTGGGCCGAGGCCGAGTGTCAACGCCAAGACCTGGCGCCGACTATCGAGAACAAGCGTCTGGTGCTGGGTAAGGCCATCTACCTGATCCGCATCCCCACCATGGTGCTGGAGGACTTTGCCAACGGAGCAGCGCAGTCCGGTGTGCTCACACTCAACGAGACCAACGACATCTTCCTGTGGTACACCGCCGCCAACAAGCCCGAACTCTTGTTCTGCACCAAACCTCGTAAAGGTCTGGCCCCACAGCGCTGCCACCGTTTCCAGTCCTGTGCGTACAGGAGCAACCAGTGGAGATACAGAGGACGCTGCGACAGCATCCAGTTCGCCGTGGACAAACGCGTCTTCATCGCCGGCTTCGGCCTGTACGGCTCCAGCTGCGGTTCAGCCGAGTACAGCGCCAAGATCGAGCTGAAGCGTCAGGGTGTGCCGATGGCCCAGAGGATCATCAAGTACTTCTCAGACGGATCCAGCAGCACCTTCCCCGTGTGGTTCGACTACCCGGTGCAGATCGAGCCTGACACCTTCTACACCGCTAGCGTGGTGCTGGACGGCAACGAGCTCAGCTACTTCGGCCAGGAGGGCATGACAGAGGTGCAGTGTGGGAAAGTGACCTTCCAGTTCCAGTGCTCCTCGGACAGCACCAATGGCACCGGAGTTCAGGGGGGTCAGATCCCTGAACTGATCTTCTACGCCTGAGCCAGACAGGGAGGAGGACGCCACAGAGATTTCTGCTTCACTGCCATGAAGACTTTTACTATGAAAGAGTGGAGACGAGTCTCAGGAAGGGGTTTGAGGAGGAGGAGGGACTCCTGGATCTACTGCTGAGCCTCAGAGAGAAAGATGAAGAGACGACTGAAGAAGACTGAATCCTCATGTGTTGTTTTGTTTCACTGCAGCTGTTATCGTGTTTCAGTTTCTCTCGGTCAGTTTTATTTCTAGAATACACCAGCTGCGTCACGATTCTTCAGTTCCACGATTCGACTTTTGATTTAAACGTTTTGTTTTTCACGCCTGTCAGACCATCAAGTCTTGATTTGATCAAAATCAAAAGCTAATAGCTAATAGATCAAAAGTTAGTTAGTTTTATGCTCTGACATCTGTCATTTACACAAACAGCAAACAGTCTATAGGTGACAGAAGGCAACCAGGGCACTGAGAGAATCATCAGTCCTGTTTTTGATTTCAATATTGGGAATTTAAAGCTCATTTTCAATAGATTTTAAATATAAAATTGAAATTGTGACACCTCTAAAATATATTAACAACACCTCTGTGGAGACAAACAGTTATTGGTCATCATTAGGGGTGGGTGATAAAAGCAATAAAATACATTCTTTATGGACAGAATACTTGCAGCAGATTAAGTACCGGATAATTCAAAGTCAGAGTGACACTAATATTCTATAAATATCTAATGTTGCCCTGACGCAGTCGTGATTATTGATTCACAACGTTGTCCATGATGTCTTAACATACAGATGTTAAAGAGAGTTAACCTCTGTACACATAGAAAACAGTTTCATTGTATATTAATCTGTTATTTTCATCATTACTCATTTACATCTCAACAGTCCAAACACAAACATCATGTTTCAGATAGTTTAAAGCTGAAGTAGACGAATGCAGTGACATTAAAACCTTAAATGTTCTGATGATTTTAGGTGACACGTACAGATAAATATAATAAATAAATAAACACACTCTGATCTGTTCAAAGTTCAGTTCAGGTGTTCATGTGCTGCCATCTGAAGGGGGGACACTACATATGAATATGATAAAACATTGAACTAATAGTTATCACCATGACACTTCCCCAGTTGATTACTCACACTAAAACAATTCTTTTTTGTATTACAAGCTTTCTGAAATGTTATGTTTATATATGCAAATGAGGTATTATCTACTGAAAAATGTGCCATTTTGCAGAGCAGAAATCTGAACATTGGTTAAAGACAAGTTAAAAATTCATGCTTCATTTTGTTGACAGATTACAGTCAAAGAGCGAAATGATTTTATCACTTCATAAGTCATAAAATACAGCAACAGCCATAAGAAAAATCAATTGCCTCCATATTTTATGAATAAAGTGTTTTATAAATCAGGCTATGAACGATACATGAACAGAGCCTTCTCTAAAAACCTTCAGAATATAGATATGAATAAAACTGGAAGTCTGAAACAGTCTTTCATACATTTTGAGACACTACAGATAAAATTAATAGATATCACCATGAAACATCTCCTGTTGATTATTTACATTAAGACATTTTTTTGTTTGTTTTGTTTTCTGTTTTCTGAAATGTTTTTTGTGCAAAAGATTTTGGTGAAATCTACAGACACAAACAGACAAAATGAAGTAAAATAAACACCTAAATTTTGGATTTTGGGCATTTTCTTTCCATTAGTCTGAAAAAAAGAAGAAAAACAGCCCAAAATCTAAAAACTAAGACCAGTTTTTGTCTGTAGTGTCTCGCCACGTAATGTGCTGAGTTTCATCATGAGACATTATAATGTTTAATACTTGACAACATGTTGCTCATCCAGCTGAGTTCCTCCTCTCATGACCTTTAATTTGAAAGGGTGGAAAACATTCCTGTTGTTACTGAAGGACTTACTGAGGCACTACTTTTATTTTGTAAAACCTGTGCAGGTGTTTACTGTTGGTGGTTTTGCTATTTAAAGTTTTGTAGACTTCATCCTTGTGAAGTTAACTATAATTTAACTATAACAATATACATTTTTGTGTTGTATTTGAAAAACAGTACTCAACAACTCCAACTGTGCTTTTACTTTGAAAATCACAACGATGCGTTTGTACCAGATCCAGATTTGTTGTTTCGTTAATGTCGCAGTCGTGTAAATATTTCAGTGAGCGTGTCCTGACGCACCTCTTCATCTGCTCTCTTTGAGGACAGAGGAAATTTAAAAAACTGTTTTATATGATTCTATATTGAAGAAACATATTTTTGGATGTCTTTGTTTCCTGTTATCTGATTCCAACCTGAATGTGCGGTGAGTCGGTGGCCTTATGAATGTGTTGCTGTGACAAATTTGGAAATAAAAGGTTCAGTCAATTTGAAGTTGTCTGTGAATTCATCGGGTGTGACTGTAAGGCTCGTGTTTCCATGTGTGAATTGTTGCTCAGAGTTTTTTACACATGCTCAGATTCCCAAATCTGTTTGGTTCCCAAACTGGGGCTCTCGACTCCCATTAAGGGTCGCCAAAGCGTCTTGGGGGGGGTCTCAAAACCTTCTTGATTTTAAGCAGAGAAAACTTATAATTTAAAAAAATATATGCAGTAGGCCAATATTTCATTCATTCCAATCATTTCTGTAAAGAAAACTAACTTAATTTTTTATTTTTAAAGTTTGTTTTAATATTTAAGATCTAAAGTTAAATGAAAGTGACAGGATAAGGGCACAGTGAAGACCTGAACCTCATCCTGTATTAGAAAAGTATGCAGTTAAATCAACCAAAGAGCTCAAACTATGAGAAGAAAACACTGCATTTGTCAAAAAGGGAGCTGCCATCTTGGCAGTACTGCCTCTGCCAGCTGTGGACCTGAGGCGGGCTGAATGACGCCTGGTTGCTCAAACAGGCCATCTGTAAGGACACTCACCTGTCAATCAAATCAGCCACACTGTTTATTATCCATAACTTTAGCAAAAGAGCCAGGCTGTAAACATGTTTATTTCTGCTATGAAGTTGAACATTTTAACATGGGGACTTATGGAGACTGAATCGTTCTGTAGCCAGCCCCAAGTGGCCGTTTGAGGAACTGCAGTTTTTGTCACTTCTGCATTGGCTTCACCTCACAGCCATGGAGACTGCTGCTTGGTCTGTATAAAAGGCTCAATATAAGATAACAAAAACATAGTTATAGTTATAAATATTATATTTCTTTAAAACACATATTATATTATATTATATTATATTATATTATATTATATTATATTATATTATATTATATTATATTATATTCAGAAAAGTGACTGAAGATGTCAAATAAACGCAGAGAAGTTAAACCAGAACAGAGAAAAGCTCGGACTCGTTTCGCTGTAGTTTGTCCCTCCGCTGTTTCCGTCCTGACTGTGACAACCCGGACGTGAGAGCAGAGTCCAAACACCCTCACAGACTAAACTCAGGTGTTTCACCGACATCATGCACCGATTAAAGATCATCTCGGGACACCTGTCTCCCTCCTCGGGCTCCTCTCAGGACAGACGGGACTTGCGGAGGACGGAGTGCGGATCAGCAGCGGGGAGCAGCGGTGCGGAGGACGTGGTGGTGGTTCATGGACTCAGGACCGCTATCGGGAAAGCCAAGAGAGGAGCGTTTAAGGTGAGCACACCTGCAGCCAGGTGAGCTGCAGGGACTACAAGTCCTGATGGAGCTGATCTATTAAAACAAACTACAACTGTACTGCGTTTAAGTACAATTATGAGGTACTTTACTCCATTACATCTCAGAGGGAAATATTTTTACTGCTCAACAGCATGTATCTGACACAAATGCTACATGAAGCTGATGTGGTGCAGTACTTTAGGTGTAATGGAGTATTTTTATATTCTGTTATTGTGTCATATCATAAATACAACATAAACAAAGACTACAGCTTGACATTTAACTACTATGTACTTTTGTTTTCATATGTAATTTATAATATTATTATATTTAGCATATATACACGTTTTTACTGTAATATAAGATTGCAGTAGCACTTCCTCCTCTGTGCTGCATGTTTAATATAGTTTAACTCTTTGTTTCCTTCAGGACACGACACCCGACGAGCTGCTGAGTGCAGTGATGACAGCTGTGCTGAAAGATGTTGGACTGTCACCCAACAAGCTGGGAGACGTTTGTGTGGGTGAGACCAAACTTTCATTCATCACATCATCAGTCCATCAGAGTCACAATCAGCCGTGCTCTACTGGTGCCTGGTGACCGGTGTCATCACGTGTGTGTGTGTGTGTGTGTGTGTGCAGGTAACGTGCTGCAGCCAGGTGCCGGCGCTCTGATGGCCAGAGTGGCTCACTTCCTCAGGTCAGACTGATCGTTGACTCTGTCATCCTCCATCATTCAGTCACAGTCTCGCCTCATGTGTCTCACCTCATGTGTCTCACTGCTCTGTCTTCACTTCAGTGGGTTCCCAGAGACAGTCCCCGTCTACACGGTGAACAGACAGTGCTCCTCTGGACTGCAGGCTCTGTTTAACATAGCAGGTAAAACTGCTTCACTGATCTCTTTATAACATGAAGACGACACAACACCTCCTCTGACCCTGTTTTTAACCCTGTTTGAACAGGAGCCATCCGGAGCGGATCCATCGACCTGGGCCTCGCATGTGGGTGAGTTAAACAGTTAAAACTAAATGTTTCTTCACTTCATCAAAGTGTCAAAACATAACGTGTGTTTGTGTGTGTCAGCGTGGAGAGCATGTCTCTGCGTTCGATAGGTAATCCAGGAGATTTGAGCTCCAGGCTGGTGGACAACGACAAGGCCAGAGACTGCATCCTCCCGATGGGGTGAGATTACAGGGAACTCAGCGGAGGACTGAAGCTCCTTGAGCTGAACTGAACGCTCTAATCCAAAATATAATGTAGAGGCACCACCAGAAAGTTATTTGTCCAGATGCCAAAATGAGTTGCTGCCCCCTGAACATCTAGCATATTGTCCAAAAATGTATTTTATGATACCAGAATTATTTATAATCCTAAATTTGTTTTAACATTCTCAAACTGTTAATCCCTAAACCACAACATGTTTTATTCATTCAATATGTTTTGATTTATTAACCCATCTATAATCTGGAAAACATCCATCTGTCATCACTCACCAAAATTTGCTGTAACCCCCAAATGATTATTTAGAAATTAAATAAATAAATAATAAGCTTCTGTTTTGTAATTACATATCCCTAAAATGTATTTATACAATCCTAAATTTATTATCCTGACATTTGTATCATGTGCCAGTAACATGTATCATATTTTGATGGATCATATTTAGTAAATACCTACTAAGGAAGGAGGAGGAGGTTTTCAGGCCCAGATCAGAGCCTTCAGCTGATAATATTAGACAGACAGCAGCATCCATCTGTTGAGTTTTCAGATCTTGCAGACAAACGCCGCAAACGTCTGAACAGAGACCGCGTTTGTGTGTTTATCTGTGCAGCATCACGTCTGAGAACGTGGCAGAGAGATTCGGGGTCTCCAGAGAAAAACAGGACGCCTTCGCTCTCAGTTCTCAACAGAAGTGAGTCAAAGTTTCTAAGATCTGTTTGTCTGCAGCGAAGGAGGAAGTATAAAGAGTTGTTGTTCACACAGAGCAGCCAAGGCGCAGACCTCCGGCCTGTTCCAGCAGGAGATCGTTCCCATCACCACCAAGTTTGTAGACGACGACGGTAAAGAACGCGAGGTGACGGTCACTAAGGACGATGGGATCAGAGCGGGAACGACTCTGGCAGGACTCGGCAAACTCCGGCCGGCCTTCAAACCTGACGGCACCACCACAGCAGGCGAGTGTTGAGCTGTGACCGATGACAGGTGAACCGATCCAGCTCAGCAGTTATTAATCAAACACATTGTCTGCCTCAGGTAACTCCAGCCAGGTGAGTGACGGAGCAGCGGCCGTGCTGATTGGTCGCAGGTCTGCAGTCGAGGCTCTGGGTCTGCCGGTCCTGGGGGTCCTGAGGGCCAGTGCAGTGGTGGGGGTCCCTCCTGATGTTATGGGTATTGGACCAGCGTTTGCCATCCCTGCAGCTCTGGAGCAGGCCGGTAAGATTTTAGAGAAGCTAAATTCACTTTTAATTGATAAATGAAAATAAAATCCTTTGACAGGTCAGCCGCAGCTGTGCACATAACTAACTCAGAGTGTCTGTAGTCCTGTAGGTGTGGTGTATTAATATTCTTCTTCTCTCAGGACTCACTGTGGACGATATCGACGTGTTTGAAATCAACGAGGCGTTTGCCAGTCAGGTGAGTTCACATGTAAAGTTGGTCCCTGGTTATTTTCTGTGTATTAAGTCACTTTTTCACTATACGTGCTTCTTTATTATGTATATAGTATTTTTGAGTAATAATGGAAATAAAATGTCTGTGGCAAAATAATACTACTTTGTATTAAGTGTGAGTTTGAACTGATGTCCTGCTCAGGCTGTGTACTGTGTGGAGAAACTGGGCATCCCGTTGGAAAAGGTGAATCCTAGAGGAGGCGCCATCGCTCTGGGTCATCCTCTGGGCTGCACTGGAGCTCGACAGGTGGTGACGCTGCTCAACGAGCTCAAACGCAGAGGACAGAGGTTTGTCTCAACTACGTTTGATTTAGCTATAGACACGAGAGTTGTTTGAAATGTGTCTGAAGGAGTTCCTCTCTCGTGTTCTTTTGACTGCAGGGCGTACGGTGTCGTGTCCATGTGCATTGGTACTGGGATGGGAGCTGCTGCTGTCTTTGAATACCCCGGACTGTAGGAGCAGACCATAAGACTCTGTTACTGTGATTTAAAGACCCTTTCAGACGACGAGCTGTACTAATTAAGGAAAACATGATTGGACTTCGGTCTGTGCCGTCCAGTGAGAAAACAAACTTAAAGGATAGCTTCACAGTTTGTCAAGTCTGTCTGGAAACAACAGTCGGCCATGTGAACACTGGCTTTCTTGCTCTAATCCCTCCTCGTCTCCTTAATCCAACATAAGTGATGGCGGACAAACTCTTCTGTTCTCAGAGGTTTTTCAGAAGCTTGTTTGAGGCTCCAGCAGCCTGAGTTAGACAAATCAAATAAATATCGTTACCAAAGTTAGTTTTTAGAGCAAACTTTCTGCTGTGGGAAGCAACAGAAAAAGGAACATTATACTAAAAAAAAAAAAAAAACCCTAACTTTGGAAGATTTCTACTTGAGTTGTTGAATTCAGCAGATTTAAAACCTCATATTATCTTGAGATGAACATTCTCACCCAGAACGAGGACTGTGTACTTTGAACTTTATGTTTCAGTTTGAACGATTACAGCAAGAAAAACCTGTTTCAGTGTCCATACGTGCATCTGACTGTCAAAACTGTGAGCCTGTCCTTTTAAAAACTGCCTGCCTCATGTTCCACAAGCTAAATGTTTTCACCACATTAATAACCATAAAGCAGAGATTTACAAGGTCCAGGTCTGAAAGGGGCTACAGAGAGGTTTGAATCAACCTTCACGTTAATCTCCACTGAACTAATGCTGCTTTAGGGGTTAATACTCGTATAGAAGATACTTTTCAAATATCAGGTGATTAAGTGCCTTTGATTTCATGTTGCTGATCCAGGGTCTGATTGATCCTGACTTAAAAGACGCTGAGCCTTGCTGTCTGTTCCTGTTCAGAAGGTAGACCTGACCGTCCAACCCGTGACAGTCCTCTCACCATAAACAAGCCGTGTCTGTTTCTAAAAGTTTCTGTGTTTTAACTGACCCTTTGTGGTTTAGTTTCACTGTTCAGCGTACTTTCAGATAAATTAAAGTAAAAGGTTTTTGTTGTGGAGCACTTATGAGGAGAGTTAATGAGGCTAATCTGGTCTACACAACAAGATACGAACATACTGCAGTCGAGAGGCTCTTGCTGTGTTTTATGCAAATTGCCACCAGTTTAAAAGAGAGGCTGTGTTTAGTCTCTCTGCTGTCATACAGAAAATCATTAGCACCACGCCAACCTGGTTTGAACGGTTACCGCAGCTCGGCTCAGGCCAAAAAACACCTTTTGATTTTTAGCCGCATTAATTAGGAATCCACGAGTAAATGTCCTGAGTTTGAATTCCTTTTTGAAGATGTTATGAATCCAATATAATCCGACAAAATTAAAAGACCAATCCAGGACAGTAATTTAGTTTTGCAAATAATAATAGGCTTCATGCAAGAACATTTTCTTATATCCCTGACCTCTCGACACGACACCATGCATCTGTGCAGCAACATGCAGCAAAAAAACAAGGAAGAAACAGAAAAGAACGTCGGAGCAGAAAGAAGAGCGAGTTGAAGGTAAATATTTTTGCAAAGAAGGCATATAGCTCCCTGCTCATATTTTGAGAGTTTGTCCACAAGGACGGAGCTCTTGGGTCGCGTCTTTCAACGGTTCAGAAGAAGCAATCAAGTGCAGAGCGGACTTGACTGATTTGCCTCTGATCTCTGAACAAATCTGCTCTTGCATGAGGCCCAATCTGTCACCGTCATCATCTGAAACTATAATGACTTTTAAATAACTGTCGAGTTTGTAAAAGTGAACTGTTACAACACTGAATTTCTATGTGCAGAAATAAAACATTTGAACAGGATGTGAGGCAGCAGGATTCAGTTTTTACTTAAAATGTGTTTCACTCCTCATCTGTTGGCATTTTTTCATAATAAACACATAAAAAAAGAGACACAGCAGTCCAGATCCCGTGTCATCACGAGGAGACACCGAGCAGATAAAGTGTTTCAGTCATTTTCAGTCTGTGGTAGAAAAGCTAAGTCAAACCTACATGAACTTCTGTTTCTTCCGAGCCTGAAACTGCTCTGTTTTGCTTTTAATCGACTTGACGAGCAGAGACAGACTCGGGTCCATCGATTTCTTCGAGGTGGCCTCGGCTGTTGGAGTGTCAGAGTCATTTTCCCGTTTCTTTCCTGCCACTCCCTGTTTACTGGCCGCTGCCTCTCCTTGTGACGGCGTGACCTGCTGAGCGCTGAGTGCGTCCTCCACCCGTCGCTGCTCCTCCTCTCGTCTGCGCTGCTTCTCGGTCAGGATGCTCTGCGTGGCTTTAGTCTTCTTGTAGCTGGGGTGCGACGGATCCAGGTTGAAGAGGTGGGAGGTGAACATAGCCTGGAAACGAGGGTCTTTAACATCCACCTGGACAGACAGAAACACACAGACCAGAGAGGATTTGTTACAGAATGTTTCGTGGCTAATTAAGTTAACTTTTGTTGTACTGGTCCAGCGGTCACACAGACCTGGAAGTCGTCCTCCAGCGACTCCTCCCCCTTCTTCAGCAGCTTCTTCCTCTTCTTTTTGCTCAGGTTCTGCTGCTCCACGATCTTGTCGTAGTTGAAGTGTTTGTGTTTGGCTTCGTCTGCGTCATCCTCCATCAGCAGAGCCATCTCCGCCTGCACACACAAGACAGACACAAGTTAACATGTTTATCGTAACGAGCTCTCATCCACAGGTTTGAAGCTGCTGGGATTCAACTCTGACCTTTTGTTTCTCCAGCTCCTCTTCCTCCTCAGCTGTCCGCTCCTCTTCCTCCTGCTTAGTCTTCTTCTTGCCCTTCTGTTTCTTCTTCATGTCTGCAGACACATCAAACACTGATAATGAACTCTCTAATAATATAAACAGTAGTATGATGATCACATTACACCATCTACAAACCACTACTGATAGATATTTTTTAGAAAGCTTCGGTTTGCAGTTTTATTTTATAGACACATTATTTTCCTTTTGTTCCCCTCATGAATATCAGATAATTTAGACAAAAACAAGACAAGCGGCATCTGAAAATATTAAACACATGAACACAGAGGTATAATGTGAATAAGATAAGATCACCTGTAGCAGCGAGCTCCTCTGCAAAGAACGGGTCGTTGAGATCGACGTCTGAAGGAAGTTCGTCCTCGCTGAGCTCGTCTTCATTTTCTCCCTGATTCAAGGCAAAATAAAAAATGGATTAATAAAACTACAGAGGGTTCTGAACATGTCACAGAAATAAACCAGAGACATTTTCCCTAATCCTTCATTTTAAACTACAGCCCAGCCCATTAGTCGCCCTTTTTGGCACCACAGGAGAGGATGACATGCGCCTAACTCCAGTTGAATGCCGAACAGTCCTGCTCTCTTTGGGTAGGGCTGCAATATTACAAAGTTGGAGGGAACCTGTCTGGGTACACAGGTTGTAACTGAAACAAGAAGTTGCAGAAGGTGTGGGGACCTTTCCTGAAATACTCAAATTATTCTTTTTGTTTGCCTTGCTGTTAGTTATACAGTTTTATATGTTTCATGTTTCGCGTGCTGCAAAAAAATGTACATGGTGTAAACATCATTTGTGTATTTGTGCTTAAAATTCAAGAAAAAGATTTCAGATTTTTAAAACTGAACTTGTGCTGAATGATTCACAGCTGTCAGGGAAGATACCACGCTTCATTTTGAAACTTGTTCCTACAATACATTGAGGACTGAACAGAGTCAGCACAGTTCAGAGTCAGTTTGTGTTGCTCCACTCGCCTGTTTTCTTTGAGACTTCTTCTGCTTCTTCCTGTCTTTCTTCTTCTCTAAGAACTCCTCCCACGGCGTCAGCTTGTCCTTCCCTTCCAACTTCTTCTTCACCAGCTGCTCTGTCGTCTCCTTCAGCCCTGGAGACAAATATATATATTCAGTAAATTAAAAGTCTTGTTTACCTCTGTACAGATATTTTCCTTTACTCTTTGGCTTCTTGTCTCTCGCAAACGTGAGTTTCAGGACATTTAAACTGAGATTTTTGTATCTGTGTGAAGTCAAGTGATAGTCCTATTGTTCTTTTGTAATAAACATACGTCTGAAATAATACTCTCACAGCTCTCCTCATACCTGGCACCCAGGTGATCTCCATCTCCATGTTTTTGTCTTCCTGCAGCTTCTTCTCTTTGCTCTGGATGCCTTTCAGCAGCTCTCTGTACTTTGAGATCTGCGTCTCACTTTTCTTCGTCTTCTTCTTCTCTTCTTCCTTCTGGGGTTTCTTCTCGACCTCCACGATGGGCTCTTCTGTCTGTTTAGCTACAAAACAAACATCACGACTCCTCAGTGCTGCTCCATCTCATCACAGATTGAAGTGCGCTGCTCACTGTGTGTCTCTAATGACTGTCTCACCTCCTGCTGTGTTGTCTCCATTCTCCTCCTCTCCAAAAATGAACCCTCCATCTTCATCATCCTCTTCTTCTTCGCTGGAGGAGGCCAGGTATGCATTGAAGTCCATGGCCAGCAGTTCGTCCTTGTTGAACTTCCTGTTCAGGGCGGTCACACGGTCGTGGTCCGTCTCATCCCACGTCAGCTCCACCTGATTGGTCAGACAGACTCAGACACATCAGCCCCAATGTCCTGTCGTTTGTCTTTATTATTTTTAACAATTAGAGTCTTAATTTTGATGGTTTGACGATCATTACATCATAATTTTACATCAGAGTCTACCGGTCTTAAGGGAGTTAAGTTCCTTTCAGAGCGAAAGAGTGAACTTAATTTGTAATGAACAAAGGCGGTATTTTTACTTATGTAAAGCAGTAGTACCACAGTGCATAAATACTCTGTTACAAGTAAAAGTCCAAAAGTATTTGCATCAAAATATACTTAATTAATAATATACAACATCTTATATTATTGTATTATAATCAGTCATTCATGTGTGTATCACTTTATTGTTGCAGCTGCTAAATGTGAAGCTAATTTCGATTACATTATGTATTGCTTGTGAATTTCAGCAAGGGATCAATAAAGTTTTATCTCTATTCATAACAACACATGATTTATTTGTTTATTATTATTTGTATTAATAATCTGATTCTGAAAAGTAACTAAAGTTATTAAATAAATATAGTTGAGTAAAAACATTTCCCTCTCGTGGAGTATTAGTGTAATGTAGCAATAAATCCTCAACACTGTACATACAGTACTTCACTTAAATAGTACTCTTAAATCCCACCACTGCCTAAAATATAGTAAAACATGAGAAAATCAGAAATAATAGTGTGTCTCAAATAAAAGCCTGGTTCTCTCTGCAGGTAAATTAAGGCACCGGACAGTATTTAAGAATTGACACTGTTTATCTCTAACTGCAACACACAAAAAAAAAAAAACGAGGGATAATTAAGGGATAATTACAAACCGGCCATCAGGTCATCCAGACCCTGTTTCTATTTTCTCCTCTAGTTATTTCATAGTATATAGTATATCATATTTTATAGTAACGCTCAGCCTTCATACCTTTGATGTTGTTGTGGCAGAGGAGGTGAACAGTTTGGGCGTGTAGGCCGCGAGGTTCACATCTGTCGCCACATCTTTGGGCTCTTCGTCAAACTTAACGTCATCAGGAATAAATCTGTTCAACAGAGATTTACATTTCAAAAATGACCGGCAGCAGTTTATAATCACAACTTTTCTACCTTAGTTAAAAAGTTTCCAGTATTTATACTTTCATGTTTTAACTCTTACCGGAGGTCCAGCATCGAGCAGCTGCTCTCGTACTCGTAGCCATCACACTCTTCGTAGATTTTGGCAGCCGTGTCGAGTGAATCACACTCCACTACGGCGTAGAAATACTTCAGCCGCTTGAACTGGTAGTCACGCATCTTCTCCCGGTATACCCTGAGAGGACACACACACACACACACAGATCATTCAGATCATGCTGTTACAGTCATTTTTGTGAGTCAGTAAAATACGTTTCAGGTGTATAATAAGTCTGTGTGTGTGTGTGTGTGTGTGTGTGTGTGTGTGTGTGTGTGTGTTACCTCTCCTCCTCAGTGTCTTCGTCTGAGTCGTCCGGCAGAGCTTTCAGCTCCAGCGGTCCCTGAGTCTCCTCCATCTTTAACCTTTCCTTCCCAAACTCTGATGGGTAGACCTGGACAGATCCCAGCATGACTTGAGTCACTTTTATTTCAACTCAACAGCTTTAGTTACTTTACTTCTGTTCAGAGCGTTACCTTAACAGACAGCACAGCTCCTCCTTTAGGCGTGAAGGAGTTCAGCAGAGCCAGCAGGTCTTTGGCTTTGATCCGGTCCCAGTCCATGTTGCACACGGCCAGTCGGGCAGAAATCTGACACACAAACCACAAACACAGTTAAGGAGTGTTTCCTGTCAGACAAACGGATCACGACCTCTTCCATCAGGCAGTATCTCACCTCGTCACTTCTTGGGGCGTCTTTGCACAGCTCTCCCCAGTCGTGTTCAATCTCCTCTTCCTCGTTCCTCAGGATGGCATCTACCTCGTCTTCATCGTCTTCATCTGAGCTGGTCTCTATGTTTCCCTTCCCTCTGGCCAGATCCGGCCCACTGTCACTGTCCTCCTCTGAATCCAGACCGGACTCCTCGTTGTCTGATCCGCTTGCTACATCACTCTCCTCCTCTGCATCATCGTCGTCGTCGTCATCGTCCTCCTCCTCACTGTCGTCTGTGACGCTGTCTCCCAGGTCGGCATCCTCCTCCTCTGCAGATGGCCGCTCCTCATCATCTTCATCATCATCTGAGTGAAATAAAAAGTGTTAAAAGTTGCCGGTTTCTGCAGTGTACCATCATTGATGCTACACTGACTTGTAATCAGGTGAATGGTGCTGCTGTCATTCGTACGCCTGTTGTCACACACCACCAACTATTTCACTGAATGTGGTGAAACTGGATCATATTTATGTTATCTAGTGTTCTCTCTGTTGTCCTCCGGGTGCACCGCCTCAACTCTTTGTGATTTACAGGGTTTCCTGGTGGACAGTAAAAGTAATCTATCTGCTGTTAGCTAATGTTAGCTCACTTAGTCAGCCATGCTGCCCAGACTGGGTGCTCAGAGCACCAGGTGAGTTTAGACTAGTAGCACAGGAGGTTTGGGCGGTGAGGGGAGGAATGTTTTTAGGCCCAGGATGGGAGGGGAATAATGACAAAGAACAATGCCACAACCAGAGCCTGGCAAGTGCACAATGTAACCTCTATGAACATAGCTAATGGCAAGAAAGAAACTAAGAAGAGAACTGTATTTCAAACACAGATTTCTTTAAATATTTACAAATTCAGTCTGTAGTTTGTTCACGCATTAGTAAAGAAGTAAAGAAAAGTATGTTTTATGGACACAATTACATACTCGACTACAATTAAAGGAAAAATTTGTGAAGTTTACCATCTAACATCCTAAACAGGCCATTCGTCTTTCTTAACTTTGTTAAAGGTTTGGAAATAGAAACATCTACTCACCCTCTTCAATAACTCTGACCCCTCGTTCAAGCTGCTCCACTTTAGCTTTACCATCTCTGCTCTGCCCTGCTTTTCCTTTCTTCGCCTCCCCGTCAGCCTTCACCAGCTTCTCCTTCACTTTTTTCTTTTTCTTGCCCTCAGCCGCCTTCTTGCTCTTTACGTCCTCTTCGTCGTCTTCTTCGTCCTCAGAGTCAGAGACTTTGTAGAAGCGCTTCAGGTCCTCCGTGGAGGTGTGGTTGATGGGACGGCCTCGCTTGTCCACCGTGTACTTCACCTTGAAGCGCTTGTCGTGGAACATGGACTGGAAACGTTTGTCGATCTTGATTTTGCGCTCTTTCTCGGGCATTTCCCAGAATCTGGGATCTTTCTGCACCCGGAGGAAGCGCTCATCGGCCTCCTGCTTCTTTTTGGACGACATGGTGGCAAACTTGAAGCGTCACCTGACAAATGAAAACAGGACATATTGTTGAGTGACTTTTCTCAGCCTCTGGTGGACTTGACTTTTTCCAGTTCCAAGAAAAATTGACAGTTTACTGATGTTTAGTTAAAGCTAGACCAATCAATAATAAATAATTGTTTTCAGGCACATCTCATGCCTGCTTCATGAATTTCATGAATTTCAATTCATGAATTGAGGATTTAGCAGGAAACAACAGATAATGTTGACTTTATGTTATAAGTCAGTTAAATGTTTGGACATCAGCTGGACAGCCTGACATGATTATCATCATGATTATAAATAACTTGTAGTATTTGATCAGTCTACAGGTTGAAAATGTGTTGAGTGACTAACAAATATAAATACTAGAAAAGTTTAAATTGCTGCTTTTCTCTGTTTCAAAGCTTCAGAAATTGTACTCAGCACTGTAGCTGTATGGCCATAGTGTCTTACGACTATAGACTCTTTACATTACAAACTAAACGAACACATGTGTAACCTCGTTAGACCTCAGACCTCTGTAGCTAAATGACCCCAAATTGACATTTGACCGACACAGGTTTCTCTTAATAACTGATGATCGGTTTTGGTGTCTGTAGCCTGGACTGTTGTTTTAAACACCTGATAAATGTCTGTGACCGTCCGCAGTGGTTCACTGACACCGTGCGGACGTGTAAACAAAACAGTACACCACACTGAGCATGCGCCAGTGAAATAATGTGAAAATTAGCTTAAAATAACGTCTAAAAACAGAAATAAACAAAATATTCACTGATACCTCTCTGCTCTGCTGCCACACGTGTTTTCCCACCATGCAACTCTTCCGTGACCTTTCTCTCTCCCCGCCCCTTTCCCGGTACGGTAAGCGAAATGTGACAAACGGACTAAAACGCGCACCGAGGCGACAAAACACTTTTAGTTCACATAACTTCCAGATTATAACTTCTCCTCTGCCTGTTATCGACCAAGATACTATTATTACATATTCAACATTTATTTTACATTGTTCACAGCTGTAAGAAATATTTTGTAGACGTAATAAGACTTTATAATCAAATTAAATTCACAAAAACATTTGTGTTTTGGTAGTTTAATTCTTAAATGTACAATTAGAAATCACAGCAAAGGTATATGCTCCAACAAACTACTGTTGGAAGTCTTAATAATAACTCTCAAGTAGTCGATTTAACCAGATTTTTCAGTTATACAGCTCTGCTTGTAGATTACCTAATATTTTAATTCGTTTAATGCCATTAATCTCTAGTTAATTTGGGGTTATTTTAAGTATAACAGTGTTTATATGTAGTGATTCTATCTTCTTTTGATCATTACTGTTATTTCATGATGAAGCTAATTCATGAAGGTTTGAATTTGGACTAATCATAAAATGAATCATACATAAACACTATCAGTAGTTGCAGCCTCATTAGTATTAGTTTTATTAGTACTAGTATTTGTGGTAGTATACGCAGCAGCAGTATTATTAATAACTTTTATATATTTATATTTAATTGAATAATTTTTTAATCCATTACCAGGCTGATCCAGTTCCATTGTTTCCAGTGAGCCCAGCAGAATCCAGCTCCACATTTTCCCTCCTCCACCTCCCTGAGGTCACTCATATGGAGGACAGGAGGAAGTTAGCTCAGGTGTTTAATAATGTTCTGATGTAAAGTAAATATATTTACTTTAATTAACAGCTGATCTAAAAGCAGCACCATGAGCAGCGGAGTGTGTCGGAGAGTCCTGCAGACAGCCGCCTCTGCTCCTGCAGCCTCCTCCGGCAGCTGGAGCCGGATCATGTCCTCCTGCTGCTCCAGACTTCAGGCTGGGCCGAGATTCGAAGCCCGAAGAGGGATGTCTGTGTCCGGCAGAGGCAGCATGAACGTGTTCAACAGGGAGATGAAGAAGAGGCAGAAGAACTGGGCAGCATCACTGCAGGACGGACACCACTACGACTACCTGAGGGACGAGGTACGAGGTACAAGTACTCATCTGACGTACTTGAGTATTTTCTCTTCATGCCACTTTCTACTTCTACTCCACTACATCTCAGAGGGAAATATTGTACTTCATTTGTCTGACAGCTTTAGTTATTTCACAAATGAAGATTTTAACACAAAAAACATGTAAAAAGTTGATAAAAATGTGTTCAAATCGGTAATCCTAACTGTACAAAGGGACAGTCACACTCTGAACCACAAAGAGGAATGAAAAAAGCCACATTGGACGAATAATGAAGATCTTCAGGTCTGATCTGGTCCTTGTCAGGTCAAAACCTTAAATAAATGAAATATTCATTCATTCATTCATATTTTTTTTAAAAAAGCTTTTGACAGTGTTTACCAACAGAGGTACCAACATTTTATTAGATGTAGTAGATGACTTGTGTTTCTACTGTAACTGTAAAAATATAAAGAGTTTGATTAATTAAAATTATTAAATTAAAAACACTTATTACTTATTACATTTATTAAATTAAAAACACTTTTGTTTTGTTGAATTGCAGGTTGGCCATCGAGTGGCAGATCGGGTCTATGACATTGCGAGGTGAGTTTATGACGACACAGCTGCGTTGTTGTCCGTCATCTCTTTCGCAGCTCTCTTCTCAAACATCGTCCCTCTTCTTGTCTTCTCAGGACATTTCCTCTGGCTCTGGACATCGGTGGTGGAAAAAGTCACATTGCAGAACATTTAAGCAAGGTATAGTGTGCACACCTCAATCTGTCAGTTTGGTCTCTGTAATCTCATCGTTTGAGTTAAAAACTGATTTATTGACATCGACTAACACGACTGTGTCTTTTCTGCCTGTTGTGTTTCAGGAGGTAGTGGAGCGTGTGTTCCTGACAGACGTCTCAGAGAAAACTCTGGTGAGTGGTTTGTGTGGTCACATTATGTGGTCACAGCATCTTTGTAATCAGTCTGATGAATCCTGACATTCAGTTATGAGGGACCAATGACACAGTGAACACTGATGCATGTTGAACGTGTACTGATACATGAGGCTGACGTACTTTTTATTTATTTTATGGTTCTTCAGAAACAGATGAGACCGAGTGAGATGCCAACTCATCGTGTTCTGGCGGACGAGGAGTTTCTGCCATTTAAAGAAAACACCTTTGACCTGGTGGTGAGCAGCTTGAGGTGATTTAATATATTTCATGTAATAATTTCAGTTTTCTCCACATTTCAGGAAACTGCTGTGCACTCACCAGAGTTTTCTCTGAGACGAAAAAAGGGTTTAAAAACTTCACAACAGTTTTAAAATCCACATGGTTTTCAACATCTTTTCATTTGTGTAGCCATGTTCCCTGTTTAGTCAGTGATTCACTCTGCAATTGTGCATTTCATTCTGAAATTTGAAGTATTTGCGATTCTTTATATTAAAATGCTGCTAAACTGAAGCAGCTGCTTGTTTGCTTGTCTGTACTTTCATTTTCTAATCCAAGTATTGATGCAACTAATTGATTATTTTTGATGCATCGGTTATTTTTTATTGTCATTTATATAAAACACCAGAAATAAAGGAAAAAAATGTCACAAGGTGGTTGAAAGTAATTTTAATACTAATATTTTAATACTGCTACTTAAGTTAAATGTTGAATGCAGGACTTTTATTTTAGTATTTCTACTTCAGCTGTGGTGTTGCTACTTTTAATTCCCAGTTCCCACTTTTTGTTCTTTCTTTTCTCAGTCTGCACTGGATAAATGACCTGCCTGGAGCTCTCAAACAGGTGAGAATGAAGTGAAAAAAGTTCAATGCGCACAAATGATTTCTGCATCTGCTCTCACACTAGAGGCCTCTTTAGACTTTAGTTAGACTGTAGATTAAACTCACAATGAATCTTAAAAAGGTGTTTTAACCTATTTTACTTCAATTATTTTCTTAAGATCTGTCATCTATGTGTTTGCAGGTCAGATTAGGTTATGATCGTCAATGTTCAGCCCTGCACATCTAACAGGGTTAACTCACCTGTTGATTACATACAATAACTCGTTCTCCTCCATCTCCCCCGTACAGATCCACCAGGTGCTGAAGCCGGACGGGGTGTTCATCGGGGCGATGGTGGGCGGGGAGACCCTTTACGAGCTGCGGTGTTCGCTCCAGCTCGCCGAGACAGAGAGGGAGGGAGGATTCTCCCCCCACATCTCCCCCTACACCGCCGTCACCGACCTGGGCAACCTGCTGGGCCAGGCCGGGTTCAACATGCTCACTGTGGTGAGAAACACACCAACACCAACACCGTCAGAATCAGTTAGACTCCATGAGTGTTCATATTCCCCTGCACATATAAAGATACTCTGAAAGATACACTGTCTGTCTCTGTTTCAGGACATTGATGAGGTTCAGGTTCACTATCCAGGAATCATTGAAGTCATGACTGATTTACAAGGTAAATTTGTGCCTCAGTTTAAATCATCTACAACATAAAACCAGTCTTAAAGTATCTGAATACAAGGTGTGATACTGTTTGATGTACTGAACCTTTTAGTTTCCCACAACTTTTACTGTTGTTGTTTGAACTCAAATCATAGTTAGTTAGTTAGTGGTGTTGTTTTAATGCACTATGCTCGTTTTCAAACCAAATCTGACAGCTTTTATTCTACATGAACTTTTATTTCTGTATTCTGCAGGTATGGGTGAGAGCAACTGTGCGTGGAACAGGAGATCACTGTTGCACAGAGACACCATATTAGCCGCAGCAGCTATTTATAAAGGTGAGTGTTAAGAGAGAGAGAGAGTGTTAATGATGAAAACACATTACTGTAGATCTGTGGCTCCAGCTACGTTGTACAGAACGTCATAGAAATATTTATATCTATATAAAAATGAAAGTTTCTGAGAAGAAAATGGCCTCGAATGTCATGAATTCAAGCTGATGTTAAAGACATGACAGCTGACAGAATGAAGGACCTGTGGTAGAGCTCCTTCTTATGTAGTGGGAGTAGCAGTCTGTTGCTGAAGGAGCTGTTTAAAGCCCCTGCAGTCTCATGCAGGAGGGGATAGGAGTTGTTCATGATGGATGTCAGCTTTATCAGCTTCCTCTGTGGAGTCTAGGGGGCAGTCCAGGACAGAGCTAGACCTCTTGACCAGTTTGAGTCTTTTCTTGAACCTTTCCACAAGACTATGCAAGGAAATGTATAGTCACAAAGCTGAAAACAGGGCTCTGACAATTGAGTGTAAGAAAAATATAAAGTAAAGCCTTAGCCTTATGCTTGAAATGGTAAGCACACAATTTGTGCTCATACAAACCTAATTTATTCCTCATCTACACTGACACATCGGGTCAGCCTAAGATAGACACACTTCTGTTGCTGCTCTGACTGCTGATTAAAATTACTCTTTCTGAGACACAGGCAGCGCTTAAGATGCAGATAAGGCTTGGAAGTTAACCATGACTTGTGTAACAACATTGTCTTTATTCAAAAAAAGTATGTGGCCACTGGACTGAAGAAGCTTCTTGGATGAGAGACAAACAAGTCCAGTTGCCCCAGAGTTTTTCTTTCTTTGCAGGATCACATGTTTACATTACATTTAAGGGGGATTGGTTTATGATGTCCAGTTGTTGGTAGTGCTAGGAGAGGAGGTACTTCAGGTCTTCAGGTAGAGAGAGTTGCCTCTGATCTGGTAGGAAAGTTTGGATTTCCCTGAGCGCACAGGTGGCAGAGCTAGGCGTCGTTCATTGGAGGAGGTACTATATGGCTGTATAAGGATATTAAGTAAGTGGGAGCAGAACTGCAGACTACTTTGTAGGCGGGCATTTGCAATTTGAATTTAAAGTGGCCAGCTACAGGTAGCCAGAGGAGCTCCATGAGTAGTTGGGTAACGTGACCTGAGGCAACACGATTAGCGGACGTTAGTTGGTCATCGATCGTGACTCCTAAGTCTCTCACTACCCCCAGTAGGGTAGTAGGTCGTAGTAGGTTTCGATGTTGACGTCAGAGTGTATATTAGATAAGGCTGGGAGGACCATTAGTTCAGTTTTCAATTGAGGTTCAGTTGGAGGTGATGTGCCTTCATCCATGCGGATATGTAAAAAACATGATATCAGTCAAGTTCGTCTTAGCCTACTGTAGATCACAGTACTGAAAACACTCTCTGAAAGTATTAATCAAAAGATTGAACTCTTTCTTTAACTACAATTAAACATTGGTGTGTTATTATGTTTCAGAGATGTATGGTAATGAAGATGGGTCCATCCCTGCCACCTTTGAAATCCTCTACATGATTGGCTGGAAGCCTCATGAGTCACAGGTAAGACAGGTGTTCTGTGGTGTTCAAGTGCTCCACAAGGTCCTTGTATATTTTTGGTACCTTGCACTGACTGTTATGTTTTTAAACTGCAATTCCCAGAGTTCAACTTTTAATCAAATAGTCTGGACAGGATTGTTATGTTCCTCTGATTTAGAAAACAGATTTTAGAAAGATAGACTTCACTGATCCCAAACCAAGGAAATTTGCTTGTTATAGCAGCTCACAACACACAAGAAGGATAAAAAAATACTCATAAGTAAAGATAAAAATTAAAAAAAATAGTTATATACACTCTATACACCTTTTCAAGTGTACAGATATGGATGATAGTGTAGGGTAATTTCCTGTATCTTTGTCTTGTGGGTTTAGCCACTGGCATGTCTAAGTATAGGAAACATATATCTATTGAACATTCTGACACTAAATTGTATTTTACAGACAAGTTAGGAGAAAATTAACTTTGTTTGAGATCTGTTTCCTTCTCAGCAGTCATAACACTTCCAAACTAGGACCGGGGACGAGATTTTATCTTCTGTTATAGGATATCTTTGCCTGTTCTCAGATCTGCTATGTGCTAACTCGTCTATGTTGAAAATACAATCAAACGTTGAAGATAGTCAAAAGCAAACATATATAGTGACATCTTCATTGAGTTAATGTTAGCAAAACACTAGCTAATTAGCTAGATAACTATTGATTGATTACTTAGCTAGTTAACTAGAGTTAGAGTTAACATTAGCTAACTGTGACATACTAATGTGACATACATGTCACTTTTATCTTTTAACCCTCTTCAAAATTTGTTGGTATTTTTGGGACAGGACAGTTGACTGAGGACTTAGGAAGTCCAGATTTAGTCAATTCAAATCACAATGAGACGCCATCACTACTGTTTTAACCCATTAGATTCAGGAGCACAGGAGGCATTTTTATGTAGAAAACTGGTTTAATCTTTTAAATGTTGTTGAGTTTTTTTTGTTTGTTTGTTTGTTTGTTTGTTCATTTTTTTCTTTGTCAGGCCAAACCAGCAAAGCGAGGCTCAGCCACAGTGTCGTTTGGGGATTTATCAAAGATCAGCCAGCCAACCAACACAAACAAGTCATAGAAGCATCTGAGCCAAAGAACAGTGGACACTCTGCAGACTGTAAATAATATATTTTATTTAAACAGCTATTTGTTGTACAAATTTGTCGCTTAGTGTTGTAATATTATTCTCTAGAATAAAATTGAGCAATAAAAATGGCATGTTGAGATCACTGTTTCCTCTCACAGGAAGTCTTTTTTTGCACAACCAATGAAGAGGCTGATTTAAAAATAAAAGCTGATTCATTTACCCACATGGTACATGAATCTTCAGTTGAAATTATAACACTGCAGCATCAGAAATAACACTTTGTCTGCTGCACTTTGTCTGTTTGTGCTGTCTGGACTAATGGACTAAAAAATAGACACAACAAGCGGTGTTTGTACAAAGTTCAGTCACGTTCTGTACGGATATGCTTGAACTCAAACATACTCCTTGAAAAATGCTCAATTTTCAACATAATTTGGGGTTTCATCTAGGATCCCTCATATAAGCCAAAAATTTTAGGAATTTGAAATTAAACATGTCATTGACATATTTGTTTGTCTCCTGGCGTATTCACTCATGACCCATTCATAGCTAGATAAAGTCATCTTGTTGATCTCTTACCCTGTAAATTAGCAAACATTACATATTCAAGTCAAATCAAACAGTTAAGTGGAAGTGACATAAGTCAATGCAAAGTTTCTCTGCCTTAGATCATGGCTACACTCAAGGTTTCTATAGGTTTCTATATCCAAAGGAGGATCAGGCAGGCCGAAAGTGATCACACCATCAGAAGATGAAGACATCAGCAGCAGCTTAGCTAGAAATTGAAAAGCAATTTTATCACAGATACAGAATTTGCTAAATAAGGAACTCAAGACTCCAATCAGCAACATCCTGTCAAAAGAAGGTGGTGAGAAGAGGGTGTGAAGCATTTCCTAAACCACTTCTCAGGAAGGGAAACCAAACGTAAGCAAAATACTCCAGAGTGTTTTGCTTACTCTGGAGGAGTAGAATTAGTCAGAGACATGCTCTACCCTCTGATTTCCATCTTTGTGGAGAGGGATAACCCTAAACACACCTCAAAGCTTTGCAAGAATTATTTTAATATCAAAGAAGAGCAAGGAGTCCTCCACAGTCACCTGATCTCAATCCCACTGAACATGTATGAAAATGCACTTGAACACTGAGAAAGACAAGTGTTAAGGGACATCACAGGGAACTCTCTGGATCATAGTCAGTTCATGCTGGATCACAGGTCATCATGTTCTACACAACTCATGTCACAAAAGTCCCTCTGAGATGACTAATGAAGGACCCCGTGCAGCTGTGGGTTTATAAATAAGGCCTTTTGGATAAATACATTTTATAAGGGATTTTGTTTGTAACAAAAGTCACTGGGTGTACGTGCAGTGACAAAATATGTAGCTGTGTTTAAGGGCTGATTTTTGTTTTATCTTCTTGGTTTTTGGCACTTTCTAGATATAAATCAGTTCTGTTTTCAAAAAATGTTCCACACATGCACTGAGTTACTATTTATGAATTCACACAGTAACACAAGTTTCATTTCCAACCACAGCCATATTAGTCAGAACTTCCTCTTATTAAAGATAAAAACAAGACTGTGTTTTAGTGTTACATTACAGAACAAGGACCACACGCTGCAGAGATGTTGCTTTACCTCTATTGCCTCCTCGCTGGATGCTTCTGTCACAGCTTTGCAGGTAAGAACATCTAATGTTCCATCTAATTTAATTAGATTAATTAGATTTAACATCTAATCTAATTTATGGATTATATTGATGCCGAGTCGACAGGAAGACTGTCTATAGGGACACATAATAAATAATTTATTCAATTAATTATCATCAATTATCATTTCTAAACAGAAGTTTTGTGTAATATTTCCCTGGACAGTGCAGGGAGCTTTAGTTTAATTCAAACTACTGATATGTTTATTTTTATCAACATTACAGAAACACTAGGTAACTGTTAAAGTATGATAAAATTGTCTGACGTTGATTTTTGTCAGTAATAATACAGCAATAATAGAGACAGAGCCCATTTTGGCAAGAAGTGAGTACTTTTAGTTTTACACTTAAGTACAAGATCTGAATACCACCATGACTGCTCTGATTAGGATTGTGCTAACTGTGAATGTCTTTACGTTATAACACAAAGAGTTTAACAAAATGTTCTAACGTTATAACAATATATACCTGAATACCTCAATATATACCCGGCATATAAATAGAAAATAAAATTGGACCTAAAATTGAACCTTGCGGTACACCACAGGTAATGTGAGCTGACGAAGAAGAACAATTACCTGTGGTGACCAAGAAGGTTCTTTCTAAAAGATAAGAGTAAAACCAACCAAGTGCAGAGTCCTTGATGCCCACCCAGGTTTTAAGACGGTTAATTAAAATTGAGTGAGTAGTGTCAAAAGCTGCACTGAGGTCTAAAAGAATTAAAATTGCACTCTCACCCCTGTCAGCCGCTAAAAGGAGATCATTCGTTACTTTGAGGAGGACAGTTTCTGTGCTATGAAGAGCTTTAAAACCTGATTGAAATTTCTCAAAGATGTTATTATGACTCTAAAAGTTAAAAGTTGTGAGGAAACTACTTTCTTCAAAATCTTTGATAAAAACAGAAGTTCAGACATTGGCCTAAAATTGCTAAGAACAGAAGGATCAAGGTTGGGTTTCCTTAAAAGGGACTGGACCACAGCATGTTTAAAAGCAGAAGGATGAATACGGTCTTCTAAGGATCTGTTAATGATCGCTAAAATACTGCGTACAAGTGTGATAAAAACCTCTGAGAAATTTAGTGGAATTAAAATCAAGACTGCATGTGTTTGATTTCATATGAGCTATAGATTCTGCTAAAGAAAAAAATGATACTGGTTGAAAAGTGGTAAAATTATAAACGTCTCTTGTGGCCTGTAAAACACGGTTGGGGGAGTTATCTGTTGTTTATTATTATCAACCCTTTTTATAAAAAAAAATTAAAAACTCCTCACACAAGTCTTGTGACGCATCGTTTAAAGAACATGTGGAGGGGTTTGATGAGTGAATCTATTACCATGAATAAGGTTCGGGGGTTTGAGTGAGTTGCTAAAATGATGTTAGAAAAGAAGGATGCTCTTGCTTCTTTAGTTTGGTAGTTCATCATAGCAACTTTCCAAATGTCGTAGTACACAATCAGACCAGTTTTTTTTTTTCCCATTTTCTTTCCTATCTCCTACTATAATGGAGTGATTCCTAATAATGTTCCCTAAAGGAAGTGGTCACATTTATGAACCTCGTCATTTTCACAATGATATAACCTGATTATTTGGACAGATAAAGAACCGCAGTGGAAAATCATTCATAGTTCACAGAGTTCACAGTTGTGGTCAGAGGCATCAGCAGACAGGAAACAAACAAAAAAACATTCTCAGTCCTGTTTATATATAGATAAATGTGAGATGAGAACATCAATGTCATCTAATGTCTGTCTGTTAAGAATTACAGATCAGGACACAGGAATAGAGTTATTTTCCATTTCTTTTACTGAAAAAACACATTTTACTGTATAAATAGATTGTTTTATCAAAAGAAACACTGTTTTGCCATAGAATTGACATATAATTAATTACTGACATATAATTAACATGGAAATACCATATAAATATACAATAAACAATCTGTCATTTAAAATACTACTTTATTCTGTATAAATTCTCTTCTATAATGCTACATAAATAAGGGGTTTGCCATGAAATATGACATATATGTGTTTTAGTTAGATTTTTAGCAAAACATCATATTTTATAAGATTTGCATGTGATTTTTTTACAAAAAACTAAATTTGTAAAATAAGCTAAGACTAAAAATGACAACATTTTGTATATTTGTATTGATGTAGCGGAGTAGAAGTAGAAAATGGCATGAAAAGAAAAGACTTGAGTAAAGTACAACTACCTTAAATTTGTGCTTAATTTAATTAAATGTGCATAGTTAAATTCCACCAATGCACAAGCTAATTAAACAGCAGCTAGTCCAGACGAGCTCAGAAAGGGGGAAAGACTTTGGTACTCATACGGAAATCAAGAACGGCCATGAATGTTGTGATGGTTATTTTGTATTACTTATTGCTGTCTTTTACTTTACAGAACAGAAAACAGTTACTGCACTGCAGAACTCACGGGCTACGCTGCCTTGTCCTGACACAAAGGGAGATGTCACATGGACCCGCTACTTAAATGGTAATCCTGTGACTCTTGTCATTATTAAAAATGGCAATTAGGAAATTAAAGACAAGAACTTTGGTTCCATGGCAGATAATTCACTTGTAATAAAAAAAGTTTCAGCCTCTGATTCTGTAACATATTTGTGTAATGGAAAACGAGTATATCTCAACGTGACAACAGATCCCAACATGGTGGATGCTGGAAATGTACCAGTCACACCAAGAAACGATGGACCAGGTTTTGGACTTGGACCAGGTGAGAAGGGAATAGCTGCAGATGCAGAGAACCAACATTCCTCAGACTTTTGGAAAATACCTGTTGGTGCAGTCGTAGGTGCTGCATTGATGCTTTTGTCCGTCTTAACCATGAGACTGATCTCAAAGAAGACACGCGAGAAAAGCAGCGACGTGGACAAAAGTGGAACTGAGGTGATTTATGAGGAGATTCAAGCCAGCACGCAGCAGCCGAGGAGGGAATCTGATGTTGAAAGTCCATACTACTGTACAAGCTTCAGTGAAATTCCAAGCACCTCCACGTCACCAAATGATAATCTGTACAGCACTGTCAACAAGATCAAAACTAAAGAATGCAGCAATGAGAAGTGTGTGTACTACCTCGCTGAGGATCCAACACAGTCAGGAAAAGTCAGTGAATAATCTGTGTTTTTATGTTTTGCTGTTGTTTAACACTCTGACTGCCTGTGAGAAATGGGCAGAAATCTCTTAAAATAGAATTAATATTGTTCTTGTTTTTAGATGAAAACCTGTTTCATCCTCTGAACTCAGGTTGGGAGTCTATTATACTGTCATGTTGTTGTTTTGATTAGTGTTATTACTAAGATTACTTATTCAGTTACTTTACCATGACTTGTTACTGTCCTTTTACACTATATATAATATATAGAAATGCATTTCACTGTGATTACATCTGTATCATTATATGTCACCATTAAACTGACTGACTGATGTGAGCTAATCAACAAACCACCATGTCACAGCATCCATTACTTTTCAGAACGAAATATCTTGTGAATGGATTGGCATGAACTTTGATACGTTTGGTATGTTTTCACTAGGTTTGGACAAAATTTGTTTGTCTGTCATTAAACACATTTTGTTCCATGTTGTGTAATGTTAAAGACTCAGAAATCTGAATCAGCTGATAAATTGAAGTGCAATGTATGAAGTAAACAGTCAATTCTGTGTCAAAAGTCAACTAAAAAATCTGCCTAGTTTTCATTCCCGTTTGAATAAATGTGCTTTAATTGATTGAAGCGTGATTCAGCATGATTCTTCTTTTCATCGTGGGCTTTACTTTTCACAATTTGTGTCATCAGAACAACTTCAAATGTCTTCACTGTAGTCCTTAATAGTAGTTATTATAAGTATTTATGTGACTATTCATTTATTTAAAGAGAGTAAAGTAGAGAGCATTACATTTTCATGAATATATATAATTTGTTTATGAGGAAAGAAAGAAAGAAAGAAAGAAAGAAAGAAAGAAAGAAAGAAAGAAAGAAAGAAAGAAAGAAAGAAAGAAAGAAAGAAAGAAAGAAATGAACCAGTGGATCCACACACTGCAGACACAGAGACAGAGACAGTACAGTAACAAACGCTGTATTAAAATGTGTGTTGGGATACACAACATTTATTTTTATACATTTTATCTATTGTCTGTCTGTCTTCTCCTCCACAACCATCTCTTTAATTTATTAATAGACAATGAACTAATAAGAAAGCTGGACATGTTACAGGCATAAGGTAAAAATACAACAGTATAAATAGAATAGAATAAACTCTAAGGAGGAAGAACATATGATTCTACCTCAAAAAAATATACATAAGACAAATATACAAATATATATACAAATGGGTTTTTTGTTGTTTTATTTTTTCACTCTCGCTGCTTTCCGGTGTCAGGGATGTAAATGATGCAGAGTTTTAGTCAATAAAGTTTCATTTGAAGAAGAAAAAAATCAGCTGATGCTGTTGCCATGACAGCGGCTCTTGTTTAGCTTGTTGGCTAACAGTGTAACTCAGTTTAAATCGCATGTGAACTCATTGTATCGTCTCTGCTGACTGTCTGACGATGGTGAGTGAACTCCTGTTGTGTTGAACTCTTGCTCAGGATTCGCAGTTCGCTTAGCATGTGTTAGCTTAGCATCTTACGCCTTATGGACACCGTTAGCTGGCTCGGCTAACGGGAAGAGGTTTGAGTTAAATGTTAAAGGTGTATTTTTTTTTTTCTTTCAAGCCCACCAAGAATAAAACCAAAAAGGCCGGGAAGGGGAAGACGTCTGCTGCGGTGGTGGACGGTCTCTCAACCGTGGAAATGTCCAAGGATCAGGTCAGAGCTGCTGGGCGATGCTAACACAGCTATGAAGGGTTAGCATCACATGTCCAGAAACACATGTTATTGTCTGTGAAGTTTCAGCCTTAACTTGATATTTACATTTATGAAATAAATTAAACTGGTCCCAGACCAGCACAAGATCATAACTGAATATTGCTAAATGAATTTACTCTACTACTTTACTGAAGTACAGCTGTGAGGTACTTATATTTACTTGAATCGTTCAATTTTATACTACTTCATACTTCAGAATACTTAAATAGAGTTTTTGTACCTTGTAACTTACTTATTTTATTCGTTATTACTGTTACTATTGTTATTATTTCAACCCATAAGTATTACGTACTTATTTACTTTAATAATAACCATTTATTTATTTATTACATTTTAATATTTTTAATTGAACAGATTGTAGCACGGTGGTGAGTTTGCATGTTCTCCTGTGTCTACGTGGGAGGAAGCCTGTGGGGTTGCAAAGACATGCACTTAACAGGTTAATTGGTGACTCTAAATTGTCTGTAGGTGTGAATGTGAGTGTGAATGGTTGTTTGTCTCTGTGTGCCCTGAGATGAGCTGGGAACTTGTTCAGAGTGTACCATGCCTCTCGCCCAAAGTTGTTGGGATAAGCTCCAGCCCCGCCGTGACCCTGATGAGGACCAGCAGCCCACTGCCACACTTTATAATGACTCCCCTCTGTGCAGGTGCAACTGACTTGTGCTAAAATCGATCTATCTATCTATGTATGAACTTCAGCTGGAGGAGCACATCGTTTGCCTCAGAGAGGAGCTGGACAAGGAGCGGGAGGAGAGGAGCTTCTTCCAACTGGAGAGGGACAGGATCCAGGCGTTCTGGGAAATCTCCAAGAGGAGCCTGGAGGAGATGGAGGCCGAGCTGAGGAGTAGACAGAGGGAGAGGGAGGAGGCAGAGGAGCGCCACCGAGTGGAAATCACTGTGAGCTGCATGCACACACACTGCACACAGTTCTGAGGTTTATAATAATATTTAGGTTTAAGTTAATCACAGAGATATTTTATATTTACTGGAATGTCAGTTGTTTGTTTGATTATATACCTGTAAGACACAGAGGTACAGCCTGATATGTCAATCACATCTACTGTATAATTTCTTTTATATTTAACTGTATGTTTATTTGTTGTATGTAAGTATTCATTGTATGTATGTAAGTTCTTTCCAGTAGTCTGAACAAAGACATGTTATGGAACCAAAATAGCCCAAAATCAGTGCGTAAGAAACACATTTCTGACTGTAGTCTCTTTAATTTTCTGAAACTTCATGTACTGAATTCTTCTTTTTAATCACAGGTGGTCTGGTGTTTAATGCAGTTATTCTTAACTGTGTTGTAAGATAAATCTGAGAGGCTGAGAGATGATGATACGTTTTTTTTCTTTCTAGGTTTTTTACAATAACATGACGTGATCACATCGTCACTGATTCAGCTGAGTTATTGAATGTCACCAAATCACATTTGATCCGTGCATTAAATTCACATGTAAACACCACATTTGATTATCGGTGTCCAGGTGTATAAAGAGAAGCTGAAGTGCGTCCTGTCTGAACACCACAACAACATCAACACCTCTGGGCTGAAGACGAACGTCACCACCTCGACCTCACTGATCCAGAACCAGCATGCACAGTCAGAGATCGGACATCAGAAGGAACCTCGTGGCTTGCAGGTTGATTTCAGGGAGAAGAAGCTTGACAACGAAGACTTCATCAGGGAGCTCAAGCTGGTGAGTCTGGTTTTATTTTTACACTCTGGTTTTGCCCTTTTTTTCTGTTTAATTTGAGCTAAAGTGAGCTCCTCTCTTAACAGAAACATCAGGTGGAGTTAATGGAGCTGGCAAACGGCTATGAGAGGAGACTCAGAGGTGAATAAACTCCCACTCCAACTCCCACAGTTAAATTCAGTCATAAAATCCGTCTAACCTTCTGTTGTTGTTTTTTTAAATAGAAATCGAGGTGAAATATCACAAGAAAATGCAGTCGCTGATGGAAGCGGAGGGCAGGAAGCGACGAGCCGAGATCAACGAGTTCGAGGACAGAACGAATAGTCGCGTCGTGGCTCTGGTGGAGGACCACGACAGAGCTCTGAGAGGAGCCGAGGAGCACCACTCTATGATTCAGACTAAACTACTGGAGGAGCAGAAGCTTCTGAAGGTGAGAACCTTAATGTTCATGAATGTTGTGTTTTTGATGCAGTTAACAGTGTTTATATTCCAGATAACTTATGATTCAAATGTTAAATGTTTACAGGTCATTATTGTTTGTAACTACAGTACACAGAGATAATACACATTCACAAATGTGATCTTTAAAAATAGCTTACAGACTTCAGAGACAAGATAAAATAAAGTTCTTACGATCTTCTTTTTTATTACTAATAATTTGTATTTTAATTATTTCACAAAAAAGTTTAAGCATCTTCTGTCATGACTAATGTTCTTTTGCTTCCCCTGAAAGACTCCCTGCAGTTAGTACAAGTTATTTTATAACATTTGATTAAGATTTTTTGAGTTGTACCAACCACGACTAGCAAACTAACATTGACACATGAAATTCCACATGTAGTGTTCATAAAACTTGAATAAATACAGCGTTTTTTGTTCATTCGTTTGTTGTTTGGTAGGAAGAACTTGCAGAGGTGAAGAAGCAGCATGCACGAGTGGACAAAAAGCTTTCAGCAGCCGAACGAGAGAACAAACGTCTGAATGAATCTCTGCAGGAAGCACAACAGAAGCTGCCCGAGCTCCGAAAACAGCTGGAAGACGACAACCAGGCCAAGACAGCGGTGAATGAATATTCATTAGTATATCCACAGAAGGGAATCTACATTTAATTTTAATTTTTATAGATCTTCAACATGGTTTTCATCAACAGATTATTTAAAGATACAAGGATACAGATGTTATAGTTCTGCCTGTTTTGATTCAACCAAAAAGGATCACCAGTTATAGTTTTGCATTCCTACATAAATAAACTTCATCATCTAAGACACTTGAGGTTTAATAATCAACAATACATCTGTCACTTTTACTCTGTTTTACAGCTGAATGGAGAATTTATTCAACAGCAATGAAACACAATAAAATGTATTATTAAAATGTTAGAACTTTATGGAATGACATAAAATTATGACCACAATCCCCTTAAAACTATAATTATTTTCCTTGTCGGACAGATGAGCAGAGCTCGAGTGAAGGTCATTGAAAAGGAACTGAAAGATTTGACGGTGGAGCACGAGCTGCTGCTGCAGGCGTTTGAAAAGGTAAGATACCTCATCACAAGTTTTACCTTCATTCTGCCTGGCAGGTGTGTTTATTTGCATATTTTGGTGTCTGCCAGGTTCAGCAGGAGCGTGATGAGCTGTTGAAGAAGCAGACAGAGGTCATTCTGGATATACAGCAGAAGAACAGACTGAAGGAGCTGCTGCTGGAGAGGAAGTTGGCAGCACTGACAGAAACTCTGGAGAAGAAGGAGGCACAGCTCTGCTCCAGTGTTGACCAACCTGCAGGCAGCAGCGCCGCAAACAAACTCGAGGTATGATTTTATATCCACATGGATGAAATATGCATCTTCATCTCGATTTGTGCAGCTTTGAATATTTGTCTGACAGAACACAGGTGATCTGTACTGTCTTAAAACAGCCTCCTATTAATAACCACGGAGTACCACAGGGTTCTGTGTTTGGTCCATTACATGAGCAATATTATCACTTCTACGTAGACAAATATCCATTTTTATGCAGAGGTATGAAAGTGGCTCCATGTCTAGATCACAGTCGACCTTCAATGTTCATCTGTTTGTATGTTAATATGCTATATGTCAGACCATATGTTACATCGAACATCTAACCATACAAAACCATCCGTATGTTGTTTGTTCTGTACCTTTTGTATCACGAGGTGTAATGAACAGTGTAGCTGGCATGGGGGACTAGCAGGAATTAAAACTTTAGTCCTGCAATCGTTGTTCTTCATATCTGTGTAAGCATCAAACACAAATATATTAAAGGATTTCTGTCCTGCTTGTAGGAAATATTGGAGTCTAATCGAGTCTCCATCAACACCTTCCAGTGTGACTTGGCTCGATAGTGTAAGGTCAGTCATCACTTATTTAATTGAACTAAATATTCTGAGAGAAATTGCTGTCAGATAATGTGATGAAATAAACGTGTGACCGTGACCTGCAGGTGTATGACGATCTGCTGCAGACGTGTAAGGAGAGGCTGAAGACTCTGGGTGTGCCACTGTAAGACGTTACCTTCAGGCCCTCAGAGCAGATCATGGGTGGACACACTTGGATACAGAACTCAACTGGACCTGCCTCCAATCACTGAACTCCACCCCGTGTGAGGTTACACTCACCCGCTCTATCCGGACACTTTGAAACCCAAACATTGTTTAAATGTTTCCAAGCAAACCTACTTGAAGGGTCCGTTCCTTTATCATGATATGTGTGGATATGTTTACCAGGTAAACTTGAAATCACAAAAGTCATTCATGTTGTTAAACAACAATTAATATTTTTGTCACAATACTTTTTGAATTGAGACATTCAGACATTTATAAGTTCTTGATTTTCCTCAATGGACTTTTTATTTTTATTTGTTTGGCCTTTATTTTAATTGGTGTGTTTTTAATATTCTTCATCTTCATCATCTAAAACTGAAAGTCCATGTTCTCAAAGTCAACTTTTCGTTTGGCCATTTTCTGGGGGTGCTTTGATGTCGCCTTCAGTTTGACATGTCTGTGCTAAACTTTTACATTGTCATTGTGAACATGTTGGCATGTTAATGTTAGCATTTAGCTCACAGCGCCACTGTGCCAAAGTACAGCCTCTCAGAGCTGCTAGCACAACGGTAGACTTTTGATACCTGAAACCTTCAGTGCTGTTCTGATTGGTGACCATCACTTTAATTTGATTTATTGTCAAACCTGTCGATGATCATTGTAGTTTTCAGGCCAGATTACTTTGATATATTTTCCTGTAATTCTGCCTGAAAACAGACAAAAGTACATTTTGTTTGACAATTAAAGCAATAGTTTGACATTTTGGGAAATGTGCTTATTTCTCGGACAGAAGCAGGGACTTTCAAGTGTTGTTGCCTCGAGGTTGCCAGGCAACCAGCGGAGACACTCTTATCATACTGAATACAATACTCCTGACTGTAGCTTTGTATTTACAGACATGAGAGGTATCTATATCCTCTTAAACTCTATTCTCTGTCTTTAACAACAGTTTTGTTCACCTTCAAGAAAAAAAAACAGTCCAGACATGAATGTTGTGGTACATTCCCTTTACTGACATTCAATGTCAATAGTTTACATTGCATACAAGCATATCGTATAGAAAAACTATGCACATTAACATTTACAGTCTATATACACACACAGTATGGCTTATGAAAAAAAAAAAGCAGTCAGTGGTTCACGTGTTCATATTCAGGCAAATTCAAATAAAACTGATGTCAAACCGGTTTGTGGAAGACTTGTTCAAAGCTCGATTTACTCACTGTGACGGGTTTATTTAAAAATAAAATCAGCTCTGAAATGTTTATTTAAGCACTGAGCTGCCGGAGTACTAAAACAATCTTTGGGGTAACTCCACATTTGGGAGTTAAAGTTGAGCTGTATCAGCTCCTGCCCCCTGATATGACTTCAAACTAAATGGCACAAATTATTGTATTATTGTTACAGCTCGTTGCAGTTGCTGGCACTCGTCAGCGTCTCCTGCATGTTTGAGAACCACAGTGAAGTTAACGAGAGAGAACGGTAAACTTCTTAGTGTCTTTGTTTGGAGACTGCTGTTTCATTTGTTTCCACTTGAAAATTTTAGTTTTACTTTCTTGATACGCCGGGTGTAGTTTTACATTAAAATATGTTCTTAGCACAGCTTTTAGTAACAAAGCTTCCAAATGTTGTTGTTCTGTCAGCATTGTCAACACCATTTTCAAATAGTCACCAGAAAAATAGAAACTCTTACGTACAATATGATGCCGTCCTGTACAACAGCTGAGATGTTAAATCAGTCGCGTGGTCCTTTTTGAGGCTGTAGTTTTCTTGTCTTATATAACAGCTGCTCCTCCACATTTATATACAGTAAATATGTTGGACAAATTATTAGAAACATTTCAGTGAAATGCAGCTGAACTACTGTTCAGCCTTAAAGATGACCAGAATCCATCACTTGTCACCGTTGAGCTTCTATTTTTCTGGACACTGTGTAATTCACTTGTACGGGTAATTTAAAGGACCAGTGTGTAGGATTAAGTGGCATCTATTGGTATAGTTGCTGATTGTAACCCCCTCATGTCACCCTCTCCTTCCGTAGATATAAAGAGCTCAATCTAAGTTAACAAAAACATAAATATTCTTGATTAAACACTAATGAAAAAAGTATTGAATATTGTACTCTGTAAATAGAGCCACTACATGTGACACACTGGACCTTTAATGTAATAGTTTGTTTCCCAGATTAAAAACAGTTTTTTCTTGCTGCAATCATTCCTCATCCTCATACTGACCAATAAAAAAGTGACATTTGTAGTTTCAGAAACGGAAAACTACTCAAGATTTGTCTAACGTAGACTGTTGAAGACTGACACCAGCTTCAGATGTAAACGTAACGAGGACTGTGGATTCTGTCCTCCGCCACGTCAACTGAAAGTACATGAAGACCTTTTAATACCCAGAGTGAGCCAGAGGAACGGTTACAACAAGAACATGTTTGTGTCCATGTGGCATCTGTTTTAAGACTTTAAGTGATTCTCAGGTGAGACCATGATAAGCCGCAGCAGGTCACGTTCTCTAACTACAAACAGTGCTGCAGTCACAGTGAGGGAACAATAACAGTCTGACAACGAGACTAATTACATTTTTTTTTTGGACTTTGGCTTCAAACAAACATCACGTTACATCATACAACCACATGAATATTCACTCCCATTCAGACCACACAACGGACCAACACAAGCATGAGTTGCGCTGTTATTTTCAACTGTAGCTTTGTTCTCAGATACTGCCTACCATTTGTATTCAGTGTTGTGATATCACATCTTTTTTCGGGGATGAGTGCGGATTAGTTTTAATAATTACTGTAAACATGCTCTGTAGTGCTGTTCATGGAAACTGAACCCATTGTCCTGTGAGCGTTATCGCCTCTGCTTGTTGGCAGGAGGTGAAAATTCAGGGTCCATGTGTGTGATTAATCTACAGCTGCAATTAATAATCATTATTGATTCTTTTGTTTTTGATAAATTGACTGTTCAGTCTATAAAAAGTGAGAAATTAGTGAAAAATGCCCAACAGAACTGAGACAAAGTTCATGTCTTCAGATGCACCTTGTGCACGCATGGTGTCAAGTTTACAGTATTAAACATTTAAGAAGCTGAAAGTGATGTTTGGCATTTTTGTTTGATAAACTACGTAAACAATTAGTTGATTATCAGAACTGTTCATTTTTTTGCTGATGGATCATTTAGTTAAATCAACTCAATTGTTTCAGCAGTTGCTCAAACGCTGTGGTTCTTCGGGATAAATCAGCACTCCTCCACTGAGCTGCTCTCTACCTGCCTGCGTTAATGTTTTTATTTCTACTTCTAGAGGTGCACAGCTGTCACTAGATGAGAGACTTGGCATAAATATCATAGCTGCATGTGAATATATTTAATATTTATCTGTTTATTGCTAGAATGTGTGAAATGAAGTGTCGACAGAAAAAAACGCTAAAGATCGTACAAAGTTGTCTCATTACAGACGATGAAAACCTGTTATACTTTTCTCTGGATATATAATGTAGAAATTAAACTCTTTAAACAGAGTGCCGTAGATTTCCTACCTTGACATTCATGATAAAGTTTCCACATGGACTAAGAGCTAAACAGCACCTGACGGGTTTGAGATCTTTGTCTCACCGGAGAGGAAACTGACCTGCAAGTTTTTCCTTCTTTGACCTTCTGAGGCAATTCACCCGAGCCGAGCCCTGGAGATAAAGGCACCGGGTTTTTTTTTTTAGTTCAGGTGCATCGTGGACGAGTCAGCCGGTTCCGTGGCTGCTGTACTCGAAGACGCCCTTCTTGAAGAACGGTGAAAACTCGCAGATGGCGTGTTTGGTGAGGAGGAAACCGCCGTCTGCGTCGGCTCTGAGAGGAGAGCCAGAGGATGACAGCATCACCCGGAACAAGTTCCTCAGATAACGCTGCAAAACAAACAGCAGCACGGTGACCTTCCACATCCACAGTGCTAATATTTCTATTTCTGAGAATCAACCTCTTTTGTCTATGATTTGTCTTTCTTGTATGTTTGATTAAAAACTGATTCAAATGTCTGACCTCCAAGTGATTCCGGCGCTCAGCGACCATCCGCTCGTCTCTGTTTCCAAACAGTTTCTTTGGAGGGAACTCGAGAGCTGCCAGCTGAAACAGAGAGACATTGCAAGAGCTTTCATACAGAAGCCAAAGCCAGGACTTGTCCCCAACAAGGTGTCTCAGCAGACAACATGGTATACAGATGTAAAAACTGTCTCACCTCTGGGTATTTTAATTTGAGGCTCTTGTGCATTTCCCGAAAGCGACTGTAACGTCTGAACACTGTCCAGGTTTCATCCATCACAGTGATCTGATGAAAGAAACACACAGTTGAAGCCTCTGGGAACGTGGCTTGAAATAGTAAAAAATCATATATGATATCAAAGTTGAGTGTCTCATTAAGTATCCACAAGTGAAACAAAACGTTCATAACTATTGAAAAACCTAAAAAACAGCTAATTTTGCCATTTAGATAATTTCTTAAGAGACTGTGGACGTGGCAGACCACGCTTTGATTGACAGCTCCCCAGAGAGGAAGTAATTTTAACCAAAATATTTTAAACATCTCACTCACAGGATTTATTTCCATCAAACCAGAGTTAAAGATTGTTGGAACAGCAGACAGACTAACTGAGACGGTTTGGTGAGTTTTATTCAGTTTCCAGTATTTTATGATGAGTTATCGAGGCCATTGAGCTAATCTTAGTTTGGTTAGAGAGAGAAACTTAAATTCAGAAGCTGTACAGTTGTATTGTTCTGTTTAATATTGGAAACGGGTGTATGAATATTTGACAGTTTATTGTGAATCTGATTATTATTATTTTGAAATGAATATTTCTACAATGTGATAATGCTACTTTTACTTCTGAGATTTGAACACGTTCAACAGATTAAATAAAATCAAAATACCTATTGCCTGTAATTTAGCATTTTCAGTTTTCATTTTATTCTATTGTTACTTTAAATACAATTATTATTATTCGTTTTATTGAATATATGCACTTATTTCTGTCCTTAAGCTGCTGTAACACCCTATTTCTCCTCTGGGGATCATTAAAAGATTAGTTTATCTTATCCAGACACATTTTATGACACATCTTTAGATTACAGTAGAGGAAACAAGAAGAACCAGCCAGAGAGAGATGGATGATGAAAGATGAGACATAAGAAGGATGAACAGGTTAGAATGTAAATAACTCATGAAGAAGATGATGAGGACTCATCGGATTCAACTCACCTTCACCTCAAACTCAAAGTGCTCGTCCTTCCCCTGCCCGCGAAGAACATAACGAGGAATGTTAATTTTAACGGGCTCCTGAAGTCCATCAGAGCTCGTCCCGAGAGGACGAGAGACCAGGTGCTGTGGAGGAAGTCACCAGGAGGACAGAAAAAGAGAAGAAGAAAGAGGAGGAGAGTAAAGGATCGACCCAGAAAAAAAATTACAATTATTGCTGTTAATCAACTTCTGAACTTCATTGAGAATGATTTTGTTTGATTGTCAAATAAAAATCAGACAATAAGAAGGATACAAGGATCAATCTTTATTACTCTGTCCACATAATAAACATCTTCTCACAGTGTATAATTATAAAGCCACATTCAACATTATTGCTTTAAATACATACTAATTATATTTCATCTCCAATCATTTCACATCATAACAAATACATCCATCTTCTTCAAGTCATCAGATTACAATCATTTTTTTAAAGTGCAGCTGCAAACCTTTGGACCAAACTGTGCAATTCAGTCACATTAACAGTCTCCCTTTGAAACATTAAGATAAAAATCAAACAAGAATTAACAAAAATGGTGAATACGACTAAAAACTGACAGACGAAACCATTTAATTCTCATAGATACAAAGAAATTCATTCATTATGACAACGTAAACTACAGAGATTACAGTTCAGACGTGTCAACATGGTCTGAATCGTGAAAGACAATCTTTAGGACATTGTTGCAAAATGGCCAAATCACATAATTCAGTTTAAATAACAAATGTTTGTAAAATGTTTTAAAATATATAAAAAAAATATTTTGAGATACGTCCATTTACTTTGGCACAATGATGAATCGCGTGTTTAGACAATATCTCTGAACTCTTTTTTCTGTTAAATAAACATGGCGACTGATGATCATTTATTTTTAAATTCTTCCTTTCTTTTGGACACAGGTATGTAACTCAGGTACACAGATGATTAATCAAGATCACAGCTTCTGAGGTACAACCAAAAGCTAACTTCCAGGAGTCGCTCTGTCTGTTGTAATGAGAGACGGAGGGTACATCAGCTGAGCCTCGCCTGGACTCCAACTTCTTTCCTCGAGTTTGTGTTTTGTGAGTTGTAAACGTGATGTCCACCACCAGACAGCTGTCATTCTGCTTCACAAGCAGGCATCTGATCTCTGAACGCTTGCGGAGTTCAAGCCCCTGAAACTGGGGCTGTGCAGGGACCAGACTGGAGCCCCGTGGCACTGGGTGAAAGACGCCATCCTCACGGAGAATGGCTACATGAGTGTCCGTCAGGAGGAACTGAAAAACGGCGCTCTGATGCAGACGGGTAGAGTTCATGACCTTGACGCTGGTATAGAGCAGTGGACAAACGTTTGCCAGAGATGGTTTGCCAGGACCTTCCATGTTCCCGTGGATAATGTAGAGTAGATCCGCGAGGACCCGCTTAAATCTGGAAGTTACATAAAGGCCATTGTCCAGGACGATGTCAGGAACATTCGATGTCCAATCCAGAGAGAGGGCCATGAGGTCACCAGAGAGTAACGGATGATCTTCAGTTCCCTTGTCAAGAGGGAACGCCTTCAGTAAAGCCTTGCAGAAGTCCTGGGTAAGCTCTTTGCTGTGGGTAAAGACTGTCAGGACGGTGTCTTCAGTGCTGCCAATTAGTCGGATGTGCTGCCCTGCCAAGCTGATCTGGACCTTCTTGATTTCCATGAGATTGAAATGCTGAAAAATAGCTAAGCTGTCATCTGAGGTGGTTTTATATGACAGTACTATTATGTCCTTGTCTGACAAAAGCAAGCATCCAGGCTTTGGGATCGGCTGCTTACGGTTGGCAGTTTGAAGCCAGAAGATACTCAAAAGCTTGTTGACTTTGATTGGAGGAGCCAGAGATTTCAACTTTTCTAGCATCTCCTGGGATGAAAGTGACTGTAGCTGAGACAAGGCTGGTGGAAGCTGAACCAGCGTCTGATAAAACACTTCAGGACATGTGTTTCTGAGAGACGACACAGAGCCTTCAGGCCATCCTGAGATGTCCGGGATCACAGAGACGCTGCAACTCTGAGGAAGACTAAGAGCGCAATCCTTCCTTGATCTGTCAACCAAACTGACTTTGTTTGCTGCAGGGATGCCTGGTTCTGGTTCTGGCTCTGGTTTAGGCTGCATTCGATTAATCAGTGGCAGTTCTTTGGACACCATGGTCACATACTGAGAGAGTACAACCTTAATTTCATTTACTCGTACATTTTGAATGATGTCACGTGTGCCCTGCAGTCTTCTACCAGCATCTTTGTACGCATCGGACAGTTTTCCGGTAAAATACCACAAACCGTAGCTCCTGTTGGCTGCTGCTTTCTCAGCTCCTTTGTCTGTCTCTTGTTTCATTTGTCCATTAACGGATTCCTTTGACTTTAGCTTGGAACTGATGAAGGCATTGACAGAGCTGAGCAACGCTGATGTCTTTTGATCATTAGAAAGTTCCTTATCTTCTACTATGCCTGCTGCTGTTTGTCCATCTACCAGCAACTCCTTCGCTTCACCTTGAACCTTTTTATCATCAACAGAAACACAAGAAGCAGAATCGCTTCTTTTTTTATCAGTGATATTCTCGTTTTCATCAAATCTGCTGGTCAAGGTGTTTGCTGAAATTGCAGAGAACTTGTGTTGTCTAATATCACAACGATCAAGCTGACAAACAACTCCGCCCACTTTTCCTACAGGGATATTCACTCCTTTGTGATACCATTCGCTTTTGTCCCCATCTTTGTAAGGCACCTCCTGTTTATCTATAAAGACTTCAGGTGTAAATTCAAGTTTTTGTCCTGTGTGAAGTTTTAAGAGGCTGGTCTGAGGTTCTTCCAACATGTTTTCTGGGATGTGAGGAGGGGAGTTTTCTTCGAGCTCCAGGGCAGGCAGGAAGCTAGACCACAACCCGCAGTCTCTCTGTGTGCACAAGGGGGGAGTCCATGACTACATCGTCAAGAGGGACGTGAAGGCTCTTTGAATTATACTGAATTCCTTAATCCACCCCAATGAGAATTACAGTTCCTCCATCACCAGGTGCACAGGTGAGATGTAAGTGATTCAAAAGTTTGGCATGCAAATTAGGATGACAAGTGTACCAATAAATGCTCCCAACTTCTCTTAAACTGTAAATTACAATTAAACATGGGCAAAGCAGCATTCGCAAATAAACTTATGATCACACCCTTCTTTGTGACTAAATGGATGGTCTTTACAGGATTCCTTAATTTATTTTCTGGCTCAAACTCACCCAAAAGGCATCTGCAAATACTATTTTACCCATGTTGTTTGAATGACGGACTTTTGTTTCAAGTTATTTTGTTGTCTGTTAGTTTACATTTAATGCAATGGCTTGCTACGATCCTAAAAGTTCTTCCAAAAATAAAGAACAGAACCCGACTGTAACATTCAGGGTTCCCCAATTTTTCACTATTTGCCGCTTCAACTTCCATCTCGCTCCAGTCAAGTGACTGATATCAGTGATTGGAGTTATAAAACAAAATGCGTCTGTGTGTTTATATTTGGCAACCCTGAAGATTTAAAATGGTAAGCCATTTACAATCTCATTTCATCTTTAAATTATAAGAGAAATCATTTCATTTTAAGTTAGTTAGTTTTAGGTTTAGTTAAATTTTTAACATGCACATGAGCAGTAAGAGCCACATTTTAATGACATATGAACATAAAGAACCCCTGTCATTGTGAAAAAGTAGCAGCATTACAAATTTTAATGACTGATTATTAAATGACCCCAAACCCAAAATAAGATCCTGGTCTTACCTCATATTTAAGCCTCCTTGGATTAATATTTTGCAGCTTTTCATCATCCTGAAAACAATAAAACTAAACATCAACTGGTGATCATTAAATATGAAAATGATTGTTTAATCATACCTCATGATTACAGGAAAAGGGGAACAAACCAAATAAAACCAGGACAAATCAAAACCAGGTGGAGAAGAACCCAATTAAAAGAATTGATTGATATTAGTGTGACTGAGTCGATCCATAACCTACATAACATATTTGGGAGAATCATGCAGATTACAGAGCAGGGAAAGTCTCATTGGGGCATACAGAGCAGATGGATCCTGGTCTTACCTCGTCTGTTAATCTAACAGAGCTACTGTCGCTAACTTCTTCCTCCTCCTGCAGGGTTAAAGAGCTGAATATCAGTTCTACACAGAGAAAGACGCTTCGACTCGCAATCTGTCAGAGGACCTGCTGGATTCTCTATTCAACCTTTATGAGCTAAATATGAATTTTAGAAATAAAGTTCCAGATAACAGATGTTCAGACTAGAAAAATCTACCAGCTAGCGGTGCAGCTGGTTTGGATGCACCACCTTAAAACACCACAGGCTGAATGAAGTAAGATCTTAATGAAGTGGGTCAGTTCTTACCCTGAGAGATTCACAGGACAGAGAGAGATCAATGTTGCTGCTGCTGCCATTGAGGAGATTCATCTTCCGTAACCTTCGCTGGACTTCCTCTTCGATATATGCATTTATCCTGGTAAATAATAAAGGCGATAAAGAAGCAATGTTAGCAACAATATAAACACATGAATGAGAAATCAGTTAGTGGAAAGATGAACCCTCTATCACACCAGCAGTAGAAACAACCATGCAGCGTAAACTGAGGAGCTCTCTGAGATGTACCTGTCATCCGACAGTGGCAGTAGTGTGTTCAGACTCTGGATGTGGCTGACGGGGGAGCTGTTATGACTCGTCTTCTCGTCGCTATTAATGGAGTGAGTCCTGTTGTTTTCTTCCCCTTCACTTATCCGCTGTCTCAGCTTCTGGATCTCTCGCTCCACTCTAGAGAGAAAGAAAAACTATGAGCTCTGTTTCCTTTTGCCCATCTCTTTGGCATTTTACGTCCGATGTCAGTGTGTTTAACTCAGTAAAGCTTTGGTTAAATGAACTTATGTCAGATCTAATCTGTAAGTTTTATTTTAAGGTTCTAACCTCTGCTGGTCCAGCTCAGACCCCATCCTCGGGTTCCTGATGACCGAGCTCTTGTGCCTCTGCTCCTCAGTGTCAGGCTCCATGGAGAGACTGCGCCTCAGTGCTGAGTGTCTCCTCTCCAGCCGGACCACCGCCTGCTCCATCGCCTCCCTCTGCTGCTTATCCTTCGACTCCAGGATCTCCTTCTCCTTCCTCCTCACCTTCTCCTCCTGCCGCGCCACATTGGCTGTGAACTCGTAGGTCTCCTGGAGCTGCTGGAGCTGTTGAGCGCTGTGCCAGTGGAGGTTCAGTTTCTCCTCTTTATCCTCCAGCTCCTTCTCCACCTGGTACAGTGTGTTGTCAAGCCCAGGCGGGCTGTCGCAGTTCCCGTTGCTGCCTCCGCCGCTGCGCTCCAGCATCTCCACGGCTCTCTGCTTCTCCTCAGCCAGTGCAGGGAGGAGGCCATCGGCCACGCTGGTCAGCTGACGCTCCTTGTACTGCAGTCTGTGCTCCGCCTGTTTGACCAGTTGCTCCTCCTGGCTGACAACTGTAGCCTCCTGTGCCCCCTTTTCCTGCTCCTCTTTGAGCTGCTGCTGTCGTTCTTTGAGGCTGCGGGTGAGCATCAGCAGTGTACTACGCTCAGCAGCGACTTCTTTCTCCAGCTGCTCCTTCTGCTGCTGGAGCCCCTCCACCAGCTGGCCCAGCTCCTTTACCTGAGCCTCCTTGAAGTCGGTGTATCGTGCCTGGGCAGATCTCACGTCCTCGCTGGCATCCTCTACATCTGGCCGCTCTCCAGCCTCTTTGGCACGGAGGAGAGCTTCTCTGATCTCAGCCAGAGCTCGACGTTCCTCCTCCAGACGGCGGGCGTCCTCCCGGGTCAACAGGGTGGTGGCTGCCTCATGTTTCTCTCTCAGCTGTTCCTCAAGCCTCCCCACCAGACTCAGCTGCTCCCGCTCTTGCTCCTCCAGGCGCCGCCGCTCAGTCTCCAGACGGACCTTCTGCTCCTCGCGCTCCCTCTTCAGCCTCTCCAGCTCACGGTAGATCTCAGTCTGCTCTGCAGCCTCCTGCTGCCGCCGCTGCACCTCATCCAGCTCCTCCTCTGCGTCACCCTCCTGTTGCTGGTTCCGCTGCTGGAGGTCCCCCCCCTGGATCTCTGAGCGTCTCTCCTCCTCGAAGCGCTCCTTCTCGGCCAGGAAGTCTTGTAGGCGGCTCTCGATGTCCTGGCTGCGGCGACGGAGGTTCTCCTCTTGACGGAGGATTCGCTGCTGCACTTCCTCAGACTCCTTTCGCTGACTCTCCACCTCCTGCTGCAGGCGCTCCAGCTCTGCTTTCTCACTCTGGTGCTTTGCCTCCATCTCCTTGATCAGCCTCCTACAGCAACAACATACTCATGTTGTAGCTTAATGTAACTCCTCATATCTGCAAAACCTCAATTAAGAAAATAAAGACTTTGTACCTTTTCATCTCCAGTTTCTCCAACTCTTCTCGCTGCTGTCTCTCAAACTCCAACCTGTAAACACAAAAGCCTCCATCAGCTTCCTTTCTATTCAAAACACACAAGACACACACGGCTCACAACATTCAACACCACAACTAATGAAGTGAAAGCAGCCATCAACACAAAAAATGAAGCTTCAAATGAAATGGCAAGCAATGTGGAAAAAGCAACGATTCGTTTTCTACGGTCAGACATCAAGATGGTGGCAAAAGCAGCGGCGAGGTGACGTGCAAAATAATAATCAAAACAAACAAATGAGGGTTCAGGTTGGGAGACTGGACGAGTCAACACATGTCTGTGTGTCTAAAACGGGACAGTTAGACAGGAAGTGGACAGCTGAGTCTACCTGAGGAAGACGGGGCCCTTCTCAGTGAAGAGACTGTCGACAAGACAGGGTTGATACAGTTAATTCCAGCGGACTTTAGCCACAAAGTTTGTACAGATGACAGGAAACGAAATAATCTAACAGGCACTGAATGGGTTCTCTTCTGGACAGACAGGATGAAAAACTGCCAAACCTCTCTTTACTTTGTATATAATAATACTTCTAACATTGAATTCATTTTTACCAGATTACACTGAGAATAACAAGCTCAATTTGCCTTCAACAAGACGAAAGATGGTGGCAGTAAATGTTAGAGAAGGGACAATCAGTAGGTTTCAACCCTTTAATATTCACATCAAATTTCAGAACAATCCAGCACTTAGATATTTCAGCTGTTCCTCAGTTTCATTCAGTCTCAAGGTGGTTTTTGTCTTTTTCTAAAAACAGTTGATGCCCTTTAATGGGAAATAGAAATAAATAAGTTGTGTAGCAAACATTTAAATCGCATGACTGATCAGCTGTTTCTGCTCTGACAGTCTCCTCGTCGCTGCCATGGCTCTATAATACATCCATAAACCCTCCACAATAAGTAAATGTCATGTTTACTTCCTGTTTTCTGCTATATTTTTCACCGATTGAGTTTCCACTGGTGCTTTTTTTTCTGACTGAGAATTGGTGGCACCTATCTTGTGAACCAACTCCCAATATTCACGATACAATGGTGGATGAAAACAAACAACTTTTGTCAAATTTAAATCAAAATTCTGTTAAAATCCACAGGTTGATGTCCTGGAGTCCTGGAGAGTAGAACGAGAGGAGCAACTCTGAGGAGAAAATGTGTTGTGCAAAATGGAAATGGATCATCCTCTGAAGAGTATGAATGTTCTCAGTAAATATCATAGAAGTCAGTTCATGAGATTTTGTTTAAATGTCAGAAAAGATTCGGCCTGTTGGTGGCAGTAGAGAAAAGATCAAGGTCAAAAGGTTAAACTCATGACAATTTGTCTTCTGGGGATCATGAATGTCCAACTGTAAATGTCAACATTGCAGCTGTAACAATATAAGGCTGCTATAATTCTATACTTTTATTGTTGTCAACAAATTCCATGAAAAGAACTAAACCAACTATGTGTTTGTCTGTCCTTTGGTTCCTACTGACGACATAAATCTTAAAACATCTCACAAATAGAGCCTCTACGGCACAGAGGAAGAAGATATATCAGACACTTTACTGGTTAGTGGATTTGTTCGCTGTTGGTTTGAGTCTGCACATAAGATTTGTTGACAATAAGAAAAATATAGAATATCACCACACTTTGCTGTATTTGTTGCACCATTAGAGGCAGGACTTAAAGTCAGTATCCAGCAGGGTTTCTGCAGATCTCAAACAAAAAACCTCAAGATGTACAAATGTTCATCATTAAGTGACAAAGAGTCAAATTATGTTCAGTAAAGAGGAAGGATGGAGCAGATCATCTCATAATGAACTGAATCCATCTCTGGTGATCTTGATTAACTAGATGAGCCTCATTTGGTTTGATTAAATCTTATACGCAGTATTTTATTCTTTGTTGTTTAAATGCAGATAGCCTGACTTGAATCTAACGTCCTGATGCAAAGGGGAGATGCACTGCAGGGTCTGAGCTGATAATCGCATGCAGCTGCAGTCATTTGTGTTTTCATACACTCACCCGGGGTTGTAGAGCATCACAGTGGACAGGTTTTCACAGGACTTGGACAGATCTGTCATAGAGAGGCTGAATGTAGAGAGCAGGCCACTCTGAGGGGGAAAAAAAAGTCAGAGGGTCAACAACATCAACCAGACCGTTTCATCTGAGACCAGGTTCAGTCTAACCTCCAGCTTCTCTAAGAGACACACCCTGAGAAGATCGGGTCTCACCTTTCGTTTCTCCCTAAGCTTGGCCGCCTCCTTCGGATGGTTGAAGCGAAACATATTGGTCCTGCCGAGCAGAATAACAGCACCTGGACCACGACACAACACACAACAGAAAGTAAAAACTGTTCAGGACAGATTCCTCTTTCACTTCTGAAGATCAGACATGTGCTCAGTTCATTTTCACAGTGATGCAGCTTAAAGAGAAGCGTCATTAAATGATGAAGGTCTCACCTTGGTTGAGATGCGACGGTTCTGTCACCTGAACTCCATTAACCGAGCACTGAGCTCCGCCGAGCGGCACCAGAGTCACTTTGCCATTCTGGTTCTCAAACATGCAGTGTTCACTCTCCAGGTCCAGACCATGCAGGACTGCAGGAGGAAAAAAATAACACAGGAGAAACATGGATACCTATTTTTTATTTTGACGATGGATACCAATCATCAAATAAGTAAGAATCATCCATAGAGTACTTTACTTTAGTACAGTACTACAATACTGTATAAAAGAAGACAAAAGAAAAGTCTTAAAGTTCATGAAAATGAAGAGGTAACAGCTATGATGTAATGTCAAACATGTCTACATGTCTATATATTGTGTTGCAGAGACATCTACTGAAATTAGCATGCCAACCAGCTAGCGTCTGCCCGTACTTTCTTATGATACAACTAGTGCCTCTAGGGGCAATGGCGAGTCATTGTAGTGTTCGGTCTGCCCTCAGTCCAACATGAGGATGAAGAACTAGAGAACCAGGTGGAGCAAAGGGACAGAGCTGCTGCTAGCTGACAGACAGCTGCTGAGGCCAGGGGAGCTGTGGAGGCAGAGCCGGAGCTTCTAGAGGAATAAACACCTGCAGTCACACCAGATTCTGGTCTGATATGAAGCCAGCAGAGTTTATTTTTTAAACTTTCAGGATTAAAAAGTGGACATGTTCACTATCGTTTCTCAACTTGTCTGCAGTAGCTGTGATATTACTTCATATTTATACAAAGAACAGACAAAAAGGGTGACAGCTTGGAGAAAAGCAAGGATGTTGGATGACCTAGTAAGTGCTGAAAATATGTTCCTGTTACTCGATTCCAGTTTTACTTCACTATGAACTACGTTAGCATATCGCCCTGATTAAACCACACTCAATTCATTAAACAAGCCTTCACTTCTGTATTTCCAGTGAAATGAAATAGCCGGTTCCCCTGAAGCTTGTTAAAACTCATTCCTACAGATACAAACTCATGACAAACTCACTGATGTCCTGCTCTGTAGATGCATCCTCTCTGCCCACGTATGTCCGTCCCTCCTGAGGTGGAGAAAGGAGAAAAACAAAGAAGAGGAAGTTTGAGGACACCATGATGGGAAACGTGTGATTATTAGATGATAACTACATTTACTTTCCTGCTTCCAATAATTTCCTCCCCTCTGAAGGGTAAAGTTTTTTTTTTCTTTTCTGATATTTCAGGTATCTTCAGGTGTCTTTCAGTTTATTTATTTGACCTCTTCCACTCCACCTCTCCTTTGTGTCTTGAGGTCAGAGGACAAGGAATCCCTTTGAAAATAGCCTTGCCAGTTTGCAAATCACCTAAATGTCGCAAAAGTTGGAGTATCATTTATTCCCCATCCAAACAAGCTAGCATGACATGATTGGTATCGATGGATGCATTAGGTCTTCTAGTTTTATATAATACCAGTATTAGTCACTCGAGCTTTGAGCCCTACAGCCTCTAGACGACTGAAGAATTAAATATCATGTAATGATGTAGGAAGTTATTGAATTTCTGAGATTATTTGGCTCTCCTGAAACACTTCACCTGCTGGAGGTGAAGTGTTTCAGGTGATGTCTGACCTTTAAATGATACAGGATGATGCCGGTACTGAGAAGGTCGTCGTCAATGCCGATGAGGTGAGGCAACTCCGAGTCCAACACCACACCGATCCCCTCTTTCCTCAGCGCAAGAGTCTCCTCCTGCAGACACGTGGGTACAAATATGACATTTTAAAACTTCACTTTGTGCACAGAGATAAAAAGGTGTGATGCTCCATTTGTGTTTAAAATAACATGAAACTGAGAGCAACCAGCCAGAGGCTGTTGGTTTCTGCATGGATGATAAACAAACATGCACTCTTACCTTGAGAATATTCTGTGTCTCGTTCCATTTGTTGGTCCATTCTTTAGTCAGCTCCAGGACCTGCAAACACAAATCAGTACAACTCAACAAAAACCAAACAGAAACCGCAGGGTGACAAAAAAAAAAAAGCTCAGCAGAGCAGAGGTCAACAAAGCCACATTTCCAGTTCAAATCAACGTCAAATAAATGTCCAGTTTGGTGCTGCTGTCATCAGCCAGCAGGTTAAAATCATGTGAAAACAAATGTGAGAACAACAGCAGACATTAAACTCACTCTGGCTTCGTTCTGGTGCAGTTTTTCCTCCATACTCAGAGCAGTGGGCGAATCCAGGAGAGCAATCTGACACAAACATAAAAAACACACAGGTTAGAAACACTTTGACTGGGTAGTTTTCTTTCGACATTAATGCTGTGAATTTATTAGGATTATAATAATCACTATTGTTCAAGCTAGTTGCCTGTTACAGACACAATACAAAAGCTCATAAAAAAGATCCATCAGAATAAAATCATCAAGAACATCAAGTCAGTTTTATTATTTAAAGTGAACTCATTTCATGAGTAGGAAACATTTTATGAGCTGTGTTCATTTCGTTCTCACTTTCTCTGAACCTATTTGAATGAGTTTGAAGGCAGAGATGCAGATCCTGACACAGACTTTTACTTTAAATGCGTTCACACCTAACCTGTTTGGTTCAGATAAAACAAACCGTGGTGCCTTTGCCTAGTTAGGGCAGTTTGTCTGTGCTGGTGTGTCAGCTTCAAACTGAACCCTGCTGCAGACCAAACGACCGGACAGAGACAGGGTCATCTTGGTCCTCCTCCAAGCAGACGCTGGTGTGGTCCGTTTGAGGTGTGACCAACATATGCAGATGTTCGATTTTAAAAGACTCCTAACATATTCATCTGCTGATTGTGAAATCTATTCAGGAAACAATCTCAGTCTGTATTCATGCAAATCATTTGGTAACCATGGTAAAATGTGTGTACGTCAGAGCAGGCATGTTTCCTGATTAAAAAGGTCAAAGCTTTTAAACTGTCACTTCATTACATTTATTAAAAAGTGTGTGACAGCAATGCCTCAGTCATAAACGCGCATTATCAATAGTAATATTTCATTGCTTCATAAAGGACATAAATATACACATCAGAAACATTAAAGTGATGCATAAACTGTCACCAGAATCGGTTTTACCCATGTAAATCTTGATGAACATGTCCCCTGTCAGTCTGTATAACTTCATGTTTATTCCTCTTGAAAAGAAACCAGACTAGCATTAAAATGCAAATATTTTTCCCTTCATCCGGACTAAATGAACCAAACTACAGGTGTGAAAGCATCTTAACTCTGCCCATCTTTACTGAGCTCTGTTCTGTCACTTTGTTTACCTGGTTGCCCTGAACCAGCAGAGCTTTCAGTCGGGCGATTTCAGCCCGCAGTTCTCTGATCAGCCGGACGTTGCTGTCCTCGTTGATGGTGGGTTTGTTGATGATGTTCTTGGCCCGGTTGGCATATCTCAGAGTGCTGAGTGTCTCACCGTAGTTCACATCAGCAGGGGAAATGGCTGCGATGAGAAACAATTTTAAACAATCATTAATCACAATTAGTTGCTTTTTTTATTGAAATGTGATTTAATGTTTGCTTCTCACTGGCAATCATGATGGTTTTGGAGTTGCCGCCCAGGCTGTCTTTCAGCAGCCATGTTAGCACCGAGTCTCTGTAGGGGACAAACACTGACTTCTTCTTCAGGTTGGTGTTCACTCCGTCCTGTGACATGTCAGCTGGACAGAAAAAGGAAACATATCCTTCGGTCAACAAAACAGTCAAAATAGACACTGAAAACAGAGAAATTCAGATTATCATCTTCAGCTTCTGACCCAGAGAAGAGATGACGTTGCCCAGGGTGACTAGCGACTTGTTGATGTTTCCTCCTTCTTTGAGGCGGACGCCCGTTGCTCCCGTGGCATCAGCTCGCTCGCTGCCGGCCAGATCGACCAGGTGGATTTTACTGACCGTCTCACTTGGCATCTCTGCATCGAACTTAGCCTAAAAGAGACAGGAAGTGACACATACTTGTCACAGTTTTACTAAATATTTATGATGTGATACAAGAAGCAATTATTCAGTAAGAAATCTGTTATTTATACAAAAATAGATAGATACAATGATTCTGAATAAAATACAATATCAAGTTTTTTAACCATATCATTTCTCCAGACCTTTTTTTTGGTCAACAGAGATTATTGTAAACTATCAGTGTGATCAATGTCTGCACAGCAGGTATAGTGATATGTGATGACATAAAATCTGCATGAAAACAACGATTCACTGACCTAAAAAAAAAAAAACAAGCCTTAGGTGAAATATAATATATGTAGATATTTTAGACAAATACTAAACTGGTGTTTTCTACTTAGTCTCACATGTTCCAACACAGCAAACTTTACCAAAAAGTAACATTTTATTAGTGACATAATTCACTCTCTGATATCAGTGAACAGTTTCTGACCTGTGTGAAGTTGATGGTGAAGATGGCGTGCGAGCGGCTGCTGACGTCGTTCATGCCGGTGCTGGCAGTGGTGCGGTTGATGTTTCCGGCCTCCATCAGCTCCTCCACGTCGCTGTAGTTCTGCACCAGGTGTTTGGACAGATCTGAGATCAGGAGGGAGAGGGCAGGTTACAGGGAGTCGACAGAATTTCAAAATACTTTGATTATCACATATTTTAACCTGCTGCAAACACAAAACAACCATTCTGAGATTTTTACTTCACTGTCCCTGACACACACACACACACACACACGATCGCCAGCTACAACCAGCATAAATAAAAAAGTACTCAAACAGCCTGTCCTCAGCCAAAGAGGAGAAACATGCTTTGAAGTAATGAATACACGTGAGTTTGCCTGTAAAAAAAATGTTCTGAGTAGACAAAACATTTTCAGCATACGTGAACTTAACCACATCACATCAAACCTGACGGAGTGACGGCCAACACACATACTGCACTGAATGCGTTGCAGTATTTTAGTCCTGTTGCGTTCTCTGTGTAGCAGTCTTACCTTCTACATACGGTCCATCTTTTGGATGCTCCCTGACTCTCAGGTTGTAGGTCTGAGTGGATTTCCTCCTCAGCAGGTCCCTCACCCTCTCATTGTAGATTTCCAGGTAGCTAAATAAACCAGAAGAACACATGGCTATAATTCCAACTTAGAGGTTTGTCTGATCACAATAATGACTTTATTTAAGTGCTTTTTGGAGTCTCAAAAACAACAAACAACAGTTCCTCCTGAATATATTTCTTCCCGCTGTGAGTTGAAGCTGCGACCTGCTCTTTGTCACAGTTTAAAGTTTAAAGAGCAAGAAGAAAGATGATGGATGCTATTATTGGTCAAACTGATCAGCTAAAACAGACTGAAATAATAAAGTTCTGTCAATCCCCTAAAATCGAACCATCATTATGTCGGAAACCCTCCAACAAGCAGACAGGGTGATAGGGTGGTCAGAACATTTTGATATGAGGTTAGTCTCACCTGACTTCTGTACGAAATGAAGCTACATCCCATCGAGTCGCCTCAGAGATTCGACTGAACAAACCTTCACAGAACCTCGGGATCAGACCTGCATCTCCCTTAAACAACAATGACAAAACAAAAAGTTGTTACTACTACTACAGGCTAAAAAACAGAGAAATGTTAAATACCACAGAGATTTAGAAACATCCGTCAAGTCATATTTTCTTTTCAGCTGTTTGTTTCACTAATTATTTGCAGTGTATCATTTTTAATAAAACTTCTATTCAAAGGTGTGCATAGAAATCTAGTCTACGAAACATTCATCATATTAATTTGAAGATTCCCATGAATCACATTGCTCTTTACAGCTGTTACCATGGCAATAACAGGTGCATGATGTCACCATAAACCAAATTTTATATTGGATCTCACAGTTTCTCACCACTGAGCAAGAACAGCCAGAACTGCTGACAGTTTCAGTTTAATACTGATGTCTCTATATGACCTACATAAACTATATAAACTATATCGTTAATCTTTAATGGCAGCCACGGGGTCAAACTCAGACAAAAAACTGGTTTTGGGAGTGCAGCTCAGTCCTCAGTCCTCCTCCTCGTGCTCTTTGAACAACTTCCCTGTGTTTCCTTTGTGATCCGGTTCGTTCTGCAGATTAAGACGTTGCTTGCTAAATGCATTAGCTTCTTCCACTAGCCACCGCTGTGTATATAGTGACCTTAGACTGTCTTTTTGCCACACTTGAGTTGAAGCAGTAGGAGTGAGCTGCCTTTTCTTTTGATTTATTTTCTCCCTTTAGTTTTACTAACTGTCTTTTTGTTGTTTATTTTGGAAAAGCTAGTTTGTTTTTGTTTATACTGTTGGCCTGTGTTTACTCCAAAGACTCTCACTATAAACTGCTTGCTTTTTGACTGTTTAAACCAGTCTGGACTCCAATTTATGTTACACTCCCAAAACTCTAGACTGGGACTTAGGATAGTTTTGTCCATACAAAATGAAAGTTCCTTGTAGCTACTGTAAATGATAACCTTGCTTGTACTTTAACATTCATCAACGTCCATGTGAATTAAATCAAACTGAGAACATGAAAATGTCCTGAAAGTATCTTTGCTATGTATGATAGTAAAATAAATCTATTAATATCTTTTGGACCGTTCAGAAGCAGTCTGAGGACATCACCATCTCGTCGCTGTTTACTTGCAGCTCTTATCTCCAAACTAATCATTTGAAAATAAGACAAGGTCAGTCGAACTCAGCTGCAGCCTTCAGTGACGACTGCACCGAGCAGACAGGTCAATAGTTTGGACTCTGAAGTCTTTCTGGATAAGAGAGTCTGAAATGTAAATGTCAATGTGGAGTTTTGTCTCACTGGATTTCCCATCATGGTGTAGGACTTCCCCGAGCCAGTCTGACCATAGGCGAAGACGCAGGCATTGTAGCCCTCAAATGCAGCCTTCAGCACATCAGAGCCCAAATCTTTGAAAACCTGCAAATAAAAACAAAGATTAAGAGTTTTTGTTTCTGCTGAGATCTCTTTAAGACCTCTGTGGACGTGTTAACTGGCGCACAAGACTGCAAAACATTTTTAGATTTGAGGCCCACGTGACTCTCAGTATTGATGTTGTAGAGCTGTAATGTGATATGTCACAGCTTAGGTCATGTTAAGACTCCTGAGTAAACACACAGAGTCTATCGGCAACAAGCTGCGTAGACCGAGAACAAGAGTTTGATAAATCCTCGACCCTCTGACCTCAAACTCAAACCTTTGTTACCGCTAATCACCTAAAAAGAACAACAGGAGATTTCAAAGCAGGATTGGGAAATTATTAATCAGAATAATCCTCTGAAACAGACTGTAGTTCACTGTTACTTGCAGGTTTATTACAGTCATTACGTGCCTTATCAAGGCCTGCCATATTTTGATATTGTAAGAATGAGATAGGACACTTTGCATGTCAATGGTTCTGTTCAGAGGTTCTCGACACAGATGGAGCAGAGAGTTACAGGAATATAAGAACCATGCTGGTGGGACATTTTGAACGTGTGTACTGAGAATTCAAAATGCAAAAAGAAAAATAAACTTTATATATTTTAAAATATAAACTTTGTTGTTCCGATTTTGTTTTTATAATTTCAATTTGAGATAAACATGTTGTGAATCTTAGGGCCCATTCAGACAAGATCCAGTGCTGTGGTGAAAATGTGGGTTTTTCCATTCATCTCAGTGTGGGTAGTGCATTTTGGCTGCAGCAACCTTGCGGTGGAGAAGTTGAGCCGGATCCAAAATGCGGCCCGACATCACGCTGCTGCAGCGGCCAATCAGACGATCAGACCAGTCAAACCTCCACAGTCAGCCTGAAATGTGACTGAAACTGAGACTATCCAGGTGGATTCATGGACTAAACGCTGAAACTCTACCTGTTGTGTTCTGACTTTGTTTATTTCATGGTAAAAGACAAAGAACAAAGTTTGTTTGATTCATGTCAGTTTCATCATAGTTGAAACCTCCTCTGCTCTTTAAGATAAGATTAGATAAAACTTTATTGAACCCACAACTGGGCAATTTCACTTCTTGCAATGAATCACAAAATACGAGGTGGGCAAGAAATATAAACAGGGCCACCCTGGTGCACAAAGAAGTGGTCAGAGCTACTGTAGCTGCCTGCCACCCACGCAGCGCCATGGGAACAAAAACCCATCAGCTGATTTGTGTCAAGCACAGGTTTAATATGTTGAGAGTTGTTTATTGTTATTTACCTTTTCCTGGGAGACAAATGTGGAGCTTTTACAGTCTGTGGAGTCGTAGGAGAAGTCGTACGTAAAGGTTTTGGTTCGATCCCTCGTTGACTCACCTGAGATGCCATCGGGGATCTTTGGAGATTAGAACAAAAAAATAAATAAAATAAGAAACAACTTCAGGTACAAGGTGTCGGACAATTTTCAGCCTGAATTTCAGCCTGACTCTGAACAGCCTTTAGAAAACAAACGTACCTTCAGGTTGGTGATGGAGGTTTTGTTTCCTTCCATCTTGATGATGGGTGTTGCAGTCAAGTCCTTCTCCCTGTAAAAGATCAATAATGTTTAGGCTGTTGTTGTTTTTTTGCTTATCTCATCTCATGACATGAACACAGGACACACTTTGGTATCTGAGAACTTCATTAAGTCAGCGATTGAAAGGTTGTCACTGGAGCCAAAAGATGCATTGACCTATTCCAGACATATCGTCATCAGCATTTATGTTATCCGATATGAAGCAGTTTTATCCTTTAATACTGCAGAAAAAAACTTGTATATTGGTATATACTGGTCTCACTGCAAAGTTTATTTAGCAAAGTGAACTGTGATCTACAATCCTGTGGCAAGCAGCTCTCAACTTGAATTGGCTGACAATGTGTATATAAAATTATGTAACATATTAAAGAATATTTTACTACATTTCAGCTGCTATTTATTCTGTATCGCATAAAAACGAGTAAAATATTCAAACAGATGAAAAACGACATCAGACTGTTGGTGTCCAGCACCAAATATCTGCGATGCTGTTACTGTGTCTCCAGAAAGCACCTGGCAGATGTCAGTTAAACCAACATGAATGAACATGAATTGTATCAGCAGCAGGGCAACGTGTTTGCTCAGTCGTGGATGATCGTCTGTCTCCACCCTGGTTTGTTCAACAACATCCTTTATGTTTCAGTCCAAAGAGAGCAAGAACATGTGATGTCTGTGTGGACACTTTCAGTTCAAAAGACTTAAAAATTCAGACGTCTGTAGGGTTTAATTTTCATTCATGGTGAATTATGGGACATAAAGGTGTGTGTGATCACATAAACTGAACAACACATTACGTAACACTGTGTGCTCTCATTATGAGTCATGAGTGATATAATGGACGTTAACTCAGACACACGAGACTGCTCATAAAATGTGTTAAAGGTTGTCCAAGTTTACAGCTGAAAATGATTACCTTCATTTTTATTTAATAGACTAATAATTTAATTAAATAATTATTTGATCTTTTTCAAACTGAAAAATAAACATCACAATTTCTCAGGGTTGACTATCCAACAAAGATTACATTTACTTTCATAGAAGATAAAGAGAACTAAATAATAAGATATTTACATTTAAGAAAGTGAAACCAGTGACATGTTTGACATGTGACATGTCTTAGAAAATATTCAATAGAGAACTGAGGGAATTTACTCTCAATCTACAAACTGATTAAATAACTAAATTATTAGTTTTTCAACAAATTAAAATAACATGCTAAAAAGATAAATGACAAACAAACCCAGTTTTGGTTGTGTTGGTTTAACAAAAATAATTACAGCAGCAAAATCATTAATCAGTTAATCTTCACCAGTCAACTGATTTATAATCAAACAAATAGAAAAACAGTTACAAAAGAATACAAAATATTTGACCGTCAGTGTTTTTCCTTTTTGTGTTGGATTGAGGATGTCGGTCAGAGAAGTTAGAAGAGTAAAAATAACTTTTAAAAGGTTTACAAAGTTTGAAGAAGAAGACCGAAAAATTGTTTAGTTTAACACATAACTTCACACTGATGCACTGAGAGGTTTAGTTTAATGCTCAAGAAAGAAAGAAAAAGATGGCACAAAGACTTTTAGCTGTTTAAACTAAAAAAGAAAATGTTTTAATCTCAGTACTGAAACTTGAATATAATATTGAAAGATTTTCAACGAGTACAGCTGCAAACTGACTTAGTCAAAAAGTTAACTATCATTCTGAGTCATTTTTTTGAGAAAAAAGTGGTCCAAATTTTTCTGATTTCAGTTCCTCAAATGTGAATATTTTTGGTTTCTTTCAACCTCTAAGACAGTAAACTGAATATGTTTGGGTTGTGGACAAAACTGGACATGTGAGTTTGGACTGTGGGCTTTGATAAACAGTGTTCAAGACCAAACAACTAATCAATAATGAAGCCTTTGACACTGAGGATCATATGTGAGGTAGTGGTCGAGCAGTAAACATGTAACATTTAACATGTCTAACAGGTTTGTTTGTGAGCGGGATGACTGTTTACTCTACAAACTGTTTGTATGATGAATGTGTGTGTCCAGTCTGTCTGCTTTCTCTCCGTCTGTGTCTGAACACACCAGCTGCACCTGCTGAGCCTCTCAGGTACACACAGGTGATCTGTTTGAGTCTCTGCGTGAACACCTGCTGTCACTGCCACAAAACCACATGACTGAAGTGAAACTCCACTTCACTTTAAATAACGTTATTCCACTTTTATATCAACCTTAAAGACGCTCGCCATGAGTCCACTCATGTGATTTAAACAGCCTGACTGTCAGCGGCTACATCTGTATGACCTCAGTTAGCTTTGTAAAAAAAAAAAAAAAAAAAAAAACGACATTATGACCATACTCTGGCTCAAACATGATGGTTAACGCTAAACAACAATGTTATTGTCCTTAACTCACCGCCTGTTCATGGGCCTGACCCGTACAGCCACCCGAACCGATGCCATTGCACATCCCGCTGTTGTCCGTCCACTCCGGGTTAGTTAGCCTCACCGTGAGCGGCGCCGCTTTATAACGGCTAATCAGCTAACAGGCTAACGAGCTAGCATGAGACAACTGTGGGCAACTCTAACCCACAGCGGGATAAAGAGGGCAAAAGTCGCAAAGATAACCGACTGACTGCACACGAAATGTACAAACTAGACAGATAAACACGAGGAGAGACGCGAGTCGCCGCCGTGGACAATCGTTATCGCTGTCCGGTGACACCGCGACGCCGTCCCGGTGCGAGCCGGCTCACATCCATGGTCACTGCCTGTTAGCCTGTTAGCATGTTAGCTTTGATATGACAAAAAGAGGCAGAGAGGCATCAGCTGATGAAAACATTACAGCTGTATGGAGGCCTGGAGAAGTCAAAAGAGCTGCTGTGTCCTATACTGATACATATATTCAGACATTTTACTTCATATTAAGTATTTTTACAATGTAGTATTATTATAGAAATATATTTCTACATGTTACAAAAACTTTAGTATACAAAATAGACATGTTGAACAATAGAGAGTAGAACAGATTAGAAAACTTTTTTTCAACAAAAAGTGCCAAATCTTTTATTTTAATTTTATTTTTTTTTATCTCTACACTTTATTTTTATTATTGATCTGTGTTTATTAATTGTCCTTTTATCATTTCTTTTATTATCTTTGATTCTGTCAACATGCAGTGTCACATGTTCTTACAGTCAACAATATTTTTTTTCTTTCACACAAATTTTGTAATGAAACTACAGGCGGTGGTGGAAAGTACACTTAATCAAGTACTCTTCTAAAGTATAATGTTGAAATACATTTACTTTACTAGATAATTTCCATGCTAAACGACTAAATACTAATAATGTACTCCACTACATTTATTTGACAGCTATAGTTACTTTGCAGAAGGTTTTACATACAAAATGATACGTTAAAGTATCTGAAACATTTCTGCATTAGCACTATTTTAATTTACTATACAATACTCTAAGTACCTTTTGCATTTTTACATTTTACTTCAGTATAACTTGACTTGAAATTAAGTATTTTTACAATGCAGTATTACCATTTTAACTGTAGTAAAAAGTATGTCTTCCACCGCTGATATCAAGACCTATTGCCCTGCCACCATACCGACTTAAAAGTAATAACAGATCTTTGGAGACAGCATCAAATAAATCTGTCAAAATATGATTCATAACAATAATATTATGAACGCGTAGCCTGTAGTTCCCCTCCTGGCCGCCTGGTGGCGGTAGAGCATAAAGCTCGTTAAAGCAGCGGCGGCGCTGTTACCGGAGCCAGCAGTCTGTGTTTCCTGTTTTATATGAGCGGTGTGAGTGGTGAGGAGGTGAGTTCAACGTTTATACCGCTTTGTCTGATACTCACCTGTCTGTAGGTGTGCTGAATAACCAGGGCAGGTGCTAACTGCCTGGTGATTATATTTATATGAGAACAGTTCTATTTATATGAGAACAGTTTATATGAACAGTTAGCTGCTGAGCTAACGGCTGCTAGGCTAACGTGATGAATGGATGTAGCCAACGTTCAGCTAACGCATGCTAATGTTAGCTTCAACGGCTAGTGTAACTTATCCACACTGAAACTGCTGCAACTAAATGTCTGCATTCAGAGCTGTACATAGGTGAAAGTATTTAAATATTATCCGGAAAATGTGCTTTAATGTGTCCTGCTATTATATGTGATGCTTTTCGATCAATGTTACTGATACATTCATGTGGGTGGTTGAGCTCATTTTAACTAGTGTTTTAGTAAGGGTCATCACTGGGCACGAAGAGTATGAAAGGACAATATTTGACTGAGATGTAGTGGAGTAAAGGTGTAAAGTTGCATAATAAAAGTAGTAGTAGAAGTACATGTACCTTGAATTTATACAAGGTACATGTACTTATTACTTATACATATAAGTAGAATACTTGAGTAAATGTACTCAGTTACACTCCACCACAGACTTTAACACACCTAAACATAAAAAAATACTGAATACAAGTCCTTCCTGGGAATTCCTGGCATGATTTTCGTGGGTCCTTGAAAATCAATCATAGTTTATGAATTTGATAGTGAGCTGCGAAAGTTTTAGAAAACAGACATGGGTCATTGAAAGTGCTTAGATTTCTATGGATTAACCTTGATCCACGTTTTAACTCTGCTGCATTGGGTCCTTGAATTTGATGGATTTGGGCCTGGAAAGTTCTTGAAAAGTTGGAGATGATAACAAAGTTGTGGGATGTTCTGGGAAAATGGTACTGATCATTTGTGCCTAAGTACAGTACTTCAAATCTCATTTATTAGTGATCGGTAGCTACACTTGATTAATGGATTACAGCAGATCAAGAAGTTAACCTGCTCTTGTTTGTTTCATCAGACGCCACCATGGACATCCGACCAAACCACACAATTTACATCAACAATATAAATGACAATGTCAAGAAAGAAGGTAAGTGTGCGTTTATTCACTCTGTGTGTCTGAATTTATCATAAGCAGTCAACCTCAATGATGCCATTTGATCTAACATTGTGTTGGCCACCTATTAAAACATTTTAAAGCTGAACACGCTTGTCTGGTTCGTTGAGGATCAACAATATCAGCCCTGCTGTGCTGATGTTTTGGTTTCACTGTAGTCTGTTCTAAATTTGCAGACAGGCTGACATCAAGTTGATCAGTTGCGTTTTAATGATGTCTGACTGTTTGTGTTGACCTGGCTACTTCTCGTCTTCCTCTTGCAGAGTTGAAGCGTTCGCTCTACGCGCTCTTCTCTCAGTTCGGTCAGGTGATCGAAATCGTGGCCATGAAGACCATGAAGATGAGAGGACAGGCCTTCGTCGTCTTCAAAGAACTCACCGCCGCCACCAACGCACTGAGGCAACTACAGGGCTTCCCCTTCTACAACAAGCCCATGGTAGGCTGGGTTTTCACACCGGTCATCTGGACAGCCCTCTCTGGACAGGTCCAGACTCTAAACTGATTGATGTGCTGTTGTTTTCCAGAGGATACAGTATGCAAAGACTGACTCTGAGGTCATTGCCAAGGTGAAGGGCACGTACGGTGACAAGGAGAAAAAGAAGGACAAGAAGAAGAAAGCTCAGGAGCCACCGTCCAGCCTGATAAAGAAACCAGCAGCGGTGAGTGACACTGATCAGAGAGGCAGCAATCAGTCATGTTTTTTTTATAAGACAAAAATGTGTATTAAATGATCACAACTGTGGTTTCATATGCTTTTATTCATTAATTACAGTTATACAGAGTACGCACTGTGTGATCATGTTTCAAAGACCTTTCAAAGAATTTTTTTCTACCTTTCAGGCAGCCATTTTTCTTCTTTTTAGTACTTTATTACAGTTTTATTACAGTTAAACAGATTAAAGTTTTATCTGCACAGAAAGGCTGAATATCAGTGATTCATGGGATGCTGGCAGGATTCCCTTGGGTCCTTGAAAATCCTTGAAAGCCAGTAATTAACCTTGATCCATGTATCTAACTGTGCCGTGTTGGGCCTTGAATTTGACGGATTTAGGCATGGAAAGTCTTTGAAAAGTACTTGAATTCAATGTTTGCAAAGTTGTGAGAACAATGTCCTGTAAAAAATGGCAGATAATATATATATATATTAATAATAATAATAGTGTATCAAAAATCATTTAATGTATATTATTATGATATATACTTTTTGGTAGTCACGATATTTTGATGCTAATAGTAGCTCTTACTCAGTACTAAATATAACTTTGAACGCAGGACTTGTAATTGTAAATGTAAGAGAGTATTTCTACCCTATTGCTACTTTTACTTAAGTGAATGCAAATCTGAAACAAGATACATCTGAAAATGACAATAAACACCAGTCTATGATCATAATAGCCTAAATATGTAGTGTTTAAAAAGGTTTTACTGAGGCACTAAACACTTTAAAATAATGTGAAACTCACACTGTCTCAGAGCTAATTAAAGTTTTAATAACTGCCCATGAGCTGATTCCTCCTCGGCTGAGAATCAATGAAGTCTGGAGTGAACTTTAGACATTACTGTCACTTAACAGTCAGATTGATGGCTGTAATAACAAAAAAATAAGAAACTGCTGGAAGAAATAACGCCCAAAACCGGTTAATTTTTCACAATTTTAATCTGTGTGTGTGAAAGTAAATATGTCATTAAGTAGAAGCATGTCGGAGTGTCGCCTCACTGCAGAATAAATCAGTAGAGTAGACGGAGGTGCACATGAGAAAACAGTCAGAGCTGCTGCGTGACGCTGCTCTGTAATAACTTTTTGATTAGAGGAACAGAGGCTGAACAGTTTTTCATGCTAAAATTAAACTTCACTGCTGCACTTCATGGGAAATGTGCTTCTGTATAACTTTCATTTTGAAACTTGTGCACTAATGTTTCAGATTTTAAGACGTTTATTAAAGCTGCGTTTGGAGCCAATCTTGGTCCGGTATGATGTGAAAACTTCATACCTTCAAGGCAACAATGCTGAAAATGGATTCGGCAATGAAGTGGGCGACTTCTTGAAATGCGTATTCATCAATTTTCAATGTGGGATGAGTAGATGTAAATTTAAGAATTATTTGCCGTTTCCATCAAACTTTTCTAATGCAATACTTAAAAGTGCATCAAAATATGTTGATGGAAGAAGGGAGTGAGGTGCGGTGGTTACGATCAGCAGTGGCTACCCTGCTAAATGCCACTAAATCCTACACACTGATCCTTTGAATTGCTTTTAATTGTGATACTAAACAGAAAACATCTGTTAACATCTTTTGTGTTTTTTTTTGTTCGCAGGGAACAGCAGCACCTGTACACTCACCTGCAGTACAGGTAAGACTTATCATGATTGATAACATTTATGGACTATATATGACACTGTAGCAGCAGATGTTTTTTGCGGCTGTGACACTCAGAAGCGTTTTACCCATCAGACTTTGTTTACTTGCTCAGATTTGGTCATTTTCCCCTATGTTCATGTGCTTCTAAATATATAAATATGCTGCACAGTTAAATTGTTTCCCTTTTGGCTGTTTTTACAATCATGCAAGTTTGAACTGTTTTATTTTGACAGTTGTGGGGTTTGAAACATTGACTAGAATGGCTGCGATTAATCATATCTGTGTACTAAATGTTTTCATGATCATGTAAGCTCTTTAGTGCCTTCTATTGGCATCTGTAGGAAATCAACATAGACAAAATCAAGGCAGACTTGATTTACACATAACACAGTTTGTAGCACAAGGCATTCATATTAAAACTAATAATATAATAATTACTAATTCTATATAAGGACCATACTCGATTATCTAGCTTGCCACTTGTTTGCTGAGTGCTACAGTAGTCCAGAGATGAAAAAATGAGGCTTTACACACAGACTCGGGTGCGATTGAGCTTCATCACAGGTTAGTTGTCCAACAAATGTCAGCAACCACAACAGAAATGTTCCTCACTCGAACCAAGGGTCTAAGGACAGAGGGTGTCACTCCCTGTACGGATTGTAAAGCCCTCTGAGGCAAAATGTATTTTGTGATTTTGGGCTATACAAATAAAATTTGATTTGATTTGAAATGTAAGTCTGAAACTCTGACATTCACTGAGGTTTTTACAAAAAGTAAACCAGGTGTAGAGATCATAGCGGGAGAGGAGAGCCAGCTCACTTCTCCAATTATCAGATTCAAATCTCAGCAGCTGTAAATGGACAAATAATTTGCTTCAATCAAAACTTGCAAAACCAAATTATGGTTGTTTTGTGCAAAGAAAACACTAACTGCAAGCCAAATTGTCCCTCAGGGATATTAAATCCTTTCTCCTTGTTTGACTCTCATGTCCCGCCATTTCGTCGTGTTCAGTAGCTTGCACTGTTTATATGCAGTCACACTTGAGCTGAAAAGCCCCACAACAACGGAACACGGCACAGAGTTTGCTTGAATTCCTCATTTTGAGTCGTCTAGCGCATTCTCGCACCCCGATCCTTTTGTTTATTAACAAGTATGTCTCGCTTGGATCATATTCATCATGGGCTCAGCAGTCAGACTTGGGCCTTCAACAGATGATTGATCAGGATCTGTGTTCTCTTCTCAGGTGCCGGACAACCCACCAAACTACATCCTGTTCCTCAACAATCTGCCTGAAGAGACCAATGAGATGATGCTCTCCATGCTGTTCAACCAGTGAGTTCACACGCAGGACTGTTTTTACAGAAAGCAAATGTGTGTCTGTGTGCGTCTGTGTTTGACCGTGTTTGTTTTGGGTTTTGTCCTCCGCAGGTTTCCTGGTTTCAAAGAGGTGCGACTTGTCCCGGGTAAACACGACATCTCCTTTGTGGAGTTCGAAAGCGACACACAGGCGGGCGTGGCTAAAGACGCATTGCAAGGTTTCAGAATCACAGCAACGTGCGCCATGAAGATCACATATGCCAAGAAGTAGATCCCGGGGTTTGATCACTGGACACAAAGAGACTCTAAGTGGGAGAGGGACGGTCCCTGGATTTCCGTTGTGTTCCCAGGTCCTTTTGATTTTGTTTAAATCCTGCAGAGGTTTTTGTTTGTTTGTTTTTTAACTTTTTTTTTGTTTGGTAAATTCTGTGATCATGAATGATCATGAGGTGAAGCGAAAAAGTCCTGTATCTCGTTTTGTAAAATAAAAGCTTTTACATGATTGTTGTCTTATATGTCTTATAGTATGAATTTTCCTTCTGGCTCTTCAGGAAAGCCTGATCAGTTTTACACGGGCTGAAGACCAGAGCCGCTTCAACTTTTGATATGAATAAGAAGATAAAATGATGATGTGTTAATAAGTTGTTTTTTTTCTATGAATAGATTGTTTGTCGATCTCTAAATACTTCCCGACTTCCTGTCTGTGGCTCTCAGCTCTTTTCCCATAAATCTTTAGAATCATCTGTGAGTATTTCATCTCACAAATATCTAGTAAATCTTCAGTAATTTTCTAAAACAGCTGTTCACTGACAAAAACCAACAGGAGAAAAGAATACATTTTTGGGGGGACCATTTGCAGTGGTGTATTTATGCTTGTTTGGTGTTCTCGTGAGTACTTGTTGCAGCAGGACAGTGTGTTCATGGTAATGAAGGAGCAAACAGTGTGGCTCATTGATGTTTTTAATGGAGGAAAAGGAAGATGATACAGATGGCAAATTGCAAGGCATGGCAAGGAAAAACCATAATAACCATAACCATAATCTATGTTCATAAGGTGTCGTTCCACCACGAGTCTCTAGAACAGCTTCATTGCTTCTTTTCAGAGGTTCTTCCAGTATGTTGCACTCTAATGGAGGAATGAACAGTTCTTCCAAAAGGTATTCTCTCATTTGGTGTTTTGATGATGGTGGAGAATGCAAAACTGTGCTTCTCAAACTTTTTCATGTCCAGGATCCCTAAACCAACACAAACTAGACCACAGATTGCTATATCACAGGATTTTTGCTTTTAGATGTTTCGTTACAGGAAATGTATGAAACTCATAACCAAAATAGTCATATGAGTGACTCATTCATAACATTATGACAATAGTCTGAGATTAAAAGCTGTGCTGCATGTACATACAGAAAATCTAAGACTTCAGAGCACGTTTCAGATCTGTTTCAGTCGTATTTCTTCCTCCAGCTCTCACTGATCTGTGTAATTTCAACAGTTGGTCAATCTTTCTTCTGGCAGTGAGAACCATATTTCCTCTTGTCGACTGACAGCGACATCAGGAACGTTTTCAGCTCAAATGCTTAGAACCAGTGGAGAGTTATTGATCAGCATGCAGCTGAGCGAGCCCAGACATCAACACTTCATCACTTTGTGAACTTGTTATTACCAGGCGGATAATAGCAGGTTTGAGAATCACAAGAAAAGAAGAGGTTATTAACTGGTGGAGATGCTCACATGGAATGAGGATTCATTTAGCATGAAGTGATAGTATAGACTGGGGATGATGGCTGAATGAGCTCATTGGATTTTAGAGATGAATCTGGGGATTAAAGCCAAATGATCTTTTCGCTGCAAGATCAAATCCAACAAGACCCACAGAATGACTGAGAGCAACCTCCAGGGTTGAAACGATTGAAATAATAACCACTTCATAAAATATAATGGTATACATCGGAACACATTTTTATTATTATAATAAGGCACAACAATTGGCATCATATAAGGATGCAACACAACAACTAGAGCTATTGTGACCAAACGGCAACCTCTGTGGCTGTGAAGTGAAAAACCAACACAGACAACTCTTAAACGTCCTCTTGAAGCTGGCTACAGAACGAGTCAGTCTCCATAAGTCTCCATGTTAAAATGTCGACCTTCACAGCAGAAAGAAAAACATGTTTACAGCCTGGTACAAAAAACAGTTTTGGTTTCTATAGTTAATTTCCCTTTTCATGACAACTGTACTGAGGCTGTTTTTTAACTCACCTGTTCAAATTATATCAAAATTATGCATAATTAACAGTGTGGCCGCTTTGATTGACATGTAGGTGCCGTTACAGGTGGCCTATTTGAGCACCCAGGCATCATTCAGCACATCTCAGGTCTCCTGATGATCCACATTTTTAGAAGAAGCAGTAGTGTCAATATGGCAGAAGAGCTACAGATTTTGAGCTTCAAAATGGCTCTTTTGAAACTGACTGGAGTCACTGTTCTGATGAATTTTCTACTTTACCTGACAGAAGAAGTAAATCAATTGATACTACAGTAATGTTAGCTTTGACTTTGGACTGTGCTGTAGTGGGTGCTAATCATTTGTTGATATTAGCGGACTCCATTTCTAGGCTAATGTTAGCTAGTGTTATACACTGTTTGGAAGGCGAGGGAAGACACTCTTCCCAATTTTCACACAATTTTCTTTGGATTTTCCTGTTTTTTCAGTCCACAGACTGACTTATGTTACAACCCATTCACCCTTTCTATCCTTGAGTGTATTGTGTATTGTGTTTTGTGGCGGCAACAACATACTTTTGTATTTCTGTATTGTAAAATGAGCTACTAGAACTAATGAATTAAGTCAATAGATCTCCAATAGATTTGGAGAGACGGTTGTAACCATCTTTCGCTGTCACAACATGTTAACTCTACCTAAGTAGACCACAATGTGACTGGTTCACACAGTAGATTTGTATTTCTGTTTGCTGAGATAATTGTGGGATACTAAAAATGAAAAGTTTAAAATTATGTGTTAAAGGTTTCACGCAGGAATCAGACCTCAATCTCCTGTGTGGAGGTACTTTGACCTTTCTTAAGGGGTTCTCGTGTTGTTCCCGAGAGCTGCTAAGTTCTTTTGAAGAATTGAGTGTGCAAAATTTTACAGAAAAGAAACCCCCAATTACAAATTTCAGGAATATTTTATTGGTCTGTCAAATGAGAATGCTTTATCACCATAATATTAGTGACCATGGGACCAATAGTTTCAAGCTGAAAAATACAGCATTACATAAACAAAAGGACCTTTCTCTGACACTGATTAACGTCTCCCGTCAGTCTCCATCCACAGATAAAGCAGAAGTTGTCCCCGAGGCCTTTGTCTTGTCTGATGTGTGTCTATGAAAACAAAACCAGCAGGACCTGAGCTCTGACCTGAAGTCAGTCTGGGTTTACTCAGCTGTATCACCGCTCTGCTGTAAATGATTATTGTGGTCAGTGGTATTTTTGTACAGACGAATCCATCACAGTAGAGACCCTGGGAACAAATGATGAATGTGTACCCAAAAGTCAACATCTTATATCAACTAGACGATTACTGGGTGTGAATGTGTCTCCTGCTGTCCTGCTGCAGCGTTCATAAGAGTCACAATAGGAAAATATATGAAACAGAAAATTGATGGTTCGGGTATTTTTAGAGAAATGGTTCTCAGCCTTTATTTGTGACTCAGTGACTCACACAGTGTCTAAATAAGCACAGTGTCTGTATAGCTACAAGTTCAGCCAAAGAGTGATGTTTCTTAGGAGTAAACGCAAAGCACATCTGTCTGAAACTGATGGGAATGTCATTAGTTTTGCAGGTAATTGGTCATCAACCAAACTAAAATCATGACCTGATGGTAGTGTTAGATGGAAAGTCAGAGGACCACCAAAGTTATTACAGTTCATCCTGAGAGGATCATGTATGTCTGACTCATATTTTATGGTACTTCATCAAATATTTTGTAAAGACTCATTTCACTCAAATGTGAACCTCATGGTGGTGCTACATTAAAAGGCAGCGGACCAATAAAGTCTTTAGAATCTGTTTTACACATTTACGGCAATCTCTCCCTAGAGCCGTGCTGCTAGTATGGCTAAAAATGTTTAGTTTGAAGGTTTAAAATGAAGAAGCGTACAAACTCTTCCAGCCCTGTTGCACTGTCTGTGGTGGTTTATAGTAGGTTAAATCATGCCAAAAAAAAAAGAGAAACAACTCTGGGCTGAAGGCTTAGAAAACAGGAGCCAGACATGTGTCTTAATGTTCTTGAAGGCTGATTATGAAAAATGTAATTCTCAAACTCGACAGCTCTCTAACTCTCTGACTGGTGCCGTCATGAGAGCACAAGAACATCTGCAATTAGATTTCTGCTCAAGAAAATAAATGACCTTTCACTGAGTTTCACTTGGAATCATTCGAGACTTGGAAGTTAAGGCTTATGACTTGAGACCACTGACAGTATAAAGAATGGATCTCGTACCTGCAACATCACCATAAACGTCATACGTTGCCTGGGTGCTCAAACAGGCCGTCTGTAACAGCACCCACCTGTCAATCAAAACCAGTCACACTGTTAAGGACATAATATGGGGGCTTATGGAGAGTTCTGTAGTCAGGGTTCATATGTGATGGATAAAGGTGAACTGCTGAATGTAAAATCTGTGTAATAGAGATTTTTGACTACAACATCAAACTTTGTTCTTCATCTGAAGACTCATTCAAATAGTTAAGTGTCTTTGCGGGCTGACATTTTAGCTAATGTTAGCCCGATACAATCTGTTGTCTTACAACTCTGTAGCTAGCTTATATTAGCCTGATAAAAGGTGACTTAAAAGGTCCTTAACTCAAACTCCACTTGACCTAACCTGTGTCTTGCCTTGAAAAAATTGGCACTTTCTTGAGACTGCAGTCACACGTTTGCAGGTACCTGACACAAATAGAAGCACTCGAAGCCCAAAAGAAGATTCTCAAATCCAACACATCTCACTCTCTGCTGTTCTCCACAAATCAATGGTTGGCTTGCTGACCTACTGTACAGCACTGAACAGCAATTACAGCAACTCAAGGTTTGTTTGTTTAATGACATCCACGAATGTTGGAGAGATTACAGATACCTGAAAGAAATGGAGGCAATCCAAGCTGAAAAGAAGCATCATTTTGCTATCAAATCTGTAATTTTGTCCAGGAAAATGGTAAATGGTTGGTGGATTGAGGCCTAGCATTCATGACATTTTGCAAATAGCTACATATTTTCTGTCGATAAAAACACAACAGGTGGAGTCTTAATAAAAACAGGTTGCTCAGTAGCTCATTACGTGGGGATTTGGCTTGGAAACTGGAGGTCCAGCACAGATCACGGTATGAGAGTGTAGACTGGTAGCTGGAGAGGTGCCATCCCGTTACTCCAGTATCTCTCCACATTTACAGGTCTATAAACACTGTGTGTGTGATTGTATTTCAGACATATGTGTATATGAAAGCACTAATAAAGTAAATATTTTTGTTCTGTAAGTCAGTTAGCTACAAACCAACCACAGTGATACAGTGAAGTTCTTCCCCAACAAGCACCACAAATCCCCAGACATGATTTTATCTACTTAACTGGCTCCATTTATCCTGGTTCTCGTTTCACCAATAAATTATTAATGGACTGTTTCTGTCCTCAACTGTAATTAGTTATTTTGAAGCGGAGCTACATCAGAAAACTTTATCTATTACAGATTGAAATCCGGAGGGCAGCAACAAGATCTTATCCCACGCATCATTATTTATCACACATTTGAGCAAAGTACACTTGAAAGTTCCAGCAAGGTTGGCTTTCTTGTTTCTAACCTGTATGTCTTTGTTTCCCATTGTGATAGCTCTGGGTTATCTACCAGTGTTGTTGACTCTAAGTCAAACCAAGGAGCATCTGAATGTCCATTCACACAGGAAGAAATGACCCTGGCTTGTATGGATAGCACATAGTATTCTATATTTGGTATTCCCCACACACCTTGTTCTTTTGGCTGCTGTAATATCCGTAGTTTGGCTGTTTGTAGGTTTCCTGCCAACCCAGGTTGAACAACATCAACAGTCTGTTTCTCATCAGTGCAATGGATATGTGAAAACACATTAATAATACAGACATTTTACATAAACAAATAGAACATTTCTAGCACGACTTTATAGCCCAAGGGAGCCTATCACACACAGTGATTCCAGTGAAAAGGGAGGAGAGGAGAAATTGTTGATCTACTCGTCTAGACAAATTGATGAGCAGGAGGTAGAGCGTGTTGTCCACAAATCAGATGATTGGTGGTTCGATCCAGTCCTCCAGTCTGCAAGTTTACTTGTGCAAGATACTGAACTAAAAATTGCTCCAGATGCTGCTCCACCAGTGTGTGAATGTGTATGAATGATGAGCTCCCAAAAACTGATGAGTGGATGGCAGCCAGTGCCATCAGCGTATGAATGTGTGAATGAGATATGTAGTCTCAACGCACCTTGAGTGGTCAGAGGACTAAAAAGGCACAATATAAGTACAGTCCAGTTCTGGTGACAGGATTTGTTATTGACTATGAGTAATAACTCGGCAGCTTCATAATACACAATTTATTCAGTGCAGCATTTTTCAATATCTCTGTGTCACCAAGTCAGGCCTGCTCAGTACCAGTTCAGTCTCACAGCTCTCTGGCTCCTTCATATGATCTCTAAACGTTTGATCTTCAGGACAAACAGAGCTCGGTATACCCGGACACCTGCTCCTAATTCTGGACTGATTCTTCCAGCACCTCTGGTGTCCCACAGCGTCCTGATGCAGACTATATGATCCTAAACCTGCCCCCCCTCTGGACACGATCCGAACCTGAACTACACAAGTGGATGAATCAGAGCCGACACCGTCACACAGTGTGTGTGCGCGAGCGTGTGTGCAGTGTAGCTTTTTGCCGTGAACGCGCCTCGCGGTCTTTTAGTCATTCAGTGGAGCGGCACGCGCCGAGCAGCAGCTTTGATCAGGTCTGTATCGCAAATAATTAAATAATATTTGATTGTGTTTAAATCTGTTGCTCGCACATTTGATCTGTTTAATGTGGAGAGTCATTGACGGGCTAGGTTTTATGTTAAATGTAGATTTCGCCTTAAAACTGGATTTTTATTCTAAATGTTATTTATTGGTTGAGGTTTTTATGAAGGATGTAAACTGTCTTTTTATCTGCGTGGGTCAACACGTGCGTCCTGTAGATATATTGCGTGGTCTATTTGGTTATCCCAGTCTTATGTCTAATCCAGATGTGTTGACCAAATTGTGCACCCCAACTCAAGGGGTCATAAGTATCAATATTTTCCACTGGAAGCTGAATTAATGAAGTCTCAGTTATATAGTTACTCTATGATCCTGTAACTCTGATTCAAATGTTCATTACATGAACAGAAACCACTTACATTTATATTTAGAATGACATAAACTGGATGTTAGATAGTTTTACTTGATAGCTGTCACTGATATTTGTTGACTGTGACTATCATGCAACAACTGAAGCATCTACATTAGAGCTTAATCTGCTTATTATTTTACTGACTAATTGGTCAATTGTTTAGTCTATGAAATTGCACAGTCATTTGTACAATGTGCTTTTTTTGTTATATTCAATTTATTGTCATACATGACAATATATATTTGGTGTTTTTGGCTTGAAAATTAGTAAAAATATAAATTGATTATCAAAACAGTTGCATAATGATATCCTTTTCATCAATTAATTGACGAAATCAGTCACTGCTGCTCTAAAATGTATGAAATTAACTATATAGATAATGATATAGAATATCTATGTACAGGTCAAAATGTTAATGTAAACTGTAAACAAGGATATGGGCATGTAAGAGTGAAAGGAGTGCGTAAATGAACATTAAATGGGTGGGAACATATACTGTATGAAGATACTTTAATCATATCTTTATATACTGTGCATAGTAATGTGTATGGAAGCCCATTCGTGCCAAGATTATAAACAAATGGATGAAAAGTTAATAAAGATAGTCTCAAAACTTGCAGTTTATCCTAATGAATTATAATTAATCCTGATTATAATTATGATATAATGGATAAGAAATTTAAGGAGTAGAAATTGGGAGTAAAGTCAGAATTACAAAGCCATAATTTAGAAATTCACAAGAATTTTAATATTTATTGTCCCTAAATCGTTTTCATCTATAGTCTATGATGGCATGAAAATACTCCCATACTGGTCAGATTAATATGAAGAACCTGTGTTTTAATATGGCGTACAGTAGCTATGAATCTGTTACTGAGGAGCAGCTTAATAAACACGTCCATCGGCTGTCCGAGTGATGATTAATTGATCCGCCATGTTAAAGGATGAATTTGTCTCAAACCCTCTGAGTGTAATTTAAAAACATTGATCAGTTATGAGAGAAGTGAGGTTGACCCACTCTTTGATAAAAAAGCTCTTGTGTCGGAGCAGTAAAAGAGTTTTTCAGATGTCAGAGCTGAGATGCAACATTCCCCAACCTGTGGACAAATCTAACAAGTAGACTACATCAACACTGTAACCTAGCAACAGCGCCAGCAAAACTATGAAAATGATGCACTTAAAAACTAAGATCCAACGTCTCTGAAGTTACACTTCTACTACAAAAAGCTGTGTGTGTGTCAAACAGTAAATCTAAAGTCTATATGTGCGTGTGAGAGGCCGAAGATAGAAAGGTGACCTGTACTTAGTGCATGCTGGGATACACTCCTGTGCGTCCTTGAATAAGATGTTAAAGCTTAAGTTGTATTAGGTGTTTTTCTTATTGTTTATAAATATAATTTAAAGAACACTGAGTGAGAGGCACATACAGGATTCAAACTTTATAACACCAGGCCTTATCCGACCCAACATGCCACCCAACTCCTGATGCAAGCTGTGGTCATCTCACGGCTCAATTACTGCCTCCTGATTCGGCTTTCCTGACAGGCCTCCCAGAAGTGCACATGCTACCTTACTGCTCATCAAGCTCCACTGGATACCTGTAGCAGCCCACATTAAATTCATATTACTAATGCTCGCCTACAAAGTAGTCTCCGGTTCTGTACCTACTTACTTGAATGCCCTTATACAGGCATATGTTACCTCACGTCAGTAGCGCTTTTCCAGTTTACAACGCCTGGCTCTGCCTCCTGTACCCTCAGGGCAATCCAAACACTTTCTCGTCTGTTGTTCCCTGTTAGAGGAACGCACTTCGCACTAGAGAGGGGCGTCCCTCTCTACTTCCAAAAACTTCCTGAAGACCCAGTTCTTCAGAGAGTACCTCTTCTCCGACCACAACCAACAACTGGACATGATAAATCAGTCCCCATGTGAGTAGCACTTATTGCTGCACTAACATGTCCTTGTTGCCCAGATTGTTTCCCTTGTTGAGGCACTTTGGATAAAAGCATCAGCTAAATGACTAAATGTAAATGTTATTAATAGATTGATGGATTACAATTTTAGTTTATATGCATTTGTTTCGCATCAAACAACCCTTTATAGATACGTCTAACTTAAAGAAGAAATCCTGGACATTTGAACTATACCACAATTAGACGAACTCTTCTGCAGATCATGATTGAAACAGAACAGCCAATAAATTGACCTTCTGGTCAGAATGTTATTATTTCACATAAAACTGTCAATAAAACTGTTTTCTTTTTGTTTCCCACACCACCCTGCAGACACTCCTATCTGAGCATGTTGACCTGAGTTATCATGAGCGACCCGACCAACAGCAACTTGACTCTAGACTACTTCCTAGCCAGCGACGGCCTGGACTATGAGATTCCTCTGGACGAAATCCCGGACACCACACAGGGCCGGGCCTTCTTCGTTGCCACCATTGTCATTGCCGTGGTCCTGGTGGGCATCATGTTGGTCTGTGGAGTGGGAAACTGTCTGTTCATCGCCAGCCTCGCCCGCTACAAGCAGCTCCGCAACCTGACCAACCTGCTGATTGCTAACCTGGCCGTGTCGGATGTGCTGGTTGCGGTGGTGTGCTGCCCCTTCCTGTTGGATTACTATGTGGTGAAGCAGTTGTCGTGGGACCACGGCCTGCTGCTCTGTGCCTCCACCAACTACCTGCGCACCGTCTCTCTCTACGTGTCCACCAATGCACTGCTGGCCATCGCTGTGGACAGGTGAGTCCACCTGCTCCTCAGTATAGTCCAGGTTTAGTCTTCTGGGTTTTTAGTACTTCATGAACAGTTTTTAGTCTTCAGTCCAGATTTGAAATATTGTCATCTGAGTTTTTGTAAACTTTCCTGATGTCCGTGTGAATTGGGCATGGTTATGATCAAACATATATTATGCAGTCTGCGAACCAATCATTAACAGAATTTTAACAGAAATATCCCATAAAACCAAATTTCTCTGCTCTCAACCTACCTCAGAGTTAGCCAGAGGCCAAAGAATCTGACTTTGCTACATTTAGTGTAATAAATGAACTCATAAACTACTCAAGAACTCAAGAAAGGAAATATCCTTGCACCTGTTGTCCAGAAAAGTACAACCGTGCACCAGAATTCAGGTTTTTCTTTTTTTTTTCACCCATCTAAGATAGCTTAATTACCTTCTGTGGCAATCCCCATGAGGAAGATGAAGACCAAAAGTCGTCTGCCACGCCACTCAACTTTGATATCATTTATGTATTTTTATTATTTAGCCACTTCTCCAGAGCGTTTAAAGGTCCAGTGTGTCATATTCAGGGGGCTCTATTTACAGATCATGAAATACGGAAAAATATTCAATGAAAAATAACAATGTTTTCATCTGTGAATATGTTCATATTGAACTGTCATGTTTCTACAGTAGACCAGAAAAGACAAACTAAACACTGGCTCTAGATCGGGACTTTGGGGTTTTTCTGTGTGCTTTGCGGCCACCGTAGTTTCTCCTTAATGCTAGGTATTGCACAATTCCTCCTCACGTAAAGCTACGATATTCCCAATTTCATAAAGATTTCAATATTTTACAGAATGCTTAAGCTCAGCCTATAACTATAAAATTTAAACACCCACTATGATGAAGCATTCTGACTTTCTTTATACAACTTAATGTTGTCAAGTATTTAATCGGGGGGGTTGTCAATGATAAATCAAGCATGATTCTGTCAATGTATGGAATAATAACCTTGAGATAAACCTGATATCTGATATTAGGACATGCTGTACAGTTGATGCTGATGTAGCTGTGAATAAAAAGAAGGTGATCACTAGAAAAGATGTAGTCAGAAATGATGAACCACATCTGCTCAAGACGTCCTCCACCATGTTCTGTTATATTTACTTTATTTCTTCTACAACTGACGTGCATGTTGACCTTTTCAAATACAATTCATCAGCCACATCCATAACTGAGTCGTTTTGTCGTCTGCTCTGATGCTATTAAAAGATTTTCATAGAGATTTTATTTCTACTTGTTGCAGCTGCCAACAGCAGACAGAAACTGCTGCTGTAAACACTATGATTGCACATTTTTGATTGTGATTTGATTTTGATTATTTGTAAGTGGTTTTGTAGCCTCATCTGAGACAGCCTTATCAAATACACCGTTTGAAAACACTTCCAGATAGGTACATGAAATAAACAAAGCCAGAACACGACAGGTGAAGTATCAGTTACACTTGGAAAGTCTCGGTTTTCAGTCACATTTCAAACTGTATAGAAATAGCCAATCTTCTCAGTGATGGTCTTGTTTGTTTGCTTGTTCGCGTTTGGGTCGTATAGAATTTTTTCTGTGATAATTTAACTGTGCCCCTTAGTTAACATGGAAATTATGCATTTTTCAAGTAACAACAGTTGAAGATTTATAGCTGAAAATCTTTGTGCTTTTTGACACAATAGATCTCAGTAGATTTCAGACAGATGCAAACAAAAGTAGTTTCTCATTTCTCACCGGCGACAATGAATTTGTCAAGTCCTGAGTAGGGATGACGGTGCTCCAGGAAAAGGTCCTAGAGTTCACAGGGTCATTAAAATCAGAATGCATCATCCTTTATGAGCAAGAATGTGTTTATTGAATTTTGTGTTAGATTTATAAGTTTAAACGTAGTCAATAAATGAAAGATAAGGGGTGTCACCAAAATGAATTATTCTCCTGAGCGATCAATATCAATGATTTTCTTTCCTTTGCTATGCTTTCCTTTTCTGTCTTCATTCCTTCATCTTTTCTTCTCCATCCTCTTTCATGTCCTCCACCCACATTAACAGCACTCTTCTGTTCCTCTCATCACCTTCACGCTTAATCTTCCTGCATGTACATGACTGTCAGCTGCCACAACGCCCCTGCAGTGACCCCCAAGCGTTAGCAACATGTATGCGTGCAGAAACAGCCGAGGGTCTTGTTCTGGTTTGTTTGTGATAACCACCAACAACAGCACGACAGAAAACACACTTCCTCTCTTGCTAATTACTGCAGTGTTGTATTAGAGTAGCAAAGGTAACAAAGGACAGTTTTTAGCCACATTAACTGTGTTGTCTGTCAGTTTAACACCGAAAGCAACATTATGTAGAAATTGGTATTCTTGCAATTCAGAGCCCTCCGTTTCAGAGTTCAAAACCACTGTGATAAATATGGACAGCTGTACACCTGTATTTGTTATGATTACATTACTTATGATCAAAAACTAGCAAATCGACTTTGCTAACAGCCACGCAGACTTTACCGCCCAGCTTGGCATCTTGTCTTTGTTTAACAAGGCTCTCTCCAACGACTAAAAGTCATTCCCAGATTTACTCAGTCAGTCTTTCCTTTTCTCTTCTTAGCCTCTTCCATCAGTCCATCTTTGCTTCTGTTATGTCAATAGAGACTGCTGAGCATTACATTGCATCCTTGTGCAGCTCCGGTTCTGGCACAACACTGGCTCCACTCCCCATCAGCATTCATCCCCTCCCCTACATTTACTGTGCGTAATTAGTATGATAATTAAAAGTCCAGTATGTCATATTTAGGGGGCTCTATGTACAGAGTACGACAGAAATGTGAGTGTTACTGACTGAATCACCAGCAGTGAACTGCAGACGTTTGTTAATGAAGAAACAGGAAACAGGTAATGGTCAGTAATACTGTGCAGGAGCCTAATGGTCACTCCACATCAAACAGACTTCAGGACTCTGAGGACGATCTGACCTGAGATGATTTACATCTTGCTACAGTAAAAGCTTCTGGGCTTCCCCTCAGCTTCTGAATCAAATTCATCATCAGCTGTAGCTCACACTTTGGGACCAGCAGCTCCTCATTTATCATGGCTGACCCCTCCTATCATGTATAAATAGCATCTGTAAAGGAAAGATGGGTATTGTCTGTATACCCAGGAATGTAAAAGTGGTCTCATTGTCCCTGTTAGCCTGTTCACAGCCAAACATATGTGTCTGGTTGTGTCCTTCTCAGCACTGGATCAAGGGTACAATGCTTCTGAAGCTAATAACAGAAAATATGACATAATCCACACAAATGAGTTTTACAGTTTTTCTGGTTTGGTTCTAAAAGGACGGACAAGCAGCTGAAAATAGTCCTAAATCAGTTAAAAGATCATCTGTCTGAGGGTGTTTAACTTTAACTTTATAACTTTATAATCTAGATTATTGCTTTTTTATTACAAAGTAATAATAGTCAATTAGTCAATAATAGTCGAACACAAAATTAGTCAGCAGCAGTTTTGATAATCATTGAATTGTTTGTGTATGTTTTGGAGTATTTTTTTAGCAAATGTGGACATGAGCTGGTTTTCTTTTTATAGTTGTCTTTTGGTTTTTGGACTGTTGATCAGTACATTTATATTTTACATTTAGTCATTCAGCTGATGCGTTTATCCAAAGCAACTTACGAAAAGGGAAACAATCAAGGTACAGTGTGACAAGGTACTACTTTCATAGAATCAAGTGACAGGGGACAGATTTATCATATCCGGTTGTTGGCAGTGCTAGGAGAGGAGGTATTCTCTGAAGAGCTGGGACTTCAGCATGCATGTGCCCTGTTGGGTTGATTGAAGAGCAGGCACTTCTGGATCATCTGAAAGGGTTTCACTGTACAGGCTGTGTGAATAAACACACATTCATTGCCACTGAAGAGTCATTCTCTTGTTATTTTGCCTCCGGACTGCTCGGGCAAGTTGACAAGGCCGTTACAGTAATCAAGTCATGAGATGACCACAGCCTGTGTCAGGAGTTGGGTAGCATGTTGAGTCAGACAAGTCCTGATTTTTCTTGTGTTGTAAAGTGCAAAGCAGCACGACCGAGCAACCGAGGCAACGTGATCAGAGAAAATTAATTGGTCTTCAATCATGACTCAAGTTTCTCTCTATCCTGGTAGGGGCAATTAATGAATGAAACTAAATGCTGAAATGTTCTAATGATTTATGTAAAACTGAAAGTGTATTCTACATGAAAAACTGCCCACTTGAAAGCCTACAGAAGATACTGTATGATATAAAGACAAACGTGACCCACATTCGACCCACTGTTCTCTTTCTGTCTGCAGGTACATGGCTATCCTCTATCCTCTGAGGCCTCGTATGAAGCACCAGACGGCCTACTGTGTGATCCTGACAGTCTGGATTATCCCCATCTTCATCTCTATCCCCTCTGCCTACATGGCCTCTGAGACGACATACCCACATGTGGAAGGTCGCACCTATAAGACCTTCTGTGCTCAGATCTGGCCTGTGGACCAGCAGGTTTACTACCGCTCCTACTTCCTCCTCATCTTCGCTCTGGAGTTCATCGGCCCAGTGACCGTGATGGCTGTCTGCTACATCCAGATCTCCAGGGAGCTGTGGTTTAAGGATGTTCCGGGTTTCCAGACGGAACAGATCCGAAAGAGGCTCCAGAAGCGACGGAGGACAGTAGTGGTGCTGATTCTGGTGCTGGTTGCCTACGTGTTGTGCTGGGCACCATACTACGGCTTTGCCCTGCTGCGGGACTTTTACCCCACCCTCATATCCCGGGACAGGAACTCCCTGGTGGCTTTCTACATCATTGAGTGCATCGCCATGAGTAACGGGGTCATCAACACGCTCTGCTTTATGAGTGTCCGAAACAATAACAAGCGCCTGAAGAAGGCGGGCAAGTTTCCGCTGAGGCTGGTGACTTTTGTGGCTGCCAAGTCAGTGGATGAAGGGGAGGCACGGACCTCCTCTCTCCGAGTAACGGACATGGAGGGAGTTAGGCGGTAAAACATCTGACAGCTGAAACAGCACGCCGATCTGATCTGCTGCAGCTTCAACGTCTGCATCAATGGGGAGCACGAAGTAGGAGTTTTCAACCGATCTGAAGGTCCAGGCCTCCAATAGGCTTGGACAGTGGACGAAGTGGACATGTCGTACAGCGAGAACAGAACAGTGTTTGAAGGTCTGCTCCTGAAAGAGTTTGTGGAAATACTGGATCCAAATGCTGGTTTCACTCCAGGCAGACACACCCTTGAACTGAAGGATACATACTGCTGCTGGATAACAGGTAAAACAATAACAGACTGCAAGTTACATGTGGGGCTACTAGCACACCTGCTACTTTGGTTTATGTATGTGCAGCAGCGTAAAGTGTTAAAGGACTTAATGAAGTGTAATAGAAATCAAAGCATGTGGGAGTTACTAGATGTCTGTAAAACCGTGACAGGACACCTCAAACTGCAAACAAGGTCTTTAAAGACTTTCTATTCTGAATATTTGATCCATGAATGTTTTATATTTGTGAAACTCTCCTCGAACTGAGAGAAACTATTTAAAAATCCATGACATCATCACAATATAAAGTCTACACTGTAGACTCTACAGTCTACATTGGACTGAATAGGTGCCATCTTTGGGTTCGGTATCCGGTTCTATAATTTAAACGTGAATAAATAACGTCTCTACAAACCTACAGCTGAAGGCAACTGTGATGATCAAAATAAATCATATACGATCACAACAATGCCGTTTCAATTCAAACACCACTCTTCCTAAAAGGAAAACTGGAAAGGAGGATTGATGATCATCTGCTATCCAACATCTTCCACATAAACAACAGAAGTTATAACAGGAGTCTGTTCTGTGTAGATGTTTGGTGTCATTTGCATGAATGAGAAACCTTTTATACAGTATAAAGCAGCTGTGGTCAACAGATACTGGAAGAATTATTTATATTCATTTACAGATAAATGCAGACGGATTCACTGATGTTCCTGCTTTAAATGTGTTGATTTTTGATGCACACGTTTAATGTTTGGAGAGTGATTTGCTGTTGATAAAGTCACTAAAATGGCAGCCGTGTGAAACATACATGTTTCTCAGCACAAAGTTTAAGACACATTTCCACCAAAATACTAACAACTGGTACTATCTGCATGGAGCAAAACGTTCAGTAATGAAGAATAAAGTCGTGATATGTTCCCAGTGCTTGACAGACATCCAACGTTTTCTTCAGTTTGTGGTTGAAGGTTTGTTTTGTTGTATTTCTGCATGTCAGAACTGATGGTTGCATGTAAACAGGACACATTATCATTTTAATTAGTCGTCATGTTAATAAGTTTCTGTTAACTGTTTGAAGAGAAGAGCGTGCAAGAACAGGAGGTTTAATAAACCCATCTGTTTTACATTAAAACACTTTCTGACTGGATGGTTATTTTAATAATGGATACATTAATTACTGGTTTTAATCTCACCTGAAGCTCGTATGTGTGTCATTTTTCTTCCTTCACACTCGTATTGATTGAAGCCCCAAAGGCTTAATGATTTTTTGGTGAGGTCGTTGGTCTTTCCCAAATGTAACATTTGTCCAGTCCAGTGAACAATTTCATGAACATTGTCTCTTTTTCCTTAAAAAAATATTTTATCTATGGTATTTACCATGATGTTGGATTTCTCCAGAATCACTTAGAAAAAGAAAAACACTATCGTACTACTGACCAAGTCATCTAATTGGACAAGAGTAGTTCCTTGACTGCTGATACAGAGCAAAACATCACTATGACTTTAAACTACATGTATCACTCAACGGAGTCACAGATGTTCTAATAACTGGTAATAACTGGTGCTCCTGGATAGTCTGAGGTGCAACCTAGCGGTGTCGGATGGACGGAAACGTCCAAGAGGTGCTCTATTGGATTTAGGTCAGTGGAGCATAGGGGCCAGTCAATGGTATCAATTCCTTCATCCTCCAGGACATGCCTGAATGCTCTTGCCACATGAGGCCGGGCATTGTTGTGCACCAGGAGGAACCCAGGACCCACTACACCAGCGTAGGGTCTGACATTTGTTCCAAGGATTTCATTCTGATACCCAATAGCAGTCAGGGTGCCGTTGTCTAACCTGTAGAGGTCAGTGTGTCCTTCCAGGGATATACCTTCCCAGACCATCACTGACCACCACCAGTCATGCTGAATGATGTTGCAGGCAGCATAACGTTCTTCACGGCGTCTCCAGACCCGTTCACGTCTATTGCATGTGTTCATGTTGAACCTGCTCTCATCCGTGAAATCACAGGGCGCCCGTGGAGGCGCCATTCGAGCTCCATGGTGCCAGGGAGTGAGCACAGGGTTCACTACAGGACGTTCCTTTAATTTTTTTTTTATTTTTGAGCAGTGTAAATAACACTTGTAGAACTGTTTATAATGTATAAAAGCAATATTACACTCTAGGTTGCATGCTGTGATTAACTTCAACACAGATGTGCTGTTATTCAGTACAACATCACCATTAAATGTCATATTGCTTAAATGAATCACATACATGGAACAAGATTATAACTTCAAACAAGATCAAATTTATAAAAAAAATGTATAGAATAGGTAGATAAATGTCAATTTTTGTTCTTTTTTTCCACAATAAATACTGTAATTGAGTGTGGTGTGTGTGTGTAAGCTGTCACGGGTAATGGACACTTTCTAAAGATCCCACTGCAACCTCACAACACCATAAAATCAAGACAGGACACGCTCTGTTTTCATCAGATGTAATTGGACAATGTAAGAAAAACAGTTTAACAAACAGTAAAAATTATAAGTGCTCTACTCCTAAAACTCCTAAATTATACACTAAATACATTTACACGGACAGAATCAATCTGACAAAAAAAAAAAAAAAGGAGCTTCATCTGGAATAAAATCTAAACAAAAAAAGATCTTCCTTTAATCAGCTTGAATTATTGGTGCCCCTTGTTGTGTTTGATGTTCCCATGACAACACCTGTGGAGCCACCTGACAGCTTGCGCAGGTTGGCAGCTGGAAGCAAATGTTTAATAAACATGACCTCAGAAATGTTTAAATGGGATGTGAGTAAATGGACGAGAGGCCGCGGAGATGACACTGAGGTGCTGAGAGCTCAAAGTGCTGCTTCATTTCTCACTTCCTGTTTAGAGATTTGATAAAACCCAGAGTTTAACAGCAGACTGAGAGACGCTCAGACCTGGTTTTCTAATCCACGTGAGACGGACGGTGTTTGGATCTGTTTTCAGTGCTCATATTTGGTTTTATTTGAGGTAGCACAACATATAAAAAGGTGCAAAGGTTGGAACCTCCATTTATGGCTCCAAAAGTCCCGAAAATACAAACCTAGCAGAGGGAAGCTGGTCGTCACCGATAGTTTTTACATCAACATCAGGTGGATGAAAAGTATAAAAAAACATAACCGATGGAGTACAGGTACATTTACCATTAATCTGCCATTTACCCTTCCTAAGTCCCGTCCTTTTTTCTTTGTGCTCCAGTCGCAGTTCAGCAAACCTTTCCTGTATTCAGGTATGCTAAACAACTTCATTTTAATGATGTTTAGAACATAAGAGTGACATATACAGTGTAGAGTCACATTTTAAGTCAGCTAATTTTAGCAGAACTCTAGCTAACTAGCCAACTAATATATATCAGTTTTTAGTTAGGTAGTGCTACAGAGTACAACACATGTTAACTTGTTAGGAAAAATATGGCTAACTAGCTAGTTTGTTTATATCAGTTGTTTGTTAGCTAGCATTTTGCTAACATTAGCTAATTGACCGAGGTTTTGGCCTAGGCTTGCTGTGATTGGAGCACAGAGCAAAAAGCTGTGGGACTTAGGAAAGGTCAGTTTCTGAATTTCGTAGTTTCCCGTTTACATTCACTATCCAGCCTAAAACACTTTGACTGGCACGGGTGGTTTTTCCAAAATCTGTCAATGAGCACAACAACAGACTTACTTGAATATCTTAAAAAAAGTTAAGTGTCCTTCACGTAGCTTCACATTTAAAAAAATTCAACCTGAGAAACCATCCAGTTCTGTGACGCTAATATGACACTGGAGAAGAGGAGGTGGTGGCTGTTTCTTTCTCTGACATTTGTTGTGCTGAACACACGACAGTTCACCTACGACTGACTCGGATTACAAGATTTCGGAGCTGATTTGTCCCTGCTGACGTTGAAGTGTTGACGTTATCTGATAATTAAAAAGGCATTAAAAGCTAAGATTTTAAGATTAAGAAGCTTGTCAGTGTGTACCCGTAAACACCGGCAGTACACTCCGATCTTCAGTGTGTTTTGGACTTCTTCACCCCTGTGCGTCAGTCTCTGGGTGATTTAATCTCATTAGACTAGTGTGTCTGTGCACATGAAAACGCCACCTGCTGCAGCTTTACAACAAACGACAACAACAACAAAAAAGGGAGCCATGTCTACTTCCTCCTCTTCACAAAGGCCTTTGCTTCTTTCTGCAGCCGTTTGATGTCCTCCTTACCGCTGTCATCGGAGTCAGGAGGGATGTAGTCTGAGTCATCGCCCACGTCCTCGCTGTCATCATTAATGAAGCTGTCGTCTTCCAAGTCCTCATCTTCATCGTCATCTTCATCATCAGCAGGGGTCTTTTTGGGGATGGTACGTGTAGGGTAGGCTGCAGAAGCATAAACAGTGTGAACGGGTTTAGATCTCATTATAATCCAGTCACAGGAGACAAAAGGCTTAAAACAAGTTGAGGAGTATGTATTGATTTCTGGAGTGCAATTTAAATCAGCAGCTTGACTTCAGTAGATCTCTGGTTTACTTTTCTACATTTGTTATGAAGGAGACAAAGAGTAAACAAAGGAAGTTTGACATTTAAAATGAGGTTTGCTGCCGTCACCCAGCAGCATGTGTTTGGTTGTGTTTGTTGTTTAAGCAGCACGGTATCTAAAGATTTTCACCAACTAATTACTTTTTAGGCAGCTTGCAGTCTTTGAAAGATCAACAAATTTTGAACGAGTTACCATGAACATCAGGATGAATTCTTTGCTCAACTGTCCAAATGATGCCAAAGTGTGATCTATAAACAAATCTTTGAAGCTTACAATACCTTTACTGTGCCGTTTCTGAAAACAGTTTCATGAACAGATGCTTCAAAAAATGGTGTGGTGCTTAGAAGAGGAAAGCTGTGCAAGCTAAAGAATTTCCTAAATTGACAACTAAACTAAACTGAGAGGAGCGGAAGTAAAAAATCCAAGTTACGCAAGAACAGACTTTGGATGGCAGCATCAAGTGTCTGTTGACCTCACCTAATTTTACTGTTTGCTCTCATCCACTAAAATGATGTCCAGACTTCAGGCTTTGCAGATTGTATTATTATAGATTAATGATTGACCCAATGAATGAGGATTGTTCAGCACTGGACCAGGTTCACTACCTCCACTTCTGTTTTCTAGTTTTTACATGTTTTTAATTAAAAAAAAAAAAAAAGAAACACTAAATATGTAATAATAATGCTAAACTAGTCAAATGCATACATACATAATGCATACATAGATATAAACTGTAACACGGATTGTATTCCTTTAGTTTAATTCAAAAATTATCATTTAGCGGTTACAAAGGACAGCAGTGCCATCATCTCTGTGTGTCTTCTTCCTGTCAGTATAAACAACGGTCGAGGCGAGACACTGTCTTTAATCAGGAGACAACTGAGGCAGTGACCCAGCATAAATAAGTGTTGATGAAATGTCAGACGAAGCATCAAAATGCTAATTCTGCTCTCAGGAACAAAACGTTTATCATCAGTGCTGAGAAATGGTGTCTCGTTCAGTCTCGTTAAATGGTGTTGTGTTTTTGGGTTCACAAGGGCATTTCTCTTCTACAGAAGAGGCTGCAGAAGTGAGTCATTTCCTTAAATGACTTGAGACTCCATTGTGCAACCTGTTAACAAAACAATAAATAGGCCCTAATGTGTTTATAGAGGCTGGCCAGCTCTTGTGACAGCTCAAGTGTGCGTCAGGTGAAGGTTGAGGCTGTTGATGGAAATTTCCTTTTTGTTTCTGCTTTTTTTTTTGTGTGACTCTGACGTTTAAAGACCAGTAAATTCACATATTGTGCTTCTAACTTACATTTGTGACAATCATTTCCCAATTGATAGCACAGCCATTTTGGCGTGTTTTTCCTCCATTCCAGAGGTTCACTGGTTTTAGTTCATTTTAGCTCAATATCAAACTTGCAGGGAGTTGACACCAATGACAGTATAAAGACTGGACAGTGCCTGAGTGACGCCACCCGTAGGTTTCTGAAGCACTGTTTTGAAGCCGAAAATATGCTACGCTGGCCGCCGCCATGTTGCATGCACTGCTTCTTCCGTTTCAGCAAAGACCATTGGCAGACCTGAGGCGGGCCGAATGACGCCTGGGTGCTTGAATAAGCCATCTGTAACGGTACGTACCTGTCAATCAAGCGGACGGACGGACAACGGATGGACAGGGAAATTAGCTATAGAGACCAAAACCGTTGGCTGAACCAGGCTGCAAACATTTTATGGAGATTTATGGAGATTGACTCACTTCTGCACTTCTCATTCTGAATTTGATGCCTTCATTACATAAACGTTGGGACAGGATCATGTTTACCACCATGTTACATCACCTTTTTAACAATATCCAGTGAGCGTTTGAACTAAAGTTTTGAAAGAGAAATTCTTTCTCATCCTTGTTTGATATATGACTTCAGTTGTCGTATTTTACACTTCATAAAGCACCACGCATTTTCAAGCAGAGGGAGGACAAGTCTTTGACCACAGGTAGGCCAGGAATACCTGCACTATTTTACGACAAAGCCACACTGCTGTAACGCAGCCAGAATGTGTCTTGGCATCACTTGCTGAAATAAGAAACGAGTCTGGATACCAGCAACAGCAACGTTGCTTCTTTGGATTCACGGTTCTACAGTTTTAATATAATTAAGATCTTGCCTCATTCCTGGTCAGTCCTGAAGTGAACGTTTGACCACAGCTTCACTGTTCAGCTGCTGTATAGTGCTGCACCATTAATCTATAATGTTTGGTTATTATGGTAGGTATGGCAGGAAAAAAAAAATGAACCTGTCATAAAATAATGAAAACACATGTTCAATAACTCATAAGTCATTTTAAAAAGGCTGTATTAAATGTGTATAACCTGACCTCAGTTAATGACTTCTTCCTGCATTTTAATTAAACTTGACATCAGGACATTTTCTTTGTCATTTTGTCAGAGCAGAAAATGAGTCTGCTGATTAGAGACTCAACCAATTTTAAAGGGATGAAGACAAACAGCCTACCTGGTCTTTTTGTGTGTTTGTATTCTTTCCTGTGAAGAGGATTTTTCCTGTGAGGGAAAAAAAAGTCAAAGTCATGTTTGTTTGTTTTTTCAGTAATAAACAAGATAAATAAACAAGACGAGTAAACGAGATGAACCTCTCTCCCACTGAAGAGTGCTGAACTGGACAAAAAGAGGAGATAACAATATGAAATTTGCTCGGAGGTTAGCATGAGAGGCCTGTTAGATCTTATGATAACTTGTGAGAAAACAAGTATTTTGGTGTAAAGGTGACTCCAGCTGAATGTTCAGATTAATAGTCAATAATCTGGAGGTCATGAATATCCACAACAAAATGCAGAGTGAATGTACTCAGTAAATGTCACTAATCTGCAAATCAATGGTACATTTTTAGCCTGACGGTAGCATTGAATGAAAGGTCCCCCAACGTCAGCAGAGTTTATCATCTGGGGACCCTGATTATCCATAAGTAACTCCAGAGGGATCTGGCTATGTGACGTATTTATGACATCTTGTGTAAAAGGTTGACCTTTTGGCCTGGGGTTGGGGGTCAGGGGTGCTTCAGAAGGCTCACTGGATAACCAAACTGGAAATGGTTCATCCTCTGGAACTATACAAAGGTGACAAAATATCGAACTAACAGCACCTGTAAAAGAGCTTTCAGAGTAGCTACAGCTCCTTAAGCTTCAATAATAAAGGGGTGGACTTGAAAGCAGATGTTTTTATTTAACCACCTGTACGTGTGTTTATCTGTGTGTTAGAGCTCTCTGACACTAGAAAATGTATTTCAGTAAGTAGTTGGCTTCATTCTGTCATCAGGATTCCCATCATGCCTTCCAATGACTCTGGGGATATAATAATGACTGTCTGACCTGTAGCAATCAGTGCCGTAGGGGCACTCAGGTCGGTCTGCCTCCTCCGTCTCCTCCTCCTCCTCATAGTCGGTGTCACCAGGGTGACTGCACTCCTGGAAATGGATCGGGTTCTTCCTGAAAAAAACAAACAAACAAACAAACAAACAAACAAACAGAGAGATGATCTCACATCTTCAGCCTGCTGGAGGATGTCAGAGACGCTACACACAAAACATTTCTGCAGGACGTTTTCCTGCTGATCCTTTAGTTAAACCGCAGCAGCCAGACTGGAGCTGACTGTTCTTTTGCAGATACATTAATACTGAGAATGAAGAGCTATAATTTGAGCAACAACATGGCAACATTTTGTTAGCATGTCAAGTCAAACAGATCGTGTAAAAGTGGGAATTATAGCCTGAAATACCACAAAATCGTGAAAAGATAATTACAGTACTCGACGTGTTGTCACTTCAGAAAGGAGCAGTTCACAATTCGCAGATAAATGAACTCAGGAATGCAGAGTCTGAGTAGTATTGACCATTCATGTTGGAGCAGGTTCGTGTTGCATGCAGGTAAACACTCACTGTGGGGAGCAAATACAATGGAGCTGAATGGACTTTGCATTTGGATGATAATCACTGAGCTTGTTTCAGGTGCTTCACATCGGTAACACTTTAAAATAATGCTCAATGGTATTTTATTTGTGTCAGTTTGGAAGATTTGCAGCTCTTCCACTGCACTTTTTTACTGAAGTTATGTAAGAAAACCTTTAAAAAATTCATGTTTACCTTTAATCTTTTTGGAAATGATCTTTTATCTTAAATTTGAGGGGGAATACCTCTGAAACAAGAAGCAGAGAGCATCAGGCAGCTACTTAAAGAAGATTCTGAACCCAGTTCAGTTTTTGGCTCTCTTGATGTTCAAGTGCACTTCATCTCATCTTCGTTGGAAAATGAGTCACATCAAAGTGAGAGCCTTTTGGCACGGCTTGAAATAAACTCCCAGATACCCTTTAACTTCTGAAGAAGCTCAGCTTGAGGTAAACGTACCTGTAGCAGTCCTTTCCATAAGGACATGGCGTTCTGAGATGAGGTTTGAGCGCAGCGGCTCCTGGCACAGAGCTGCTGTTTGACCCGACAGACTCGGCTCGTTTGGTCGTTTGTCGTCCGTTTTTCATCTTCTTGTCCTCATTCTCAGGTTGCGTGCTTTCATACGGCTGCGTCATGGTGTTTACGTGAGCTGTGGAAGTCCCTCCTCCTCTTTCTTCCTCCTCCACCTCCATGGTGAAGCTGTCAGACTCATCGCTCACCTCAGACCTGTTAGATTCAGTCTGTAGACGAACCGTGGGCCGCTCTGATGGAACATCCTGGAAGTCAACAGAAACCGACAAACAAAAAGAAGTTCACTTCAGTTTAAATAGTCTATAAAGACTGCAGGAAGACTGAAATTTTGGGTACTCACTGAAAAGGCAGTAAGTTTACAGGTAAGACTGAAAAAAGGCAGAGCCTGAAGGTCTAATTCCTAGACACACAGTACTACTCGCTCACAATTGCACTCAACTGTTTTAGATGGGGCTGCTTCTTCTTCTTCTTCTTCAACATGCATCTTCCTTCTCCTCTTCTTTGGCATTTCCTGCTCGCTGAGCTCTGCCTCCTCAGGTGAGGAAGTCTTTGCAGGTTTGGCTGCTGTCCGTTTAGTGCTGGTCGACGCCGCTGCAGCTCCTTTACTTCGCTTCACAGCTGACTGAACTACAACAGGAAGAGAAATGTAATTTTTAGATGATTACACAGGAACTCCAGCCACAGTATCAGACTGGTATTGGTATCTGCAGATACTCAAGGTTGCTGTTGTATGGATCCATCCCTAGTGCTGATACACAAATCTGTTTTATGTTTTTGGACTTATGTGGAATAATTTTAACAAAGACACAGCTAGACACTGCATTTTATTTAAGCAGTCACATGACAAAAAGATTCACACAAGACTTTTTAAATGGAAAATCTTTACCTGAAAAGTAACTACAGCCGTCAGAAAAATGTAGTCAAGTAAACAGTCAAGTAGTGGATACCACACAGAATACCTGTACTTTACCAAAGTACAGTACAAAGTAGTTAATTACTTTCCCACACTGCCAACTGATGTTTCTGCCTTTCTTAAACTGACATCTTTCTCCTGAATGTCTCTCTTTAGGAAACTGGAACTTTTCCATCCATCCACTCAGCCCAGTTTAAATGCGGCTCTTAAGTGAATGGATGATCGGAGAAACTGAAAGTCCAGACAGCAGAGCAGCAGAGCTGTCTGCCTTCCTTCAGAGTAAATATTAGAGCACGGCAGTACTGAGGGGAAAACAGTGGCTGTTTATTACCATCAGACACACATGCACACACTGCTATAATTATCGAGGATGATATCCAGACAAACGCAGTTTTCCATTTATTCTCCTGTTAACTTCTCTATTGATGAAACTGATGCCTTCAGACTATGTGGCGGTCGGGTTCAATGGCTATTTAAGGTCAACCAACGTCAGCAGCGTTCAGGTGGCAGCTCTGCACAACGTCACCTGAAGACAGACTCATTCCTTCAGCAGATATTTTGTGGACTAGTGCAGCACGCAGGACTTGAACCGACACTGTACCACGGCAGCTGTGCACCATCACCACCATCATCTGCAAGTTTGATTTTCTGGCTTCACAACTGACAAAAAAAACGTTTATCAGGAGTTCAAGACTAACCACAGATGATCAGTTCGCTCCTTGGGTTTAAAAGGTCCAGTGTATCAGATTAAGGGGGCTCTATTTATGTTTTTACACCGAATCTAATCTCAAGAAAGGAGAGGGTGAGTTGAGGGGGCTGTAATCGTCACTACATCCCTCATTCTGATCCTTTAAGCTTTTTTTCCCCAACTTGATAAAAATGTAAATTTAATGTATTGCACATGTAACTTGTTCCACATGAACTCTCAGCTGTGCGACCTGCGACTTCATTCATTGCAACCAAAGACCGAAATATCAACTCATCCCTTGTGGCTCAACGTCTGCATGGAAACAACAACGTTCACCATCAGCGAAAAGACACAAAGTAACTGAGAATCTCAGGACATTCCTTTAAATACCTCAACAGAAAAAAAGTTTCTGAAAGACAGCTTTCACTGTCTGAACAAGAACATACACACGCACTTTCTCATATTCATATGGACAACATTAACTTAACACTTCTCTACCTAAAGCACTGGACATTTTTAATCCCTGGATACAAATATATGAAGACAGACACATAAAAAAAAGCAATAAATCTATTTCTACTGCAGCAAGACAGAAAACATGAACACTGTACCTTTTGGGCTGGAGGAAGAAGTGTGTGCAGCTGCCGCCATCATCCATGCAGGTAAAACTCTTCTCTTGGGTTCAGATGGAGTGACTTCACTTTGGTCATCCTCCACTTCTTTGGGTTGTGCACAGTCTCCCTATATGAAACAAAACGTTCCTCAGTTGTATTCGGTGGGTTTATATCAGAGATTGTTTGAATGAAACAGCTGCCTGCCGCAGCTGAGATTAACTCAATTAAAGTTTAGATTTTGAAGCATGAGAAAAGTTTGACAGAAATGGAAATTTCCAAGTTTCAAGTCAGAAATTTCAACTGGAAGCCCCCGATGAAGTCAGCTTTATGAGGTGGACACAACACACCAGAGTTCAGTAAAGAAAGGATCTTAATTATTGGACTCGATCCATTGACCAAATCCCAAGGATCAGCTCAGGACATTTTGATTAATATGAAAAATACTGATGCAGGGCAGGTTTAGGAAACTACTTGATATATTTAAGATCAATTCAAACCAAAGATTTGCAACAAGACAAGTTGAAACTTGCAAATACTTGCAATGGGTCGTTCTGCCAGTTTACATCAGTCCCACTAGACCAGACGTGTACCAGGTCTTTTTTGTAGCATCTTAAAATATGAAAGAAGGTAGTGATGCTGAGTTACTTGCTATTGTTGCATTTCTAGTACAGATGAAACAGTGAACAAACAAAAATAATTCTCTTTCCTCCGTCCAAAACTTGAACTTGAATTTTGACTGGTTGACGATGCTAAAAGCTGATTGGCTGTCGTGATGTGACATGCTTTATGTTATAAAAGCAGCCACTGGAGATCTGTCAAGTGGAGTTGCAATGTTGATTTGAATCAAGAATCAGAATCAGAATCAGTTGACACCGTGGCATTGTTTGAAAACAATTAAAAAACGTGAATCTTTGTTCTGTAACGGGCTTTACAGGCCCAGAAATTGTCCTTTTGTCACATGAAGAGATGAAATTGGAACTGGAAAACTGATTGTGAAACTGATTGATAACCTGCAAGGAACGTCTGTTTTGTGATGGCCCTGTGAATTTAATACCTGAAAAGTACTTTGTGATGTAAAACCTGTAAATTTAATATTATCACAAAGCAGTCGTGCTCATTCATTTGCAATGTTTCCAGAGATGAAACACAATTCATATCAGTCACATTAAACGGACAGATGACACAAAATTTCTGATAGTTGACAAAGTTGGCGTCAGATCACCAAACTTTCAAAATGTCTAAATTGTGAAAACTTCTTGCCAACAGAAGCTCGGCCCCTACCTGGACAAAGACTGACATGATAGAACTTGCAGCTCAAAACAGCGCTGCTCTTCGGCTGATTTAGTTGTGAGTTTGCAAACCTTATTTAAACTTCTGTCTGGACTGTCTGGAGTGTCGTCTTGGTTTGACAGAGCTGCTGCTGTGGGCTCCTCATCGGGGGGAGTCTGTCCAGAGTCCTGTCTGATAGGAGGAGGTGGTTCCACATCTGGCTTGTGAGAAACAGGAAGTCCTTCTTCTTCTTCCTCTTCTTCAAACATCTGACTGTTTCTATGGGAATATTTGACAAAATAACAATCAGTCTGAACAATAGAAGTTAAAACTCCTCAACAGTTATTAGAGAATTTCTGAAACAATTAACGTGTCAGAAATTCAAACTTGTGAAACGTTAATGCTGTTTCAGTATGAATTTTACATGAGTTTCGGCTGGTTAGAACAGTATTAACATTTGCTCAAGTGTCCTCTACTGCCTGTTTGATCTAAACTTCAAACAGAAGGCTTGTATGAGGACAAAGGAGGCGTAACTCATGGATAAAAGATAACCGAAGCCCAAAGACTACATAAATCAACATTCTCCCTAATGGTGGCTTTTAATTGAGTCAACAGATAACCCTCAAACCAAACCCCATTCAACTCCACGCAGTCTGTGCTGCAAAGATAAAAGATAGATAGACTTTAATTAAACAGTTGAGAGCAGCCTCTTCCGCCCTGATTGAATTATTCACGGAGACGTCAGGGGTGAGATTGCATGATTCATGATTCTTGATCTTGACACACAGCATTAACATGGAAAGGAGTATTTTTCTGACATCTTAAGTACCTTGGAGTGCGGTCTTCTCCACCCACAGCCACCACCTTGTAGGTGTACTGCCCCGGCAGCAGAGAGAACAGGTCTCCATGATGGAGAGGGTACCAGGAATCTCTCTGCAGAGGTCGAGGGTCGTCGGTGAGGGATGACTGAACAAAACACGGGTTCACGTGGGTCTAAAGATCAGAACAACAAAGAGAAAAAAATATTAAACTCCAGTAAGGACTCTACAAAGTGGCTATAATTTATATTATTATGATAAGAGTGTATGACAACATGACAGTGTGCTAGGTGTCTGAGTTTTAAAGTGAGTTTCAGCTAATTGTTTATCTGTATGGACACAACTTTACTGCTGTGGTCCACTTCACAGCGCTCTTATAGCATTGTTCTCAGACAACGCATGTAAAAAGCCACTGTACACTACCTGCTCAGCAGCAAACAGGAGACAGCTACTGTAGCTGGTGAACATCGTGGAGCATTTAGCAGCTAAGAGAATTTGTCAGCCAACAGTGGTGGTATGTAACTAAGTACATTTACTCAAGTACTGTACAAATGTGTGGTACTTTGCTTTACTAGAAGTCTTTTTACTTCTACTTCACTACATCTCAGAGGGAAATATTGTACTTCACTGCATTTATATGACAGCTTTAGTCATTAAACATTGAGGTTTGGACTGTTTGTTGGACAAACAACATTGTGAAGGTGTCACTCCGCTTCAACCAGCAACAACAGTAAAAACATTACGGCGGAGATACAGCGTTGGAGGTGGGGCTCCTTCACTGAAAGCTGCTCAGTGGCGCATTAAGCCATAAAAGCCACTTCTATAACAGAAATTAAAGAAATTACCTGGATGGATGCGTACTGCACATAAATCAGGGCCAGCTGTCTACACGGTTTGGCCACTATGTCGTCCATTACTGAGAGTTTGTTTCACACAGAAAGCAAAGCAAATTTTTGCCTGCAGTTACTTGCTCTATTAGGAGTGTGTGATATGACCAAACACACAAATGTTACAATACAGCATATTTTCTATGTTTTTTAGAATTTCATTCCTCATTTTTTATATGTATTTATATACTCAATGTTTTATAAATTGTTCATATTTCTTGTTTGTTGTATTTTCTTTATTATCACATCTTTGACCTTTGTACAGTTTTGTTGCCTCCATATTGTATTTATTTATTGCAGCTCTGTGTAGCACTATTGTCCAAGTCAAACCTCCCATCAGGGGTAAAAAGGGTTAACATATCTTAAATATTATATATAAAATGGAGGCCCATTTCTTTTAGTCTTTGCAGTTTTTCTCCTTCCATCCTTCATGATTATTTGCCGTATGGCGTTCCACAGTCAAAAGCCATTTTAACCTCTGAGTCTGGGATTTGGTTTGTACTGTTTAACATGACATAGGTGGCTAATGAGGTTAGTGGGGTTTGAGTCTGTTGTGGATACCAGTCTGTGACTGTCCTGTTCTGTGTCACATTCACTGCATCTGTGAGCATCTGTGTGACCGTATGTGCTGCAAAGCATCGTCCAAATGAAGAAAAATATTACCGTAAAGATTTGTGGCACAACAAAATAAACAATAGAGGATGATATGAAACACTTTTCTTTTATCATGCAATATATATGTTCTTATCACACAGACCAATGCTCAAGTCTACTCGTGGGATCATTACTGTAATATTTGCCCTTTAATCTGTCTTACTACAGTGATATGAGCCTAAAAATAAACAGATTTTTCTGTAACTTCAGTACAACAAATAGACCAAAAGGATGCTCAATGTATAATATTTTTACATTGCAGTATTTGTACTTTTACTATCTACTACACAACATGTTGTACTGAATCCATCTGTATAAGAACACTGTTAGAAAATGCAAAGAAGATTTTAGAGCTTCTGTTTACATTATAACACTACTTCAAACAAAACTCACCTCACAGTGCCACACATAATGATCTGTAATCACACAGTGTGTTGGGGTCACTTCTCCACACGACCTCAGTTTAATAGGTCTGCAGTGATTTATGCAATTTTAAACCGGGAACAATCGTTTGAAATCTGTGGATGATTTTTCTTTTATGCTCACAGCCCTGCAGTAAAAAACTGCCAGAAGAGGGACTCAATTAAAAAGAAAAAAAAAAAAAACTTGACAGCATTCAGATTTTCTCCATTTAATGATGCAGGTATGACGATTAAAGCATTGATGCCGTCTGAGCGCCTCGGGCTGCTCCGTGAAGAATATCCTGCGAGATCAAGAGATCACGTCGCTGATACGATTGATTTAAAATGGATGAAGTGTGTGTGACTGTGGACTGTTTATTAATTTTCTGAGGTGACGATTTTGAGACGTGTTGATGCATTAACAGCCTTTCAAGTCAATTAAACACAAATGACAATTAACTGAGGTCGGTGTGATTTATGTTTTCTAACACACCTCCATCTGACTTCTGCTGCTGCACTGACTCCATCACATAAAGATCAGTGTATTGAATGTATTTGATTACAGCAACTAATGAACAGCTGACACCCTGTTACTCTTGAAACAGCAGCGTTCAGGGAGTACTACAGCGACCAGATGTTTGAAAATTACCTGCATATTTTGTAATGTTATCTTAATTATACCTCAAAGATTTGCTCTACGGACTGCAGTGTGCTGTAGTTTTTCTGTTTCTACCCTCCAGAGAACCAAATACCAAAACACCTGTCAGTTTAAAAACTAAATAAATAAATAAAAAAATCCACTACAACCTACAACACCATGATACACCTGTGTCTCCAGCAGCTGAATCAACGCTTCTATGACAAAATGTCAATACACTGTAAGTGTTACATAGGCAAAATTTCTTCCAGGGCTATAACCTTAGATCACAGGTTCCCAGCCAATTTCCTCTTCTATCATTTGAGTAAACTCATCACTTAAAGATTACAGCACAACACCCACGCACCCACCCCCATGTTTTTAAACTGAAAGGATCCTGTATTTGTTCTGCCGTACTGACTTAGCTGTAAATTTGGCCAAAACTAACATCTGTTTCTTTATTTTAGTCTCAGCGTCGTTGCACATGATGCCACAATTGTTGATATTTTTTTCACATTTGTTTACTGAGCTTTTTATTTTTTTAATATCTTGATAAACATTTAGTCATTTAACAGACGCTTTTATCCAACGCGACATACAAAAAGGGAACAATTAAGGTACAGTACTGTAAGGACATGTTAGTGTAGCAATAAGTACTACTTGCATAGAAACAAGTGACGGGGGTTGTAGAGGGGGCTAGATTTAGCATGTCTAGTAGTTGGTAGTGCAAGGAGAGGAGGTACTCTCTGAAGAGCTGGGTCTTCAGGAGTTTTCTGATGGTAGAGAGGAACGCCTCTGATCTGGTTCCACCAACGGGCAACAACAGACAAGAAAGGTTTGGATTACCCTGAGTGTATGGGTGGCAGAGCCAGGCGTCGTTCATTGGAAGAGCAGTCATGAGGCAACATACTGTATGCCTGTGAAGTGGGTGCAGAACTGGAGAGTACTTTGTAGAATTTGTAAAAAAAAAAAAAAAAACAAAACAACAAAATATTTTTCCTGAAAAAAAATAAGTTGTGTATAATCTAAATGTGCACAGGTAGTAAAATTTTGATTTAAAAAAAGCCATAAAGGAAATGAGAGACTAGACCCTATGTACTTGCTCACAGCCAAATTATAGCCTCAATTTATTTTTTTATTCTATTAATTTAATTATTTTTATAATTGTAAATCATAATGACTGTTTAAATAAATTATATTAATTTTCCGAACAGATTATTGTTATTAATAAGGTCTCTATCAGCTGATTTTCATTAGCTGCCCTGCAAGCCTGCAGCATCATAAAGGACGTTCCCACAGGCTGTTCATCTCCTGAACTGTTCCACCTGACTGCATGGTGGGAGGCAGGCTTCTAGTTAGCTTCTAAGCTACTTTCTAAGTTTGCTGCTCATTTTGTTCTGTGCTTATTGCGTTGTTTTTAATTCCCTGTTTTTATGTACTGCACTGTGGCCCTGCAGGCACTATATATATTTCTTTCTTGCTTTTTGTATAACCTGTAAGGAACAAACTGACAATAAACTGAGGTGAGATGAAAACGTAAGCATGTCATATTATGTGATGTGATAATAAGAGAACTGAACAAACTACAACAAAATGGCATCCAGAGTTTTGCTTGAGCTTTCTGGTAGAATGAAAATGGCCTTAAATCAACCAGATGACTTTTTACAGTAACTAGATGACAGGTAGATGACAGTAGTTTGATAGTTTGGATGGACTAACTCACAGACAGAGAGCCATGCAGAGTAGACAATATTAAATAAAGATATTTTAACTTTTAAAACCGGTAGGCTGGGAAAAGGGTGACCAGTAAGCTGATGGTCATGAAATAATGAATGATGTTTAAAAATCTTTATAAAGACTAAAAACAGTCCAAGTGGGAGGACGTACCGGTTTGAGACGCAGCTCTCTGTTCAGGTTCTCCAGCAGTCCATGATGTCTGGACACTCTCTTATCATTGACCTGAGAACAGGTGGGGAAAAACAAAACATGACAAGAGCTTCAGTACAAATTCAGATATGATCTGAGGCAAAAAGAGAACAAAGACAAGTTAAAGTATTTTAATAACACCTGGATGACGGTCATTGTGGACATTCATGGTCCCCAGAGGATGCATCATAATGAGCTTGGTAATATATATATATATATATATATATATATATATATATATATGATACAAATCACACTTTGCATGTGGAACCAGTAGTTTAATAGTTTGGACGGACTATCTCACAGACAGAAAGCCATGCAGTGGAAGTAAAATCAAGCTTATCTTTTAGTAGCTGAGATTCTTCAAAGTCTCAGATGTACAAAAAAAGTAGCAATAACTAGAAAATCTAGTACACCTTGTTCCACCAGACCAGCTGCCTCCATGTTATCAGTGTGACAGAGTCCTCCAGTGGTTCAGAGGAAGACCTGCAGTTCAGCTGTAGCTCACATGTTAGCTTTATTCTTTAGGTCTGTTTTCAGGGTGAATATATGGAATGCACAGTATAACATATAATACAACATATCATTTTAGTTTAGCCTATATTGTTACCATGGAGGAAACAGTCCCAAATAAAGTTTATTCAAATGACCACAAACAAATATATTCATAAATAACCCATATAAAAATCCAAAATATGATTACCATATGCAATATATATTACACGTATGGCAAATTCAAGAGTCATGTCTATTTTTTTATAAACATAAATATTTAAGAAATAAACAAGAATATGTAATATGCTAAATTTAATAAAAGCAACATGTAATTCAGCAAAGCTCTGGCACCACATGTCTAGTGAGTGAACAGTGAGTTAGGGGACAATGTGTGAAAGTGAACTAAAGCCACAGGAGGACTCACCCGCAGTAAAGGTCCCCTGCCCACCACTGTCTCCCCGGGCGGCAGGTGGATGGGATCCCCGCCGTCCACCGGGACGAGGTCGAAGTCGGACATCTGTTCACGGGAGGCACTGGTAGAAAAATACACAACACAAACCTTTACTATTTAGTTCAAGGAAGTCTGAAAGCTACACACGGTTTATTTGGAGCATTAAATGGCGTCAAAGAGCCTCTCTGTGTTCATTCAGCTGCTGTCTGAAGGAGTAATGTTGGTATTATCTCCGAGAAACAGAAACGAAAGCTCAGCCAAACTCACAACCAGCCGTGCAGCAGTTAACTTTTACTTCTGCCTACCTGTTCTGGTGGCGAAATGTATAATTATTTGTGTGTGGGGGTTAAAACTCAAAGCAACAGGACAGAAAGAGAAGCACGTACAACTTTTTGCTGTCAGCTACACAATTCAAAACTTCCGGGATGCAACGGAGCATGCGCAGTAGACGGATAGCTCCTAACAGATTTGTGGCCTGGCCTCCCGACCGTCCTGAATTATTTCAATTTAAAATGTTCAATACGTTATATTAAATTAATATTAAGACGGTTTAATAATAAGTAGGTCGCACTCTTTAATTCGGTGTGCATGCAATATACAGTACATGACTGTAATTGATCAAAATGTCCACGTTTTCACGATTTCGCACTAATCCGTGGTCGTCGTGTGCTGTTTTCTATTGCTAAATGTTGGCTAAGAATGAAAATAGAAAATACAGTGAGTCATATATTTCATATGGTGATTAAATTATTATTTAAACAGGCTACAGTGACTTTTTGACTGTTTATTAACGTCGTATTAGTGAATTAAAGCGGTTTATCGGTCGTTTAAAGGGCGTGTGACCGTTGCGCATGCGCACCTAGTCGAAAACACGGTGACTGCTTGTGTGTGTAAACATCCGTTGAGACATTTAAACAGTCAGCTGTCAGAGAGGCACGAAGCGGCCACACTGTCGGTAAGAAACACTCATTTAAACCGCACATTTGATCGTCTTTTACTTAAATATCCTGGCAGACATTTACTACCCGCTTCCCCCTTCAATGTGAACGGTATTTGGCCTGAAAGTTGCCAAAGACCGGAGGGTTTTTCAGTCGTTGTTAGCTAACGTTAGCTAACCACGGTGCTGCTGGCCGGGGCGGAGGTGAGACTCGTGTAGCTGAACGTGAGTCCGAGCTGATTTTATTTCAGCGAGATTTACACTTTGATGGGGAAATTAAAAGCTTTGGTTCATCCATAAACCCAAAAGGAAAACAAATACTGTGAGTTTAAACTGACTGCTGTGATTCTGTCCTTTTTAATGACCTAGAAATGCGCTGATTTGAGTTGTTTCTGTGGCCAGCCTTCAACCCATGACACCCATGCTTGCGATTTAAAGTAACAACATACAGTATAATAATAAAATGAATTGTGTGAAGGAAAATATGTTCAAATACAGGCCCGGTGCTGAAGAAAGATTATTAATATCTTCAGATTTACAGTATAGTGATGTATAGTTTGAATGTTTTACTGAAATATAGTGAGTCAATATCTGTATCGCAAGTAGTGTATTTTTACTGGGTAAAAAGCCTGTTCATCACAGGCTTTTTATATTTATTATGCCTCTGTGACTGAGTTGAAGGCCGGATTAGATAGACGCACACACAGATCAGTTTCAGTTTCAGTTTCAGGTTTATTTGTCATGAGTAAGCTAACACAGGGTCAACAATACAATGAAATTTGTTTTGACAAGAGGAATCGGTCAGCTCAGCATAAGAGCACTAGATAGTGTAACAGCACTACACGTAGGATAAAAATAAGCAAAGTAAGCATTGAGCAGAGGTTGTGCAATTACGTCATGACTTGTGGTACAAAATGTCCAGAAAAACAGTGCAAAACAGTGTATGAAATATCAGGAATATACTTGAAGGTAAACTCTTCAACTGAGCAGAGAACAATTATGTTGCTGCTATGGGAGAAATAAATGTTAGAATAAAATCTAATATGAATATCTGACAAAGAAATCAATCAATAAAATCAATAAAAATATGTCATTATTGGTGAAAATAGGTGCTTGACTGCTCAGCTAAATACAATATCTCACAGTATCTAACAGTTTTATAGGTGTTCCTCTGCCATTACATCTTTTAAGTGTCAGATTCAGTGTTATGTCTCATGTTATAATTTCTTTGAATTTGCGATCTGAGATCTTTAATCACTCTGTTTTCCCAGGCTGTTTCAAACTGTTGGACACTGAGCTATTATGCAGCATGACCCCACGAGGACCTCGCCTGTGTTTTATCTCTGTGAAAGAAGACCCACCCTGACATCCACCTGTGACACCACACCTCAAAACTTTGCTGAAACCCTGCCGACAGAAATGAGCGTGAAGATCTTTGGTGAGCTGGATGCCGAGAGTCTGTGCAGCGCCTCACGGACCTGCAAGTTGTGGCATCACATCATCGACGAGAGTGACCAGCTGTGGAGGAGGCAGTGTCTGCTGGTCAGAGCCGTCTGTCAGAGGGAGGTCGACAGCGACAGGCGAAACGGCCTGTCCTGGAAGGTGGGTCCACTTTTAAGAAAAACACCCACAGAAACCTAACGATTACAAACAATCACAAAAATAGTAGACAAATATCTAAATATATACATTTCATATTAAGCATTTCATTTTAGGAATTTATATTACAGCAACATTACATAGAAAATTGACATATGGATAGCTGTACACATGTAGTTATTATGATTATATAATTTATGATAAAAAAAAAAAAAAAACTAGCAAGCTGATAGCAACAACAAAAAAAGTACTAAAAGCTCTGAGATGTAAGACAAGACAAGTATAAGATGTCAGAGGAGACTGTATTGAATTTATAAAATGTAATGTAAAGAGTGGCTGAGAAAAGGTTTAAACTTCTTTCATCCTCTCACTGCGTCCTGTTTCCTCTCTGTAGGTCACTCTGGTGAGGAACTACACGAGAAGCTGTTTGAAAAAAGACTGGCTGAGAGGTCGATACAGCCACGTGAGGTCAGCAGAGGAGCTGAGAGGCAGGAAGATGGTGCCGCTGGATGCCGAGACCTGGGGAGAGATCCTACAGGCCGAACTGGACAGATGAATGATGGCAACGTCTGCTGCCACATATTTTAATTGCACCTCAAGCACCACTGAGTGTCTGATTTTTAACTCTAATATATCTTTTTTTTAACTGTTGTTTTTTTTATGCCAATACACACAAACGATTGTACATATATTTTTTTAAGAAAAAAAGGATCATGGAGAAACATTACTGGCTGAAATGAATCGTTAAAAGTAAGCTTTTCTCATTGCTGTGATGTAAATGTGGCTGAGATGCAATAAATCACACATTTTTGAAGCTTTTGATTCAGTTTTTATTGACACCATGTCAGAGGGAACTCCATATGTTTTACCATTATTTTTGATGCTGTATTAAGACTTGTTGGAGTGTAGTGGTACAGGATATTGTAAGGTGTTTCTCTTCTTGTGTCTGCCCAGGCAACTTATGGTTTCACAGCCTATTAATCTCCTCACACTGGAAGACACACCACAGCAAAGCTGCAATACGCACAACAAAAATACAATAGTGAAGCAACACTTTTTTCAAATAACTTTTTCAAATAACTTTCTAACAAAAACTCTTGGCTAGCATAACATATTTGTCTTTATATCATGTTAGAGTCTCTGTAAAACCATCTTTCAGTGTCAAACAGAGCATAGCAGGCTTCTCCAAAAAAGAAGAGTACAGTAGAGCTTAATTTTCAGTGTTGTGACAAAAGAAAAGAAAGAAGTGCAAAAAGAAGACAGAAAAACTATACAGCAGTCAAAGGTGGACAGTGAAAGGTTTAATATATCCTTCTTAAATTATGGAGATGATGACAGATGACAGATGATGCTTACTCATGTCAACCTCCAATACATTTACATTTCGTGAGTAAATATACTTTTACTGCAACAAATGGTTCATTTTCATTATGTATCATTCTGGCATGTGGTTTAGTTTTAAATAATTAATTGATTGATCCACAAAACCTTCAGGAGTCTAATTACAAAATTACTTAATTTTTTTCATTTTTATCTTAATCTTTCAATCAATGGACATTTTTTTTTTTACCAGTCATTGCAGCTCTACCCTGTATGGTTTAATAATCCCAAACAGACGCTGGTTCTCCAGTGGGAATATTTGTTGTTTTTCTTTGTCATATAAACATGTAAAATATCTTTGAGGTTTAGACTTTTGGTTGAACGAAAGAAGCATTTTGAAAAAAAAAAAAAAAGCTTTGTGAAATGATTATTTTTTCCACAACAATTGAGTAATTCAGTAAATAATCGGTTATTTTCTCCCACAATTGGGCTTTTACTTTGAAAGACCAAACCGGAAGGCCCGTACTGTCCAGCTTGACACTGGTCCCTCCTCAGCATCACCGCATCCTCCGCCGCCTTCGCCCCCGATACGGGACTAAAATTGACCCCGTAAAACACAAAACCCGGGACAATGGACGACGTTCCTCCCATCATCAACATCTCCATCTCGCTGCGGATCCAGCCCAATGAGGGACCCGTGTTTTTTAAGGTGGACGGGACCAGGTTCGGCCAGAGCAGGACCATCAAACTGCTCACAGGCTCCAAATATAAGATCGAGGTGGTGTTGAAGCCTGGAAACGTCGAGGCCACGTAAGAAGGGATTTCATTTTAAAAAACACGTTTTTCTTATTTTCTTCATTATAAGGTCAGATACTGTGGTTCATCTGCAGCAGGAGGTTTGCAGGCTGAGCGTGCGTGTCCTTTTATTCAATCCTTGAAATGAAAAAGGCCACACGTCTATAAGGATGAGATGCATCATTAGAAATTAGAAATAAATAACGTTCATAAAGAGAAAATAAAGCAGTAATGACCGTGCACCGGTAGTGGCTCCGTGGCCTTCCTCCTGCAGCCTGCAGGCCTGCGGCATCAGATATCCGCCTGAATAAATCATGTGTGGGTCAAGTGTGATGTGTGTTTTCATCGTTGGTGGTGACAGGAAGCGTCGTTTGTTTGCTTATGTACAGACGGACACAAACAGTACATGTCGGCTATGTAGGATTAGTTGAGGTGGAGTCAGTGTGTCGAGCAGGGCGGGGTCCACATAATCAAACACAGCCTCAATGACAAGAACGAGACATCTGCAAAACCAAATGCACAAGACGATAAAATGTGATATATAAGTGGAAATATAACAAAGGTAAGCTGAAGTAGAATAAATATCAGACTGAAATAGAAGTAAAACAGATGATCTGCAGAGTTTTTACGATGGCCCCATACTGATAATTACGTTTATATTTAGCCCATAGCCTAACAAGTGTAGGACGCCACTCTATAAATATTATATAGTCATTTAGGTACTCAGGGGCTGTAAAGAAGTAGTCTGAATGTCAACTTAAAAAAAAAGTTGACTAAAATTAACTAAATGCAGCATTAGTTTGGTCTGGTGATAGAAATGCTGATGACCACGGCTGTATGAAGCTGGTAGGAGGCCCCAGAGTAAGAATCTCTCCTGATGACTATAAAATAAGACAAGATGGTGTTTTGGTAAAGAGCCCCCCAAAAACTGGCAGCTATATTAATTTATTAACCCTTAAAACTTGCAAATTTCTTAATTTGCAAAAATGTGTTGGTGGCTCTCCACTTGGAGGTCTGGGAGCCGTGCTGGTACGAGCTTTGTCCTGTTGGTAATCCAGTCTGGGTGAGTCCTCTGTAAACCTCTTTAATTCAGGTGCAGGTTCAGGTTCAGTTTACTCTGTCTTCTGAAGGACACACCTTATGGGCAGTTACTTATTACTTATTAAGAAGGTAATTGCATTACTTTACTAGTTACTCAGTAACAGAAGTACATCAGTTAATTGTGCTTAGCCTAAGTCTGTCAAGGATGCCTTACACCAACTCCAGAGCCTTTAAATGAGCAACCAGGCTACAGTTTGGAGGTATTTACTGATCATCAGAAGCTGACTGCACACAGCACTGCAGATGCACGGTCCCCAAAGTGATCCAGACGGTTCAGACACTCCTTATTTGTTTGGAAGATGCTTTTGTCCAAAGTGAAATAAGCTACAAACCATTCCAACAATTCTACCTGCCGCCGGTCGTGCAGGTCCATGCAGGTGTCTTACAGCTTAAATAAAGCATCAAAAAACTCTTTCTCTTCCTCACAGCACCATGAACATCGGAGGCATCACCTTCCCTCTGGAGCAGCAGTCCAGAGACGAAGAGTCGGTGGTTTACCACGCTCTGTATGACACTGAGGGTGTCCCGCACACCAAGAGTGGAGACCGGCAACCTGTACAAGTCAGTATGGAGGTAAGATAACAGTGTCACAGTGACCTTTGATAAGACATCTCATGGCTGTTGCTAAGAAATGCAAGCAGCGGTGGCAAGCATTTGATATTTTTAACTATATACTGATACCAATACCAGTATTGGAAATACCTCTGATATAAAATGCTATATTGGGTATCGGCGAGTATGCGAGTTAATGCACCGATCCAGTTTCACACAATTTATCGGCACCATAATGGGACCCGTTCGCCATTTTGTTTCCTGCCCTGTTCTGACTCTGATTGGCTTACCCCTGATATTCTTACCATAATCTCTATACACAGATATTTGCATACAAATGCAGAATTTAAGGGCAAGGGACCAAGATTTCAGCACTGGAAGCAATATTTGTGGTCTGAGTAGTATTGACCAGTCAGTTGTGCTGCATTGTTGGTAACAATGATCTTCTTTCTGTCCAGTTTAACAAAGCAGGAACGTTTGAGACAGTCTGGCAGGCGAAGTACTATAACTACTACAAGAGGGAGCACTGCCAGTTCGGCAATAAATTCAGCAGCATCGAGTACGAATGCAAGCCCAACGAGACGCGGACCCTCATGTGGATCAACAAGGAGGCGTTCAACTGAGTCAGCTCATCCTTCCGCTGTCCACACTCCAAATACCAAGCAGAGGACATCAGATGTACCAGGACTAACTTTGAACATCAGCATCACAATAAAAGGACAGCCTTATCTTAAAGGCGGGCATCAAGTCAGCGAGGGTCTGGTATTTGTGTTGAGAAAATAGCTGTTTGCTATGCTGGTCTTTAAGGGGGGGGGGGTTGTTTTAAAGCTGCACTCGGCAATGGTGCTTTCTGACAGCTTCACATGCCAGCTAAAGGGAATAGTTTGAAAAGCATTAGCTAATATTCAGAAATCCTACACAGTGATGTAAGTTAACTGCACACAGCACGCATGAAGATGTTTTATATCGAAGGAAACTTAAAAGGGCAGAGAAGGGAAAAGATCTGAGGTTTCAAAGTGCTGTTTCCTCTACAGGGAACACTCGTGTATCTGTGTTTTGCTCCCAAGTTTCAATTCACCCCTTACTGTGTGGGAGAGTACCTTTTAGTGATCAAACATCAAGAGAAGCGCCACATTAACAGTTTTGAGTGTAGCTTCAAAGCAGCATCGCGTAGTGTTGAAGGAACAATTGGACATTTTGTGAAACAATTTTGTGTGCCATCTTACTCACAGTCAGACGAGAATAATATTAATATAAATTTCATCTCAGTGTGTTTAGAGATATTGCTAGGATGTGTTTAGCCTAGCTTAGCTCAAAGACTGGAGGCAGGGGAAAACCTAGGCCCATTTCTGACCTCTGCCTGATACCGGTTTCAGATTAGCTATCAAGAATGCTAAGGACTACACTGTAATGAAAACCATCACAATAATAATGTTTTTACCATTTATGCATGAGATTTTTTACTCAGGTCCCAATGGGGTCACAGTGCAGCTGTGGGACTTCAGAGATGCACAAAATTGAATTGCTGAAATTCAACTGCCCTGGCCTGGCCTGGCCTGGACTTGACGTACAGGAAGAGCAGACAATTTGACTTTCCCCCCAGGAAATGCTGTCTGACCAAATCAGGTGCAGAGAAAATAGATTATCTCCAGTAAATTTAATTTTGTTAGATAACAAGCTAGTCCGTAATCTGTCTTATAGTGTGCTGGGTTTATTTAGCAATACAGTTAAGACACAACCCAAATCTGACAACCCTACTGGAGGAATGAGTCCTAAAACCCAGAGATTAGTCAGCATCTTTCTCCAGTTTTTTTTTTTTTTCATGTTTTTTGTTAGATGCCTGAAAGAAGGTCTATGCTAAATACAAATTTAGAGATTTTCATGTTTTGTTCTTGGAAATAAAACACATCAGTAAATCTGTACTGGGCACACAGACTTGAAATTTATATCAATTTTCTCATCTCACTCTGGAGAAGAAACTAAACAAGTGTAAACTCCAAAATGTTCCAAGTGTTCCTTTAAGAAGCCTTCACGTTATAAGCACTACCCCTCGATAATTAAGTTTATCACAGCACAAGTTGGGAGGTTCTGGGCGCACGTGGTGTTAGCTGAAGACCAGGATGGAAGACACCTGTGGATAGAGGAAGTATTTTACCTTATTTATTAAATGTGTGGATGTGTCTATGAGAGAGAAGAGACAGTGTATGAGAGTGTCATCATCAGTTTTGACTTTTCTTATGTGTTATGTATGTTGTGTTATTTAATGGACAAAGACACCCAGAAGACAAACACTGTATAAACTGGTAGCAGTAAGGAAATGTTACATTTCTGGCCAATTTCAGACGTCAACATTAAAAATATGTGAGTTTGGTGGAAGAAAATGTTTCAACGATATAAAACAAATTAGCAAACGTCCTGTTTCAGACCTTCAACAAACCGTACAGGTAGAAATCTGTCAAGAAGAGAAAACAGACAGAAATGTAGAGGGAGGTTAAGAAAAAGAGGTTTTCTAAAAAAAAGAACAAATCCCATGAAAAGACCAAAACCAACAATGTGTTAGTCTGACTTCAGGTCTGTAGCTACCAACTCCAGACGCACTGGTTCCAACTGGTGGCAAAATCTTTAAAAACACCTCATAAATATACAGTTCACTAGTGAAACAAAACTCAGTAATTTACATCAACAGCTACTCCCTGTAGTCTTTTAAATAATGCATTTGTTTGGGACTATTTTCAGTCGCAGATAAACACAGATTTGGTGCTGTAGGGAGTGTTATATAGTACATATATAGTATACTATGTTAGTAGACACATACACTTCTGGTTTTGGTGTTTTAATAGGATTTGTTGACAATAAGAAAAAATATATCACCAGACTTCTCCTTTAAGGCTTCAAACAGCTGTCTTTCTGCTGAAAAGGGATTTCTTCTGTCTTTGGTCTGAGACATGGTGCTTATCGCAGGCTAAAAGCTTCATTTTATGTTAGATTTGTGCCGCAGCGGGTGTTTTCCTTCTTCGTTTTCCCCTGAAGTGCATGGCTGGATTTATTTTGCCAAATATTTGTTTGTTTGTTTTGTTAGAATATCTCAATGCCTAAACCTTGCTGTTTTGTTATGTATAGAACGTAAGGGTATAAAGTGTCTTTGTGAATAAAACTGTACTCTGAACAAATATTATTACACAATAATAGTTGTAGTTATTGTAAATGTGAATATTTCAATTTTGCAGCAGTGGAGAAAGCATAAACATCCTTTACTGAAGTAAAAGTAGCAATATCACACAGTGAAAATACCTCGTTATATGTGAAAGTCCTTCATTGAAAATAATACACAATGTAAAAGTGCACCTTACGTATATAGAAAATAAAAGCACCTCTCTGCCCCTGTAAGTGTACTGTTACATATTATATTATTAGATTACCGTTACTAATGTATTCATGTGTAAATCTCATTTTAAATAATTGATAACAGACTGTTTGGTAGTTTAGTTTGTAATAATGCATCATGTTTTAGAAGATCATCAAGTTTTCCTTGTGGAAACTGAATTTGTAAAACCTATAGCTGCCAAATGAATGTAATGCAGTAAAAAGAATAAGACTCCCTCTGAAAAGTACCTTGAATATTTATTTATGTATTTAAGTATTAAATATACTTAGTTACATTCACATTGGAACTGTACAGTTTTCATGCTCTATTACTTACTACATTCATTAATGATCTCACATATAAATATTAAGATTTTAAAAGCACAACATTAAACACATTATGTAAGTACATTGTATACGTGCACTCTTATTATGTCAGCACAAACAGGGGTTAGCTTAGCAGTTACTTCAGTAGAAAACAGGATTCTGCTGTAATGAAGACATGATGATTGATGCTTTTATTGGTGATCAATGATTTGATCCCCTCAGCAGCAAGAGCCTCAGAGACAGAGAGCAAACCTGGAACCAGAGATGGTGTGTGTTTAAGATGATGGATCACTCTTTGCATAGAGAAATTAGAAAAAAAGAAATTAGAATATAAGAAATAATAACTATATAGGAATGCATTATACCACAATATCGAAATACAATTATAACAAATCTAACAAACTAAATAGTACTCAAAAAATGTGCATGATACCACAATAACAACAATATCAAATAGAAATATCAAAAGAGATATAATGTAAAAATGTGCGCATTACACTAACATCAAAATATTGCACAATTATTCTTCCATTCATGCCCTCACTGAGACTGAGAGTGCAACAGAACAAGATAATAATACATAGTATGGAAATACATGCAATGGTAACACAACACAGTTAAAAACAGTTACATTCAGGAGCGGAGTAGTTTGTAACAAATATAACAAAATAATAAGTACGTGCTTTATAATAAAATAACTATAATATAAAATAAAAATAACAAAAGCAATATAAGAAAAAATATTATATACATTATACTAATGTCTAACTATGAATACAATAATTCTTCTTGCATTCAATCTTTATTTGAATCTCAAATCTCATTTAGGGCATGCCCTTATTTCATTTCATGTTGATGATGATGTTGATATATACATATATATATATATATACACACACACATACACACATACACACACACACACACACACACACACACACACACACACACACACACACCAGGTACATCGGGTTAATTGTGGTTTCAGTTTGATTGATGAGAAGAGGTAAAAAATATTAATATTATAATGATATAAATTGAGCGCAGTGATATATGTGCTTTATTTAACAATAGCAACAATATAAAATAGAAATAACAACACGAATTATAAGAAATGTGTAAAAATATAACAATGTGATGTTATTCGCATCTGTTTTAAAATGCAACAATAGTACAATTAAGAATACTAGTTGAAATGTACAGTATAAATGCAGTGTGTTAATTGAGCCTTGGCCTCGTAAAGCTGGTAAACCCGTTCAGTAATATCCATGACTGAGGTCACATACGGGGACCAGCGTGATTCAGTGTTATTTATTATGAGTGAGTCCTCTTCACAATAGACGAGCTTTGCTTTGCACCTTCCACTCCTCCTCCTCCTCCTCCTCCTCCTCCTCCTCTCTCCCTCTTCACTCCCCTCACCACCTCTCTCTCTCTCCCTCTCTCTCGCTCTCTCTCTCTCTCTCTCTCTCTCTCTCTCTCTCTCTCTCCCCCCTCTGCGGCTCTATCTGCTGGCGCTGCAGTGAATCTCTCCCCCGCTGTCAGAAACCGTAAAGTCAGACAGCCGGTGGTCGGTATCTGACCGTTAAAAGTCATAAACCTCGTTGAAACGTCGTCTTTTTCTGGCCGTGTCGATCCGTTAACGGAGCTTTTGAATCACCCTCCCAGCAGCTAAAGACCCACTGACGGCAAAATGGTAAGATAAATACACTCTTCGTGTTTTAAATCATAATGTCAGCCTCGTTTTGTACAAACAGCTTCTCCTCCTTCGACTGTGCTGTTAGCTTCAGAACTAGCACTCCGGGCTAACCTGCTCGCGGCTGCTAGCTGCCGTTAGCACAGAGCGTAACCGTCGGTGGCGGTTTGTTTGTGACAGCGTCGGTTGATTGTTGTGTTAATTGTGCTTCTTGCAGCTGACACGCTGTCACACATTCTCGTTTGAAACCACGTCGTTGTACAGCGTGGTAGATGGTGGTCACAAAGGCTAGCGTGTGAGGAAATAGAGAAATACTGTTACGGTTTTTTGCTAGCAGGCTAGCTAGCCGGAGGAGGTGCGTCAAGTGCGCAACAAACTGACGGCGGAAGTGTCGTAACATTGTTAACAAAATAAAAGCTTAAAAAATGTTGACAGATGATCAGTATGGCCTGCATACGACTGCAGCTGACTATTAAGTCTGTAAATCTCCAAGAAATAATAGTGTTGTATCGACATATGTCTTGTTTGACAGTCCAACAACCTAAAATTTAAGGTGTTTAATTTACAATGATAGATGGATACTTTATTGATCCTGGGGAAAATTCAAGCACTCAAAATAGAGACAAAATTTTGTTATAGAAATTAGGAATAGAACTACAAATAGAGATTTAAAAAAAAAAAAAAAAAGAACTATATACACCTAAATTGGGGGCAGCAGTAGTTCAGTCCATGGAGACTTGGCTTGGGACCCGGAGGATGGCCGGTTCAGGTCCAGTAGGTCCAAAGTATGGTGGTGGACTGGTAGCTGGAGGGGTGCCAGTTCACCTCCTGGGCACTGCCGAGGTGCCCTTGAGCAAGGCACAGCACCCTCCCCGTCATAACTGAGAGGCCCGGAGGAAGAAAGAGTTTTTGGGTGTATTTGTGGAAGTAAAGCAAAGCAGGAAACCTACTTTTAGAGGCCAGAGAATATTTGACATTTTTTTTACTTGATAAATGACTCAAGATGTCAATCTTGGCTGCAACCAACAATGACTTCAAATATAGCTTAATCTGTTGATCATTTTCTTGATTAATTAACTGTTTGGTCAATAAAATGTTATGAAAAGTTGATCATTCCCAAAGCTGTTGTTTCCTCAAATTTCGTTTTTTCCACAACCCAAATATATTTAGTGTACTGTCATAGAGGACTTAAAAAGCATGTGTTTGTTTGCTGAAATCAGGACATGTTAATTGTTGGTTAATCAATTGTCAAAATAGTTAATTCAATAAATGACAATTAACTAACTGATGAATTGTTGCAACTCACTATTCTTATGCTCTGAAATTAAGATGACGTGTCAGTTTTGTGATTATATTCATTTATTGATCATTGCTCATCATGATGTCCACACATGTCAACTTAAAAGTAAGAAATGCAGCTGGTGTCTAGAAAATGAGCTCAAAATTCTCGATGCTTTGAGTTAAATGTTTCATAAGATGGAGAGCAGCAAATTCTCATTTAACAAGCTGTAACCAGAGCATGTTAGCTTTGAAAATGATTACATTTACTATAAATGATTCATATATTTGTGCTTTGGTTTTTAAATGGATTTTAATTACATCAGAGAAATTTGTTTACAGACTTGTTTTGGTTCTAAATTTTGATCTGTACAATGAATGAATGCTCTAAGGGTTACATTTTTGTAGGACCACATTCCTTACATCACATCTGCTGGACCCTTCTAAATGCTACAGACTTGAAAAGTGGTCACGCAACGTAAAGCCAGGTTTCTTCTGCAGCTCACTGTTTTATTTTGAAAAATACCGACCGGAAGTGTTGTATCTCTTACGTGAGAAATGGCAGATTCTTTGTCAGATCAGCTCTGTCGGTCTGTAAATCAGATTTTTCTCTTGTATTTTTCAGGGTTGTAGCTGTCTCACATTTAGACCACCTTCTTATTAATTCATACAGTATTGACAGTAATGTTAGTACTTAAATTTGATTATTATTATTATTATTCTAGGCATTATGAGCCATACTACATCCAAAATAAACTAAAACCCAGGTTTACTGCTCAGAAAAAACATAGAAACATGGATTTACTTATTTATCATATTTTCAAAGCCTTTGACTGTTTGCCCACTAAGCTCTCATCAAAAAGGGTAAAACAGACAGAGTAGTACTCCTGAATGCTAAATAATTAATAACAGTTATTCATTCATAACATTATATTCAATTGAATCAATAGAAGATATATATTAATAGAGTATAATCAAGTAGCAGACAGGAAATGTACAATTAGATGCAACCGTCTGGATTTGAACCACAGATGTTATGGTTGATGGTGTTTATGTCTTGGTGACAGTTTTAAGGGTTGAGCTCTCCAAACTTTAAATCAGAGGCCACGTGGACTCATCCTCTAATCCTTCATGATAATCTGTAGTTAAGTGTCATCCTTATGAAAGGCTTGTTGTTTTCTTGTTTAATTAGACAGAACAAGATAATCATACTCAGTACATAAGATAGAAGACTAAGCATGCAGGCGCAGCAGTTAAGGTGTCCCCATTTTGTGGAGGCAGATAACAGTTAGTGTGAGTGTAACACATCAGCTGATATCTGAACAAGTCATACAGATAAAGTACAGTACAGCAGCTGAGATGTGCCAATCCAGGCAGCAAATGTGATATAATTTTGGAGAGTTGGCACGCGTCAACGCTGGTAAATAGGACGGTGGTATGTTGTTGCCCTTTAGAGTTAAAAATGGATTGATGATTCCAAAATTGTGTGGACAGTGATTACCTTAGCACTGCAGCGAGCAAGAATACGCCCACACTGAGCCAGCTGAAATTGAAAACATCTTTTTCTCTCCTTTCCTGCCCTCCATACATACTGAGCTGCTGTTTCTCGTAGTCAAAAAAACAAGCTTTTCAAAAAATGATCTAGAGGGGGATACATTTTAAAATCAGGGTGGACCATAGGGCCATTTTTGTATCACAAGAATGGCATATATCATGATACAAATTGTTCTGTAAATTCAGTTAAGAAATGGTTTAAAATATGCTCCATAAAAAGAAAAAGAGCGACCCCATGAGATAACACCAGTGTTAAAAACAAGACTCATAACAGTGAATCTAACATTCCTTCAAACCGTAAGCTTTAATTTTACAAATGAGAATAATTTCAAATGTTTGAGCTTTTACACATCCACTCTCCTCTTCTGCAGGAGTTGGCAAACTATCCCAGAGGTGCATAATCTCTATAAACAGATTAACTGCTGCTCGCTAAGATTATGGCATCAAAAGCGTTGGTTTCTGATCGCAGTCGGAGTGATGGTGACCAGTCACATTTGATAGGGTTTCAGGTCGTGGTAGAAGCAGGTTTAGCAGGGTATTCCTCTCCACAGCAACATTTTCCAGCTCCTCCTGGGGGATCCTGAAGGGTTCCCAAGCAAGATAGGCCATACAATCTCTCCAGTGTGTTCTGGGTCACCCCAGGGGTTCTGCCAGTTGGACATGCCCGGAAAACCTCCAAGACCCTAAGAGACTCTTTTCGCTTAACACAACAAGAACGTGTTACTGGACAGTGTTGCACTAATACTGGGCATGTGTCAACACCCCCAAAGAATCACCATGTTAACATGGAGTCATGGTTATTAGAAATGTGAATCTTCATCGCTCAGTGATTTAAATGCACAGTCAAGTATTTGGCAGCCACCTGCCAAATACTGCTAATATCTGAAAGTTGGTACATTTCAGACAAACTAATGATTTACTATTTAATGGGCTGCTAAATTTGAATCTCAGTGGCTGAAAATGTTTCGACCCTCAGATTACTGCACGTTAACTGTTTTATCAGTTAATACAAGCAGCCAGATAAATATGAACTCCCTTTTTATTTAAAACATGCTTCAAAAACCAGACAACAGTCATATGAAAAGATATTGATTTAATATCGACGCTGTATTTGTGACCTGCAGTCTTCAGCTTGTCTTCTTCAGTTGTCTGACAACAGAGTCATTTCTGTAAGTGACAACAGCTAAGTTATGAATACTCTGTCTGATGGACAGCGTGACAGTCTAACGCCGCCTTTGCTTCTGCACACATTTGGTTTGAAAAGTTTCAGTCCTCTTTAGCTTAATTAGAAAGATCTCTGAATGACGATATGGCAGAAATGATTGTCATGATAATTGTTATCCATATTAATTACTATCAATATTTTATCACAGAATTATCACATTATCACAGAAGAATGCCATGATAATGATAATAATAATAAACTATAAATTTTACATAAAATAGGATAACATAATGTAAACATTCAACTTTGCAAACATGATTTAGTAAAATTATAAATAAATCAACCATAATGTATATTTAGTGATAAAAGAATATATTGTATCTAAATGTAAACCTTTAACTTTGCAAACTAGCTTATCTGCCTTAACAAAACAATACTAGTCAGCTTGTAGCTTATTGAAATAATGGCGTGGTCGCTGTGATGGAACGATCTCAGGTGGCAGAAAAGATAGTCGTGTTTCCTTTCTTGGTTGGCACTGACTGATGGATATATTTTACAGACTGTCTGAATCTGTGCTACCTTTAATATTACCTTTTAATATCGTGTTACTTTTTTCTCAACAATTTCCTCATCTTAAGAGGATAACGAGTTCACTTATAACGAGCTCTGTATGGCTGTAAAACAAAGTGGATGTGAATGGAGGGGTGGCAGCAAGTTACTGTGAACAGGGTGGCTGAAGTTTATGCTCTGCTTGTTCAACATGTGTTTGATATATTGATCATATGGTCTCCCTTTTGTTGTACTTTTGTTGCTAGTTGTACTAGCATTATCATCATTAACGCCAGTAAAATATAAAATCTGCTCCCACTTTAACGTCCATGTTCTTCACTGCATGTACTCGACTGACTGGCTGTTGTGTTAGATATATCCATATTGATAAAAACTATCCAAAGTTTATCGCCATTATTGACACAAATTTTTTATTAGAGTGCCATATCGAGATCATTTTATTGCCCTAATGAAGACCTGAGTCAAAGGAAAATATACAGATGCTGAACCACCAGGCTGTGCCGGACTGCAAAATTATAATCTGTTAATGTTACAGACACTCCAAAAGTGCATGAACTATGTCTGAGGATTTATTTTTTTAATGTAGCTCTCAAACAGTTTCAGTGCTTAAAACTTATTTAAAAGCCGCATTAGAGACTCGCCGGCTTAACGTACGACAGCACCCAAACAATCCAAATGTAATGAAGCTAAAAAGGAAACATCACGTCGTGTACTATCCCCATGTGACGTCTGTGATCAGAGCCAAGTTTGTGTTGGGATGTGTCTGAGTGTCTGACAACAAGCTGGAACAGACCTCACTGAGGATGTTTGAGTGTTTGCTAGAGTAATCAAAGAAACCAAATCAACTCTTCAGTCAGTAAAACTCACAAACAGTGATTCAACAGTGGTTGAGGAAAACCAAACAGACTTTCTGGAGCTCTGTTGTGTTTTGATGCAACTTTGCAGAAAAGTATTCAGGATCCAACCACACAAGATTTCTCTTGTTTGATATATTCACATATTTCAGTGTAGATGATGGTCAGGTCAGGTGAACTTAAATACCTCTTCATCAACACCAGTCATGTTCAAAATGGGTTAATTTCAGTTAACTGCTTGTGGCACAAACTGGATGTTTCAACCATTTATCGGTTACTTTTAGCTATTTAGACATTTTTATCAGCACTATAAATTATAACATCTGTTCTGTAATTTAAAACAATATAATAAACAAATATCCCTCACTGGTATCTGGTATCTCACTGGTATAAGTTATTTTGTTCAAGACAAAGTCCCAAATATTCGCTATTTTCAGCTTCTAAATTGATGATTTGCTGTTCTTGTTTTTGATTTTGTGTGATTGTCAGCCTAATATTATAGGATTTGGGTCTAGACCTGTTCTATATGGAAAATGTCATAAGACAACTTCTGTTATGTTTTGACACTATTTAAATAAAACGTTAATGGAATTGAATTTAGACTGTTAACTAGCTAATGTAAGTAGAGATCCAGCAGAAACATCTGGTGAAGACAGAATATTTCACTGAATTAAATTGTTTAATAACCTATTAATAACAAAGAGACCCAGAAATCAGCAGTGTTAAGCAGCAGCCTTCTCAATCCCCTCAGACCAGATCATCAGTGGTATGTGCTTGAAGGTCGTATAAACCTTACATATGACTGTGTGATTTAGAGTCGCCGTGTCCCGTTAAAGCTGCAGCCTCGTTGGAGCAACCTGGTTCAATTTTTGGAAGTCCTCGAGAGACGAGACGAGGCAAATCAAGGAGACACTTTGGCCTGGTTTTCAGAGTCCAGATCATTCTGTCGCTCATGAATAATGAACACTAACAATTGGCCAGGAACACAGACTACAAATTCTTTCTACAATTATGGAGAGCTGTTTCTCACCCAACATCAGTGATTTAATATAATATAATTGCACATCTACACATGCATTCAGGCTGAGAGACAGTTCTATTCTTCTATATAAAGCATTTTGTTCCCTTTTTGGTATACATAATTATATTTTTTTAATCAGATACCTAAGTGTTTATCGTCAATATTCTGTCTTTTTCAGGGAAATGAAGCCAGTTACGCCCTGGACATGTGCTCGCACTGTAAGTATCAAAGAATATCACCACATGGCATGACATGAAACACGGTCAGTGACTGTTTAATATCCTTGTGTGTTTTTAGGGTTCATTATTTTTAAAAACACAAAAAGCAGTTTGTCATCTATATTAGGTTTGTATATGAAAAAGTTGAGGAATCATTTTTTTTCTTGTCAGAATTGTTCATGTTGTTTCAATATCTGAACTAATGCAATACTTGAGGTTTGTTATTGATACACTACCAGAATTATACTTTTAAAAAGACATTACTTTAAGAATATTCTTACATAAACTTTTTTTATTCAAGCATTTTATTAGCAGTAAAAGCAAAACCTGTCAGATGTCAAACAGTAAATGGAATAATATACAGCATCTTTCTGGATCAATCAGGACAAATAATACTCCTTCCAATACACAATATAAACAGAACTCAAAGTATTAAAGTTCGACACGTGGCATGATTGTTTACTGATCATCAGAGGAAAAGTCACACGTGTTCATGCAGAGTTTGCGATCTGATGGTGGCTGGTGATAGATGTGAACATCACCACATGCTGCACCTTCCTCTGCAGGCCTCTGCCGGCAGTCTGACCCAGACTCCCAACACTGTTGGGCTAAAAATGCCTCATCGCTCTGTAAAGGTCAGTGTCAGGGCTGCTGGGAAAACCTTGTTTATTTTTAGTCACCGCAATATCCCAGTTTTAATTAGTTGGTTGGCTTGCTCTGACCCCTCCCAACTCCAGAGAGAAAATCCTGCTGCTTAATTAGAAAATAATGACTGAAATGTCTGGACCTACTTTTTGAGTACCAGCCCACTCAAAAAGATGGTAGTTTAAGCTGAACTTTTTCAATCAACCGTTGCTGGGGTCAGATGAGTTTACTGAGTGGGTGGGAGGTTTGGGGGGGTTCTGGTTCCTAACAAGCTGTTAGAAAACCTGCTTGTCATGCTGCTTGTTGATTCCCATAAACAGCTTTTAGTCTTTGCTTGAACTTTACAGCCTGGAAAGTTGATATCAAATCTTTGGTTTTCTAATTTGTGAACAAGAACTGGTCCTGCTGTGTGGCCGAGTCAATGATTTCCGCAGGTGTCTCTGCTTACTGCAGTTGACTTTGGAAGTCACACCAGCAGCTCTCGTGTGTCTCAGCTCTAGCTAAACCCTGCTGGTGTATTCAAAGAGGTGTCTGGGTTAACGACCCAGAATGAGGAGACATGAGTAGCAGCATTCCTTCTCTCTGACTTTGCTGTATTTTCCCAGTCAAAAAACAGACTTTGCCTGCTCAAGAATATTTATGGGAGTTCCCGATGCTACCACGCCTCGACTCCCCACCTCCCCTTTTTTCAGGACCAGCCGTTTGAGGAAGGTGGCTTGCTGGGTTTACCCACGACACCATCACAGGACACAAGGATGTGGGCGACGTGATTACTTCTGACATTACTTTCACGCTAGACTGCTGACTGACCGTTAGTGTCAGTAATAAATTAAGAAACAAAGGCAATGAAGAAGAAGACTTACAGCCACTAAACATGGATGTAAACAGTGCACATAATTTAAAGCATTTAAAAATCAGATTTGCACATTCTTTCTGAAAGGTTGAGGTTGACTGTTTGGCGAGGGAGATGAACCCCCAAGGCAATGGTAGGGGGAACACTGGTTCTACATGTTTGCTAGTCCTAAAGGATACAAACAAACAGTTTTAACTAGTACTACAACATGCAAGTCCACAGCACACTCTTTTAAACAGCAGGTAAGTTGAGGCTAAAGGACACCTGATGGAAAGTCTATAATCAGTATCCTACCCAGTATCCATCGGATGTGGGCTGCAAACAGTCTGCTGTGTACACATGTATTTACATGTGTAAATCAGGTTTTTCTGTCCAGTTGAGCTCAAGTCACTACTTACTCAAGCCTTGTGTTTAAAACATTTAAAAAATATCAGACATGTATTTTACTTACTACTTACAAGTACATATTCACAGATTTCTTTGACTCATAATCCAGTAGCCTGAAAGAATTTGTCAAACTGACCAGTAATTTAAACAGAAAATTCTGTTAGTAACTATTGGAGAACCTATATTATATTTTCCATTAACTTTTAAAACCCCTTTGTTACAGTGACACATACTATGTTCTGTAGACACTAAAAAATGTGCTAGGCCTTACACTTAAATGAACCTTTATGGTACAATGAAATATTTGGCTATATAATCTGCAGCATTTTGACTTAAAATTCAGCTCGACATATTTGATTTTTAGTTTTCTTTTCATTGTCTTTGAGGAGAGATGATCAGGGGTATAGTGCTTATAGGACCAGGATAGAAGTATGGGTAGAGTTTCTCAGTGAAAGAGCAGTCAGTAAAGGAGTAGATCAGAGCAGCAGTATCTGCATCATAAAAGGAGACCAGACCCTCCTCATAATCTACAAACACCCCCACTTTCTGAGGCTGAGACTTCAGAGAGAGAACGACTGAAGGGTCATCACAAGCCTTGTACTCCTTTCCATTTCTCAAACATATAACCCAGTAACCCTCCTCAGGGCTCAGTGTGATGCCTTCCTTCCTGTTGATCGACTCTCTGGCCACTCCTAAATCCCATTCCGTCTGTCCTTTAACTTGAACCTCGTAGTAAAATCTGCCTGAAGAGAAACTATGCTTTCCTAAAACACAGGCACACTGAGAAAATCTCTCTGGGTTGTCTGGAAGATTCTTCTTCACATTACTACAGTTCACTTGTTTCCCATCATCAGACAGGATGAGTTCAGGGTGTGCTGTATCAGGATCAAGAGTCACATCCACTGCATACTGCTGGACCCTCTTCAGCTCAGCCTCAGTGAGCAGCTTCTTCATCTCTTCACTGAGTGTCTCTTCTAGTTGAGACACAGCTCTCCTCACAGTCCCCTCATATGACGATAGATGGACACTGACCTCTGTCCAGTCCTTAGTAGGTGGTGGGTGGTGGATGTTTAGAGACTGGACACTCTGGAGAAGGTGGAGGTGGTCTTCAGATTGTGAGAGATGCTCCACCTCAGTTCTTTTCTTCATCAGCTCAGAGATTTCCTGTTCCAGCTCTTTGATCAAAACTTCAGCCTGTTTTTCTGTTGTTTTCTGCTCCTCTTCGATCGTGTGGATGAGCTCATTCAGACCTCTCTCAACAGACTCCTTCAGAGAAGTGAAGACCTGAACACCATCTACTATCTTTCTGTCTGCGTTTTCTTTACTCAGGTCGACTGAGTGTTTGATCTCCTGAATCTTCTGTTGTCTCTTCTGGATCATCTGCTGTATTTCAGCCTCAGTCTTCCCCAGCTCTGCTTTCTTTACTTCATATTCTTCTTTCAGAGGAACAACTTCATGAGTCTTGTGGTCTAAAACAGTGCAGAGCATGCAGACACATGTCTGGTCACTTTTACAGAACAGCTCCAGAGGTTTATCATGCTTCGTACACATCCTGCCTTCAAGGTTCTCCACAGGCTCGATCAGCTGATGTCTTTTCAGGCCTGACACTGTCAGATGAGGCTCCAGGTGAGTGTCACAGTAAGAGACCAGACACACCAGGCAGGACTTCAGGGCCCTCATTTTGGTTCCAGTGCAGACGTCACAGGAAACTTCTCCTTGTTTGGATACTTGTTGCTCTGAGCTGCTGCTGTTAGCTTTGTGTTGAGCAGATTGTCTGAACTGAGAAACCATCTCAGAGAACAATGTGTTGACGTTCAGCTCAGGTCTTGTGTTGAAAACCTTCTTACACATCGGACACAGGGTACTGGTCAGTAGTATTCCAGTGTTCATCGATGCAGTTTTTGCAGAAGTTGTGTCCACATGGTGTGGTGACTGGATGATTGAACACATCCGACAGATGGAGCACAGAAACTGATGTGGATGGCAGATAGTTTGCAGCAACCATTTTCTACACATGTAGTGTGAAAGAAATATTTCATTCATAACAGTTTCATAAAAAGACAAATATAATCCACAATTGTGTTAACAGTGATCTTCTTTTTAAAATAATAGCACCAAACATTTTTACATCTTGTTGTATAGCACATTTTTCATTAAAGAATAGTGCTGCTAACAAAACCTTTCTTACTTTTCTACACAGCCAGGAAACAGAATATAATCTGGCTTTAGGAAGGAATCACTACTATGAAAGCTGTAATAATACCAGGAGGAAGACTAGGAGTGAGACTTAATTCTAAACCACGGAGAGATTAATTTACAGATTACTGAACTGACAGAGAGACTGTTAGAAAGTAATTAATGTAGTTACTGTGAAGTTGGATCTGTGGACAAACAGCAGTAGATAAAATAGAAAGTGTCAGTATAAAATGAAAGAGTGAAACTCTTTGTGTGGATTCTGGTTGTTTAAACCTTTGTAAATATGATCAGTTGTACTCACCAGTGTTTGTTAGAGACTCTTCTGTGTTGTTGAGAAAGGCCACAAAGTGAACTCGTTTGTTTCTTTTAGACAGAAACAGAGACTTGTGTCAGCTGCTGCGTAGCTGCTTCTCTCTTACAAATGTTAAGGTTTCATTTCTGGAGTTTGATGTTGAAGCTTTCCTCTTTTCAGTGTTGCTCCACCTCTTACTGCTGCACTTCTGTTGGTTTATTTCCTCCTCTGGTGATATGGAGCAAGGTGGAACTACACCTGACAGGACAGAGGGCAAGGTGTATGAAGCAGGTGTTGCTCTTGCTACCTTAATTATGTTTGCTGAAACTTAGCTTTATTTTTGAGTTAAAACAACAGTGAGCAGGAAATTACATGATGTCAGATAAATAGATAAATAAATGTTGGTGGTATTTTCTTTAGTTCACACAGTTAATATAGATTCACTTTTTTAAGCGTAGGTTTTAAATATATCTTAACATATCACAAAAAGTAAAAGTTACAGTTGCAACCCTGAGGTTACATGCAGATTTTAATTTCATACTCCTTATTATTCCAATCCATGAATGAATGAATCCATGAAAGCACATCAGCAGTAAGAGAGACAAGACAGAGATGAATTAGGGACCCAGTTTCTATGTTCTTCTTTCATTTTAAACTTCTTTTAAACTTCACTCCAGTGTTTTAATGTCAGAATATATTTTATTTTATTCAGAATTTGAAACTTGACATTTGCTTCCATGAAGCAATGTATTCAGTCACTACTAATGGAAACAAACAGTTCCTCCTGACAATGCTACAAATTGAAGTCATCCTGCTGGTGAAACGTGGAAGTCAATCTACAAAAATTAGACAGCAGCCATTTAAGGATGCACCGATGCATCGGATGAACATCGCCATCGGCTGATGTTCGCCTCTTTAACTACCATCGGCAAATAAAGATGACATTCACCGATGGCAGTGGCCGTGTTTATATGTTGATTACATGTCGCATGAGCAGCTGTGTGCTGCGGAGAAACCTTTCTTTTTCCAACTCTCTGGCCACTCCTAAATCCTATTTAAAGTCTTTCCTTTAACTTCCGAACCAGTGACCAGGGCTTGTTCGCTATGTGGATTTTCTTCTGGCCTAATGAATTTAAAGATTGCTATGATTCTTGAAATAAGAAAACCATCCATTTTTCATTAACATGTTTATTAATTACATCTTGCACATAAACCAAACACCTGTACATTTCATTGTATCACATATTGTTAGAAACAAGCTATAATTTAATGTATGTAGCGTGAAGGTTTGAACTAATTTCTCATGTAACTTCAAATGGCTGAGATCAACCAGTACTAAACTTTAAGGATTACAACTTTATGCTTTGACAGTAAGCTTAATGCGTCAGTGTGCATTCAGCATTGTGTGCTCCAGTGGTGCGCTGAGTCGAAGTGCTTACTCAAGTCATGTTAAAACTATTTTAACAATCAGCCAACCCAGCATTACTTTTTACTTTGCAAGCACATATTTGCAGGTTTCTTTGACTTATAATTTTACCAGTATTAAAAAAAAAAAAATTGAAAAATTTGCCAAACTGTCCGTGACACAAGTAATTTATAAAATCTCCATTACCTTTTAAACCACCTGTATCACAGGGATACATACTGTATTATGTATACACTAAGGAATGTACTCAGACATGTGGTCTTACTCTTAAATTAAGCTTTATGATACAATGAAATACTGAAATACTTACAATCTGTAGCATTTTTGACTTAGAAATTCAGCTAAACATATTTTATTTATTTATTTATTTTTTTAAGCAGCTATATCGTGCAGAGAACCATATATAAGTAGCTTCCACAGGCTTCCAGGGTTGAAATTTGAAGGTACAATATATAAGATATTTACTGTATTAAATCATAAGAATTAATATGTATGTCAGAGATTGAGAAACATGCTGTACTGAAATACAAGCTTCGCTGATAAATTTCTATAGTCTGTATGTTTTCTTATTTTTTGAAAGAGCTGTCCCACGATGGACCAGGCATCTGTTTGGGTTTTTGTTTTTGTGTTTTTGATCCAGTCTGATAACTACCACGGCTCATGCCGATGCTCGAGCTGCCAGGTATGACGTACTACAGCCATGGAAGCAAATAAAATTGGATCAACAGAGTGAATGTTAGATTCTGTCCAACCACAAAAAGCTCCATGAGAACATGTGGTAAAACACAGTAAATATTGGAGATGATTTAAAGATAAAGACGTCCATAAGGACCCAGAGTGCATGCTTTTTTGTTTGTTTGTTTGTTTGTTTGTTTGTTTGTTTTGTTTTGTTTGTTTTGTTTTGTTTGTTTTTCTCAGTATTTTTCCACCTGATTTCCTCTGTATGAATCAAAAAATACATCACTCGTCCCTCCCAATGTTTAATCTCATGGGCCTTTGTAAGATTCTGTCATAGAAAGATATCCTGACCCACATTAGTGAAAGTGACAAAGTCATTCTTAAAGTTATGGACCTAACCAGCTCTCACGCGGAGACGAAGCCTGTGTTCAGTACAGAGTTCACCGTAGTGTCCATTATGGAGGACTGGGCAGGTAATGAGTGACTTTCACGTATAAATTCATCAATTATTTACCTCGTAAAGTTTCCAAGACTACCTCGACCTACAACACCACTGTGGGAAGTTATAAAGTCACTGAGTTCAAGTATTGAAATCGCGTCACGTAATCATCATCGGTAAACAGCGGGACCTACTCGGTCAACTTCACTGTTTTTGTTGTTGTTTTTGTTTTGTTTTTGTTTTTAAATCTCAAAAGTTACCAAAATAGTTGTGTGGGATGTTTCTTTTATAGAAGGGGTCTAGAAGGTTATTTATGCTGAACTACAGCTGGAAATAATTAGAAAGTAATGTCGTATTTCTATCTCTCTCCCTGTATATGTTTGTGTGTGTCTCCCACTATGTCTGTGTCTCTCTCCCTCTCTCTCAAACAAAAATTAAACTTCTTGTTGTCATTATTTTGCAGCACAGACTGAAGTCAGACTTCGGGCGTAAGCTGCTTCATGAAATGACCTTTTGTGCTTGTTGCCCTCACTTGAAGGTTCAGTGTCTTTAGTCTGGCAACCTACGTTAGCTGCAGTTTGAGGAGGAGGAAACTGCTCTCAGTGTTTGAATTTGAGCTGCGAGTCAAATCTTACATATCGTACCTTTTTTTTCTTTTTTTTAATTTCAGTATATCAATGAGTGCTCTATAAAGAGTTAAGGAGAGATGATCAGAGGAGTGCTGAGTTTTTTTCCATCATCTTGAAGTCCAGGACAGAAGAATGGGTGAGTTTCTCTGTGAAGGGCAGCCAGTAAAGGAGTAGATAAGGCTGCAGCATCTACATCATAAAGGAGATTAGACCCTCCTCATAATCACAAACACCCCCACCTTCACAGAGGTTGAGACTTCAGAGAGAGATGGATTAAAGGGCCAGCAGCAGCACCGGTATGTATCTTTTGTCAAATATGTAATCCAGTAACCCTTCTCAGGGCTCAGTGTGAGGTTCCCTTCCTGTTGAGTTGATTCTCTAGCCACTCCTAAAATCCATTCAATTTTTTTATTAGCAGACCTTGTAGTAGAATCTGCCTGAAGAGAAACTCTGCTTTCCCTAAAACACAAGGGAGCAGGAGAAAATCTCTGGAGTTGTCTGGAAGATTTTTCTCAACCTTACCACCGCCTGATTCGTTTCCATCATTAGACAGGATGAGTTTAGGGTGTGCTGTATCGGCATCAGAATTATATCCACTTCATACTGCTGGACCCTCTTCAGCTCTGCTTCAACCAGCGTCTTCATCTTTTCACTGAGCGTCTCTTCCAGCTGAGACACAGCTCTCACCACAGTGCCTGCATATGATGATGGATGGACACTGACCTTTGTCCAGTCGCCCGTAGGTGGTGGGTGGTGGATGTTTAGAGACTGGACACTCTGGGAGAAGTTGGAGGTGGTCTTCAGAATGTAGAGATGCCCCACCTCAGTTCTTCTCTTCATTAGCTCAGAGATTTCCTGTTCAGCTCTTGATCAAGACTTCCAGCCTGTTTTCTGTTGTTTTTCTGTTTTTTTGTTTTGATCGTTTCTGTGAGCTTAGCTGGCCTCTCAACGGAGCTCCTTCAGGGGCGTGAATACTGAACACCTTCTGCTATCTCTCTGTCTGCATTTTCTTTACTCAGGTCAATTGAGTGTTTGATCTCATGAATCTTCAATTTGTCTCTTCTGGTCCATTTGATGATTTCAGCCTCACTCTTCCATTTCTGCTTTCTTTACTTCATATTCTTCTTTTCAGAGAACAACTTCATGAGTCTTGTGGTGTAAATGATGCAGAGCATGAACACATGTCTAGTCACTTCTGAGAACAGCTCCAGAGGTTTATAAAATGCTTCATACACATCCATTGGCCAAGGTTCTCCACAGGCTCAATCGGCTGATGTCTTTTTCAGACCTGAAGCTGTCAGATGAAGACTCCAGGTAGATCTCACGGTAGGAGGTCGAACAGTTAAGGCAGGACTTCAGGGCTTTCATTTTGGTTCAGTGCAGACCCGTCACATGGAGACTTCTCTAGTTTTAGTTACTTGTTGCTCTGAGCTGCTGTGCTTTAGTGTTGAGCAAGATTGTCTGAACTGAGAAACCATCCCAGAGAACAATGTGTTTTGTGTTCCAGCTCCAGGTCTTATGTTGAAAACCCTTCTTACATCGGACACAGGTACTGGCGTCAGTAGTATTCCAGTTGTTCATTGATGCAGTTTTTGCAGGATTGTGTCCACAGGGTGTGGTGACTGGATCAGTGAACATCCCAGACAGATGGAGCACAGAAACTGATCTTCGGTGGCAGATAGTTTGCAGCAGCCATTTCTACACATGTAGTGTGAAAGAAAAAAATACATTTATAGCATATAGTTTTTGGATTATATATGCTGAAATTTTATTTGAACCAAGCTGAGCTGAACTGTGACCATTTTAAAAGACAATATATGCCATATTAACTGTACTGAATCATAAAATGATATACTATGTCTTCAGAGATGAAGAAAAGAAACATGCTCAACTGAAAGGGCCAGATTCTTGACAACCCTATCAACAGCTTTTTGCCATTACGTCTCTTCTTTTGAAATATATTTTCTGGAGTGGAAGGTCTGTTTGTGTTTTGTTCTGTATTATCCGCACACGGCCTATGTCGATGCCTCAGGTTGTTAGATATGAAACATAGTATAGCCAAGGAATCGAGCTATTTGAAATGGATCGGCGTTCTGTCTGACCTAAGGCTCCGCGAGCAGAATTGTAGTAAATAAACAATAAATATTGAAGGTGATTTGAAAAACTGACAGAGAGACTGGCCCAGAAAGTAATTGAAAGTATGAGTTACTGTAAGTTGGATCTGTGGACAAACGGCAGTAGATAAAATAGAGAAGTGCCAGTATAAAATATTAGAAAGGTAGAAACTCTTTTGTGTTAGTTCTAGTTGTTTAGAGCTGTATAAATATGATCAGTTGTACTCACCCAGTGTTTGTAGAACTCTTCTGTGTTGTTAGAGAAAGAGACCTGATGAACTCAGTTTGTTCTTTTAGACAAAACAGAGACTTGTTTGTCGACTGCTGCATAGCTGCTTCTCTTACAAATGTTAAGTTTCATTTCTGGAGTTTGACGTTGGAAGCTTTCCTCTTTGCAGTGTTGCTCCTCTTACTGCACTTCTGTGGGGCGGGGTTTTATTTCCTCCCCTCCCCTGAGTAACATGGAGCAAGGTGGAACTACACTTGACAGGACAGAAGGAAGTAAGGTGTATAAACAGGTGTTACTACCTCAATTATGTTTGCTGAAACTTAGCTTTATTTGAGTTAAAACAACAGTGAGCAAAATTACATGTCAAGAAATAAATTCTAGTGGTATTTTTCTCATCCATTCACACAGTTAATATGAATTCACTTTAAAAATATAGTTTTTTTTTTTAATTTCTCTTAACATATCACAAAAGTAAAAGTTACATTTACAACCCTGAAGATTTACATGCAGATTTTAATTTTCATACTCTTTATTGTTCAAATAAATAGTTATTTATTATTATTGGCACAACAGTGATGCGGTCAGAACAGGCATTTACAGCGTTTCTCAAAATCATCTCAAAAATAAATATATTTTTGCTGGTATCTGTTTTCATGGACATACATGGGGTCTGACTAAACTGGAACTTGATTCTAATGTTTGTCCTTAAATTTTAAATTATATTTGTGAAACAAGTGTGTATATATCCTTGTTTTGACAAGTAAAGTTATTTAATTAAAAGTAATTACCAGGACTACTGTGTAGAGGTTGTAAATGTTTGTTTTTGACTGTACTGTTTGTACTAGTAACAATGGGGCAGTTAACGAAAACATTTGCTTTGCACCATCAGCGGATTTGAACACTCCCAATGTTAACTTAATAACTCTGTATGTTGTGAAGGACAAAATTACAAAAAGTGTTGGATTTCATCCAGCAGATCACCTATGATGGCAATAATAAATGTGGCTGCGATGTGATGATGATTAAACTTTAAATTAGATTTCAAATCACAGTAAATAAACACTTACAAACTGCTGTGTCTACTTATGAACTTTCAGTTTCATTTAATGAATATGACATTGAAAAACTGTCTTTCCAGTTTTACCTTCCCTTAGCTTTGTTAATGAGGTTTTGTCTTCATGTTTAGACATGACTTTAGTGATGTACAAGGGATTTTCCTGGCTGAACATGAGAAAAGGGCAGTACTATATACCAAACTCAGCCTGTGATAAGGAGAAAAACTAGATTACTGTTCACTGCTGCTCATTGTTCCTTTGTGTTGTAGTCCATCAGTGGTTGGTCTGTGCCATAACACCAGTGTGTAGTGACCATGGGAGCTTTTCACTTATGTAGTTTTCTTCTGGCTCAATTTAAAGGTGCTATGATTGTTGAAATAAGAAAGCCCATTAATTTTTCATTTATATGTGTTTTTAGCGTACATATGTCACATTTGTCAAACACAGCACATTTCATTCTATCACATTGTAGTCTTGTGTAGTTCAGTGTTTATCATAGGCTCTTGGCTGACAGTAGATCTCTGCCTCCCCGTGGAGTCGACTGCAGAGGTTTGGTGTTTTCACAGCAGCAGGCGCTGCCTGTTCAGAAGGATCAGCACCGTGACTGAGCAACATGTCAGAAGTGTTGTGTTTCTCAGGCTTGTATTAAATAACAGAGAAACACTACTGCCACCACTGCAGCTGGTGTAACATCTATATGTAAATATACTGAATGAGTTTAAATGAAAAATTCATTTTAACTCGACTGACGAATTTTACAAACCCAAAATATTTCCCAATAGCAAGCTATCTAATATGTCTAGAGAAGACAACATTCATTTTCAGCTTCATTATGGCCACCACAGCGTTGAGATAGGCTGGCACCTGCTCTCCTCAAACAAAGCCAAACAACTACACCTGCCTAGGATTTTAAGGCCCACGCGTCTCCCCTAAGGATAGAAATTCCACCAACAAGTATGGTCTATATCTTCTCTGTAGGAAAGTATCATGAGATACCTGTTATGATTTGGTGCTATATAAATTAAATTAAATTGGATTGGATTGAAAGGTTAGGAGCATCCACGGTAGTTGTTAGATAAGAGCTACAGGTGCCTCAAACTCATTTTACTGTGTCCTCCTGTTGTGTAGAAAACAATAGAATTAAAATCAGATGATCGTCTGTTGTTGCTCAACAAGTGTTTTGCTGTTGTATCCAAGCCACTTGCTGTTACCACCAGAAACAGCGAGTCTGTGCATATCAACTAGGACAAAAATCTAAAAGGATTACAACCCAAACCAGTGACAATGATTAAATACAACTCTTATTTTATAATCAAATATTTACAGATTTATTTTGACTCTAGACATTTTACCAGTGTGCTCAAAACAAATAAACATAGTGACCAGTCATTATCAAAACACTTTTTCAGATGACTATAAATACCATTATCTATTCTTTTAATAAATTTTTGTCCATTAACTCATTAATTACTCCATTAAGTATTATGCTGGGATAACAATGACCAGACTCTGTGTCCTGTATAGACTATAGGCGTGTAATAGGCATTACTCTTAAAGTTTTATGACACAATTTGATATTCAGCAATATGTTTTTCTGTTTCTTACTTTGCCACAAAATCCAGATGTTCTGACATTTTTCTTGGGAAGTTGACTTAAAAATTCCAACTTGGCGTGTTGTTTTTTTTTAATGAGAAATAAAAGTCTGGGTTTAAAGTGGGTTGAATAGATATTATCCACATAAACAGGGTTGTTCAATGTGTAAAAAAAAAAAAATCTTATCATTGAAGAGAATAAATCAATCACCACAGTAAACAGATTCTCTAGAAAATGAATAATGTTGACTCTACAGTATTGTCACAAAATATATAAAAATATCAACATTTGAGTAAAAATAGATCAGTGATTGATTCTTGTGAATGGCAATCCAGGCAATTTACCTATCAGTATGCAGGGACTGAAGTATGGGTAGAGTTTCTCAGTGAAGGGCAGCCAGTAAAGGGGTAGATCAGAGCTGCATACCTACATCATAAAGGAGACTAGACCCTCCTCCACTTAATCCACAGAAACACCCCACACCTTCTGAGGCCGAGACTTCAGGGAGAGATGGGCCCCAGACGGTCATCCAGAGCTTCATACCTATTTCCATTTCTCAACCATATAGCCCAGTAACCCTCCTCAAGACTCAGTGGGGTGCTTTCCTTCCTGTTGATCGACTCTCTGGCCACTCCTAAATCCCAGCAAGTCTTTCCTTCTTGAACCTCGTAGTAAAATCTGCCTGAAGAGAAACTCTCTGCTTTCCCTAAAACACAGGGATCAAGAAAATCTCTTTGCAGGTTGTATGGGGAGACTCTTCTCTACCTTACCAGGCCTGGCTTCGTTTCCACGTCATTAGGTGGGATGAGATTTGAATTTGCTGTAGCATCACGATCAAGAAGTCACATCCACTTCATACTGCTGGACCCTCTTCAGCTCTGCTTTAACCAGCTTCTTCATTTCTTTGTGAGCATCTCTTCCAGCTCAGACACAGCTCTCCTCCCACAGTCCCCTCATATGATGAATGACACACTGACCTCCTGTCAGCCCTTGGTGGGTGGTGGGTGAGCAGGCTGTTTAGAGACTGGACACTCTGCAGAGGTGGAGGTGGTCTTCAGGCGTGAAGATGCTCCATCTCTGATTCTTCTCTTCATCAGCTCAGAGATTTCCTGTTGCAGCTCTTCGATCAAAATCTCAGCCTGTTTTTCTGTTGTTTCTGTTTTGTTTGATAGTTTCAATGAGCTTGGCCTGGCAGCACTGCAGACTCCTTCAGAGAAGTGAGAGCCTGAACACCCTTTACTTATCTCTCTGTCTGAATCTCCTTACTGATGTTGACTGAGTGAGCAGTCTAGATCTTCAGTTGTCTCTTCTGGATCATCTGCTGTATTTCAGTCTCAGTCTTCCACAGCTCACCTTCTTTGCTTCATATTCTTCTTTCCAGAGAACAGCAGTGAGTCTTGTGGTCTAAAACAGTGCCGAGCATGCAGACACATGTCTGGTTACGTTACAAGAACAGCTCAGAGGTTTGGCCGTGCTTTGTACACATCCTGCCTTCAAGGTTCTCCACAGGCTCAATCCAGCTGATGTCTTTTCAGACCTGAAGCGCGCTGTCAGATATGAGAACTCCAGGTAAAGATCTACAGTGAGGCCAGACACACATCAGGCAGGACTTCCAGAACCCTCATTTGGTTTCCAGTGCAGATGTCACAGGAAACTTCTCTGGTTTGAACACTTGTTGCTCTGAGCTGCTGCTATGCTGCTGCTGCTGCTGCTGCTGCTGCTTTGCACTGCTGCTTTAGGTTTGTGTTGAGCTGATTGTCTGAACTGAGAAACCATCTCAGAAATAAAGTGTTGACATTCAGTTCAGGTCTTGTGTTGAAAACCTTTTTACACATCGGACACAGGTATTGAGTCCAGTAGTATTCCAGTGTTCATTGATGCAGTTTTTGCAGAAGTTGTGTCACATGGTGTGCTGACTGGATCAATGAACACATCCAGACAGATGGAACATAGAACTGCTCTTCAGATGGCAGATGGTTGCAGCAGCCATTTCTACATGTAGTGTGAAAGAAGAAAAACATTTCATCATAACAGTTTTATGTCAAACATAATCCATGATTGTGTTAACGCACAGTCTTCTTTTAACAATGAATATCACCAATAGTATAAATATGTTTACATCTTCTTGTATAGACCAATTTTTATTAAGAATAGTGCTGCTAACAAAGCTTTTTACTTACATGATGACAAATACATTGCATTTCCTGTGACTGATTCACAGTAAAAGCTTCTCTATGGCTCTCTGGTAGAAAGCTTTTGTATGAAACAACCAGAGAAACAGAATATAATATGGCTGTAGGAAGAGATCACTAAACTGTAATGATACCAGGAGAAGATAGAGTGAAGACTTAACTCTAAACTACAGAATTAGTTTACAGATTACTGAAGAACTGACAGAAGAAGACTGTTCAAAGTAAATAATGTGAGTTACTGTAAAAGTTAGTTCTGTGGACAAACAACCATAGATAAAATAAAAGAGAAATTGTCAGTATAAAATGAAAAGAGAGTGGAAACTCTTTGTGTGATTCTAGTTTTTAAACTGTAATCACGATCAGTTGCTCACCAGTGTTTGGCAGGGCTCTTCTGTGTTGTTGAAAGACCTGATGAAGTCGGGCAGAAACGAGACGCTTGTGTCGGCTGCTACGCGCTGCTACTCTTACAAATGTTAAGTTTCATTTCTGAGTCTGACGTTGTGAAACTTTCCTCTTTTCAGTGTTGCTCCACCTCTTACTGCACTTCTGTGGCGGGGTTTTATTTCCTCCCTCTGATATGGAGCAAAATTGGAACTACACCCTAAACAGGACAGAAGGAGTTAATGTAAAGTTGTGTAAACAGGTGTTGCTCTTGGTACCTTAATTATGTTTGCTAAAACTTAGCTTTATTTTGGAGTTAAGCGGTGAGCAGAAAATTCTGCTGTAATGTCAAGATCAAATAGATAGATAAATGTTTAATTGAGTATTTTTCTCATTAGTTCTCACAGTCTTAACATATCACAAAAGTAAAAGTTACAACCCTGAACATTTACATGCAGGTCACTGGAACTGGATTTGTAATGTTTGTCCTTAAATTTAAATTATTTTTGTGATCTAAGTGTGTATATATCCTTGTTTGACAAGTAAAAGTTATTTAATTAAAAGTAATTACCAGGACCACTGTGTAAGAGGTTGAAAATGTTGTTTTGACTGTACTGTACTAGAAAATAGGGCAGTTAACTTGGCTGTTGCTGCACCATCAGCAGTTTAGACAGTCCCAATGTTTGCCAACAACTGTGTATGTGAAGGGACAAAGTACAAGAAGTGTTGAATTTCATCCAGTAGATCACCTATGATGGCAGCAGCAAAACATGCTGCGATGTGATGATGATTAAACTTTAAATTAGATTTTAAATCACAGTAAACATCAGCTGTAACACCACAAACTCTGCTGTGTCTGCTACGAACTTTCAGTTTTCATTTAATGAATAGGGCGTTGAAAAACTGTCTTCCAGAGTTTAACCTGCCTCTTTATACAGATTTGTTAATGAGGTTTTGTCTTCATGTTTAGACATGACTTTAGTGATGTACAAGGATTTTCCCTGGCTGAACATGAGAAAAGGGCAGTACTGTACCAAACTCAGCCTGTGATAAGGAGAAAAACTAGATTACTGTTCACTACTGCTCATTGTTCCTTTGTGTTGTGGTCCATCCAGTGGATTTGGTCTGTGCCATAACACCAGTGTGTGAAACCATGAGAGCTCACTTGTAGTTTTCTTCTTCTGGCTCAATTTAAAGATTGCTGATTGTTGGAGAAATAAAAAGCCCATTGATTTTCATTTATATGTGTTTTTGAGCGTACATATTTTACATTAGTCAAACACCTTGTACATTTTCATTCTATCATTGTAGTCTTGTGTAGTTCAGTGTTTATCATGAAGCTCTTGGCTGACAGTAGATCTCTGCCTCCCGTGGAGTCGACTGCAGAGGTTTGGTGTTTCACAGCAGGCGCTGCCTGTTCAGAAGGATCAGCACCATGACTGGGCAACATGTCAGAGGTGTTGTGTTTCTCCAGGCAGTAAATAGCAGAGAAGACACTACTGCCACCACTACAGCTGGTGTAAACATCTGTATGTAAATATACTGAATGGAAGTTTAAATGAAGATTTATCTTAACTCATTGACTCTGAGGAATTTTACAAACCAAAATATTTCCCAAATAGCAAGCTATCTATTATGTCTGGAAGACAACATTCAGTTCCTTCAACCATGGCGACCACAGCGTTGAGATAGGCTGGCACCTGCTCTCCTCCAAACAAAGCCAAACAACTACACCTGCCTAGGATTTTAAGGCCCACACGTCACCATGTAACCTAAGGATGAAAAATTCCATTACAAGTATAGTCTATATCTTCTCTATGGGAAAGTATCATGAGATACCTGTTATGATTTGGTGCTATATAAATTAAATTAAATTGGATTAGGATTGAAAGGTTAGAACATCCACAGTGAGTTGTTAGATAAAGAGCTACAGGCTGCCACCTCAAACTCATTTACTGTGTCCTCCTGTTGTGTAGAAAACAATAGAATTAAATCAGATGATCGTCTGTTGTTGCCCAACAAGTGTTTGCTGTTGTATCAAGCTACACTTGCTATTTACTACCAGAGAATCTGGCCATATCCAACTAGGACAAAATCTAAAGTTACAACTTAAAACTAGTGACAATGAAGAAAATTAAATACAACTCTTATTTTATAATCAAATATTTACAGATTTATTTGACTCCTAGACATTTTACCAGTGTGCTCAAAACAAATAAGCATAGTGACCAGTCATGTTATCAAAACACTTTTCAGACAAACTATAAATACCATTAGCATCTATTCTTTTAATAGAATTTTGTCCATTAACTCGGTAGTACTCCATTAAGTATTATGCTGGGATAACAATGGCAGACTCTGTGTCCTGTATAGACTAGGCATGTAATAGGCATTACTCATAAGTTTTATGACACAATTTGATATTCAGCAATATGTTTTCTGTTTCTGCACATACAAAAATCCAGATATTCTGCAGCATTTTCTTGGAAGTTGACTTAAAATTCAACTTGATGTATTTGGTTTTTTTTTTAAATGGAAAATAAAAGTCTGGGTTTAAAGTGGTTGAATAGATATTATCCACATAAACAGGGTTGTTCAATGTGTAAAATTAATGTGTTGCCTATATAATTAAAAAAAAATCTTATCATTGAAGGAGCAAATCAATCACCACAGTAAACAGATTCTCTAGAAAATGAATAATATTTGACTCTACAGTATTGTCACAAAATATGTAAAAATATCAACATTTGAGTAAAATAAGATAAGTAATTAGTTTCTTCCTGACAGGGAGTGATGATCAGAGGTACAGAGTTTTTCCACCATCAATGTCACAGGGACTGAAGTATGGGTAGAGTTTCTCAGTGAGCAGCCAGTAAATGAGTAGATAGAGCTGCCTTTCACCTTCATAAAGGGAACTAGACCCTCCTCATAATCCAGTAATAAGCGTGAGACTCCTAAACTACAGAGATTCATTTACAGATTACTGAAGAGACTGACAGAAGTAGAAATGAAGTGTCAGTATAAAATGAAAAGAGAGTGAAACTCTTTGTGTGGAGTTCTGGTTTTTAAACTGTAAAAATATGATCAGTTGTACTCACCAGTGTTTGGCAGAGACTCTTCTGTATTTATTTGAAAGACCTGATGAAGTCAGACAGAAACAGAGCCACTCCTAGAAGTACATTAGTCTTTCCTTTAACTCAAACCAGTGACCATGGGAGCTTGTTCATATGGTTTTCTTCTGGCCTAATTTAAAGATTGCTATGATTCTTGAAATAAGAAAACCCATCCATTTTTCATTAACATGTTTATTAATTACACATCTTGCACATAAACCAAACACCCTGTACATTTCATTGTATCACATATTGTTAGAAACAAGGTATAATTTAATGTATGTAGTGTGCAGGTTTGGACTAATTTCTCATGTATCTTCAAATGGCTGAGATCAACCAGTATTAAACTTTAAGGATTACAACTTTATACTTTGACAGTAAAGCAATGCGTCCAGTGTGCATTCAGCATTGTGTGCTCAGTGGTGCTCGAGTCAATGCTTACTCAAGCCATGTTAAAAACTATTTTAACAATCAGCCCTTGTATTTACTTTTTACTTTTTGCAAGCACACATATTTACAGGTTTCTTTGACATAATTTTACCAGTATTAAATTGAAAAATTTGCCAAACTGTCCGCCAAACAAGTAATTTATAAAATCTATTACCTTTTAAACCACCTGTATCACAGGGATTACATGCTGTATTATGTATACACAAAGACATGTACTAGGCCTTACTCTTAAATTAAGCTTTATGAGTGAAATGTTATTGAAATAATAACACAATCTGTAGCATTTTTGACTGAAAATTCAGCTTAGACATATTTATTTATTTATAAGCTATATCGTGCAAGGAACCATATATATATATATATATATATATATATATATATATATATATGCTATATATATATAGAGAGAGAGAGAGAGAGATAGATAGATAGATAGATAGAGAGAGCTATATGGAAAGTGTCATGAGATAATTGTTTGGTGCTATATAAATTGAATTGAAAGGTTGGGAGCATCCACAGTGAGCAGATTAGATGATAATCTACAGGCTGCTCATCTAACTCGACTACTACTGTCCTCCTGTTGTCTTTGAAAACTATAGGAATTCAATCAGATGATAAGTCTGTTGCTCATGTCAAGACGTTTTTTTATTTTTGACAACCGAAACATTGAGTGTTTGCTGTTGTATCAATCCACCCTTACTGTTACCAGTAGAAATCATGGACTCACTATATCAACCAGGACTAAAGTCTAAATGATTATGACTATAAATAGTGATAATGATAAAAATACTACTTATGTTTTATTTTACATCATTTATGATTTTTATTCATATTTACAGATATATTTCACTCATAAGCCAAAGCCATGTTACCAGAGTGCTCCAAAACAAATGAAATTTGGCCAGCGATCAGTCATTAACCATGTGCAGTAATAGGACTTACTCTCAATACATTTTCTGATACAATTTAATATTCAGCAACATATTTCTATGTCTGCACATATGCTAAAACAGTGGGTATTCTGCAGCATTTTCTTCAAATTTACTGGGCAAAAGAGGTTGAATAGATTTTTCTCCACATGGCTTATGGTTAAAAAGAGATGAATGTGTCAGATTATCTATATCAGATGTTTTTCTGTAATGAAAAATCTTAACATTGAAGAGAATAAATCACCACAGTAGACAGATTCAAAAAGTAAGATGTTGACTCTACAGCATTGTCACAAAATGTCATTATTTGACCCCTTCAATAAATATAGATCAAAGTAAGATAAATTAAGTGTTTCCTCTGACAGGAGTGATCAGAGTGCAGAGTTTTCTCATCATCATGATCACAGGGACTGAAGTATGGGTAGGGATTTCTCAGTGAGCAGGCTGCCAGTAAAGGGAGTAGATAAAGAGCAGCAGCATCTCACGTCATAAAAGGAGACCAGACCCTCCTCATAATCCACAAACACCCCCACCTTTTCAGGCTGAGACTTCAGAGAGAGGCGAACTAGAAGAGGGTCATCAGAAACTTCATACACATTTCCATCTTCCAGCCACTTAAGCCCAGTAACCATCCTCAGGGCTCAGTGTGATGTTTTTTTCCTTCCTGTTGATCGACTCTGAGGCCACTCCTGAAATCCCAGTCTGATCTTTCCCTTAGCGAACCTCGTAGTAAAATCTGCCTGAAAGAAACTCTGCTTTCCCTAAAAACACAGGCACGCAAGAGAGAAAATCTCTCTGGGTTGTCTGAGTGAGTTCTTCTCTGCCTTACCAGGCCTAGCTCTGTTTCCTGTCATTAGACAGGATGAGATTTTAGATTTGCTGTGCTATCAGGATCAAGTGTCACATCTACTTCATACTGCTGGACCCTCTTCAGCTCTGCTTTAACCAGCTTCTTCATCTTTTCACTGAGCGTCTCTTCCAGCTCAGACACAGCTCTCCCTCACAGTCCTCTTATAATGGTGAGCTGACACTGACCTCTGTCAGTCCTTAGTGGGTGGTGGGTGGTGGATGTTTAGAGACTGGACACTCTGGAGAAGGTAGGTGGTCATCAGATTGTGAAGATGCTCCATCTCCAGTTCTTCTCTTCATCAGCTCAGAGATTTCCTGTTCGCTCTTCCGATCAAAATCTCAGCCTGTTTTTCTGTTTTCTGCTTTGTTTTGATCGTTTCAATGAGCTTGGCCTGGCCTTTTCAACAGACTCCTTCAGAGAAGTAGAAGACCTGAACACCTTTGCTATCTCTCTGTGTCTGAATCTTCCTTACTGATATTATTTGAGTGTTTGATCTCCTGAATCTTCAATTTGTCTCTTCTGGATCATCTGCTGTATTTCAGTCTCAGTCTTCCCAGCTCTGCCTTCTTTGCTTCATATTCTTCTTTCAGAGGAACAACCCAGTGAGTCTTGTGGTCTAAAACAGTGCAGGACATGCAGACACGTAATACAGGTCACTTTTACCAGAACAGCTCCAGAGGTTTATCGTGCTTCATACACATCCGGCCTTGAGGTTCTCCACCAGGCTCAAATCGGCTGATGTCTTTTCAGACCTGAAGCTGTCAGATGAGGCTCAAGTGAGTCTCACAGTAGGAATCGCCACAGTTAGGCAGGACTTCCAGGGCTTTCATTTTTGGTTCCAGTGCAGGCGTCACAGGGGACTTCTCCTGGTTTGGATACTTGTTGCTCTGAGCTGCTGCTCTTAGCTTTGTGTTGAGCTGATTGTCTGAACTGAGAAACCATCCCATAGATAAAAGTGTTGACATTCAGCTCCAGGTCTTGTGTTGAAAACTTTTTACACATCTTCTTAGGACACAGGTACTGGTCAGTAGTATTCCAGTGTTCATTGATGCAGTTTTTGCAGAGATTTATTGTCCACAGGATGTGGTGACTGGATCAGTGAACACATCCAGACAGATGAACACAGAAACTGATCTTCAGATGGCAGATAGTTTGTAGCCATTTCTACATGTAGTGTGAAAGAAGAAAAACATTTCATTCACCGTTTACCTGCTTCAAACATAATCCACATTATGGTAACAGTGATCTTCTTTTGAAGAAACATTATCACCAAATATATTTACATCTTGTTATATAGATTATTTTTATTAAAAAAAATAGTGCTAACAAAGCTTTTCTTACATGATGACAAATGCATTACATTTCCGCCAGGCTGCTTCATTAAAGCCTCGCCCTGGCTCTCTGGTGAAAAGCTTTTACCAGTATGGAAACAGCCAGAGGAGAGGAAAATAGGAGGGGAAGAAAATGAGTAATCTGGCTAGGAAAGAGATCAGCTAAACTGTAATAATACCCAGGAAAATAAAGCGTGAGACTTAACTCTAAACTTCTAGAGATTCATTTACAGATTACTGAAGAACGACAGAGAGAGTAGAAATAGGAGTGTCAGTATAAAATGAAAAGAGTAGAAACTCTTTGTGTTAGTTCTGGTTGTTTAAACTGTAAATGTAAGTCAGTTGTACTCACCAGTGTTTAGCAGAGACTCTTCTGAGACTTGTGTCGACTGCTGCGTGGCTGCTTCTCTTACAAACTTTCAGTTTCATTTCTGGAGTCTGACGTTGAAGCTTTCCTCTTTTCAGTGTTGCTCCGCCTTTACTGCACTTCTGTGGGCAGGGTTTTATTTCCCCTCTCCCTCTGATTTACATGATAATTGGGTAAGACTTTTCTCTGGTTTTAATATGGGCATAGGTGGTACTATACCTGACAGGAGTAGTAGGAGGAGTAAGGTGTGTAAGATGATAGAGCATGAATAATCAGAAATGAATGCATTTTAGAATAGGAATAAGGTTTGTGAGTAGTTTATTGTTTCTAGCACATGATCGATTCAATAAAAATCAGAGAGAGTTTTGTCAGCAATAAACACTTTTACAGTTTGAGGCCTGGTGGTGCAGATCACAAAACCTAAAATGAGGCACACAGGGCGGTATATTGACCTGACACAGTGGGCTGTCTGTGTTCATATTTTGTTTACTGGTATATTCAAGACTTTCAGTGATCACAAGGAGATGATTCCATAAAAATAAGCTGTATAAGCTTTGCTAAACATAAGCACATCTTGAACACTGTGTGATTCATGCAGCTGCACTTCATCCTCATGGCTTGGAGGAAAAAAATCACTGAAATCTTCATGCAGTCCACTAAAAGCTCCCTTGCCTGTTACTGGGATGTTTTCTCTGCAGTTTTCCAAAAGATCAAGGGTAGATTCATGCTATCAGAAGCAGATGAGTTGTGTTACTTGTAGCCCAGTACCCTGTCCATGGTGGTGAAATCATGTTCACAGTTCAAGCTGTACAAAGATTTCTAACCTCCACGAGAGAAGTGCTGCGTAAGATCTGTTGTTAACTTCATTACAGTGGCTCACATTATCAGGAGTCTTCGGTGCTTGACGTGGCAGCAGTTCTTGTCATTCCTTTGTGGTGTGATCCATCTAGTGGTCGTTCTCTGTCATAACAACAGGTATGACGGAGAACAACAAAGCAGTCTGTTATTTGTTGCTGCTGGCAGTACGAAAGGCTGCCAGGTGTCAAGAAATGTTCAGAATTAAAATGAAGGTTTTCCACATCAAATGAGTGTTGGACGACTCTTTGAGAGAGACTTCAAAATAGCATTTATAATTTAAAAGAAAGGACAGGTGATATCTCCACCAGGTTACCAAACACAGTACACCTTCATCACAGCTGATTCACGGTAATCAGCAGAGTGATTAGTGCTGAAGAGGTGTCCACATGACCCAGTGTTAGGGCAAGCACGGCACCAGGAGAGTCGGTAGCACAAAGTTCATCACTTACTGGTGCAGTGAGAGAGATCAGCAGCTCTGGTTAACCATGGCCAGTAGGAACAAGAAATCCAGAGTAAGTCTAGTTGTGTGTGCGTTAAGACCCAAATGTTCTCTACAAACTGTCGGAATAAGATACAGATTAGATGACAGGTGTTTAAACTACAGTGTTTTCCTCCACAGGTTTGAAGCGTCAAACCAAACTCTGATCAGAATTGTCCAAATAATCTCGTCCTGTTACGCAGACGCTCTCTGTCTGTAAATAACTCTGTGTGTGTGTGTCTCTCTCTCTCTCTCTCTGTTTCATTTCCAGTTGATGCTTTGGTGAGATTAAGAGGCTAGAGAAGAGATTTAAGAAACTCGACCTAGATAACTCTGGTTCCCTGAGTGTGGAGGTTCTCTGTCCTTACCAGAGCTGCAGCAGAATCCCTAGTGCAGCGGAGTTATCGACATATTCGACACCGATAGGAACGGAAGTCGACTTTACAAAGGTAAATAAATCCTTGAAGCCCCTTAATCTTTCCTCATCACTCACTGATATATCCAGTTTAATCTTTGTTGACAGGAGGTGGTTTTCCATTACTGACATTAGTCCAAAAATAGATGGTTTTATAATCCGCTGTCCCTAGAAAGGCCTCTGATGACACATTAAATTTGTAATTCACTGTGCACTGGCAAATCCTGAACAATACTCAGACCAACAAAGAAAAATATATTTCTCATCCACAAATGCACTTTTCACAACACATTTCACTCTGAGGAGGAAAAATGTAGAGGATTGTTTCCAGTTCAGAAGAAGAAGAAACACAAGAAAAGATCTTCCACATAATCAGTTGTGTTCATTGCAATATTGTCCACAATTAAGCATTGACAGTAACCATGGTGTTGCTCTCACAGTATACCACTGCTGTACTGCGCAGCCCTCATTTCTTTCAAGTTTAAATTTTTTCCTGATGATTTCTGCTGATCCATTTTTAATGAATTTCACTCTTGAATTCTCTGCAAATGGCCAAAAAATGTCATGTGTGACCAAGTCATGTAGTTTTACCATGATTCACAAAATACTTTGTGTGTAAGTAATAAATCAGTGTGTTCAGAAATCATATATATATATATATATATATATATATATATATATATATATATATAGGACTCTTAAATCCAGGTTTTCTACCAAAACATACATATATTTCATCATAAAGAAAGCTTAATTTAAAACAATATTTTTTTTTTTGGGCAGCTGCTTAGCTCAGCAGGTTGTCCATCAATTGTAAGGTTGGGGCTCGATTCTTGGCTCCTCCTGTGTTTCCTGTAAGACCCAAATTGTTTCGATTGGATTTACGGTAGCAGCTTGCATAGTGGCTCGTTTGTTTGTGTTTGTCTCAGTGGGGAAACTAAAGGGAAATTCTAAACCCTACAGAGATGTGTCGGTTTGAGTTAAAGCACGAGGATCCTGTGCCTGTTACTTTGATTTGATACTAAAACCAGTGTTTCTTGGCTGGTAAAGATTTTGCTATCAATCATGTGATCACTCAGTCACTTCCTCAATATGTACATGTGGTTGTTGGTTACTACCCACAAGGCCTGAAGGCGAGAGTCCAAACAGGAACAGGAGAGAATCGACCAGAACAGATTATCATGGAGTATAAAAAGCAGTGTGTGGTAAATGGACTGTATTTAGTCTTTTGACCACTCAAAAAGCGCTTTTACTGCATATCTCATTCATTCACACACACACACACACACACTGATGTTATTGTCTGCCATGCAAGGTGCCTCTTTGGGAGCTGGTCATTTCATACACATTCACACATTGATGGAGGCAGGCAGGGGAGCAATTTTGGGATCAGTATTTGTTAAGGACACTTCAACATGCGGACTGGAGGAGCGGGCATCAAAACACCGTTATATGATTAGTAGGCGACCGCTTTACCTCCTAAATTCGAGGTAGTGAGGATACGATGGGCAACATGGGTTTAAATTCCAGCATTGCCAGTACCAGCGCTAGACGCTTTTTATCCGTTACCGTGAGTAACTATCTTTAGTACCAGCAGATTACATTACAGATTACATTAAACGTTGTAGCAACATTTGTTATCGCCAACTGCAGTTTGGCTTGATGATGCTGTTTCCTGTCCCTCGGCAGAATTCATCGAAGGAGTCTCCCAGTTCAGTGTCAAAGGTGACAAGGAGCAGAAGTTGCGCTGTAAGTGTTTAATAGTTGTATGTAGACAAATAAACTTCACTGAACATGTCTGACACACAAATCACTGTCTTCACTTCACAAAACATTTCTTGCGATCGTTTTTGTTGGATCGACCTCTGTGACTGGCCATATTATATACTTATGTACGCGCAACATCGAGCTTCAATCCTCCTTTGACCTCAGTTGCCTTCGGATCTCTGACATGGACAAAGATGGCTACATATCCAGAGAACTTCAGGTCCTCAAGATGATGGTGGGCAACAACCTGAAGGACACCCAGCTTCAACAGATGGAGTGATAAAACCATCATCAACGCAGACAAAGACGGTGATGGCAGGATATCCTTCGAAGAGTTCTGTGCTGTAAGTACGGATGACCCATTACCTTTTGTCCTCCCTCCTAACATCTAGTGTATTATTTATAACCGGAGAAACTTCAGACTGAAAAACACAGCTGACAGACAGTAAATATTTCACCAATTTTCTTTACTTCCTCTTGAAGGAAGGAAATGGGTAAAACTTTCTGGCAACATTTAGGTATAAAGAACAACTCTATTGTGAGACCATGGCGGCGACAGCAGAACGCGTTGGTCTCTGTCGTGTCTATTATTAAACCATTTGACCTCTTCGGACTATTTCCTCTCTTCGTGCACGCCGGATGGAGGTGGAGAGTGAAATCTACACTCTGTTCGACCTTTTCATGCTGAAAGCAGGTGGAAACATGAACCTCTGTTGCCTTTGGGACAAAAATCATGCAGGCTTTTGCATACAGTATAAATATTTTATTTTCACCTGGTGTTTGGGGTCCCTAGTATTGGAATAGGATAAAGGCTGAGATGGATGGCTTTCCATGTATTGAGAATAAGGGCAGTTTCAGAAGAAATTATACAGTCCAATCACAGAAATACTGCAGAAATACAGAATGTAAAAGTTTTGATACCAAATCACATGGGATTTTCTATGGTCTTCCTCCCGAGTCCTAATGTGGTAATTTGGAGGGGATTATTGACTATTTTTATACATCTTTAGTGGTTACAAATGGTTAAAATCTTTAGAAAATCTAATGGAACAAATCAACTCAACAACTGCTGCAACAACAGAGGCATAACAGAGCATGAGAATAACCATCATACACTGATATCGTTAACATGCTGATGTAAGGCAGATTAATATTTACCATGGTTCACCATCTTGTGGCCGATTGCATCAGGGTAGTTAGTTTAGGCACACAGTGGTGGGAGCCACAGAATTACTGAATAAACTCAGTGACCTGTGGAAATGCAACACCATGTTGACTGCGTTGGTCTGATGACCTGGAGACGATCTTAGCCTTGTGTTTTCAGCATGTTGTCATGGAAAGTAAGACTAATGTCTTTCATCTTCTGGGGATCTTGAATGTATTTAAAAAAATGTATTGTATTGTGAGGGATATCTGGATGAGAGAGGACCGACGTTTCCATCCGTTGACTAGCGCAGCTTTAAACTTGTTCTGTCTCTTCAGTCAGACTTTCATTGTCTGAATGTAAAAAACCGGGAGATGAAGTGACATGTGACCTCACTTCCTTTTGTGTCCTCCAGGTCGTCGGTGGATTAGACATTCACAAAAAGATGGTGGTGGACGTCTGATAACTTTTTGTTTTCCCTCCATTTACTGAAGACCTGCTTGAAGACGTCGTCCAGCAAAACGCTCTGTTTGTTTTCAACGGAAGTATTTTCTCTGTGAAAAACCCCCTCCTCACCCTTCCTCCCCCTCCTCCTCCTCCTCCACCTCCTTCCCCCTCCCCTCCCCTCCCCCTCCCCTCCCGAGCCTTCTGAAGCCAAACTTTTACCAAGTATTATTGAACAGGAGCTCTCAGTGACTCGGCGGCGTCGCACTTTAAAAGCTGACAGAAAGCTTTTGAGCGCAGAGCGACGGTTTCAGTTTGGTGGAGGAAAGCTGGAGTGTGTGTGTGTGTGTGTGTGTATGTGTGTGTGTGTGTGTGTTTGAATGTGTATGTGTACTGTATGTTTTACTGGTTTTTTCAAGGTATGTGGGTTTTTTATATTTATTTTGGTGTCATTGTTTTTTTTTTCTTTTTTTGAGAATCAAATAAAGTCTATCTTAAAGAAAGTCAACTTTAGTGGATGAGTGTAGTTAGCGGCGATGTTACTTGATTTCAGAACAACACAAACAGCATGAAGTGCCAACAAGAATTTATTGACATGCAGTTGAATTACAGTTAAAATCTGTGTCTTTATTTTAGAGATGTAACTGTATTATTGAATGCATTTATCTTACTGGAGTATTGCATTATTTACACTTAAAGAACCGCTTAATTTCAGTCACGTTTGGCTACATTTTGTCAGAAATAAAGATTGGACACTGCATGTTTTTAAACGACGGCTTACATTAGCATCCATATATTTCTGCTTTTTTTTTTTTTAAGGCACTTTTGTGTTTGTAAGCACCAAGTCAGAGAGTCCGAGCTGTAATAAAAACATTAACATTATTTATAAGTTGGTGGTGATTACGATAACTCTGATATGACATGAATGTGGCGTACCGTCAGAGACGAGGTTAGCTATGAAAACTGCTTCACATACCCACATTCATACTCAGACTCTTGCACGTCCAAAACAAACGCACATAAAACTCTCAGCTTTGTGGAATAAGATCAGAGATTTTCAGCTGAGGAAAAACTTACTGTACATTTGAGGAAAATCAAATTCGGAAACATGCAGACATTTCGCTTTAGAAACTGTAAAGCCGCTGATCGTTGAATAACATGCAGGACTCCTACAGGTTGTAAAGATTCACATTTTTAGTTTTTAATAGTTCTGTGTGTGTTTTTACACCTTTTAAGATTTAGTAAAACTGTTTGGAAAGACAAAAATAAGCTTCATCTGTAGACGTACGGCAGAAATGGCAGAGACGAGCCTGTAAATGATTTTGTGAACTGAATCTGTGTATATCTGCGACTCCTCTGCTTTGGACAGTCACATCTTTATACTCTTAACTTTGTTTGGGAAGAAGCAAAGCCGAGGAGGAGAAAAACAAAAAAAACTAAATGGCCGTCAAAATGATAAAAGCTGCTGTACTCTGTTCATGCTGCAGGAAATCTGCCGGACTGAGCGGTTTATTTACTGACGCGCTGCAAAAGACTTTTATACCTGAAACGGGACGACTTGTGATGTGTTTGCATGACGTGTGAACTGATCTCCTCTTCTTCTTCTTCTTCTCCTGCCTGTTTGCATGTAGATCAGGTTTTATTAAAGCTCTTTAAAGCTTTATTAAAGGTCTTTTTTTCAAAGCTCGAGTTTACCAGACTGGTCTCAAAATTTAATGAAATGAGTGAAATGTCTTGCAAATGCAAATAATCTACTCTGTGCATGCAAGAGTATGTGATTATTACTGGTTCTGTTTGACTACGTGCACTGAAAATACACCATTTTCTGTGAGGTAGAATATTAGAATTTTTATACAGTTATACAACTAAATAAATACGATTTTGGTGCATGTTCAATAGATAGAATATAGCTACTTTCAATAGAAGTTTAACCCTTAAACACGATTGTTTATTTAGCTGTAATAGTTTCATATTTTAATCATGTGAAAATGCTGTCAGGGTTGTGTTATTATCAGATCATGTATTTCGCAGTGAGGATACGTAATCTTAACATAATTTGTCTTGTATTTATTTAGTTTTGCATTTCAGAGTTTTAGCTCATTTCATGAAATTCAGTGAGACCGTGTTGTGTTTACATGTTAATAATGGTGATAAATAAAACATTTCAAGCACGTAGATGTTGCCAATAAAAGGTTTAAACATGGAAATGACTAAAAAAAAAAAATATATATATATACTGTAATCATTAAGGTTTTTAATTCGCCTGGCACTCGGTCTGTATGTGTTTTTTTGGTTTGTTTTTTTTCCTCTTTTTCTTTGGGTTGATGATGTTTTGTTATAAACAGTTGGTGTCAAAGCTTCCTTCTTGTTTAGCTTCAGGTCGGTGCTGAAATGTCTTCTGTTGGTTTAAAGGGACGTTTGTGATGGATTCAGTCTTAGATTTTTACTCCTGTTTTCATCTCTGCTGCATCACTGAAACTTCATACATGGAAAAATGAGAAATAAACTGTTTGAAAGTTGTTACAGACACTGTGAACTTCTCATTTATAAATGTTCTAGGACCTTTACTCTCACTGTTGTCACGGTTTTACTACAAACATGTACTTTATGTTGAGCATGAAAACATTTAGGCGATTCCTGTGTTTGGTTGTAGTTAAATTATTTTCATTAATAATTATTTATATATTTATCTTTATAATATTATTTACAGAGACTCAACAGTTCCCACCATGAGCAAACACTTGGCGACAGTGGCAAGGAAAAACGTCCTCTTACCAGGCAGAAACCTCGAGCAGAGTCCAGCTCATTGGTGGACGGTCATCTGCCGTGACCAACTGAGTTAAAGAGGGAGAGGAGGGTAGACAGATAAATAGATACAGATGCACAGAGGAAATAAAATAATGATGACGATGAATATGAATAGAGATATAACTAAAGGTAGTATATGTGATATATTTCCCCAACAAAGGACTCATGGAAAAAATGTTGATGTTTTTTTGGCAGCAGTGAGATTCAAAATATGAAATCAACACGAGAAATAAGTGTTCGATATATAAGAAGTATAAATACATAACTTCCTGTGAGCTCAAAACATTAAAATACTCTGACATGAGCGAAAGTGCCGAGGGATTCAAAGATGCACTACTCGGTTTCTATCAGCAGGTGTCAGCGTGATGCCACATGTTAAACTACATATTGAGATGTGGACAAAAGTTTATGGACCCTCTGTTTATGAGTATTTGTTCTGGTTTTAGAAAATATTCACATTTGGGCCTTTTAGCACCAGTAAAGGGAACCCCTGCTGCTGTAGAATAAAGTGTGAGATTTTACAACACCGCATGCAAAGCTGCATAAAGAAAGATCAATGTCTGTGGTCTTAAAATCAGTAGAAAATTACACTCGTGAGAGTCGATCTCACGAGTGTAATTTTCTCACACTTTAGTATATAGTATACATTATTATTTTGGATACAAAAAGGAGCCACGAAAATATGATACAGTTCACAATAAAACAAACAAAAGTTAAAATAGAACTGTGGAAGCTCGGTTCTGTCATTTGTGATAAAAACAAAACAAGAACAAGAATAAGTTTTCTTTTCTTTCACAATTTTTAAGTCATAAGTCTCATATTTATTTATTTTTGGCACCTGAAATATCCTTCATTTAAAATGAATAAATGTTGAGCTGTTTAAGGAGGAAACAGTCGTGGAAACAGGGTTTTAGTTGGGTGACAGTGGAGGATGTGGACGAAATCAAACTATGTATTGCACAGTTTGGGTCGTTTTTCAAGTTTCTGAGTATCACTACTGGAGTGCCGTAACAAGACCTAAGAGATCTGTAACAGCACCTACCTGTGATTCAAAGTGGCCACACTGTTAACTATGCATAGCTTTAATTCTTAATATAATTTGAATGGGTGAATTTAAAAAAAATCAGACTCAGTACAGCTGAATTAAATTATCTATAGAGACCAAAACTGTTTTTTTGGTTGGCTGTGAACATGTTTCTTTCTGCTGTGAAGTTGGACATTTTAACATGGGGACTTATGGAGACTGGCCCATTCTGTAGCCAGCCTCAAGTGGCCGTTTGAGTAACTGCAGTTTTTGGCTCTTCCGCATTGACTTCACTTCACAGCCATGGAGATTGCTCCTTGATCTGGAGCATGTCATTTCATCCTGTTGCACCCTCATCTTCTACAATGGTAAAGAAACATTTGACTGGAGATTTAGTGCCAACTACTGCTTATCTCGATGAACCAACTCCTTATTTTCATCTAACAGTAGCAGATGGAAACCTGACTACTGTCTAAAGAACGATTAAACTGGTTAAAATTGTCCCTCTACCAGCCAATGAGACAGTGTGCTCTCCACTGAAGAACAACTGATCATTCATAAAACTGTTCATTAAAAGCTGTTCACTGTCTGGGTTTAAAATATTACATCAATGCGATAATATTCCTTTGGAGAACATTCAGAGGACTGTTTGATCCTGTGAAACATCAATTTTATCTCAGCTGTGTCTGATTTTCAATGGGAATTAATATTATATTACTGTCAGACATCAAGACCAACTAATATTTTCTGTCTGAATCTTAAAGCTTTTAGTTTTATGATGAAAACTGTTTCATATTTTGTGTCTTGACACATTGTTTCACTTACAGTTGAAGCATCAGTTTACCTGATCTTACAGGTCTGGATGCTCATAATAGAGCTGCAGGAGGAGGCGGCCAGTTGTTGCCGTCGCTGCCAATTAAAAATCTCATTCATACTCCCTCAGCCGCACCCTCGGACCCCCCGAAACCGGCCGCCTCTCGTGGAACCTGCTCATCTGTTTGTGATTTGGGCTCCAGATTTATTTTCACAGAGCTAACATGAAAGCCTGCAGAGCCGGCCTCTAAAATGTCTCTGCACCATAATGGCTAAAACTACATGATTCCTAGAAATGTGGATTTTCACACAGCATTGTGAGTGTAAAGAGAAATAAATGTCAGCTTTGTTCTCTGTTTGAAGGAACAAAGAGCAGCTAGTGTGTCAGGTTTAGAGAAGACAGTAAGCATACCTCCTGTACTCTCTTATTTGTGGGACAAATAGACAATAAAAAACAGAAATCCTGCTTTAAATTATGCTGGAAAACTGTTTTATGTTCCACTGAAATGCATTAACTGCTTCTTTGCCTTCTTATTGTTTCCACAGGGTTTTAAATGACCCTGTACTAGTTTGTTTGCCGGGTGACGTTAACGTGCCGAGCACGTCAGAAAACGTCTTTAAAGTGAAACCTGTCCCGCTCAGTGTGGATGTCGTCTGTAAAAGCTGGACAGACACCAACCTGTCTTCTCACCTGTCATGCTCCTCTGTGATTGGCCCGGGAATAATTAATGGAGCAGAGTAAGGTGGAGGTGGAGGTGGTGGCGGGGTCATTCAGAGTTCAGCGTAACTCTCAGGTAACTTCATTTCACCTGCAGGTAAGTGTCGGCTACAGTGGGTAAGAGGATCCGCAGTAAACACTTTCAGCCATGTTGTTGTAGGTGTCAGGTGGGGCCATGAAACCGCTCGGCTGCCTCCTCTTCATGTAAACCAGCCGTCCATCTCCATCTCTGCTGTTCAAATGTGGATGTTTGTGAGAAACTGAATGTGTCCGAGTGAGTTTAAGATTCTGTTAAAGCTGCACTAATGAACTTGTGGCCACCAGGGGGCAGGAGACCTCCACATCACGACACGCTGACCTCACACTGCCCATCTTTTTTATGTTTACTTTTTATGGTTGTTATTGATGGTTACAGTAAATACGAGTCAGAAGTCTCAGTCCTGATTGGTTCACACAACCTAACTTATGTTTCTCAAAACTGGGCACATGCGTCCACATTTATGAAGAGGTCATGTGACCTCATGCCACCACCAGTGGTAATTATGAAGATGTACTCAAGAAGTGTACTTAAGTACAACTTCGTGGTACCTGTACGATATCTAACAGCTTTAGTTACTTTACAAATTAAGATTTTGGACACACAGTTTGTACAAGTGCAGTTTACAACGATACAACAAACAATATGAATAGTAAAGTCAAATGACAAAGTTAATTTGCAACTACTTTGATAATTGTTTAAAGCAACACTGCATAGAAAAATGCTATTTTTACAATTTAGCGCTCCAGTTTCCATACCACTGTCGTAAATATGGACAGCTGTACACGTGTATTTGTTATGACTATATAACTACTAACAGCCAAACATCAAGCAAGTGCAACAACACAAGACATAGCAGCCAGCTAATATTACTTACGAGTCCAACAGCAAGAAGCCCAGCTCGACGTCTGACTTTCAGCCTTTCATTTCACCAAGCTCTCACCAAAGACTAAAAGTCAGTCTCAGATTTACTCTCTCACTCAGTCACTCTATTTTTCTCTTTCTAGCTTCTTTAGTCAACGTCCTCTTTGGTGTCTTTGCCTGGCTCTGGTTCTGGTGTTGATTCTGACATTGTCCCCCCCGTCTGAGCAGTAACGTTACAGCAAACTGAGCTAACTAACATTAGCTAACAGCAGCTACATTTCACAGCAGTTTACTTTACTGTCCATGAGGAAACTCAGGAAGAGAGGTGATCTTTAAAGAGAAAACATTTTCTCCATAAAATATGATCCAACAAAATCAGTGAAATAGTTGGTAGTGTGTGACTTAGTGCTGTAAAGCTATACGTACTTCACGTGAGCCCAAAGTTACACAGTGTGAACAGACAATGACAGATCATTTACGTATTTTATCTTTACAAACACAGATTGAGAGAGTAATGGTATTATAAAAATATATTATGTTTTAGCTGATAGTTTATTTATTCAAATAAAATGAAGCAATCTTCTTCTTTTTTTTTTACAAATTAGCCGTCACACACTGTCTCCAACAGAAACCTGGTTTCAGCCTGTAAGCTGCCATTTTAAATATTCATGACATCCAATAGTTGTTTTTCCTACACACTGTAAACAGTCTGAGCAGCAGGTACTTCACTGGTTTAAGTCAACTAATGAAATCATTTCTAACATCATCAGCTAACACGCTTATTTACACTAAAATAAATAAGTTTATAGATCTGCAGCAGCTGATGTGTCTGATTTATATAAAACATAAAGTGCTCTGACATTCAGGAGCTCCTTTATAATTAAAATAAACTACTCCTACTTGGCAAAGAAAAACTTCAGAGAAATTTCCTTTACAAATGGAGTAAAATGGATCCTGGAGTACGTCTGGGACAAAGGCAGCGTGATTAAACCGAGGCAGATTACATCTGCGTGCCTGTGATTTGCAGCAGCGTGCTGGACTACGGTTACACACCTGTCTGCTGATAACGAGGCTCCGTTTACCTGCCGGGACGATATCTGCTCCATCAGACAGCTGCCAGACTGTTAATGAAGAGACCTGACGAGGCCGACTGGACCACCTGACCGCGCAGGGACAGGTGAGTCCCACCGGCTGATCTTCAGGTGACGCTGTGGCTCTGATACCAAGAAGTTTATTTCACTGCTCTTTTGTTTATACATGAATATTCAACCTGTGTGTGGATCATGAATGTCCCTCACTTTGTTTTTTCTTTTTTAAAGTCAGCGCTGCAAAGTGCATTTACTCTAGTACTATGTACTTATGTACTTCTTTGATGTACTTATTACGTTACTTCAGTACTTCTCCACTATTTGTTTGACAGCTATAGTTGTTTATTGTTAATTAGCTTCATCTTCCTTAACTATCACATTCAAATTTGTAACAAAAAGTTAATATTAAATCCTGTTAAAATAAAACATTCTGTAAACAAACAAACAAAAACTGTCCGCTGTGGTTGCCAAAATTTCCTGGTTAAGGTTGACATTTTATTTCTACATTTTACTGTATAAATACAAGTTTTTTCATCAAAAGGGTTTTCCATATATCTGACATGAAAATCCCATATGAATGTGAATTAAAATAAAAGTTTTGTCATTAAATATGACAGTTTTTTACTGTATAATTAACAGTCTGTCATTTAAAATATGACTTTATTCTGTATACATTACAACATATAAATAAAGATGTTTTCATGAAATATGACTGTTTAACTTGAGTAGGACTTTAAATGTAGGACCTTTACTTGTAATGGAGTATTTTTACATTGTTGTACATCTACATTGTTACTTTTACTTAAGTAAATCATCTATATACTTATTCCACCACTGGTTAAATTCAGGGTTTAATGCTGCACTATAACTGTAATAAACTGAATGTCTTCTATTTTTTTTTTTATTAACTTCTGCTGTCTGCTGATGCTTTCTGACCCCTTAGACGAGGGGTGTTCAAACACCGACACTGTGGGTTTCCCCTCAACAAATCTTGGATAAAGACGCCTCCTCAACCATCTTTTCAGTTTACTTGCTTGGTTTTGCTCAATTCGCAGCGGCCTATGAGATCATGATTATGTTATTTGATCCCACTGACACTCAACAACTGAGCCAAGACAGCCCAATATTGCCGTTTGACAACTTCAGACTACAGCAAATACATAAAAAAAGGTTTTGACTCTGGGAAGCAGAGATATCTCAAAACTACTGTATCTACTGTACCAAATTACCAGTGATGATACAAACAATAAAGATTTTATTGGTAAAACACCTTGAAGTCAGTTAAAGTGCTTTACAGAGAACAAAGAATAGTGACTCTTGTGTTCATGATCACAAAAAAAGAAAAGAGAAATTTGAATATTTTAAAGGAAAAGTCATTTTGAAAGCTGCCCAGTATGTGGTTAGCCTAGCTTAGCACAAAGACTGCAAGCAGGGGGGAACTGCTAGCCTGCTAGAAATATTTTAATTATATAATATAAATAATTTAAAATGGCACAAATTATGAGCAAAGCTGGTCCATTTTACTCATAATCTCCACATCAAACAGATGTGTGGTGCATCAGTTGTTGTGACGTAATCTGGCATCAAAGGAACAGTTCAATATTTTTGGGAAATGTATTTATTTGCTTCCTTTCCACGAGCGAGATGAGAAGACAGACATTGTTCTCATGTATATGTGTCAAGTACAGAGCTGGAGTGAAGTTAGCCTAGCTTAGCATAAATACTGGAAGCAGGGGGAAACAGCTAGCCTGGCTCTGTTCAAAGTTAAAAAATAAACCCACCAACACCTCTAAAACTTGTTTTATTTTGTTTATTGCAAGTATTTCTTATTTAACAATGTCCTAAAGTGGCTAAATTGAGTTTTCCAGGTTTTGTACCATCATGACCAAAGCCAGCTCTCAAAGATGATACCCAGACATCGGACAGAAGTACCGGGCATACAGATACACTGTTGTCTGTCAAGAAGTAGTTCCCTCTCCCTAAAACCACAAAAAAATTCACTGAGCTTTAGAGGTGTTGGTAGATGTAATTTGATCTGTGGACACAGCCAGGCGAGCCTTTTACCCCTGTTTCCAGTCATTATGCTAAGCTAGGCTAACCACATTCAGACTCCAATTCTTGGAAATAAAGCACATAAAAGTATTTCCCAAAATGTTGCGCAACTCCTTCAAAAGACATAAAAACATTTTTAAAAACATGAAAAAAAGAAATCAGAATAGAGACATGGGATAAACATTATAATACAGCACATGTACACAACGTACAGTTACAGTTCTGAAGGTTTGTTGTTTTACGAGGCTGGTTTGTCCGTCAGGTGGGAGCTCGGGGGTTTTGTGCAGCCTGCAGTCGCTGTCGTCGTCTCTCCATCGCCTGCTGCTTCTTCAGCTCAATCTCTGCGGCTGAACATTTAGCCACAGCTGCAGAGAAAACACAGAAGATCCACACACATGAAGGTGGAAACACTTCAACTACTGGACAGCAGTGTTGTGAGTAACACAAACATGAGTCCTTGGTGACCACACCACAGTGGCAATCTCTGTGGCTGTGAAGTGAAGCCAACGTGGAAGTGACAAAAACTGCAGTTCCTCAAATGACCACTCGAGGCTGGCTACAGAATGAGTCAATCTCCATAAGCCCCCATGTTAAAATGTCCAACTTCACACCAGAAATAAACATGTTTACAGCCTGGTACAAAAAACAGTTTTAGTCTCTATAGCTAATTTTCCTGTTCATGACAACTGTGCTGAAGCTGAACTTTAAAATAACTCATCCATTCAAATTATATTACAGTTATGCAGAATTAACAGTGTGGCCGCTTTGATTGACAAGTGGGTGCCATGACGGATGGCTTGTTTTAGCACCCAGGCATCATTCAGCCCGCCTTAGGTCTGCCAATGATCCACATCTTTCAACCTCTTGGGAGGCGGAAGAGACAAGACTACCAACATGACAGTGACCAGAGCCACGGCTCTTCAGAAACCTCTCATGAGTCTCCAGTGACCATTTGTGGCCAAATCTCACCATATGCAAATAAGCCAACACGCTGGGACAAACTGAGATTTTTTTTTTTTTTTTTTTTTACACAAAGAAATAAATAACTTCATGTATGATAATGATGTATGAACTGTCAAAAGTGTGTGACTTTTTTAAGGTAGTCTGGAGATAATTCAGTTACTACTTCAATGGTGAAACTAGTTGAAACAGACAGTGTGTTCACAAACACTTGCTACTTATCTTGGCAGGTAAGAGAGCCCAAACACTTCATTTACATTATAGTGAACTCACTAGAAATCAGACAGGACGTCAGCTGATTAGACGGTCTTTAAACGAGGCCCAGGACAAATGAGAGTTTAGACTAAAAAACATATGTGATCAAATGTGTCTCAGTATATTTGAACTGTCCACTTGTGATCCAACACACGTTAACGATGGGTGTAAACAGGCTCAGAGAGTGTCTGAAGGAGGAAACAGCTCTTACCTTTGTTGGTCACCACGGAAACCGGGCTGTTGGGCTTCTTGAAGGTGAACTGGTCTTTGCGGGTGTTACCCTGCTGTGCCGACTGGAGCCTGCTGCTCACCTGCGCACCTGTTGAACTGTTTGTGGATCCTGAAAAGTTTTTTGGTTGCGTGAATCTAAAAGAATCCGTAACTGCGTTCATTTGTCCACCAAAACCACCAGCCAATGAGCCAACGGCTGGTCTACCCGAGGCACAGGAAACAGCTGCTGGTGTCTGTTTGGGAGGAAAAGGTTGCTGATTGGCTGGTTGGGTCCTGTTGTCCCAGCTTCTGCTTGCCGGTGGCATAGCTGCTCTCTGGTTTGATGTGTGTCCAACAGGAAGAGTCGGTTTAGTGGAAACGTTCTCCGTGCTCTGCATCTGATTCTCCACGTCTTCGCACAGTTCACACAGCAGGTCGTCATCAGCCGGGTCGTCCCAAACCAGGTCAGACGAGAAGAAGGAGTCCAGGTCTTCATCCAGGAGGTCTGAGCCAGCAGGTGCCTCGTGGTGGGCTGGAAAGCTTTGAGCTGTTTTTGTAGCTGATGTGTTTGACGCAGCAGAAGCTGTCGTGTTGTATTTGGCACTTGAGCTTGCAACAGAAGTGCTTTGATGAAAAGGTGGTTTCTGTGGATCTGACTTCACTGAGTTTGAGGTCTGCCAGGTACGCTGACATCCCCCTTTGACTAAAACACCATTACCGGATGAAAACCTGCTCTGCTGAGTGTCTTTATGTGCCGTTTCTGAGCAGAAATTTGAGTTTGTCCGTGTGTCTGTCTGGATGCTTTTGAGAGAGAAATTAGGATTAGACTCCAGTTTGAACGTCGTTCTTTGTCTCACATTGTCCTTTTCCACTTTAGAAGCGGCTGACAGGCCAACATTTCCACTGACAGGAACATTTACCGGACTCTGATATTTTATTTCACTAGGCAGTTTCTGGGTTGAACTGTGCTTTGGAGTCCCAAAGTTTTGCGGATTTTGTGTCATCTCCAACACCAAAGAGTCATTTAACAAGTCATCGTTTTCCCAATCATCATCAAACTCCGCGTTCGCCAAAGTAACTTTAGTGTTTGTCGTGGAAACACCAGAAGTGGGACCGTGTGAGGATGAAGGCGGTTTCCCAGAAACCTCTTTGGAAGAGGCGCCAGAAGCAGGTTTTACTTGTGTCGGCTGAGCTGACACCTGACTGAAATCTCCGCTCACGTGTTGGGTCGGTCCATCAAACAGGAAATCCAAATCGTCCTCCATATGTTGATCCTGCTGGATCTGCACATCTGTCCTCACTGCCGCCTTCACAGCTGGTTGACAGTTTCCAGGAACCGAACGTAAAAAATCGCCGTTCTCTAAATCCAGGATGTCCTCTGAGAGGAGCTCCTGACTCTGCTGGTGCAGCACCTCCTCCGCTTTTTCTTCTTCTTCATCCTGATGAAACATGTTGAAGTCAAACTGTTTGGCCAGTTTCAGCAGGTCATCCACTCCATTCGGCCTGCGATGACAACAAAAATGTTTACTGTGATGATGACAAGATACTCACAAGATGAAATTTTTGGTTAAAGCGATGTCAGGAAAGAAGGCTGACCCTTCATGGGATTAACCTCTTTCTGGGTAAATATTACATCCATAGATCAGAATTTAATAGAGGTAAAACCTAATTTTCCTTTTCATCCTGAATAAAGTAAAAAATGACTGGGCTGTTCAAACTGACACTCTTTTAGGGGTGTCGTTTAGCTCAGTTGGTAGAGCAACCACCCCATGTACAAAGGCTCAGTCCTTGCTCCGGCAGCCCAGAGTTCGAATCCGACCTGCGGCTCTTTCCCGCATGTCATTCCCCATCTCTCCCTCGGTCTCCCCACATTCCTGTCACTCTTCAGCTGTCTCTATCAAATAAAGCTCAAAAAGGCCAAAAAAATATTTTCTATATCAATATCTAAAGAGCTCTGAGTCATAAACGTCACAGCGGAGAGATGTGTTGGGCTGTATTTGTTGTGAACCCACCTCGGGGATTTCTTCTTGGGTTTTGGAGCTTGAACATCTGGCGTGCAGGGAATGGTGGCGCTGTCTCCAATCCACTGCTGCAAAGTCGGCTCTGAAACTTCCGGTCTGCCGTGCTTCAGAAACACAACCAAATAAATATTGTAAATACATATTCATATACGTGATTCTTGGCTCTGTGTCTGCTGATCGGAGCTGAGATTCAGAGACCGATTATCAGAGCCGATGTTCAGCAGTTTTACTAAGTAGGTCCAAGAACTGAAAGGTTTTGAGGAGCCGATGTCTAATCCCACCAGCCGTGTTACTGACCTTTGGAGCGATCCTGCTAACAATCTCTGAGATGTTCACAATCCCAGCACGCTGTTTCTTTCCTCTTTTACCTGAAGAGAAAAACAAAATCATGACACAAAGAACATTCTGGAGAGATTTTTCAGTATTTTATCCACATCACATCTCAGCTGGAAGTTTACCAAGTCTGTTGGGTGAAGGAGAGGTGGCGTCCCAGATGATGTCCTGTTGAAAGTCTGAGTCGTTGTGTGGAGACTCTTCACTGAAACTACCTCCACCTGCTTTGGATCTCGGGATTCTAGTCGGGGTTTTAAATTCTGAAGGAGAAACACAAGCAACTGACTGAGAAACAGATTCACTAATAATATATATTTATGTGAACTGTGAACCTCTTTTCTCTTTTTCTGCACTCCACAGGGAGGTCAGAGGTCAAAGTCTGGAGCTGCGAATGATTCAGTGGTAAAAAATTACCTCCTATGTCCTTTCCTAACCACTTGACCTCATGGCGTATTGAGGTCAAGGAAAGATGTGAAGGAGAATTCATCAGGAGTTAAAGACGTCCGCCACATCTGAGATACTTCTCGTGCACTCTTACCGCATTATTTCGTGCACGATATATAAATGCGCACCAGCTCACGCTCACCCTCCTGTTCACTCCAGTATATGAGCATATTAGCAACTTATGGCAAAAGGATGATAAATAACATGACACAGGTTTCATAGAGGAGACGAGCTTCTGTCTGTCTGTTAACAGACTCCAGTCTGTACTGATAAACTACAGACCTGTAGAGTTACATCAGACTTCAAGATGAAAGTTTATATATCACGTCATCACGTCTGTCCATATTCACACTCTCTCTCTCTCTCTGCATCACACTTTTTAAATACTTTGTTGTTGTTTTTTTTTATGCCTGGTTGTGAATGACCAAACAGTCAGTGGTGTTTTGTTGCTGCCGCAAGGAATTGTGGGATGGCATTACCTCCTTTTCTTTTGTAAAGGATCATCCGGTGTATCCTATGCCAAAGGACACAAGAAAGGAAGCACTGAAGCTCCTTTCCTTAATGCTACAAATACTTCTAGGTCATTTCACTGAGTTAGTCACCTTCCTAAACAAAATAGTCTATTTGACCAAACACAGTGTTTTTCCCAAGTCTAAAGTTGAATATGTTTCCAGACCACTGGTGGCACGTGACATTCCTTTAGTGGTACTTGGAGGAATCTCCAAATCTTTCTCTCCATAATCTGAAATTATGTAAAAACATATCTACAACAACAAATTTTAAGGAAGATATCGTTGGATTGTCATTTAAAATAAGTCGTTTTTACGTATTTACGTTGTCACGTTCATTCACGTGGTGCACGCATACATCCATGATTAGTTATGAACTAAAATGTGAGGTGAGATCGTGAGCGGAGGTAAAATTACTGCAATCACAGCTCCAAACAGGAAATATCAGAGAAATCTTTCCTACCAAATGAACCCTGAACTCTGGTACCTGACCCGGTTCTGTTCAGGATTCAACAATCATCAATAATTCATCTTTATAACAGCAATAAATCTGCCTCCTGTGTGCACTGCCTATAGATAGTTGTGTATACCTGCAGAGATGAATATTTTCTGAGGTGATGCATGATATAAAAAGTTTGCATTAGACTATTTATAGACTGTTGTTGTTATACTCGTCAGTTTTGAAGCTGCCCATTGTTGTAAATGGCTTTTTAATGCTATCCAAGGTTTGTTTTGGTTGATTAAGGCAGAACAAAAAGTTTAAATTGTCCATTAATTACTGCATTACGGTGAATTGGTTGTATGCCGAATTAAAGACTTAAACGTAAGGTGAATAAATACATTGAGTCATGTCTTGTGATGTAAGTTATATCTTTGATATACAAAGTTTGTTGTGTGGTTGTCCACACTCAGCACAGCGGGACGTGTCAGGCCTTGTACCCGTCTCATCGAGCAGGAGAGGCGGACAACGACGGTGATCGACTTCAGACATGTAAACTACAGGCAAACAAAAACAGAGAGACAGTTACTGACCTGCTTGTTGGCTGTTTGGAGAGCTGATATCTGTCTGTGTCTGCTGGGTCTGTCTGTAGCGTCTGCTCAGCCGGTTTGGTTTTGCTGTGGGAGTCTGTTGTTGTGAGGAGCCTGTCAGACCAGACGGAGGGTCAAACCTCCCCCGGACTCGGTTCATGGTTGCCGGCCGTTGTCTTGTCGGTGTCCCGGTCGACAGTTTGCGGTTAACGCCGATCTGTAGTTTGTTATTTACAGTTTATTTTGTTGTAAACTCGACCGGTCGGCGGAGCTTTTGAACGGCCCGCCATCTTTTCCTCTTCAGTGCCCGTCGAGGTGCGTTCAAGAGCAACAAAGCTGCGCAGCTGCTGCGCACACTGTAAAGATAAACATAATATTAAACCTGAGTGTTACAAACATTACAAACATGATAAATGTAACATTACATTCACTGTAAACATATTCATTTTATATGATACACTTCATATACATACATTTACAAGACTTTAACCATCAAATGACCATAGACCAGCGGGCCAATACTAACATTTTAGAAATGAAAAAAATACCAATAAAAGTTACATACAAATGTTCTGTAATAATTTTGTTTTCATTGTCACAATTCAATGTAACCAGATCTAAGCCAATCAGCCGTGAACAAATCTAAAAACCAGTTCTTCCTTTCTAAATAGTATGGATTACGTTAAACTTGCATGAAGTTGATTCAAATCTGAACCTCATGTTCATTTAAAACATGACTTATTGTGAGTAATGCAAAGTCTGTTAACGTTTAAGTTTAAAATGTATCACTCTTGTTTTTGTCTTATTGTCTTTTGATATTTTGTGTCACATCTACAGGTGCCAGCAGTTATGTCCTTAAAGGTTCAAATGCTTCGTTATGTCAACCAAAAAAGACAAATCTTCCAGCCATACAGTATCTGACAATCCTAGCAGGTCATTAATAATAAATTATATAAATGAAGCTTCATGAAATCTGACATGATTAGCCCCCGGCTCTACTTTGGACATCCCTGCCATAGACTGTACAAACATGGATGCTGTATCTGTGACATCACTTGTAGGTTTTTGAAGAGCTGTTGTGGCTCTGGTTGCCGCCATTTTGACGGTACTGCTTCTCCCAGCTAATCTAAAAATGGACAAAGACGTGGATCAGCGGATTTACGGCGGGCCGAATGAGATCTGTTCTTCAGAAACCTTTGGGTGACGTCGCAGATACAACTTCCATATCTTGTAATGTCAATGGTGTGACTAGATGTCAGATTTGCAGTGTGTGTAGGTGTGACAGTGCTTTCATCATGTTATTATTCCCTGAATCAAGTTAGCAAGAACAGATATTCAACGTCCAGTTACATTTTCAAAATAAAGCTTGCTAAGGTTGCAGTTTTTTAGAGTTTAGGGACCAAAGCTACTTGGTTAGGTTTCAGAAAAAAACTTAGTTACGTTATGTACCTGACGTAACTTAAGTATGTTATTTAAATTGGTTTATCCACCAATCCCCACCTCTTCCATATTGACGCTACATTTGTCTGTTGCTCTCATCATTATCGCCCCCTGCAGGTAGTGCCTTCATACGGGGGTATTTTTCAAGTCTAGGGAAAGAAAACAAGACACTGACACATTATCATCTTGTGGATGTTTTTTTTTTTTTTTACACACTTTGGTGTGAGACTGGGCTTGAATAACGGAAGACATTCATAGTGTATGTTTCCCTAATCCCACAATGGAAAGGTGAAGGTGGAGGAATTTTGCAGAAGCTGTCTGACCATTCGACCATCACTATCTCTGTAAACCTACACAGTTATTTATGTTTTGTCCACCTGGATTATGTTCCTTGGCTGTATGTTTTTGATTTTTAAATTGGGGTCTTGGTACATTTCCTTAAATAATAGATGTGAACACTTCTTCCAACGCTGAAACTGACTTGACTCCACACAGCTGTAGGTGGAGCTGGAGTAAATTCACGGACAGGATTTAAATGACGAGGACGTGGTTTGGGGCTTGTCTTGCTGTGGTCTAATGATCCGTTACACAATTACAATCAACATGACTAAACATCAGAGATGCCGAGCAGCAGTAAATCTCAGTTAATTTAAAGTCTCAGAGACATTAGACATCAAATAGACACAAGTGTGTTCAGAGTACAGCTGCAGGTTGAGTCTATCCAGCAGTCGACAGCAGCAGCAGGGGTTGTTTGTGAAGCTGTCATCGGCAGTTCTCCGCCTTCTCCACCGTTTCCCCAAAGGAAGGATTAGTGCGTCATATCCCGCTGGGCCAACAGTATATACATAATGTAATATGAACACACTGATGCTGCTGCTGGAAACAAGTTTACTTCAAAATTAGACGTTCTCTCTTTGGGAAACTCACATTTTCACTGCACTGAATTATAACACATGATGGAGGCAACAGATGTGATGTTCAACAAAAATGTTTTCCTAATTATAATTGCAATCATATAAGATAATATTACAGAGTCATGGCATTGAAATGCGGAGTGTTAGTGGCTGAAGAAGGTGGAAAATGCAAATTTATAACAAAACTAGAAGGGCAGTCAGTGAGTGCAGACCTCTGCCAAGGCCAACAGTCGAGTTTTCAATGATATGTGAATGTACAAGCACAATCAATATGTCTTCTGTGGTGGACTCAAATAAAACAGAGCACCAGCTGTCATATGTCGTGGGGTACCATGGCATAGATACATTTATGGTGAAACATTTCCAATCCCTGGTTGATTGCGTAAAATGTAAATAAAAAAACAGAATGCAATGATTTGCAAATCCATTTTGACCTGTGTTCAATTGAATCCAGTACAGACGAGATATTTAACATTAAAACTGATAAAATTCATTCTGAATTTGATGCCTGTATCACGTCAAAATAAAGTTGGGATAGCAGCAACAGAAAAAAAAAACATCTGTTTGGATCATTCCACAGGTAAACAGGCTCATTGGTAACAGGTATCAGAGTATCATGATTGGGTATGAAAGGAGTGTTCTCAAAAGGCTCTCTTCTCAACATTTAACACACAGTTGCTAGAAATGTATGGATTTCACCATCTACAATAATAATGATATATAAAATAATAATGCTAAAAGATTCAGAGAAATCTCTGCATGTAAGAAAACCAACATTTAATTCCTGCCTGTAACCTTCAGCCCCTCAGGCGGCACTGCATTAAAAACCAACATGATTGTATAAAAGATATTATGTATTATCGTCAGGGTACAGAATGTCTTATGATATTCAGACAATATAACTGACAGGTTTTACTTACAGGGCAACATGAAGGTAAGCCTGCATTATTGTGGCTGTGTAATATAGTGTAGCTAGAAGCTAGTGGTTGCATCATAGCTACAAAACTGAGGCGGGATATTGAAGCTGGGGAATTAAATAAGCCCAGTGCCATTTCATATACATTTGAGTAAAAGGATTATAAGGTGACAATATCGTTGCCTTGCCGGTTATACCTGAGACTAGTTGTGTGATTTCATGGGGTATCTCACCTCATTGCTGTGCCAATTTCAATGTGGTTTGTCCAATATGGAGGTTAGGGTTTGGTTTAGAAATTGTGCTGCTGTACGTAATAAATGCCAGGGCTGCTTTTTGTCCATCACTAGTAACTTATGCATATAAGCCAACAGTGTAGTGCCTTTTGGACAGTTTTAACATAGATGTTCCACATATCTGAAGGTACAAAAAACAATGCATCCACCATCTACTCTTCCAAAAGACTGCAGCTCTAGTTTCCAGCTCGCCAACTGTGGACTGAGGTGAAATCTGAGCGATTCATCACCATCGCGATCCTCTGCCTGGCTTGCAGCCAAACACAGATACGCACCATATTTCATGGCCTGCGCGTCCAAATAGAATACCCTGCTGCTCTAAAGAAAACACTGAGTTTCGATGCACTGAGGAAGGAATCCGTGGCAGAGCTGTCAGGAAGGAAAGAGGCAGCTACCTGCTTTTTACATTACAGTGGCAGCAAGCTAAATGGCTTTTTTTCTCCCAGTAGACATTGTCCGACTTTGAAATGTGATCCAGGACGCTGGAGGAAGCTCGTTAGAAAAGGTCTGAGCGCTTTCAGGCCGGTGGATCAGAGAACAGTGTCAGATATGCTGCCCTCTAATCTCACCAATCTATCACTGTCTGCTTAGAAGTGCCAGAGAGCCTCCGGGGTGCAAACTGTAGTACCAACTCTGATCTGTAAGCTACTGAAATCAAACAAGTCAGTGTGCAGCTACCAGTGGAGGCCTGGATACCAGCGGTCAAAGCACATTTACTCAGGTACTGTACTTAGGTCCAAATCTGAGGTACTTTATTTTATGGTTTTCATTTTATGGTACTTTATATTTCTACTCTGCTACATTTATCTGACAACTTCAATTACTAGATATCAGATTAAGATAAGCAGCGTTGTAGTCAAGACCACCTAAACTGAGACCAAGTCAAGACCATGAACAGAGAATATATACAGTAGCATGCTTAGGTAGGTAATATTCACAAAAACTGGTGTGGTTGCTACATTCAGTCACCTCATTGAGCATCGCCAGGCAATATTTACAAAGTGCTGTGTGTTCTTCTGGATGCTGTTTTTGCAGATGAACTCTTTGTGATTTAGGAAACCAAAATTTTATTCCAGGAGATTTGGCTGATGTTTCCTCCCAGACAGTTAACAAATAAATCAGACAATGTACAGGCAATTAAGTGATATCCCTGCAGTTGGGGTTTTGACCGGTCTTGAACTAAAATCCAGAGTCCTCTTTGTCTGAGGCCGAGACAAGAAAAGTGGTCTTGAGTCTCAAGACCAAGACCGATCTCGGGTACTACAACGCTGACAATAAGCCTATAAAATATAATGTATGATTAAAGATTAAACCAGTGGTTTCCAGCCTTTTGGACTTGTGACCTCCCTTTGGGGCTTTTATCATGTTTCAGATAAAAAGATTGGAGAAAAGTCCAGAAACCAAAGACAGATTTCTGTATCAGAACTTTGTTTTTCTTCTTCTCTCTGCCATTAATCATCTGATGCCCCCTCAAATGTATCTGGGGGCCCTTTGGAGGGGTCCAATTCCCTCGGTTCTGACCACTGGACTTAACCATCTATATGTATATAAGTATTTGAAAGTAGCTCCACATGTAAATCAGTAAAATGCCGTTTTAAGTATTAACAATCTAATAATGTCACTTTTTCTGCTCTGCATGCACTGAGATGTTTTGGGTACACTGTGTATTACCGTGACAGTATTCTTACATTGTTATATTCGTCCTTTTATTCAAGTAAATACGCTGAGTACTTCTTCCGACACTGTCCCATTTTTGCCTCAGTCTTTGGAGTTTGTTTTGTTTCTGTTGTATATTGTTGTCTTATGGCATATCAAAATGTACACATGGTTGTATTTGTAAACGTGTTTGTATGAGTATAGGTGCATGAATCCATATAAAGGTGAAATAATTCCCCAGAAAAGCAGCAATTTTCTTACATTTGATTTTTTTTTTCTGAAGATTTCAGTCTGTCTGATGCTCTCGTGGAGGTGTGCAGGCAAAAGAAATCATGCAAAAGAAAGTGATGGATTTTACTAAAATGTTTTGGTCAACATTGTTACATTAAGCTGTAATATATTCATTATCCTCACAGCAGACTGACATGTTTTCATCCATGTTCAATCATTTAAAAATCTCTGAAATGGGCTTTTTAAATAAAGTTGATTATATTATTAACAACATGAAACAACAACATTTCTATACTGACATAAACCAAATATTATTACTACTGCACTGAATATTAAAATCAAAAAATAAATAAACTTTTCTGATGTTGATGAGATCTATTGTTCTATTGTAATTTCACGGATATTTTTGAGTCATTAGTCTGATCGTCTGACTGCTCCCATTTCATGACTCATCAGCCTTCTTTTTAATGTTTCCAGATTTCAGCTATTAACTTGGTGTATGAAATGTGGACAAAACACCCAAAACATTAACACAAAATAAACCAGGATAATCTTTTAAACGAGGCCATCATCTAAACATAAAGAGCGCACAGGTCTCTCTTTTCCTGCAGTAGAATCTGATCCTTGTTGTTGCACTTTAATAACATCCAGCAGATCTTTCAGGTGCATATAAACATGGCTACTTTCATTTATTGGCCTGTTACTGCTCTCATGGGGCGTTTGTGGATGTTTCAAGTCAAGTTTCCATCGCTCTGCCTGGAAACTTCAAACTCTTCTGGTGTAACAACTCATTTTGCAGCAATTTCCGTTTTGTTTATCCTTTTTTTTTTAATGCTTCTCGTCTGCAGGATCTTTCTGGAGATGCAACATTTCACACTTCAGTAGCTTCCTGAGTTCAGGCTGTAAGTAAAACTCCCTAATTATGGAAGTTAGTACACTATGTGTGGTTGTTTTATTGAGAGGTGTTTTATACATATATATTTATGTGATGAAATGTAACATGAGTACATTTACCCAAGTACTGTACTTGTTCATACCACTTGACTAGATCTCAGAGAGAAATATTGTACTTTTACTTCATTACATTCATTTGAAAGCTTTGCAAAATAAGATTTTCACATATAGTTTATAAAATATGAGCGTGTGCTTGGTTGAGTCAACTTTACACAAGTACAGCTGAAATGATTAGTCCATCAATCAATTATTTGGCTGACAGAGATGAAGAACTGGCAACTAATTTTCATGTAAAAACATTTCACATCACAACTGTGAAGATTTGCTGTTTTTCTTTTGTATCATTTGAATATTAAGGGGAGTACAAAATGTAATAGTGCTGAGGTTTGGACTGTTGGCTGGACAGAACAAACATTGTGAAGGTGTCCCAATTTCTCACTTTTTTCAAGTTTTACAAACCAAACAATCAAATGAATAATGGAGAAAATAATCAGCAGATGAATCCACAATTAAATGAATCATTAGCTGCAGTCTGATGCAAAATAGTTCAAAATGAGCTCCACCTCAACCAGCTACAATCTTTTATATTAATGCATTAGTCACAATAATCCAATATAATAGTATATAGTGTAGCACATATCTTATATAATGGTAGAACAGTCACTTTACTGACTTCACTGACTTAAAGGTTGTCAGTGTGTCAGATTTATATCTATTTATAGATTTAAGTAAATGATCTGAATACTTCCTCCACCACTGTTTATGTCTGACGAGATGTCATCTCATTAAGAACATCTCCTCCATTAAACTAACTTTTTTTGAAGCTGCCCTTGTTTGTTTTTCTTGTTTAATCCAGCCTCCAAGAAACTGTCAGTGTGTTTTCGCTTGGTGCCTGTTTGTTCCTAACAGACACAAGATGGTGACAATTTGGCCCAAAATAAGACAAGAACAACACAGTTTAATGGAAACATTGGTATTAGACTGTAATGTCTGTAGTTCATTTCCTATGACTCCACTGGACTTTTACAATAATGGAAAAGTATCTGCTTTGTGTCATTTATACATATATTTTAACAATAAAGTTAACAAAAGACAAAGACACCCGAGTTCAAAGATACGACAGGGCGGGATATATAATTCAAAACAGTGCAGATGTGGCTCGGTTACAAGAAGACAAGCGCTGTGGAAGAAAGTATTTTTAGCGCATATGAAGCTGAGAAAAGTGAAACTGGACGAGGTCTGACTCTGAAAACAGTCCAAATGAAGCAAACTGCAGTGAGGCAGACATAACGTCATGCGTTCAGTGTCTCTCCTTTGAGCTGCAGCCGGTAAGCAGACGGAGATGGGCAACATTTCCTCCATCGCAAGCTTGAAAAGAATTCCCATCGACGTGCTCTTCAGCTGGGCTGCCAGAGCAGCGAGGAGTCCAGAGTACACAGTTTACAGCTCGCCGCACTTCAAGTCTAATGTTCCACGAGCCTCCCTTCAGATTTCCACTTCAACACCCACTTTAATGCGTGCAAACGACTCCAGTTACTGTTTCATTACTGGCCTATAAACTCTACGATAAGTGGCTCCGTCACATCCATTTGAAAGCCGTCCAAGACGTCGCCCACAAAGTGCCCGCTTCAGTGTGCAGCGTGCATGTGTTTGGGCTGGACTTAATGCTGCATTTATTGCCACTGACTGGCCCATTGTAATCTATGTCAGATGGTGTCCCAGCTTTTTGTTTTTGTGAGAAGTACAAAGGGGGGAAAGAAGAGAGGGCTCAGAGGTTGAGAGAAAGTTTGTGCATGACAAACTTTCTGTGGGGCTGAAAAGGAGAAGCAGCACATCTTCATCGTACAGAGTTACGTTTTGGTTTCATTCTTGGTCTGAGGTCGCAGCTTTGGCCGCTCAGGTGCCTCTCTGATTGGGGCAAAACTGAAGAATGGAAGTTTAACACACTGAAAATAACAAAACAATTTATCACAACCCCCAACATGATACATTTTAGTTTTCTTATCTGCCACCATCCTGCTATCATCCTAATTTATTTAATTGGAGTTCATGTTTTCAACAATGGCCATTCAAAGCTTCAATATTTTGTAGTTTTCCACACTTTCCACTGTAAGGTACAATAACTCTTTCCAGAGCTTTCAACTGTATCTAGCCATGCTGATGTATTTAGCAGTAGAGGTCTGCGCGGGACAGAATTTTCAGTCAGATCTCAAACACGGAAGAGTGGAAACAAATTGTCTGAAACGTACGCGAGATTAGACCACATCCGCAAATTTAGGCATCTTAAAATGTTTTTATTGATGCCAAATAAAATATCCAACACAAATTATATATGATAGACATGAATTAATCATTTAAACATTTTATTTTATACACATTTTTAGTTTGCGGGACTGCAGCTTATCACCTCTCCCGCCTGCTCCCGCGTTGTACACTCCCCCTCCCACCTGCACCCGCAATGAGCTTTCAAAATTTGTCCCACGCCGCACTGCTTTGCGTCACGTCGACTCCCGCGAGAGTGCAGGGCTCTATTTAACAGGTATGACGTTTACCATCGTAGTTTTTTGTGTTAGCATGCTAACACTTGCTAATTAGCAGAAAACAAAATACAGGTATGTTGCAGGTATAAAACTGAAAATAAACCAAAGTTTTAGATGAATTAAAAGTCTGATTTGATGATGGCGCTGGAGGAAAATATATTTTTGTTCACCAAATGGCAATTCACTGTGACACACAAGATCAAGCAAGAATCCATCTCACCAGGCTTCAAGCTATGTGCTTGTGTCTGGACACGGTGGTTCAGACCAATCAGCATCCTATAAGGAACTACTAGAAATTACAAGATGAGCTACAGGCGTGGTTTATGTGGTTTGACAAAGTCTGTGAGAAGTGACTGTTTGCTTGAAAACAACAACAATGGCATCTGTTAAAGAGGTTAGCGTTAGCTGCTGCTAGCACCAGTTATATCAGAACTGTATTAAAAGAAAAGCAGACAACAACACTGATGTTTTTGCTCTTTGTCTACATTATATGGTTTGTTGAAGTTTGCCAGTGACATATGTCAATATATGGTTCAACCAATCGCCTGCCTGCTCTTTTAAAAACAGTATCCAGTGACGACTTTCCCATATGGTTCTCTGTAACAAACAGGTTACTGAGGACTATGAATTTCTGTATAAAATGTGGTGAGACATTTCTGTTCTGGACTAAAGTGGCAGACTGACTGACCAAACCATGCTACCATCCCTTGATTCCTACCATTAGTGGCATAAAAAGAGCCCTTTGCTACTTTGGCCAACCCTCATTCACACTGGTTAGAGATGTGAGACAACAAACTAAAGCCATCTTGTCCTGAGGTGCCAGAGAGCTCTTGAACCGGTCTGTTAATCTCCTTGAGGCCACTGTTTGTGCCGGAGAATCACCTTGTTGTGGTGAGATATTGAGTTTCACAAGAACTGGCTCCGTCATTGTGGGCACAGAGAACCAGAGCAGTTCCCTGATGGCCCAGAGATTAAACAGTACAAGACACACATCTGATGAAACAAAGAAGAGGATTTCAGAGCCAAACACATTGGATCTTGAAAGCAGAATATTTTAGAGAGCTAATTGCGTTGGGTAATGCATTTGAACATTTATCAAGCAAGTCTGTTTTCTCTCCAAATCTAAAACACCCGCAGGAATGCTTTCATTTGTAGACTGTAAGTGCTGCAGGCTCAGCTGTCAGCACGCAGCATTTCAGACTACAGTATCTGAACATGCAATGAAGCAATGAAACCAGTTGCCCAAAAACTTCATTCTTCCCAGGATGACAATACTATTTGGCCCGTGTCACCTCAGTCTACTTAAAGCCAAAGTGCTATCCTCTTTTCTCTTCTCTCCCCTCGCTCCCTGGACACTGCTCTTGGAGTCTGGAGAAATCCCCTCGGCCGTTCCAAAAGCGAGGATTGTTTGGATTTATGGATAAGCTTTACTGGACTGTTGGGAACCAGCGTGCAAACGCTGCACTGCAATGAAATCCTGACATTATTTTGCCTTGACAATAATTGACTTCATTTTGACCCGAGTCAAGATATTCAGACCGATTCAGTGAAATATCTGTCGCATGTCATTCTTGCCACAGAAATCTCGACCATATTAGATCTTCCAGCTGCGCTTTTTATAGACAAGCTTGAGTAAAGGGTGAAGAGGGTGGAGGGGAGGATATGTGAGGCCACAGGGGGAAGTAAAAAGTTAATGGAAATTAACTTCTTGGACTCTTAGGACGGATGAAAGACTATTTATTGAAAGGGTAATTTTCAGCTTGGTTTAAATGAACAAAGTTTATCTACATTTACAGTTTAATTAGAAGTAGCTGTCTTTTAAAGTCTGACATTTTGGGAAATACTCTTGTTTGTCATCTTGAGTTAGGTCCAGGTTGTCATTAGCCTAATTCAGCTCAACCACACACTGATAGAAAATGGTACAATGTGTCAGATTTAGGGGGCTCTATTTACAGAATGTAATATATTTAAACTATGTTTTCATTAGTGTTTAATCACCTGAAAATAAGAATTATGTTGTTGTTGTTTTTACCTTAAATAACCCTTTTATGTCTACAGACGCCGGGATCCGCCATCTTTCTACAGTAGTCCAGAACGGACAAGCCAAAAACTGGCTCTCTGTAGGATCTGTAGCATTTTTTGAGATCACCATAGTTTCTCCTTTGTGCTTGGTTGAGTCAAGGCGTTTCAGTTGGTTGCAATTTGCAATGTCACCACTAGATGTCTCTAAATCCTACATACTGGCCCTTTATAGGACAGTTGGTTGGTTTGGGAAATCTTTTCTTTTGCTGTCATATGACAAGATTAATATCTTATTCAGCTTTGTGCATCCAGGACAGAGTTAGATCCAGGATGTTTAGTCTATTAGCAAAAAGACTGGATGGAGGGGGAAACTGCTACCTCCATCAAAAGTGGAAAAAAATATACCTCCCAACAGCATCAGAGTTGTTTGATTTATATTTATTGTATTGTTGTCAGAGACATTAGGCCAGGAGGCTAATTAATGTCTGTTGTTCTTGGGCAAATGTGAAAAAGTCTAAACATAAGTACAATTCATGTTTTGAGTATTTTGTCTTCATTTAGTGAAATTCTCCTGAGGTTCTTGTATCCAGTACAAAGTGATGTACAGGACATTTTAGCCTAGCTTAGCATAAAGACTGGAAGCAGGGGCAAACTGCTAGCGTAGCTTGATCAAGAACTGGTATAAATGTTAAAATGAGACATTGTGTATAGCAGCAGTTGGCTCTGGAGATATTTGTTGACTGAAACTAACATGGCTGTCAGGGTCCTCGGAGTGTTTATAAGAGCTCCTGTTTCTCCACGCTCTGCTGCTGTGATGGATGATCACAGAGGAGATGGACTCAGTATACTGAAAACAGAGGAGGTCACCCCCATGAGACCCCCACAACCCACCATCACATCGCTAGCATGACTGGTGATGTCATCAACCAAGGTCGTGCTCACGCTCCTCGACCCCCCGAAAACACATAAATATACAAAATCCCCACTGAGTGTTTCACTGATGAACAACGTTATGGTTCATTTGCAGAAACAGATATCTCCATTTTGATTTATTATCCTGAGTAATGCTTTTTGGGTCAATCAGCCTATTACTTTATTAATTCTAAAAACATCTGATCTGTTTTTGCAAATGAACTCTTCTTTTGTTTTCTGAAGAACTTATTTGACTTTGTACCTTCAAGTGAGGACATTTTGTAACATAAGCAATAATGGGCCATACAATGCAATGGACATTAATAATATAATAATAATTCAAATGTTACTTGAGATTTGATATTGTGGCCACACATCAATATAAAACTCATCAAGAAGCAACTTCAGACACAAGGAACTTATGACCTTTAACCTTGTTTCTAAATGTTCAAATGCTGCTTTTTAACGTCTTTCTAACATCTGATTGTGGTGGTTGTTTATCTAAGCAGCAGTTTAATTATATTTATAACACAATCTCAGTTTTCTTCTGCACCACTGCTACAGTACTTGTTTTTTTCTCCGTAAATCCACTCTCTTGTTTTTTTTTAAATAGTTTTTTAAGATTTCTTTCACTGCCTTCAGAAGAAAACTGAATTCTTTAGGAGCCTTTTTATGTCCACTGAGAGGCGGTTCATTTATAATATCAAAGTCAAAGTATAAAGCTGCATAAAATGGAAATACTCAAGTGAAGTTCAAGTACCTTAAAATTTGTACTTAGATACAGTATTCGAGTAAATACTATAACATTCAGTGTTGTGTTGGTTAGAAAGCCTCCCTTTTCCTCAGTTTAGCATCTTGATGTCACATTTATTGACAAACTGCTTGTTTAGGCTCCGCCTCCCACTAACGAGTTGAAGTAACTGAAGTAAACCTGATGGTAAATGAGTGAGCTGCAGGCAAAAGCTCTCACTCTCATTAACCTGATTAATACGCTTGTTCCCTACAGCTACAGATTACATGTCACCGTGAGTCATTACTTCTTCCTCTGAACAGGAGAAATTAATCTGACCTGAGACCTTCAGCCAGGAAAACATGGCAGGAAATCGTCGGTCTTCAAACTGTTTTCATCAGTTTGGTGGCGGCGTCCGTCTGACCGCTCTCCAGTCGTCTTTTAAATAAAGTTTTGCTGTGCTAACACTGCTTAAAACACGGCACATTTGAGTCTAAAACACCTACTTATACTTCATTTTCCTGTTTATTTAGTAGCTGTTCTCGATCAGTCCACATTTCTGTGTTGTCATTAAATATTTAAATTATTCAAATTTCAAACTTCTCGTCCAGATTTTATATTTCTTTTTTTAAAACATGTTATTTTGTTTTAAACATATTATATTTAAAGTCATTAGTTTTATGCCATGCTATAGTTTAATGCCAATTTGAAAATTAGCTATGGAATGGGAAAAAAAACAAAACACTACTATTATTACTACTACTACTACTACTGCTACTGCTACTACTACAGGTTGTATGCTCTTTAAATTACCTGCATTTTCAGGTGAACAGATGATGATTGTCTTCTGTAAACGAGGTTGACTTCCTGCCCACCAGGACGATGTGTCCCGTTGGAGTAAACTGACCCCCCCTCCTCCCTCCCTCCCTCGTCTTCCCCACCTTACCTCCTCCACTTCCTCTCTTAAGGTAACCATGATCCTTCCCTCCCCAGGTTTCTGGATCCTCTGTCCGACACTGAATACCTTCCCCTTTTGCCCTGCACATGGGGAAACACATTTAATCCCTCCCGAAGCAAGCATTTAATTAAAGGCAATAAATTATCCAACTTTGTGTTCAGCTCTCCTGGATCCCACAGATCAAGACAGTGAACAGAGAGGGTTTCAGGCAGAGGTGAGTGAGCTCATGGCGACTGTTGTTTTTAAACTGAGTATTGATGGACCAGCAGGTTACAGGCCCAGACCTGGAGGAGGCAGATTAATGTCTCCCTGGAATTTGGGTCTGCTGAGGCTAACGTTTGTTACTCGAGTACAAATTAGGAGTCGGTTTGTTTAGATAAACTTTGTTACCTCTGTAGGCTTGCTGCCTGCAGCCAGAGAGGGTCATCCCCTGGGCACAAGAGCCCACTGCACAGGACCAATTTATCACCCTCTGTACAGATCGGCTGCATTCTTAGCTATTGACAGAGTACAGACTCACCCAGAGCAAAATGATATACAACTGAAAAATAAAACTGACGTACACACTATCTAACCACACATCAGGGTTTTTGGTTGGCAAACCCTGCTGCCTACCAGAGTCAGAAGGTGACAGTTAGTTGGCTTGTTAGCATCGTGGATAGATTACTGAACACCAATCGGGTACATGAGAGTCTCTGTATAAAGTGACTGTTAACATTTGTTGTTGTCAATCAGACGACTACAAAGAGTCACAGAGCAACCACAACGAAGCAAACAAGATCCAAATGACTAGAAAGAGTCGTGAAACAACTACGAAGACATAAAATGACTACAAAGAGATGTAAAACGACAACAAGACATAAAGCTACTACAAAAAGACTTGAAACATCTACAAAAAGACGTGAAGAAATTATAAAGAGACAGAAAATGACTACAAAGATAGATCAAATAAGTAAAATGAGATGGAGAAAGTTGTGAACTGCTGTTTATGTTGCTGTAACTCAAACTGACCTGAAGTCAAGCTGATTATTTACTGATGATAATGAAAACACTGTTCGGAGGTTGTGTTCGGTCCCGGGTCCAGCTGTGTTCACTGGAAGGTAGACATCATTTTCTCACAGCTCGGTTCTCATGTCACGTTTCCACAGTCATGTGACACGAGCCAGCTAAATATATATGTCAGGTCTGTTTATTGGTACAAACAAAGGAATAGACAAGTATAGTACCTGATTAATGGGCTGTAATATAAAGTGTCACCGAAATTTCATTTTACAACAATTTTAAAAGCACTGACAGAAAACGGCGCTGTTACTTTGAGCGCAACAGAGACTCAGCCTGAAGAGAAAAAGAAGAAAGAAAGTGAAGGTGATGCAGATTATTTTTGACTTCAAACTAAAACTCAGATGTGTTTGGTCATGACACCAACACGATGTGCATCATTGAGCAGCCTCACGTTTCAGACTGTAACAGTGGATTCATCTGCAGCTGAGGACGATGAATGTTCAGACTCAGAGGTTTTATGTTCGATGAGAGTTGGAGATAATTGGAGTTAGTTGGTTGGATTGCGAATATTGATATAGTAAACTGTTTGGATTTTGTCAGCCACACTGGTCGATGGGAAAGTGTTTCTTTTCAATTTGCCTCCCGTGGTCAGAGGACAGTGTCAGTTAGTAAATAACAACATAAATGTTAGTCATTTCAGACGTACGTTATCATTGACCTTTGACCTCACTAGAAAGAAGAGTTAAAAGCTGAAAATATTTGTCACACACTCTATGGTGTGCTTTCTTTTCAATAGTATTGATAGTAATAATCATAATAAATATCTTGTTTGTATCCATGTTGCATTCACTGCCCGAGTGATCTGTGGGAAAACACACCACAACATCATTTAAAAAACCTTCAGATATGATTTTCCTGTTTATTTTGCTGTCGCTGCCACAGCAGCCGCATACAGTCTCCAGAGCCTCTCTCCGCTTGAACGTGTTGTTTCTTTTTCAATCTTATCTTTTTGCATTTTTAAGTGAGCACTCTTTGATGAGCGCTCAAACATCCGCTGACTGGCTAATCACACATTTAGCTTTAAAAAAAAAAAAACACAGAGATGAAGGCAGTTTCCACAATCCCCTAAAGAGGGCAGTCCAGCATGGGAGTTGATGCTGCCGCCTGTCAGTCAGCTCACGGTGAAGCAGAGGGAGAAGAGCAGCACTGAGGACGCATGTTTTCTTTAGCTCTCATGTTTTCTGCTTCAAAAATAATCTCCAGTCGGGTTGAAAAATGTCACCGTGACCATAAAACTCATTTGAACAAAAACCCCTTGAGCGAGAAACCCTGCTGAATATCTGCACTTGCTTCAACTCCCTTCTCCAAATTAGTAATTGATTTTAAGAGGAAGATAAATGATCTCTTTAGTGGCCTCCAGCTTTGAAATGAGGTGTATCTAGGAAACTCCCAGCGGATTGGGAGAACACATCCATTGAGGGGGCCAACTGGAGCGTGAGGGGGAACTAATCTCTCCATTTAAGAGTTTGGAGCAGATTTACGTAAATCGCCTTTTTTCCCCCCTCCTCAGTCAAATTCCAGGGGAAGCGTTGCATCAGAGTGTGCTGCTCTGCCGGACTTCCCTCAGGTCTGCATGTATGAAGTGACGATCTGTTATGTGTGATTATTTTAAAACCAGTGACGAGAGCCAGATGCTGTTGGCAGATCTGAACTGTCTTTACACATGAAATTAAAGTTGTAATTTTAGTTTCCCCCTCAGTTCTGCTGAAGGCTTTCTGACCTTTATCCTCCCTGACATTAAATGACTAAAAAGAGACGTAAAACAACTAAAGAAAAAGACAAAATGACTACAAAGGGACATAAAACAACTATGAAGAGTCTTAAAATGACTACAAAAACATTAAATAACTACAAAGAGACATAAGACGACTATGAAGATATTAAATCACTCAAAAGAGACAAAATGACGATGAAAAACAAAGAACTTTTAACCTACTGGTTCTTCAAAGTTCTTCCCAGAGTTTAATGTAAATAGTTTTGTCCCTGAGTATTTGAATTTAAATATTTAATTTTTAATTAAATATTTGGTAAATTACTTAAAAAAAAGTAATTCAGTAAAGTTATTTAATACTTTATGTTAATTGTAATCACATTGCTAATTGTTCCTTCTAGTAACCCTACACACAGCCACGTGTTAGTCAATAGGTCAGGAATATAGCAGCCATTAGTTAAAGCCGTGTACACATAAGGTTTACAAAAAAGGGTGTTCAAAGGTGTTCAAACTATCCCTTTGTTGGTCTTTATCAAAAACAGAAGAAATCAGTTTTCCAAATAACCTTCATGTAACATAAAAACTTTCTTCAAAGCACCAAAAGTGCTGCATTTGAGGCTTAAAGAACATTTTGACCTTAAACAGTAAAAATGGTTCTTAAGGATAAAAAGGTTCTCCAGAGAGCTCAAAGCGTGTCAGAGAAGTTATCGGTGACCACTTTTTCTCAGAGTGTACCCGCTCAGAGTTTGAAGAAGCTGATCTGGTAGTTGGATGGAAAACAGAAGAGCTCGTGGTGTCTAAATGCAGCCATTAATAACTAGAGGAGGAAAAAATGCAAAACTGTAACCTCCGAAGTTTACAAAGTTCATCCTCCACAACCGCACGGAAAACAAATTCATCATCTGCTAATGTCTGCTAATGCTGGCCAACATGTCGGACCGTGTGTAAGGCCTACATGTGCGCACATGTCCGCCCTGCTGCCATCGTGCATTTTGGAGTATAGCTGCGACTTCGGTTTTGTGTGTGAAACTGCATATTTACATATTAACGTCACACATTAAGTATTTACCAACAGTACAGACCACATACTTTCTCCATTTCTCTTGTAATTATACAACCAAATTACGTAGTCCTTTCCAGGAAATGTTGGATAAATTAATAGTTATATGCCTGCTTCTTTCTGGTACGGAAGCCCCAAGCGGTCATACATTCATACATTTTATTCCCTCAGTTTTTTCATGATAAAGACTTAATTTCATTTATTTTTTTAAGTTTATTATCCCGAGATAATGACATTATTAATTTGAGATCTTGAGAAGACAAAAGGATTGTTTAGTTGGAGGAAACATCATTCAGTGTAGCAATGTCAGAGGAACAGGAGAATGTTGCAATGATTTAATATACTAGCCTGTCATTTCGTTATCTTCAGATCTTGAGAAAATTATCCCGTTATCTCGGGATAATTTAACAACATCTGTTATTTCGACATCAATAACTCAAGATCTCTAGAAATGAACTTGTTAGCATGAGAACAGAGAAAACAAAATATATGAATGAATGACTCCTTGGGGCTTTTTTGTTTTCTTGAGATCTCAAATTAATTATGGCATTATTTTGAGAAAATGATCCCGTTATCTCAGGATAACAACATTTGTTATTTCGATTTAAATAAAACGACTTATGTATTCTGGGAAAATTAAATGTCTATTTATTCATTTATCTGTTTATTTACTTCACAACTACTTACTGTAGCCGCATCAGAGTTAGCTATAAGATCATCTACATCTGTAAAATAAAAAACCTTATCTCATACTGCGAATATAAAATCCGTGTCTTCAAGGTAGATGAAGTATTATCCTCGAAGATTTGCTGGAGGAAAAGTAGAAACTGGAAATGGATAGGTAAGGTGCACAAAGCTGTCAAGTACACTCAAGTACAGTACTTGAGTAAATTAGTTTCCACTTTTGTTAAGTGTTTGTACACGCCCAACAACTTCTAAAGAGTTTGACAGCAGTATGAGGAGCCTGAACCACCAGGTGTCAATAAAAATATTTTCACAAATCAAGGGACAAACTTGCTTCACTTTTTTATTTCAGAACTCAAAGGTTTGCGGGGCTCGAGGGAAGACAGAAGTCTATGAAAAAAGAGAAACACACACAGTGTGAAAAGTGAAACAGTACGAGTCCATTCCTTTAAAACAGTATTTTTTGCAAAAGGCAGCAGCGGAGCACTTGTAACGACTTGTCTCTCGTCCTCCGAGAGTCCACGGTAAACAGCGCTCGGTCGCTTGACTTCGGCCGGCCATTTTTCAGAGATTCAGTCTCTTGAAAAATGGTTTGTAGTCATGTCCTGTTTCAAAAGAACGCCTCAGGAAATACAGACATCAGCTTCATCATGTGTTCAACTGCTGGAGAGGAGGAGAGGAGGGGAAGGATGCTCTGCTGGTGTCAAAATGTCGTTGTAGGGGGACAAAAGGTTCAATCTGTTGCATGACAGACAGATCAGGAAACCATCGAGAGATGCCACGTCGACGTTTGTGTCCTGATCCAAAAAAAAAATCCTTCCAAGTGTCATCAGTTATGACACGCAGCTGTTTTTGATTCCTTCCAGGATCTCCATGTGTCGCCACATTTCATTGTTTTTGTGCTTCAGCTGTTAAGTTTTCAAAGCGCCTCCGGTGGCTATGGAGTGGCGGCGGCTGTCAGGTGTTTCCTTATCAGGCCAGGTAGATGCCCAGAGGGGTAGAGGGGCTGAGGGGAGGACAGGTGAGGAGGCGTGAGGTCCTGCTTCACGCCTGCCAAAGAGGTCTGCAGACCTGCTGAGTCCTGCAGAGAAAACAGACGGCAGCATGTCAGCACGGAGCAAACTGAAAAAGAAAAAGGGAGATACACTGCTAAAAGAAATCTGACAGTAAATAACAGAGTCTCAAACATCTCTTCTTATACATATTTTCATTTCGTTTGTGGAAATTCAGCGGAGGTAAGTCACCATCTGGTGATTCACTGACCACTCCAAGGGCTAGTCGGTGAACTACTATAGCTGGCTATCTACCTCTAACATGTTTATCCAGGAACATGCTAGCACTCGGCAATTAGCTGTCCACGCTACATGGCTTACTAACTGAAAAACACTAGCTCAGTTGCTAACGAAACAATTCATTTCTGTGTGTGTCTCTCTTGTGGAGCAGTTTATACTCGACAACAGAGAAGCTTAATAAAATTGAGTAATGACACACAGCTAATAAGCCATGATAGCTTCCTCCATTTTGGACTCCACCTTCACCACCACTTTCAAAGCATGTCAAGATTATTTGCAATAGGTCAATTGCGCAAATTTGCATGTCAACGTTCACCACAAGGGATTTGCATGGATTTATTTCACCCCTGTGAGCAAATATGCTAATTGTGGCAATTATTTTACCGGAATAAAACTTTAAAAAGTTAAATTGCTGTTTAAAATGTTGGATATGAACGTATAAGAGTATATTAGGCTGAACCACGACTTTAAATGTACTGCATGTTCATGCACACACACACGATAGGCGTTTTCGTCAAGATGTGGAAGAATTATTTCAACACTTAGCACACCCACCGAGCACAACTTTCATCACCATGAATGCAGCATTTTGTTGCCGGGCACGTTACGAAGGAGTAAACCTCCCGGAGCTCTTTAGAAGAGACAGACTTTCTCTTTAGTGTGACAGCTAACCGTTAACATACTCTGTCAGGCTCTGTTAGGAAGAGCCATGACTAACAGTCTAGCTGATTTAATGACACACATTACAGATAAATCAGAGTGAATTCACATGTGCAGTAAACATCTATGTAACCACAGAAAAGAAGTATAATATTGTGGTGAAAACCGGGACATTTTAGTGTTTTACAGATATTTGCCGGGACGACCAGCATGAATCTGGGACGTCTGGTCACCGTAGGGCCAAAGAGGTCAAAGATTCAAATTTAGGATCTAGTTAGGAATAATTTTCCAGAAGAAGCTAATGGAAAATGTCCGTGGAGTGGTCATGTTCTCATGCATGGATGTCAGCGTGTGTGTGTGTTGCGTTGCTGCATGCATGGCTGCATCAGATCCCAGCTGACAGGTGTATTGTTTCCCGAGAGCCATAAGCTCAGTCATGGCAGAGGGAAGAAAGACTAACGCTTCTTCTGAAGACTCTTTAATTGTCTTTGGTCTGAGTGATGTTGCCGTCTGACTGACCACATTTTAAGGAAATCCCTCCTCTACCCTCCTCCCTCCTCCCACACTTCCTTTCTACACATTAACATCCTCTTAATCTCTCCTCCCCACACTGCATTCGCTGCCCCCACCCCTCAGCCTAATAATGAAAACTGCTTACGAAGTAATTGGACTCCGTGTAATCAAATAAAGAGATGAGAGCGTCTCTCACTAATGATCAGTTCGTTAGACAGAATATGGAGAGGATCTCAGAGGATTAATTGACCTTTAAATCAGATGGAAATGGATTTAATTAGTGAGGAGGAGCTGTGAGGAGTTGGTGATAAAAGAGAGATGTTTTTCTTGTTTTTTGTCTCCTGGTATCGTTCTTTAGGTCACCGGTGTCGTACACGTACAGTGAGGGTTTTTACAAAACAAAAAATTTCTGACTATGCAACATTTAAACCAACATGGACGACATGTCCTTAAAATGTTCAGGAAAACAGAGATTTGAACATGACGAGTTGTTACGTGACAACTGAGATAATGTGATATGACTGAAGGCTCCAGAACAGAGATTGAGTTTGGGGTCAGTTGAGTTGTTTTAATACTATTTTAATTATGTTTTGGCGAACCTGAGCCATGAGAAATCTTTAGCATCTATGATGAAATAGATTTACGGACATTTATCAACAATATCAGTCAATGGAAAGAGCGAGCTACGTGTTTTTTGGCCAAACTGTTACGTTGGAACCACACCGGGCACGTGTCCGTCATATCACAGTCACAATGCTGTTTTAGCTGGTTCACTACGCGACTTCAAACCCCACTAGAAGCATTAGGAAGCATTTTGACCACCAGACTTTGTTAAATTGCTCTGATTTGGTCATTTTTCCTTGATTTAAGTATTTCTTGATATGTTACGTAGTAAATTTGTTTCCCTTTTGATTCTCTATGCTGTTTCTGTCTGTTCTGACTTCCTGTCAGACTTTGAGCTGATCTGACGTGGGCTGCTCGTGGCGTCCATCAAAAACAGGCCCTATTCTCAGCAGAGCGGAGCCGAGAGCTGCTTCTAAAACAGACTTTTTAAATCTTTCAGCTCTACCAGCACCACACTAACTAAATTACATTCACACTCATTGTTGTGGGATGCACATATCAGAGACAGATATCTCAAACACTGAGTGGCTATATAGAGCAAATACTGTTGGCTAATTTAGGCGACCTGGCACTTTAAACATGACTTGTGTTACTCACGGTGGTTTCCTGGGACACTGGGCGGGTCCTCTGGCTGCAGGGTGGTGGTGTTGGTGCTACATGTAGTGCCACTGTCCCTCCACACCCATCCCCATCCCCACACCACCCATAGGACCTGCAGGACGAACACAAACACAGATTAACCATCATCGTTTTTTCCGAGCATTCAGTATGGGGACTTCCTACAAACATTTGACCTCAGAGAATGAGATGCATTTATGTACATTAAACTAAAGTTAAACTAAGTTGTTACATCCATCAATCCATTTTCTTTCACTGCTTATCCTCATCACGGTCATGGTGGGGCTGGATCCTATCCCAGCTGACCTAGGGCGAGAGGCAGGGTACACCCTGGACAACTCGCCAGCTCATCACAGGGCACGTTTTAACAGAAATTATCAGAAAATAATGGAGATGGGGTCAAAATCAAAGCATTATGGAGTTTAGAGGTGTGGCTGTAGTGAGGTAATGACAGCTGGTAGCAGATTTTGTTTTTGACGTGAACTTTGGTGCATTCACGAGAGGATGAATCCACAATGAACTCCAAATATTCAACTTGTCCAACACTTCATGACAAGATACGCCTAAAACAAACGACTGACGCCTCAGCTGTATTTCCAGTCAATGCTCATATCGATTGCTAAAATGCTAATACTAACGTTAGCAAGTTACTACAGCCCTATATGTCCTAACATATAGGGCAATCATTGTTGGTACATTGAGTAACATCAAGTAGCTGTTACATGTTTGAATGCTTTGCTTCATGTCACAAAAGTGACGATTCTTTCTGACAACTGGTGGTCTGCAGTGTTTTCCCTCCACCTTTCAGTATCGACTCAGCACACGAGCGCCAGACGCTATCCATAACTTTTGCCAATCGTCTGGTGTTGAGTGAAGCCACGTAATGCAGTCGAGATGAGGCCTAACAGGCAACGCCTGAGATGTCCTAAGAGGTAAAGATTATGAGAACATTCTGTCAATAGAAAGGTGTTTCTTTTTCTGTTTCTTTTTTCATCCATCTGACATTTTGTTTCCTGGAGAAGAGGGAGCTGAGCCGGAAGGCAAAGCTTTCGATTTTCCAGTCCATCTACGTTCCAACCCTCACCTACGGTCATGAGCTTTGGGTAGTGACCGAAAGAATGAGATCGCGAATACAAGCAGCCAAAATGAGCTTCCTCCGCAGGGTGGTCAGGCTCAGCCTTAGAGATAAGGTGAGGAGCTCTGTGTAGAGCTGCTGCTCGTTCAAAGCAAAAGGAGCGAGCTGAGGTTGTTTGAGCATCCTCCTTTGGAGGTGTTTGGGCACGTTAAACTGAGAGGAGATCCCGGGGGAAACCTAGAACCCACTGGAGGGACTACATAGATCATCTAGCCTGGGAACGCCTCAGGATCCCCCAGGAGGAGCTGGAATGTGTTGCTGGGGAGAAGGACGCCTGGAACGGGCTGTTAAATCTGCTGCCACCGCAACCCGACCCCGGATAAAAAAAGAAAATGAGTGGATGATCTGTAATTATCAGTACAACCTCATAGGACAGTTGAATGCAGTGAATCTCCCTTTAAATATTTATATTTAGTATTAAAATGTATTAATTTGCCAAGAAAATAACATCAACATCACATCACACTTACACAAGGTATGAGTTTTGAATTGTGTGTGTGTGAGTGTGTGTGAGTGTGTTTACCAGGTGGTCTGATTCCCATGTGCGTCTGTCCGTCCATAACAAAGCCACCCATTGGTTGACCATCTGGGCCGTACGGTCCTGCCTGGCTCACTGCAGACACGGGAGGAGATTACTCTTTTTAATTATCTCGCTGTCTGCTGTCCCACAGTGATGACATCACTCTCACATTCACACTGTGAGGTGGAGGACGGTCTGACAGCTGCTGTCTATCACACAACTACTCCTTCATGAAGAGACGTCGACACAACAGTTACTTCACTTTCACAGTTGTATATATTTACTCTTTATTTTTCTGTAGTGTTCCATCATTTTGAAAATCACCTCAGTGTCTTACCCAAGTGACAACGTCTATGGCTGTCACACTTGAGGCTAGATACAGAATGAGTCAGTCTCCATAAGTCCCCACGTTAAAATGTCCAACTGCACAGCAGAAATAAACATGTTTACAGCCTGGTACAAAAACAGTTTTGGTCTCTATAGCTAATTTCAATGTTCATGACAACTGTACTGAGTCTGAATTTATATTTGACCTACCCATTCAAATTATATTAAGACTTAAAGTTATACATAATTAACTGCATGGCTGCTTTGATTGACAGGTGCTGATACAGATGCCTTTTTTGAGTACCCAGGCGTCATTCAGCCTGCCTCAGGTCCACTAATGATCCACGTCTTTGTCAATTTTTAGATTAGCCAGGAGTGGAAGAGCCAGGACCACCAACATGGCAGCGAGATCTTGAGCTTCAAAATGGCTCTTGAGAAACCTGTGGGTGACATCTTGCATACGCCATCCATTCTTTATACTGTCAGTGTGTAGCACCAATATTAGCCTGATGTTCAGAAGATAGCTATTATGAGGTTGCTTTGCTTTTTTCTGCGCATTGTCTTGTGAAGGTTAGCAGTAAAGCTCTGACTTCATTGCTGGATAACACTATTTACTTTGCTATGACACTGAGGTGATTATCAAAATGATCTAAAATTAACAGTAAGTGTAAACAACATGAACACTAACTGTTCCACCAGTCTGTAAACAAGTTTATTTCTGCTGTGAAGTTGGACATTTTAACATAGGAGCTCATGGAGATTGACTTGCTCTGGAGCCAGCCTCAAGTGGCCATTTGAGGAACTGCAATTCTTGGCACACGAAAATGAACCCAATAAGCAAAAATAAGTCAACAGGCAAATAAATAAATAAATGTCTGCTGCTTTAATAGTTTTCAGCTAACAGCTGTATTCTGGGTTTTACATACTGTAAACGATGCTGCATGCCCATCACTTTTGTTATATTTTTGCATAGCACCAGTTACATTGCATTTAAACACACTCCCATTTTCTCTACATTTGTTTATGTTGCAGTTTTATTTTCCATCTTGCATCTCATCTTTGGAGGGAGGAGAAGAGGAGGAGGAAGGTCATTAATCATTGATGAAATGCCTCTAAATGAAATGTGTTCATCCTCGTGGGGAAATTAGCTTGAAAACGTTTCATCTTAAGTGGAAGTGTTTCACTCTGCATAGTCACATTCCCAGGATTCAAGTCTTTAACAGTTTCTCATCGCCGTCATTCAGCAGTGTATCGATGCTTTTGTGTGGAAGTCAGCCTCTGGGTTAATGCTAACAAAGCTTGGGGGGCAAAAGGCTAGCGGTACTTTAGCCCCGCTTTAGCCAAGCTCCTATTTGTTTTAATCCCAGGTTAAAATGTTCAATGGAGTGGTCAGTCAAAGCGATTAGCGTCTTTGTCTGGAGCTAATCCTGCTGGGGTTTAGAGGCCATTCAATCCTGGAGTTTAAGCCTCTCTGTTCGCTTTAACACACCAAGGAGCCAAGAGAGCAAAAGACAGAGTAAGCGGGGGGAAGTTCACCACCGAGACTCTTACTGCTCAAATTCAGCCGGCTTTTATATTCCACATCAGTATTCCAGCTATGATCAGGTTTTTGAAGTATGAAGACATCATATCCTGGTTTAAGAAAGGTGCATAAACCCTTATTCGTGTTTAACAAACTGGGTCAGCTGGAGAACAGAATACTGTGACATGTAATGTCAGCTTGTGTCTACAAGGGCAAAGAAGGGGATAAGATTTATTGACACTCTCGTCTTCCATTTCTGATCATTAGAGGATGAAGTAGCCAAATCCAGTAGGTCGGTAAAAGGAGCAGAGTCGAGAAAAACCCTGAGAAAAGTGACAGCTACAGTCAGAACTGTCACTACAAGAACATTTTCAGATCTGAGACTTGGGATTTTCTCAATACAAGAAGCTTCACAGTCACAGTATCAGTTTTTGTTCTGGGTTTGACTGATTGTTTTGGACACCAACTATGAATTTTCAAATGTCAGACATCCCTGGAATGTGCTTTAAAGCTTTAATTAATAAAAACTGGTTGAATCGAAGGCCAAAACATGTTTTCAAAATGTTCTGCAGTAGTGTGGCCTTGGCACTTTTTGAAATTTACTGAATCACTTCCAATTGTGGGAGAGAGATTTTACTATCCGTTGAATATTTGGCTAAATCATCAAAATGAAAACTAATTTCTATCAGGTTGAAGTTGAGGAATAAAACCTTTTCTTGCGCTAAAGAGAAAAACTTGCCTGCTCTGTTGGACTGGTCGATCATGGGCTGAACAATCCGTCGCCTCGCATTGATGAACCTGAGAAAAAGAAAATGTAGAAGAATGAGGAGAGAAACAGGAGGAGAGAGGAGACACACGGTGACAGTTTATAAATGAGGTGGCCCAATCGTATATGATTTCAGTGTTTTATCTCTGAAGCTGCAGAGAAACCTCAGCTTCCTCTCTGGTTCACTGTGGGAAATCAAGCACCACACTACACGCAGAATACCTCAAGTCTGTCTGATATGTAATGTTTTCTAATTTTCTGAGCTTCTGAGAGAGGAAAAAACTGGATAAAATCATAAACAGATGAAAACTGCGTCATGCAACCATGTGGAGCGTCATTAGCCTAATTAACCTCCGACTACCAGGACAGTGGAACATGTAGCTGCTAACATTTGGTTGAAACATTAGAAAAACACAGAATTTCAAAAAGATTTTCCAGGTTTCACAAAACTGCAAAATAAGAATGGCAAATTTTGTAATTAGTAAGAAAATGTAAATAATTGGCTCAAAGTAGAATTTACAATGTTATGTCAAAATATATCATATCAAAGCTAAAATTTAAATTAAACAATTTTTGTTATGAGCTAAATCTTCCATTAAAAATGAGTTCCTGAATCTTTACCAACTGATAACCAATGGAAAACTATTGTTACACAACAGGGCAACCAGCACTTTAGTCACATTACAACACTGTTGCAGTACACTGCTTATTAACTCGGTAAATACAGTGGGAGAAAAGTGTTAACTGCATTGAAAACAAAGGCTGAAGTCTGTGATGGCGGCAAGCTTCAGGGGGGCTGCAGCAGCAGCACATTCATACACGTCCCCTTCTAAGTACAGTCTTGAAAGCCATCATCCTGGTATGCGTGACCTATGACCTGGCACCTTCTGTGACCGCCCTTCCCTCCCTTAACTCCTCATATTCCCCCTGCCGCCTCCCCTCTGCAGAGGAGCGTTCTGGTCTTCCTCAGCTTAAAGTCTTCTGAACCGCCCGTCGACCCCTCCTGACCCGCCCCGGAGTGAAAGCTCTGTGGTTTCCCACTTGATTTATGTCCCCTACAACCACCTCCCCAACCTCACCCCACCTCCTAACCCCGGGGTGGGATGGTTCCATTTCAACTTGTTCGGAAAAGAGGGAGGCGAGGGGGGAAAAAAAAAGAAAATGTGGGGGACGACCCTGTTTCCTTTTCAAGAAAACAAAAGCCATAGCGGTCTTTTCAGGGAGTAAAAAGGGCAAGCGGGAGGAGGAGGAAGGGTGAGATACAGAGAGAGAGAGAGGAAGAATTTTTAGAGGAGCATAAAGGAGGATCTGCTTCAGCTCCAACACAAATCTGAAATGTGTCCTCGACTAAAAGCAGCAGAAACTGTTTTCAATGAAATATTTGACATTGTCTGGTCTGATGTCGATGCAGCTTCCTCCGTGAACAGCTGATAAAGCTCAAAGAACTTAATCTGTCTGGATTCAGACTGCAGCAACAAAGCTGTTTACTGAAGAAAACTCTAAAAACACAAATACTTTGAAATAAGGAGAAAATAATGTACGTTTGATTTCAAAGTATAGACAGTGTCTTTGAAAGCTGCATAACTCAAACACTACAGCAGGTAGGACTATGTTTCCCATGATGATTAAAGAAATTATGATTTTTCTCACAACTGTTTTCTGTGAACAAGAAGAAGAAATACAAGGAAGCAAGGGAAAGGAGTAAAGAGACAAGAAACAAGACAATAAAAGGTAGGAATAAGGAAAAAATTAGAAGAAATAAAAGAAAACAATTAAGGAAACAAAGAGATGAGAGATAATAAAGGGAAGTCAATTAAGACAATGTAACGAGATGAGATGAACAAAAACAAGGAGAGGAAAGGAAAGACGAGAGGAAGTGAAAGGAAGCTAATGAAGGAAATAAGGAAATAAGGACAAAAGGAGAAGTGACAAGGAGAGGAAATAAACTAAGGAAAACATAACGTACAAGATTATCTGACTCCATAAGTTTAGACAGTGTCCTAAAAAGCGTCAATACAATAATTCAAATACTGCAATACGTGAAGCAAAAGTGCAGTTCCTTCAGGCTGGCTACGGAGCGAGTCAGTCTCCATAAGTCCCCATGTTAAAATGTCTTCACAGCTTCACAGCAGAAATAAACATGTTTACAGTCATTACAACTGTACTGTGGGTGATTGTTTTCTCCCCTGTTCAGATTATATTAAGACTTAAAGTATTATGTATAATTAACAGTGTGACTGCTTTGTGGGCAATGGCTTGTTTGAGCATCCACGTCTGTCAATTTTTAGATTAGCCGTAAGGCGGAAGAGACAGGACTACAAACATGGTGGCATTCAAAGCTGCAGTCTGAGCTTCAAAATGGATCTTCAGAAACCTGTGGGTGACGTCTACGCATACACCGTCCATTCTTTATACTGTCAGTGTTTTTTAGCCTCTATTAGAGACTCAAAGTGTCACCTAATCTCAACCCCTTCACACCATGAGCCTGAGTTTACAGCTGTCAGCCCCTAAACACAAACACACACGCACACACACACATGCTGCACAAAGACCATCGATCAGTTGTATCCCCCACCCAGCCTCCAGAACACTGAGGCTCATTCTTCTGCAGCCAGACGACCCATAAACTGCCCAAAAATAGGTTGCATGGGAAAACATAATTTTTCAGACATATTGTGTGTGTGTGTGTGTGTGTGTGTGTGTGTCTACATCATGAAGACATTTCTGCATTGTTAGTACAGTTTGGCCAGACTGTTTAAGACTCGAGTCCTCATGAACTGTTTTTATCACATATGATTAGCGTAATAAGTCACTTGTACTCCAGAATCTGGTCCAACACTGACAAAAAAGTAATTTTGTATTTCCTGATTTTCTTAATGGTGTTTAAGAGTTTGTCATTTCCTGGAAACTGATCCTGCTCTCGCCGGAGAGGAGTGTTTCCTGAAGGTCGGTGTTGTCCAAGACTGTCCAGATTACTATACAAAAAACAACTTTATAACTTTATTCACTGATTTCAGTGAAACTGGATCAGATTTTTTGGAGAAAATGGTTTCTGTGTTATACAAATTTTGAAGTATGTGAATATTTCATTTCATGCTACTTTATACTTCAACTACTCCACTACAGTTCAGAGGTGTATAATAAGATACGATAAGATCCGCGGACGTTTCCTTTGCTGAGCGTTGTTCCGCTCTCTCTCCCTATCTTACTCATCTCATGTCCGCTCTCATAAATTGAAAACCGTCCAGAGTTACCAGCGAGTCCAAAGTAAGTTCATTCAGCCACGTCTCTGTGATGCTACTCTCTCCATACTCCCTCTGTAGCGTGGTTAGCGCTGTTAGCTCCTCCATCTTATTGTGGAGAGATCTTACGTTCCCCATGATAACAGACAGTAGTCATGGTTTGTACCGTCTTTTCCTGCTCCTAGCGCTTTGACCTCACTTCGGCATCACTGATGTAATGTCAATAATCTAATGTTCTGTTATAAATCAAAACTGCTCAACAGTTTGTAAAATTAGAAACGAAATTTGACAGTTGATCGATTAGCTGATTTTGATTCCAGATTCACAAATGTGAAGATTTCTTTGAATGATTTAAATATATTTATAATCATGTTGAGGTTCAGACAAAACAAACATTGTAATGGTGTCACTTTGAGTTCTGGGTAATTGTGACGTCTGTTTTCTGATTTTTCTACAATCAATTAATTAATTAAAAAATGATGATGATGATGAATCCATAATAAAATTATTAGTTGCAGTCAATTTAAAAAATTAGCTCACCTAAACAAACTACAACAACAAACAATAAAATCCTGATTTGCATTAATGCACGAGTCACAATAATCGAAAGATATCATACACAATAGCAGAACAGACAGAAGGGAACATTTTACTGCTTTATATTTTAATTGCATTTTTACTCCAGCCTCTCTCTTTAAGTTGGAAAAGGAGGAGGAGGAGGAGGAGGAGGAGGTGGTGGAGGGTGGGTTGCCCCTCTCTGTACAGTCAGACGCCTTGAGTGAGGTTTTAAACAAAGCAGCTACACAACTACAATCATCAAACACACACACACACACACACACTAACATAGTGCTTGTAAAAGAGTTGTTAAGCCCCGCCCACCCCGGGTGTCATTCTCAGGTCAGTACTCCCCCCTCCTCCCCTCCTCACCCCTCCACAACGGGTGTGTTTAAATAAACCACTCCAGCTGTTTGCCATGAAAATGCCATTTACACCAACTGCCCCCACCACACACACATACACACCCAGACACACACACCTCCCTCTCACAAATCAACACAAAGTAAAAACAACCTGACAGTTTGACCAACAAACAATGACGATGAAATTAAAACACTGATTTTTTAAGAGCGAAGCTGGTAAACCAAAAAAAAAAAAACTTCAATCGATCAGAGAAAAGGTGGAAAGAAGGAGGAGTAAAGGAGAGGAGAGGAGGAGAAGACAAGAGGGTGGGAAGAGTAGGAAGGTTAGAGTACCAAAATATGAGAGGAAAGAAGAGGAGAAAGGAAGGAAGTAGGATACAAGAGAGGAGGTAAAGAGAGGAGAGGAGAGGAGAGGAGAGGAGAGAAAAGGAAGCAAGGGGAATGAGTAAAGAGACAAGAAAAAAAAACAAACGAGGGGAGGAGGTAAAGAGAGGACATAAAAGAAGGGAACAAGGAGATGAGATATGAAGAAACAAGGAAGATAAAAGGTAACATGGTCAGGGGAGGAAAAATGGAGAAGAAATAAAAAGGAAGTAATTAAGGAAACAGGGAGATGAGAGAAAATGAAAGGGAACAAGGGAAGATAAAAAGGAGATAAGAAGAAAGAAGACAGAAGAGAGGAGAGGAGAAAAAGCAAGGGAAGGAAACACGGGTAGGCAAGGAGGAAGGTGAGAAGAGGAAGTTGTGTAAATTCAAGCATAACATCTACAACAGTTCAAATGATCCACCTCCATAATAACAAGTCTGAAAACACACAGACACACAGACACACACACACACACACACACACACACACACACACGGGTTATAAACCAGCGAACAGACGTCGGATCAGACCGCCTCCTTCCTTCGTCTCCGCTCGCTCATTTACTCTGAATCTGCAGAATCAGGGAAAACACTGCGAGCTGCTCCGGAGGCGTTACCACGGCAACAGCCAAATATTCGGAGGGTAAGCGGGACTGACTAATGGCTTCAGAGGCTTCAGAGGTTTCAGAGGCCGACGGGCTCCAGACATCAGCTCCAGTATTTCATGAAAACCTGAAGTGTGAAGGTGTTTCCACACAGTCTGAATTATGTGGAATATTCACAGGTGGTTTAACTCGTCTGTTTCTGTGTGTTTTGATAAACCAAAGACAGAAACCAACACAACCTGCTCACGTTCAATGACGTTACGATATCGATGCAACAGTGTGAGTTTGTCATTGTTGTCCGAACCTTCTCGGGGTGAACACAGCTGTTTAAAATCTTTCTGATGTTTCTGAAATGTGATTCTTGTTTTGTCTCGAACTCTCTCTCTGCTGCTGCGGGTCCGAAACGGTCTCCTGCTGTAATGCAAATGATATGAAATCATACCTACTTAATGATGTCATGATGGAAAACACGACCCGGGTCTGTCTAGGTGAACTCTTCTGCTGTTTTTGCAAAATATATGTAAATGTAATCAAATCCCTCTTTTTGTTTAAGTGTCAGTTTGATTGATTCAGTTCGAGGGTAGTTTAATTTTTTTTATGCATGTTGGCAAATCATTGGTTTGCTGATGCAGGTGTACACTGTCAATCAAAGACCTTTGTGACATGACAAGCATTTTTTTAAAGCATGCAAATCTGCATTTATGTTGCCTGATCTTAATGTCAAAACTGCACTGAGTTATCACTGTACCACGGCTGGAAGTGTTTAGGGTGATGTTTGGGTTGGAATCACACTTTACATTTAGTCATTTTGCTGACGCGTTTATCCAAAGCGACTTAAAAAAAGGGAAACGATCGAGGTACAGTGTGACAAGGACGTGTTAGTGCAGCAATAAGTACTACTCGCATAGAATCAAGTGACAGTTTGAGACGGGAGATGCCAGCAGAGGAAGAGCTTTTTGAAGGTAGAGAGGGACACCCTTGATCTGCATGTAGGCGTCGTTCATTGGAGGAGCACAGTGGTCAGGAGGTAGCATATGCCTGTATAGGTGGGTGCGGAACCAGAGATTACTTTGTAGGCAAGCTTAAGTGATTTGTATCTAATGCGGGCTGCAACAGGTAGCCAGTAGAGCTTGATAGGCAGCGGGGTAACATGTGACCTTTTGGGTTGATTGAAGACCAGGCGTGCCGCCACGTTCTGGATCATCTGAGAGGGTTTCACTGTGCAGGCTGAGGGAGGGCGTTACAGTACAGACGGCACTGGAGTCTGATGTTTATATCTCCTACCGGCAATTAATGTTTGGTTTCTAATCACCTAACCTTCACCAAGTTGCTCTAGTTGAATGAATTTAACCAAATCAAATTAAAAAATTAAAAAAATGGAACCAGGTTCAAAGCTTCCTGGTTTCCTACAAAGGTTCTCCGGGTCAAAAAAGGTCACAAAAGTTTGCTTGTATTGGCTAAAAGTAGCTTATTTTAGTTGAGGTGAATTAAACAATGAGCTAACTATCTGTTAACGGTTAAATCCCCAACAGTGAAACTTGCTGACGTTTTCCAGTAAACAGGAAACCACACCAGGAAACATCCTACAGGTCTCTACCTCCACCCTTCAAGCTCCAATTATCTCTCCAATTAACCGCCTCCTCCCCACTGCATCTGTAACTGGGGGATATTTGGAGACGGGACAACCCCACAGGAATTAATCATTCAAATCATTAGCTTCAGGTTGCCTCGAGGAGGAGCGAGCTTCCCAAACAAAAACAATGTGGCATCGCCAACGACGCCGACGACTCACCAGTTGTTGACCTGCAGGATGGTGAGGCCGGTGTCCTGAGCCAGCTGCTTCTTTTGCTCCTCTGACGGGTACGGGTGCTGCAGAGGGACCAACAGAGAGATGTTTACACACTGTAGAACATAACAAGGTTGTTTCTTGTTGTTGTTGTTGTTGTCATTGTCAGAGTGAGCCTCAAAGCTGCTAATTAGTGTTAAAGAAGGGAGGCGGGGCTAGACTCATTAAGGGAATATGAAATGGAGCATAATTAATGGGAAGAAATGGTGAGCCAATTAGTGAGGGAAGCCAAGTGGAGAGAGCGCCCTGTTAATTATACTGTGTGCCTGTGTGTGTGTGTGTGTGTGTGTGTGTGTGTGTGTGTTTTGCGTTGTTTAGTATCAGAACAGGCCTGAGGCTGCACAGCTCCATCCCTGGAGTGTGTGACTGTATATGATGCTTTCAAACGTGTGTGTGTTTTTGTTGTGTGTGTATGTGTATGTATTGATCTGTATATATAGTATATGAGTCTTTGTTAGGACTCATTTTGTCGTCCCTCTTCTTCAAAAGGCTGTTTGACAGGTTCAAGGTTCAGCTTTAAATTATATCTAAAACAGAAAATTATTCAGCAACTATTTTGCTCGTTAATTAATGTAGTAAACTTGTTTTAAGTAAGATTTGCTTCACAATGTTTCTGACTGTGTCGGATTGTAGATTACAGAGTCATGAATTCTTGGCTGACTCGACAGGGACATGACAAAAAAGAGAAAGAAAAAACGACTGTGATCTTTCCACCTCGCAGCAACAACGTCCTTCCTCTGTCACTTCACCATGTTTACAGGTGTGATGTGCTCTGTGCTCAGGTGCTCTGGTCTTCGTCACTGAACATGTCGTGAAATTTGCAAAAGCGTACAACATCCTTGTTGAGATGTTTTTAGGCAGTGATGAGTCATTGGTTGGTAGCCATGTATCCATCCAAATTGTGTCCCTTATTTTGAGTAACTGAATAAATGAATGAATTCTTGCCTGTTATGTGACTGCTAGGAGTTGATTTACAAGAGGGGCGCAACAAGATGACGTAAACAGAGCGCCAATAGAAACTCAACCAGTGAAAAACAATGCCGAAAACAGGATTACATCAGATCTGCGTGGAGCGATGTCTTGTGATGTTGCACTTGCTTGATATTTGTCTGTGTTAACAAGTCTTCAACTTGTTAGCTTGTTTTTGATCACCAGTAATACAGTCAGAACAAATACACGTGTACAGCTGTCCATATTGATTTTATTTAACTCTGGACGCTAAATGGCAAAATTTCTACCAAATGTTGCTTTTGCTCTTTAAAATAAATAAATAGTGTAAAATGGCCAAATGAATCCATTAAACTTTTCTGATGTAATACTTTAAAATGCATTAAAATACACTGACAGAAACAATTGTTGCAGTTATTATCGGTCTGGTGGTGTCCAACATTATGTGAGAGCAAAATAATTATTTTTGGGTTCTGGACTGTTGATCCGACAAAACAAAACATTTCATGATCTCACTTCTGGGAAATTGTAACACTTTATGGACAAAATCAATAAAATAAGAAGCCAATAAGAAGATTGATCAATAATAGAATCATTAGATGCAGCACCGATTTTAATACAATACTCACAGGATATATATACAAACACTGAAAGAGTTATTGGTCTCTGGAGTCATTTCTTCTGTCCACACTGACTTTAAAGTTACACCCCTCATGGTGCACACTTCGGTTTATGTTAAGGTAAGGGCTGGGTTGTAAGAAATGTTGACGTTAAATCAAACCGGAAGAATAAAAAGCACAACACCTGATAAGACAATGCCACAAGTTGGATATACAGTAACAGATAACAGTTTGGTAACAACTTTGTAGAAATTCGAGTGGAAGAGGACAAAGTTTAATTTATCAGCTCTAAATAAACAATATGGGAGTGGACAGGAAAGAAAAGTTCATGTAAAGCTTAGCCAAGTTACGCAGCGCTGCAGACAATAAATAATGTTTCACTGCAACAGCTGACAGCGAGTGAGAGTTTCTTCATCTGCTGACTGAAACCAGCTGCCGCAGATCCTCCGTGGCACGTTGCTGCCCGTCCCTGACCCAGATAAGCAGCGCTTTCAGGAGCTATTTTTCACACTGATGTAACATGCAGCGCTGCTAAAGTTCAGACTCATTAAACTCTGCAGAGACCAGAGCAGAGCATCCAGAAGACCGGACACATGGCGGAGACACATTTTCTCTGACCGAGTCATTAAAAATAACTTAAGAACAGGAAGTAGAAGTGAAGCACACTCTGTTCCAAGATGTATTTTCATTTTCTACACTTCAGATGGAAAAATTTGGCTTCATGCAGGAAACACTCGGCACGTACGAGTGATTTAAGAGAACTGTAGTACAAGTCAAGTACAAATAGTCACGTTCTGCACAGTGGGAAAAACTGTACGAAGTATGTCTAACTTTTAATGCCTTAATCTGAATCAGGCTGGAGTCTGAACGCGTTAAAAAAAAAAAAAAAAGAAAGAAATCAAACTAAAAATGGCCTCCCGTTTTGAAAAATTTCAAAGCATTTCTTCTATATTCAGAAAATTAATATGCAACTATTTTATTTAACTTTTACTTAATTTTATATTAAATAAAAAAAATAAAATTAAAGTGCCACCATGCTACAACGAAAATGAAAAAATATGTGCAAAACAAAAAAGAACAACTAAACGGTTAATTACGTCTCAACAAACTCAACTCATAGTAACGCAAATGCCATCAACTAAATATCACGCCTGATCTGCTCTATGAACTGCTTACAATGTTCAGCAGGCGTTACCTCAGAATGCACCATTAGCGGAGGTCACTCCACTGCTTCTTTTGACTTCACAATAGGAACACTTTTACCTGATATATCGTGTCCTACATTGCAACTGCACACAAGTCAAAGCACAAAATAATTTAAAGCTGTATTATATAATGTTTCTGCAATAAAAAAATGTTGTATCATTTGCTACTATCACAAATGTTTCCAACAATGTTTAAACATAAAGAAATCTCTCTAGATTTATTACAGTAACGGTTCATTCCCTTAACCTGACTGCAGCAGACAGTTTATTACACAGAACCACCAGAGAAGTTGTCGTTGGAAACGTCGTTAGAAAAAGAAAGCCAGGTGATTGCTCGAGCCATCTGTCACAGGGGAACTTCAACCAATCAGATCAAGAAACCAGTTAAACTCTCACTGAAGCCAGTCGGGAGAAGAGTGAAACATTTTTTCGTAGCTTGAAGCCTGACAAGATGGATTCTGCATGATCTTGTGATCAAATATCACAAAGCACATCTTGTTCATGCAGAGTGTGCTGAATCTGTAACGTAGATTAATATGTTTTAGTGCTGCTCAGTCAAAAAGAAACATCAAAACAAACTAAAATCTGTTTACTTAAAAACATTTTGAACGCAGAACTTTTACTCCTGAGTACGTCTCATTCATGGTTTTGCTACTTTTACTTCAGTAAAGACTTTAAATACTTTCTCCTTCACAGATCCAAAGTGATGACAGGGCGAGTTTGCAAATTGAAACCACAGTTTGTACATGTGTGAACAAAAATAACCTTCGGGAACAAAGTGTTGATACAGTTTCACTCAGTGGTGGAAGAAGTGCTCAGCTCATCTTTTACTCTTTGTTATTTTACTTTAGAAAGACACAAAAATATTAGCACCAAAATATATTCCAAAAGCATTGTGTATGTGTAATGTTTATTATATTATTAGATCATATTTATTGACGCATTAATGTGTACTTTACTTTAATGTTTCAGCTGGTAAAAGGTGGAGCTAATTACTTCATACAGTACACACTGCTGCAGCTTGTGGATCCCTCCCCCCAGGATCAATGAAGTCTTAACAGGATTGTTTGGGTAGTTTGATGTGAGGTTGTATGAGGTGCTTAACTATAGTCAGTATAAAGTAGACGGCGCCCAATTTGGAGGATCGGCATCCCAGCACACAGGAAAAAGGAGAACAGGAGAAACTATGCACTGTTGCAGGCAGAGTGAGCAGAAAATCACATTTTAAAAAGGGCCAACTCAAAAACAAACAAATTCAACATCAGTTTAAGTGTACGCTTTATTAAGAACCGCCACGGCTTCACCTTGTTATCAGATATCTTTTTTTCTTTGGGTCTAACCGTAGAACCAGCTTCTGTCACAGCGACACAGCCAGAAAAACACAAGCACGCATCATCTCTGAAATCTTTAGAAACGTGAGGTTTGATTTCAGTCTGATGTGGAAAACTTTCTGATCCAAACATCTGATCTGTGGCGTAATACAGTGTGCAGCTTATGTTCTACACATAGTGCCAAATAAAAAGGCCAAACGCTAAAGCTGTAAAAAAAATATTCTAAATATAGCATACACTTACACAGATATTGATTTTAAGCAGCTTAAACACGATTTTCTGCTGACCCTGCCCACAGCAGTGGGCAGCAGCACCTCATACAAACCCACTTAAAAATAGCCAAAGTATCCCTTTAACCAGTGATAATGTCTGCTGGCTATATATTGGATTATTAATATGAATCTGTAAAACTATTAAAGTTGCAAAGTTTGAAGGCTTGTCTCTGAAATTTAGGTGTAAGTATCAAAAAGCAGAAATATCATAGTAAAGTATGGAAATATTCCAGTAAAGTACCTCAAAATTGTAGGCTACTTAAGCACATACTTGAGTAAATGTTACCATCACTGGTTTCACTGTAGGCTATTTACCGTCAGCGGAGCCGCGATGTGAAAGACAGAAAAGAAAAAGAAATTAGCATAAAGAAGTGGGTCAGTGAGGAAACACAGAAAGCCAGAACATTTACTTCACCATTCATAATTTCACTGTTCACGAGTTTGCCAGCCAATCAAACGGCCTCGGGCCGACACCAGAAGAGTCACCACATCTCTCTGTGGTGAGAAGGGAAAGTCTTTGATGTCTTCTCTTCTCCACCCTGCCCATCCATCTGCCAAAAGTGCTGTGTTTTCCCTGTGATCTGATAGCAGGTAATTGGCCTAAACTGCATCTAATTTGCCACAAAGAGCGATAATCACAAGGTCATTTCATCACATTTTCAGCCTCAGAGTCGCAGCCTTCTCCAGGGAGGAGCTTTAATCCTTGTTAACAATGATTTCATCGAAAAACAAGACGAGAAAGAGCGGTGAGAATGTGCGACAGTTATTTAAGAGCTGAAAAAAAATGTTTGACAAGCGTCACATGAACTAAAGATAATTGAAACACCGCATCGCATCAGGTCAAATAAAATCTGCCGCCAGCAGCTCAATCACGCCGTCACATATACAGCAGGATCTTCCCTCCACCAAATGAAGCGAGAGTAAAAACACATGGTGGAGTGGTTCAGGGCTGGTCCACCTCCCAGTCTAATTTCAGAGTTTCCACTCAGGGTTTTAATCTGGGGCCACCTGCTCGTTATAAAATTATAATCCTGTTAGCAGGGAGCGGCAGCTCAGACCGCCTCACAGCTCACAGCCTGGACCAGCACCAAACTGGTCAGGACCGCCGGGGCTGAGAGGCTGGTCTGTCTGACTGTGAAGGAAGCGCTCATCACCAGATGATGTTACAGCCTGACAGAGGAAACTGTGTTTACATCATATTAACCCATCCTAACTTGGAGACGCAGAGAGGACAAAAAGTCTCTCTTTGAAGACATTTATGGTGTTAATCTTTGTTCACACAAAAAGTGACGTACAGTAGTGAAAAAAGGAAAAAGGGAAGCTTGACGGAGACGTTCACACCTCCACACAGCTGGCTATTCACTGCCTAAAGTGCGCATGATATGATGATGAACATGATATCATAAGATGATGCATAAATATGTAGAAAGTTGCGTTTAAGGACAATTTGCTTGACACATCTATGCATTTTAAACTTTCTGTGTGTCATTTAATTCTGTTAGAGATGGCGCAATTCACGAGTTTTGGACGTGCAGCAAAGAATGCTCATATTCATAATCATATTCACCCCGCCCTCCTGTCTACACTTTTTCTTATGAGGTTTGTTACGTAACTTAAAAATGACCTCTTTCACAACTGTCCGGGAAAATACGAAGGATGTGACGTATATGCATGTTTTTTCTCCACAGTGTGCAACACTAGCAAACATTAGCTTAGCAAGTTTTGAGTCGGCACCCACTTCAACAGAGAGTCCAATGCTAACATCACAGCAAAGCATGTGATATTGTGGCTATAGCTTGCTAACTTTAGCTTGTTTACGAACATAGACGAATAGCTAGCCAGCTAACCTAGCAAAATACCGTCTTTGGTGGATAATGTCAGATAATTCATCCAGACTCCCAGTACGGTTGCTAATTCAGATAGCTTGTGAGTGGCTGGATACATGCAGGATACATTGCTGGTTTGCAGCTGGCTAGTTAACTTTAGTTGTGGATATTTTACAGCATGCCAAATTACCAGCTAATGTGATCCATGATACTAACATGTATTTAGCCAATAATAAATGGTTTAAAAGGTAAAGCAAGAGGTGTAACTGTTGATGGCTTTCTACTAGCCAAAAGCGACGTAGTGCAGGGGAGGTTTGCAAGCTTGACTGCGCGGCGTGGATTGTGGCGTTGGTTGACTAACGGGGTGATTTGCAAACGTCTCCCAATATCAACATTTGTTTTTTTTGTAAGTTATGGATGGGAAGCTGAATTTCATCACTGTTTTGTAATAGAGTCTGCAGCCCTGCTTTCATCTGCACATTAACATTAATGAATGCAAACGAAGCTGACTGGCAGGACTGAACACACACACATAATGCATGTTACACACCTTCAAACACACACCATTTCATGGTGTGATGTGGGGGAGGTGTCGTTGTTTAGTGTCCCAGTAAACCTGTTAAGAGGCTGTAATTACTACTCACACTTGGAGTGTGTGTGTGTGTGTGTGTGTGATAGCATTTTACAAACATGTCAGCACTGGTCCAGACCTCTGATATGATACGATTCAATTTGATTAATCAGATTTTAAAGCAAACATAGTTGCAGATTATGACTGGATAAAAAAGGAACATCAGCACATATTGATGCTTGAAATTAAAAGGTGTCTTTAAACTGCATCTTTTGCATGTTTCAGTGTTTCACAGCTCGAATCTTTCCCTCCATCTGCCTCCTGATCGCCTCCTCGCTTCATTATCTGACGGACGCTCATTTACGCTGTCAGGGAAGAAAGGCTGCTCCGTGATGTATGTGACCACATGCTGGACATTTTTTTGTGTGTATGTGTATGTGTGTGTGTGTGTGTATGTGGGGGGGGGTGGGAGGTCAATAAAGGCGACCCCCACAGAGAGCCGAGCCCTGGGGTCCCTGGGGGGCCTGTCACAGAGGTAATGGATGATGTTTTCACTGCAGGGTGAGGGAGCCGCAGAACAGCTTTCCTCACACTGCAGGGAAATGAACGTCTGATCACAGAGGCCTTTATTTTTTAACCAAATCCAGAAAGGGTTTGATTAGACCAACTGCAGTCTTGATAGCTGGACTTTGTGTTTTTGTCTAAGAAGAGTTCAGGGAAAAGTTTTTTAAGCTTTATCAAAACACCCTCCGACCGAGTTAGACTGAATCTTTTACTGTTGTTACTAAATCTGTGGGGGTGTTTGTGAATTTCAGAGAAGAAAATACAATATTATAATCTTATCTGCTTTTTAAATGTCTGTTTCTGATTCAGATTCTTTTACACCTTGATAGGAAAAACACACATTCAATACTTGATATCATTTGTATTTTATTTTGGCCTGAAAGTGGCAAAAGGTTCAAAATATCAGTTACAGGAATTGTAACTCGCTGGCACTCGTCCAAATATTCCCTGGAACTAAATCAATAAATCAGGAACTACACATTCCCTGATAATTCCTCAGAGAGACTTTTTGAGGGATGGAAACAAATCCAGAACTCGCCTCAGACAGAGATGCATCACTACAGACGCAGCAGCTACAAAAACGCCTTGGCAAAGTATGCCGGGCAAAACAGCTGGTCCGCCTGTGGAGCGGCACAGCGTGCACAACCAGGCAATCAAATATGATTAGCTATAGGTGTGCTACTGGATGAAGAGGGGGAAAAAACATAAAGAGGAAAGGTTCACAACATATTGAAAAATACTAAACACTATAGTGACTGCCATTGAGTTGTAAGTTAAGTTTGGTAATATCAACTTCTCATTTCTATGTCCGATCATCCCGGACACAGTTAGTGTCGCAAAGTAGTAAAGCCTGTGCCACGTGACAGCGACAACACTGAAGAGTTGATGATATTTGAACTTTTCTGTATGTCTAACAGTTGCTGGAAAAATGCAACTGGTGACGCAATAGAGGAGCACATACCACGTACCAACAATGGTTTTGCTGGCGACATGTTTCTAGTCACGCTTCTCGGTGTGATCGCCTGCTCATGGGAGCTTCTTGCTTTTTACAAACAGCACAGCTCATCAAGCTTCTCTTTGAAATAGGCCTAGGTGGTGTTGGCAGCTTGGTGGTGTAGCGACTATTGGCAGGATGAGTTGGCAGGCTAACTGCTAACACGCTATCCAAATAGGACCATTCTTGCACTATTTAGTCACAAATATGGTATCAACAGCTCGCCAAGCTAGCTGGTTTGTAGCGCGTGAGCTACCTCGATCACAAGTTGGACTAGAAGTTTGCATAAATTATACAAGAAACTGTTGACAGCTGTCTCAGAACTGTCTGAAAAACTCAAAAATCAGATGCTGGCTCACTTTCTCCAGTGATTGCGCCAAACATTTAGCGGTTTTAAATGCAGCTGTGAATATGTGCCATGAATATCCACTAGCTGCTTTCTGCCATCGTTGAGTCACCTCACATCCCGACGTACTGCCTCAACTGTTGGATGTTTCAGATATGCAGCGTTCAAGTTTTTCGTTGATCATTCTGTTTTTATTCCTCTTGTCGCTGATAATCAAACAGTAATTACTTATAAATCGGCCACATTCACATTTTAATATTTTGCTCTTTAAGTTTGGCGGTGGAGTGCGTAAACACAATCACCACCATGTCTAATGACCTTCATTTGCTGAGACTGTGGCGCCAATGATTCAGTAGTAATGAGGGAACATGCGAATGTGATGAGCGACAGAGACTCAGAGGAGACGTCGTGACTGAAGTGATGGTGGATTTCACATTGGTGGCGTTTGATGTCTGATGGCGTTATTAGAGCAAGACTTCCTGCACGGCCGCGGCTCTGGTGGGGCAGGCGCTGGTGGTAGGCGGGTGTATCTTTGGGTGGTGGCAGGCGGCTGAACACGTGTTGGTGCCTGTGGGTCGCCATGGCCTCGCCATGGCCTCGCCATCACCCACATCTGCAGCTCTGTGGCTGTAAACAGCCGCTGATGGATGGATGGAGGTGTCCCGGTGCCCTCTGACCCCTGATGGTTGGAGGGCAGGAGGTGGCGAGGTCAGCGCTGGGGCTTCCTGCTAACTCATCTGTCCCGCTCAGCACAGGAGGCCCATTCCTCAGCCTGGCCGACAGGCAAGAGGGGTGAAGCCCTTCTCTGTAATTGTGGCGCTGGCTTTGAAGTTTGGGACTTGTTTCTCTGAGAGTGGAGGTTTTTTTTGCAAATTCTGCCGCTCTGTCGTCGTCGTGCTGAGAAGCACTTGGACGTGCAAAGTCTTTCCAGCTGTTTTGATGGAGTCACATGCGTAATTTGTAAGCCAAAGCAGCTTTTTAATGAGTTGGGTGGCTGTAAACAAATGGTAGCGTACACAAAACTTCCCACCTGTTTGTGCTCGGGTTTGTAAAAAAGTCATTTAAGGAGGCGTATAACATCTGCGAGTGAGAGGGAGGTAAATTACACACTAATTAACATTAACAGGGATGATGATGCCTTGCAGTTGATTTTTGCACTTTTACATGAAACACTAAATAAAAAACATGAAAAAACAGTGTGTGTGTGTGTGTGTGTGTGTGCGCGCGCGCGCATGGTGTAAACAGCACGTTGGCTTGTGGCTCGGCTTTTATGAGCTGTGGCTCAGAGGAGACTGCTGGATTTTGTGTACGACTTCAGGGGAGGCAGCCATGAAGCCAGAACACCCTCCAACACACACACACACACACACACACACTACAGCTCAGCAGTGCTGCTTCTGCTGTCTGAGACACAAAGATTAAATATGAAGCAGGATTATGAGTCAAAATTTTTGAATCAGACATTTTTCCACATGTTGCTTCTACAACTTTTCCGTTAGTACTCTGCTCTGTGTAACCATGGTTACCAGGGCTGGCAGGATTAAACGCTGCCCAACAGAAGCTTAAAACAGACCAATAATAAAGAGTCCAACTGCAGAACTTAACAGAAACAGGCTCTCAGCTCACTAAAATTATTATGTTTAATATTACTGTTACACACACACACACACACACGTACACACACACACACACACACACACACACACACACACACACACACACACAGTGGTGAAACAAGTACGTAGAGAACTTTTATTAAAGTCCCCATGAAGCCAAAATTGATGTTTAAATGCTTTTATTAAGTATGTCCAGCACCACATGTTACCTTTGCATCAGTATCTGACTTTGTAAAGTAGCTAACTGCATCTGCTGTTATCAGGCAACAGAACCGGGCTCTGCAGCCAGACCGGACCAGGTTGGAGCACAAGAGACCAACACTACTGCGCAGATAACCAAACTAACTCGCAGAAGCAGATATAACTTTCTGTTTCATGGGAAACAACAGCTGCATTTTGGACAGTCTGGACTTTAATGTTGTTGAAGATTTTATGTTAATATTTTATCGTTTAATAACTGTTTGACTGTGTAATGTTTTGTAGAAATATAAAAGGCAGTGTGTGTCTGTGTGTTTTCAAGGTTTTAATGACAGTTTGACCTAATTTCTGTTGTCCTCTGACTGGATCATTTACCCAGCTGTATAAGGAACCTGATGAAGAATAATATTCATCATATTTACCATAAAATATATCATTAAACATACCAGCAGTAAGTGAAATTGTGTGCAGGAGTTTTTTCACTTTGTTGCACTGCCTGCAAAAGCAGCGTATTGAATATTTGGGACTGTTGTGTCAAACCCGTCGTTTATTCCGCTTTGTGTTTTGATTCCTGCATTAAAACGTACTGTTGCCCTTCACACAACCTTAACCTCCAACAGCTAGCGCCTTTTTTCACCCTCTCTCTCCCTCTCTCCCTCACTCAGGTGTTTCCTCCCCCTCCCATCGTTCTTCTCACCTCCCATCTGCTGCAGGACTCGCTGTCCTCCAGGTTCAGCTCAGAGTCCTGGCAGCGGCCCCGACCCCCGCCGAGCAGGGACCGATTTAGCCTCTCCATGTTTGGAGGCAAGCAGGGGGAGATGGGAGGAATAAGTAGTGGTGGATGGGGGTAGAGTTGGGGGGGTTTTGGCTGTTCTGCTGGCCTCAGCCAAACCTATGAGTCAGTCACGACTGGGATTTTCAGCACTAAGCTGGTCTCCTCCCACTTTTACTGGACGATTCATTTCAGCTTCATGCTCGTAAAAAATAATATTTCCCTTTAGGTTCTTATGTTCTCACTGGTAGAATGATTGGAAATTGATTTATTCTTTATGCTGATAAACAGAGAAATATTAATATAAAGCTTGGTGGGAATATGTTTGCTCTAATCCTTTGGACACACCTTGCCTATACCCAGCCAGTCAGACCTGTGCTTTTACAGTTACATCATAATCCTGATGAGTAAAATGGTTTTAAACCATCCCTGTGTGTCAGTATGGAAATCCCCCCAAATAACACGTTTGTATGAAACTTGTTTGTGTTTTTCTTAATAGTTTCTAAAATTCTGTAATGAGTTGACAAAATAGCTGCACGTTCGTTTTATTGGTTATGAAGCTATTATAAAAGTTTTATTCAGTGAGAGGAAAAATAGGCCAGTGAGAAATGGGAACCAGGTTACTTCCAAGTGGTTAAACCAGCGCCCTGTACGGCAGTTTGCTCCTATTGTTGATGTGTGTACACAGGTGTGTGTTAGAGGTGAACAACTAGCAAACTATAAAGCATGTTGGATAAAAAGCCCATGTAATTTAAAGGTTCAGTTTAAGCTGCAGCGCATATTCATTTTTCATTTCATTCTAACAGCAAAAATGTTTTAATGTTTTATTATATTTGGATTCCGTCTCTAAATAAAGCTAAGCTTATAAGTTAGCCGTAACTATCAGCTATGAAGAAACCAAACTTCTGGATTTCAGTTAGAAATCTGGCGCAAACATGTCACTGAGTACAAACAGTGAATAATACTGCCAGACAGAAGATGGATGTTTGTTCTTTTACTTTTGTTTTCATGGCAGTTTGACATCTCAGCATTGACTGATTCGGAGTCATTATGATTACGACCGGGGTTTTTGAAAATGAGTCATGAGCAAACACCTTCCTCCCTGTATTCAGTTTTTTATGTGCAGTAATTACAATTCTTTGTATCACCTTTTTTGTGAAGCTTGGCAACACTTGCTAGCACTTGCTCCGGCCTGTTATGCATAATAACAATCCCTGCATCCACGTGTTAAAGCATGTGCAACCATTGATGTTGACAAAGTGCAGAATTGAAAATGATTCTTGAAGTATGAGAAATTAGGAAAAAGTTACAAATCTAAACTGGTTCTTTCCACTGAACCCTAAAGTTTTCAGTCTGTCAGGACACCAACCCACAGGTGAAATACCTGGACCACAGCATAGGTCAAAAGGTCATCACCCCAGACTGTGACCATCTCAGGTTGGGAATAGGTCAACTTCAAAGTAGATAGGGGCAGCGGGTTGGACAGGTGAACAGAAATAATAGCACAGAAGTGGAAGGTCACAGGTTCAATCCTCCCAAACAGCCACAAGTGCTGGTTAAATCCTCAGCAGGACGAGGTCTTTTGAGTCTGCTGCAGTGAACATCTGTGATTCTTTTGATTGACATATATTTAAAAGAAAAGAAAGAAAGAAAAACTGTTTCTTTGTGTTCTCATATCATTTTTTTTCTTCCTTCCTGTAAAACAAAATGTGACGTGTACTTATAGAAGCATGAACCAACCAGTTTTAACCAGTAATGTCCTGACATCTACCATTCAATAAATCTTCACCCTTTAGCAACACAGAGCTAAGCTAGCAACAACGTGTCAAGTATTTCTGGTGCCTGGGCCTCACTGGTTACTGTATAATACAAAACTTTATCACTGATATGGGCGGGAATAGATCACATTTTATGGAGAAAATATTTTCTGGTTTTCCCTCCAACTGCTGCTGTAGCTGTTGTTAGCTTGCATTGAGGCTTGCTATGTGCTGTATCTTAAAGTTAGCTTGGTTAACACATAGCATAATAAAGTGTTAGTATATAGTGTTACAAAAAGTTAGCTTGAAGCTGTTGTCATTCAGCTCACAGCTTAAGTGTTTCGCATTGGGTGTCAACATGGTGTAAAAGATAGATGTAGCATTAAGCCTACTGTCTGAAAGTTAGCATGGCCAACCACCACTCAACATCGTGTATGATTTATGAGGCAGGCCATTAGTCAACGTGCTTCAAGTCAAGTTTCTTCAAATGAGAGGTGTGAGGTTGCATTTTCAACATGGGAGGTCAAGTACGTAATATGTTAGGAATTCAAGCAGTCAAAATTGTCAGAACACGTTGGGTTACTGCCAATAAAATGGATGTTTCATTGCTCTCACTTCAAAAATGGTACATAGACTCGTGTTTTCTGAGCACAGAGAAGACTTCTGAGTAGTCCAGTGCAGCAGACTCACGACTAGGAGAGAGCTGGGACTGCCCTAACAGCCCGGCCCACTCTTTTATACACAACAACACTTCACGGTACCATGACTCAACGTTATAAGTGCTTGGCACAAAGCGTCCCACACACTGATAATCTGGACCACATAACTCAACTTTGTCAACATTTTCTGAGGAGCTAAATGCCAAAAGCAGTGTGAGACTGATGCACTTACCGTCAGGTGCTGAAAAAGCCAGGCTCTCAGGATGTTGGTGGCCACTTTGGGGAAGATGCCTCTTTTTTTGTTGTGCAGTTTGTCTTTGTCGGGGTCGTCGTCATCCCCTGTGCTGGGAGACGCCATGCCGTTATCCAAGCAGTCACCTGATGAACATATGGCGCAGAGGAAAGAAACTCAGTGAACTTTATTTGATGAAAAAAATAAACTAAAATGATCACAACAAAGAGCCACTGCCAGCTAGCTAACGTTAGCACATTGTACCCAGTGTACACGAGGCCTCTCAGCACTTTTCTGCCCATTAAAGGCGCCCTGAAAACACATGCCTTCACTCATGTACTTTCCCTCCACAGGCTTTCCCAGTTGATGAGTGAATTCAAACTGGTGACCCTGCAGTCACGCTGGTCTGCCCTGCTTTGTAACCCTCTCTGTGCCCCACCATCCCCCCGCGGGTTTTGGATCATGGTACATAATGCAGCATTTCAACTGAAAACCACTAAAAGCTGCCGGGCCCGGTGTTTTTACTGCACTTTCTCTGCCTGTTTAATGAGGCTCATTTTCTCCTCAGTGTTTTTAACAGTGCCGGGCCAAGGTTAGGGCGACAGTCCCCAGCAGCCTGCAGCAAGGAGCTTGAGGTCCTGACGCCCTGCCCAGTGTCAGTAGTGGACGAGGGCCTCGCTAAGCCTGAACAGAGGCAGGATTCTGCCGCGCAGCAGAGCCTGAAAAGGTGGAAATAATCATAAAAATGATGCGTAACTCCATAAACAAGCTCTCAGCCTCATTAGGCTGAACCACAAGTTCCCCAAGGCTGATTTACACCCCTCCACCCGCACGCCATCTCTCCTCTCGCTCCTTAGAGAACTGAGGAAGGAGAAGTCCGACCCAACCTGCTAATGGTTTGTGACAACTCGACTTCACAACAACCTGTGAACTAAAGGAAAGGAAGAGGAAGTCTGAAGGTGATGAAAAGGAGGAGGAAAATGGAGATTTCATGGAGCGTCATTTTGTGATCACAGCTGTAAATATGACAGATGACGAGCAGAGACACAACAGGCAGCGAATCCATACAGCATACACAACCAGCAAACAAGTTTCCCATACATGTCACCTCCACATAACTTTGGTTTCCATTTAAATGTTGCACAGATTTTAAGCAAACAAAATAAAATGTGAATCAGTGCATGTTTGTATGACTTTAGTGTGAATATATTCAAGAAAACATGATGATATTATGTATTCAATCGAGCACCAGTAACTTCAACTTTAATATAGATGCTTGTAATGAATGTTGAACTTTGTCTACAATAGAAGGAGGAGGATCAGGTTCCACAATATTAATGCAATATGCAACATTAATGCAAAAATGTAAAATAAGGGAAACAGGTGGATGGCAATGAAATAATAACTACAGTGGCTTTTGGAGAGAAAAGCAGTTTTTAAAATCATATCTATAAGAACTAAAACCAGTCCATCCCTCCATTTTCTTCTGCTTATCCAGGGTCGGGTCACAGTGGCAGAAGGTTCAGCAGGGCATATCAGACGTCCTTCTCCTCAGCAACACATTCCAGCTCCTCCTGGGGTATCCCAAGGTGTTCCCAGGCTAGATGGGCTATGTAGTCCCTCCAGCAGGTTCTGGGTCTGCCTCACAGTCTCCTCCCAGTTGGACGTGCCCAAACACCTCCAAAGAAAGGCGCCCAGGGGGGCATCCTAATCAGATGCTCGAACCACCTCAGCAGGCTCCTTTCGATGTGCAGGAGCAGCGGCTCTTCTCCGAGCTCCCTCTGGATGTCCGCGCTCTTAACTCTATCTCTAAGGCTGAGAACAGCCACCCGGCAGAAGAAGCAATCTCAGTCTTTTGGTCACAAGCTCATGACCAAAGGTGGGGGTTGTAACTGGACTGGAAAATCGAGAGCTTTGCATTCTGGCTCGGGCTCAGGTAACAATGAGCAAATGAACAAAGTCCCTCGGTCGATATCTTTCAGCCAATGGGAATGGGAGTTAGTGATGGACAGCCAACAACTGGCTGATTGGTGAACACGTTCATAGACAATGCAGCTGTGGCTTCATGTATGAAATTGAGTTTTATATCAAGAAACTGACCAAACGCTCCACTTTGAAAGTCAGGGAATGATTCCACCAAAATTTGTTGACTGAACATTAAACTTGCCAAAAAAGTGTGTCAAACTTTGCCAAAGAAGCATCAAGTGTTCTTCCAGCAGTCGTTGAGTTCTGTCTTGCACAACATGATGAATCTGTCTCTGCTCTACACATGTGAGATAAAGAAAAAACAAATGAAGCAGTCCAGTCGTGCTGCCCGCCTCCTCCATCGCTGCGCTTTTAAAGAACTGTTTGTACTAAATTTTTATTATCCATGGTCTGTTGGAAGAACGCTCACTGGAGAGTGAGAGAGAAAAGACTTTATTTTCTCTCACATTTCCACTATGGACCATTTCTCCTCTCTGCTGCTGATGGTGGGAGTGGCCAATTGAATAAGAGAAAATCCAACAGTTTAATAAAGGTGACCTCACTGCTGAGATCAGTTCTGGAATAAAATCACTTAGAAACTGATGAAACTGAACATATTTAGCTGTGAGAGGCGGGAATTACTCTAAATATATTATATGGTCAAAAGTCTGTGGACACTTACAGCTATATTAAATGATATCCTCTTCTGGTTTCAGGCTCTCCACCAGATGTTTAAACACATGCAGCAACCTCCGTGGCTGTGAAGTGTAGCCAATGTGCAGTGCCAAAAACTGCAGTTCCTCAAACATCCACTTGAGGCTGGCTACAGAACGAGTCAGTCTCCACCTCAGGTCCGGCAATGCTCCATGTTTTTGCCAATTTTTAGATTAGTCAGGAGGTGATAGGGGCACGCCAGCCAAGATGGCAGTCCACACTCTGAGCTTCACAACGACTCTTCAGAAACCTGTGGGTGACGTCACTGAAACTACGTCCATGTTTTTATACTGTCTATGTTTGAACCTGGCTGCAGGGATTTGCTCCCATTCAGCTACAAGACCATTAGTGAGGTCCAACACCGCTAGGCTAACCTCATCCTGACACCAGCCCTGTAATGAACACACAGGCATGAGGTAGATATCGATCTTCTCAAACAAGTGGATTTCTCTCTCTGTTCATTTCACATTCAGCGACAAAGAAAGCCCATTCAAAGTGACATTATTATGGACTTTTATACTGAGGACATGTTTCTCTGTTTATGTTCTCTAGGATGGCAAATTAACACCAAGCTCTGGCCAAATATGCTGGGGAGTTTGGCTGTGGCTTCTGAGTTAGCCGACAGTTAGCAGATGTCATTTGAAGTCCTGCTGAACTGAGGTTTTTCAGTAACGTCAAAGAAATCTCTTATTAACCACATTTGGCTCCAATGCAGAGGTCAACTGGGGAGCTGGCTGTGTGTAAGTGATGTTTAAATCTCTACCAGCCAACAGAGAGTGAGCTGAAGCAGCTTGTGGTCTGGCTGCTGATATATCCAGTTAGAGTGAACAGTCTGATAAAGCACATTTCTTTCCAAATGTAGGTGTGACACAGTTTGTCTTTAGCTCCAATGTCCGTGGCCAAAAAAAACACATCAAGTCAGCTACATACTTGAGGCAAATAGCTAGTTCAAAACACTGAACTATCTAACCCGTATAAGTCAGAACAAAAGTGAATTCTCTATATTGTCTGTTGTGGTTGTCCACCACAACAGACTGTATTTATATACCTGTAAATAGATTAAAGGACTTCTGCAAGAGCTTAAAATCAACAGGTTGGTCAGTAATTTTTATTCTTCATTGTTTTCCCTTCAAAATTGGTTCAAATAATCATAATAATAACAACTGTGGACAAACTGCTATTTAACCCTAAAAAACACTATGACTCCACAGCCATGCTCGTAGGCTCTGTAGGCTGTACCTGGAGCTAAATGCTAATACATCTTAGTTTAGTGTGCTAGCATCATAATATTCACTATTTAGCATTAAACACAAAGTACAGCTGAGGCTAATGGGAATTCCTTTAGCTCTGCAGGTATTTGGTTATTAACTAAAGTATTGGACAAATTAAATTGTTGTCCTGATGATGGTCCTACATGAAAAGTTGGGACATGAATGTCTCAGCTCATGGTAATTCAACACAAATGCCAACCTCATGGTAAATGAACGTATTAGGATTCGTTCCTTGGGTAACATGAATGTACAAAATCTAATCTTAATTTATCTAGTAGTTGTTGAGATATACCATATGCTAAAGGTTTGACCTGTTGGGTTATAAGCGGAAAAGTCAGTGGTCATTAGGACTCATTGTTTGGACTCCATCAATGTCTACATACAATATTTTCTTGGCAGTCCTTTTAATAGCCGTCTACAGAGGCCTGGAGTTGGCACAGAATAAAGAATATATAAACTGAGATAACATTTTTTCAACATCAAGTGCTTGAAATTTTGCATGCTTTTGATTATTAATCCATGACCACAAGAGAGAAGTTCCATATCTTGGTTAATTCATGGCCATAAGATACAATTCAGTCCCATGTTTTGATTGATTTGTGTGTATTGAACAAGTGTACCAGCACAGACCAATAGTAAAACAAAGTCTCAATATATATTTTTTCTGTCTGTGACCAGTTGGCTGCCCATTTAACCATGAAAACACAAATATCAACCTCACAGTGTTACTACTGTAGATATAAGGTCAGGAGGACACCATCTCCATCTGTCAAGTAGATCTGGACCAAAGTAGAAGGCAGACAAACAGACTAACTGACCATACTTGGAGTCATCGTGGCTAAAAACAGTGATTATATTAGAATTTAACAACTACAGCTCCCATAGGCACGCTGTCAAAATCTCAAGTTGTTGAAAGTTCACAAAATAACTGTAGTCTGTGGTTGAAATTCTGCTTAGATGTTATTGTCCAGTACAGCAGTTTATACTCATTACTCACAAAACATGCAGAAAACCCCAGGAACATATGCATTTTCCAGAAAGACAGATGAAAGGAACGCTGAATGCCTGGCTGAGGCTTGTGAAACAGAAACTAGCTTGAAAACAGCCAGCGAGAGCCAAAGTCCATCCATCACACCATTAAAGCTGATGTATGTTGGGATTGTATTTGCTTAATTATCAAATCTCTTAGTATATCAAACTGGTTGCTGATTTTTGAAGGTCAGACTCACAGGTGAACCCGGCAGCGGTCTTCCCACAGCAGTGTAAAACTGTAAATGTGGGCAGCAGATAGAGAAACCACAGGGCCTGTTTCAGTTGGCCTGCTAACAGACGCATGCTAACAGAACCGGCTGGACTGAGACCAGCAGCGTGAAGCCAGAGCGGCTGGACCCCCGTGGCTGTGTGTGAGTGTGTTTTAAAGTGGAACTGCATTATATCATAGGTACATTAGTTTCTGCTGTTATGTCATTATCCGTGTGTCTATGCAGCAGTGTTTATGTATATTTAAAGTGTGGCCGTCACCGGTTATTATTCCCTTCATCAATTAATAATCGAATAAACTGCCAACCATTTTCTATATCAATAAAGAAAATTATTGTTTGGCCTGTAAAACATCAGAAATACAACACTCCAGATGGCCCAAATTTTAGTTTACTATGATTTAAAACAAGGAAATGTGCAAATATTCACTTTTGATTCACTAATCGATTAATTAAGTTAGTCATTTGAACCATAATTTGAAGTCCAACTGGAACTAAATTGCTTTATTTCCGCTAGAGCAAACATGTCTGCGCTGTCGATTATCTCAACTTTGAAAAACAAACAAAAAAAGGACAATATTTTATACAATATATATTTTATATATTATTATATTTTAGATTTTTTGGTTTCATGATGACACCTCAGCAACAATCTAGCTTTCCTGCTAGGTCAAGTTCATACTGTATATATCTTTGCCATATTTTTCTTAGAAATCTTTGAACTTGTATATATTTTATATTCATGTCTTCTGCACCCTGGGATATGAGGAAAACATTATTTCGATCCTCTGTATGTACTGCAGCACTGACAATAAAGTTGACTTGAAAGAGCCGATTAGCTTCTCAGCTGCAGTACATTAAACAGCATGTTAGTGTAAGTAAGTATGTTATTGTTGTGGGTCTTAATCAAACGTACGCCCACTCAGACATTTAGAGAGAAAAGGAACATTTTGATGTTTCTAAGATTTTTTTTTTTTCCTTTCAATAATAGAAAATAATAACAATGAAGTTAAAAACCACTGGCATTATTTTTGACTGCAAATAGGGAAGACTAATTGGGATTTGGACTCAAGAGTGGAGACATGTTTCCATCTGAGTCCAGACCTTTGAATCTGCCCGCTGACTTTCTGACTTTCGACTGAAAAAGCGATTATCCAGTGAGCACGGCGGGGGGACTCATGATTAACCAATCAGTGCCATGGGCAGGACTATTATTTTATTCATATAGCGTCAAATCAAAACAGAAGTTATCTCCTGATAGTTTTCATATAGAGCAAGTCTAGACGGTACTCTTTATGATACTATTTACAGAGGTCCAATTTCCACCATGAACAAGCACTTGGCGACCATGGCAAGAAAAACTTCCTTTTAAAACGCAGAAACCTCAAGCAGAGCCTGGATCATGGTGGGCGGCCGTCTGCCATGACTGGTTGGGTTTAGAGAGGGATTCTGCTATCAAAGCACTTTGTTTTCACTTTGCTACGGTATGTTGGCGTGGGTACGCATCACTGTCAATTTAATATGACACTGGATTCAGGCAGACACGTTGATCCCTAGTGACTGATAACGGAAAATTGAATCCCGCTCCCAAATGTAAATCAGTTAGAACAGAGGACTGAAGATGGAAATGAAGTGTAATGAGTTATCAGTTCTGTTTGATATCAGGCAGGTTTTTCATCCAAATGTTTTGCAAGTTTTAAATTAATTTGAATGAGTTTGTTTTTTCAACCAAAGTCCCAAAAGATTCATTTCTTTTGTTTTTACTGGATCTTAAACAAACAATATATCACAGTTATTATCAAGCCTATAACCCAGATTATATCTTGTGTGCTCAGGATTTAAAAATGTGTTTCAGGACTTTTTGAGCTTCATATCTGTGAATATTTTAAAGAGGGCAGAGCAAGATGAGTACTACTTTAAAAAGAGCAGCTGTAATTTCACTGCTGCATCCAACCTCCTTTAGAAATGATGTTCTTGTTTCATCTCTATCCTCTGGTGTTTTTACCCCTTGCCTGTTTTAGTGAATATTTTCGTATCATTCTCCTGAACTGGACGCCTGTGAAAGACGATCCACTGATGCTGTATCTGGAATAATATGAGAAGAAGAAGCGGCAGAATCAGGTCCTGCTTGACGCTCAATTAATGCAATGCTCCTTTGTCTGGTCTTCCAAAAAAAAAAAAAACTCCCATTTTAAATCTTGGTTACCTACTAGTTTTAGAATTGATTTTAAGATTCTCTGATAAGTTTTAAAATTGCTGAAAGGTCTTATTGAAGGTGCCCCGTCATTCACTGCCAAGCTTTAAAGTCTTGATCATCGTCCCTTTTTATCCCCTGTGTTTAATCACCTACTCAACATTACTCTACTTTTACTCAGCATTTGATTAGTTTTAATGTTGTAGTTTATGTTTTGCTGAATTGGTCCTTGATTTCTATGCAGTTGTTTTTAAACTTCTTTTTCCTTTTTCTTCTTATTAGCTTTTATTTATTCAAACATTTCATAATTATTCATTTTACTAGATTCAATTCATTCATTGTTATTGTCTATTTCTGTTTTTTATTTGCTTTGTGAAGCACTTTGGGCTCCATATTTGCATGAAAGGTGCTATATAAATAAATAAATAAAGTTTGAGTTTTGTTGCATATTTCCTTAATCAATACATCAACTTGTCTTTCTCAGATGAGCATTTGGATATTTTAGGAACATTTAAGCGTTTTTCTCTCACTTCTGAGTGTAAGTGAATGGGAACGTTCTGCAAGTATCATATCTATTTCTACATGTATATTTTTTACAGTGTGCACATGTGATGTCTGTGTACGTAGGTCTGTTTGTTTGAGCGTGTATATTTTCTGTGTATTTATATCTGTTTAAAATATGAAGGTATATGATTTTTGTTAACGCTTGTTTCATAGCGAGTGTGTGCTCTGCACGCTGTGTTATTTCTATTTCCCGTGTCTGTTTGTGTGTGTTTGGGGTGTGTGTGTGTGTGTGTGTGTTCAGGGACATAAAGCTTTCTTTCTTTCAGCTCCGCTCAAAGCTCTCGTCGTCTGTCAGCCTTCATCACTCTCTCACTCCCAGTTTTTCTCGACCGTCTCCCTTTCTTTTAAAACTCACTTCAAGTCCAACATGTCGGAAAACTTCTGCCACCCTTCATAAACCCTCACACACACAAAAAAAAAGTTTAAAAAAAAGTAAAAGTTTAGTGGTCCAGTGGGGTCTAACCTGGGCGTTCAACCCCTTCAAAGGGTCGCCAGATAAGCGAAATATTGAACAACTTAAACAGTTATTTAAATGAAATGATGAGAAACGTTTTGAAAGAAAATGTCTCTTTACTGTGGTATGTAGCAGTGTAGTTGCTGACTCCAACCCCCTCGCTTCACCCTCTCCTTCCAAGCACAAAGAAGAATCCACAGCAGCCGGAAATGCATGATGAACTATCGAGAGCTCAATCTATCTAAAGTTTAATCTTAGAACTAACTAGTAGCTAAAGCTGTCAGAGGGGGTAAAAAGTACAATGTTTGCCTCTGAAATGCAGTATAAGTAGCACAACATGGAAACACTCACATGGAAATACAAAAATGTAATTAAGCATAGTACTTGAGTAAAAGTAAGTATTTTCCACGACTGACACACACTTCTCGAAATATGTTTACAATATTCATACTAATTAAGATTAATATAATTAGTGCACACGCTGATGTGTACAACTGTAGATAAATGCACATATTATGTTCTGTACATGCAGAAATAGACACACATGGGCCGAGACGCTCGTGCAGCATGTTTGATGGCTCCTGTCAGTGTGATCGTGAATGCAGAGCTCTGTCAGTGACCTCACCTTGTTCGCTGCTGTTGTCACCGCTGTGAGATGTGTGTCCACCGCTGGACGGCCCCGGCGTCCCGGCAGATCGGATCGATGCTGCGTCGTCATGATCTCTGTTCCATGAAATCTGAGGACGAGGGAGGACAGCCAGTGAGACACAGATCAGATCATTAACAGCACAAAGCAGAGCTTCAGTCGGGTTGTAGAGTAGTAAGAAGGGAATATGCTGCTCGAGGGACGCTGCAGAAGAACATAAATGATTCATTTCAAGAGACTCGAAAAGATTTCCAAAAGACTGAGAGAGACTAGTTTGTAAATCAAAATTATAATAACAGATATTATAACACTGTCTTGTCCTCTTTGGGGCTCAGACTCGACAGCGCCACCAACAGAAAATCTACCTGAATAAACGTAAAATGGCATCATTGTCGCCCCGACACAGTTTGACTGACAGGTAATCGATGTAGGAAATAATGAGTTTCCAGGAACAAAGATGGAAACTAAAAAGCAACAGGGACCAGGAGGATTATCAGTGTATCATCCGACTAAAAGGAGGCCCTTGAAAATGAAACCAGAGCTTTCGAGCTGTTGGTCATCTGACACTAAGCTGCTCGAGTTCACACTTCGAGGTGATTAAAGGGTTAAAGGCCTGACAAGTGGCTGCTGAGAGCTTCGCTGCGAGGCTGATTTAAAACCTGCTCGGCTGGCCCAGAAAACAGACACAACCTGACTTTTCACCTCTATTATCACTGCTTCTCTGGGAAAAGAGAGAAGTCTTCACGAGTCCAAGAAAAGAAAAGAATAAAGATCTGTGGTCAGACAGATGAACCCACAGCAGTTTAAAAATGACTCGTTTCCAGCAGCAGATGTGAATCCTGCAGCTGGATGATCACATGTATCTGCTCGTAATCTATTTTCCCTTTATGGGGATTTCAACATTTCAGTTTTCTTTAACAAACCCTGCAGAGCTACTTCGATTGAAGCCAAAAATGGAAAAACATAGTTTGACAAAATAATCTTAACTCAAGGTTTTCTTACCACATTTTTCCAGAGCTTTCAACCCTGTGTCAGTGCGTTTAGCAGATCAGATCAGATTTCCTTCTATGCAACTACAAATTTCTGAATAGAAGGCTTTGACTCTTGTTTGTGGCTTTGGAGTATCCGGCCTTCTTAAGCTGCATTTCCACTGCATGGTATGGAGTCTACTTGCCTTTGGCACCTCTTCTTTTTTTATCTACTTTGAATAGTAGAAGCTAGTGGAAACACATGGGCTTTACTTTGGTATTGAAGCTGCGGTCACCGACAAACGACCCTACACTGTACATTTACTGCTAAACTGACAACTTCACTTGTTGCGCTCGATGTTCTTGATGCGTCTGCAATTGACCATTGGGTGGTTTTTGGTGGTATCTTTACTACCATTGAGTGCTCTGCAGTATCTGATCTGCTTAGGTCACTCAGAGGCACCAGATACTGTCCATGATGGAAAACCAAAAAACGAGCCAGTCATATTGAGTCAGGTTGTACGATTCAGTATAAATGCAGCGTCTCTCAGCGCTGTTCAGGGACTTCATCGTTCACATGGGTAACAACGGAGAAATCGGACACGGAGTCCAAGCGGGCCATGTTCCAAGCCTCCATTAAGGAGGTGGCTGCTCGTTGTCAGAAGGTTATCAGTGGCTTTCATGTTGGCAATCTGAGAATCTGCTGCTGAACACCAGCACTTGAAGGAGGCTGCCAAGCTGAAGAAGGCTGTCCAGCTTGGTTGGCCCAAGGTTCTTGAAAATAGCAGACAGGTACGAAGAGGCCAGAAGGTCTGTGGCTTTGTGGTGGCTGGTGTGGGGAGAGTTCAGGGAGGCAATGGCGAAGGACTTAACCTCAAGGACATTTTGGTGAACTGTTAGACAACCCAGGAAGGGAAAGCAGCACTTAGCTGGGGATACTGTTAGGGACAGGAAACACTTTGATGAAGTCCTGAACCACAACAACACAGAGTGGCAGAGTGTGAAGAGTGAGGGAAACCTTACCCATACAGTATCTAAGGCAGAGGCCTGAGGAAGTCAAGAAGTTCTGCAATAGCAAGGCTCGAGGTGTGGCAGACTAGTGATTCCCATTTTCAAAAAGGAGGACCGGAGGACTGGTATGCTCCAATTATTGGGGTAAGACTTATGCCAAAGTGCTAGAAATGAGGCTCTGAGCCAGTGGTGAACCACAGATTTAGGAGGAGCAATGTGGCCTCCATCTTGGTCGCGAAGCAGTGGACCAGCTCTTCAATCCATCTAGTCTACATGTGTTTTGTTTGGACTGTTTAGTAAATGGTCACAATTTACGACTCAATTAAGAGACACGCACTGCAAGGTCCCAAGTAGACAAAGGTTGGTAGTAGCCCAAATAGTAACCCTTTCCGTGTATCTCTTTTTTCAGGAAGTGACAGTGACCTCACCTGATCCATGTTATTCCCTGATGACCTGATGAAGTCTTCACTGTCTGATTTGTTTCCATCTCTGTCGTCTATAACCAGATCGATTGGCATTTTCCCTTTCAGACAGCTGATGTATCGATGACAGAAGTTATCACAGAGCTCATGAACCTGGAAGTAAAATGCATATTTTACAAAAAAAACAACAACAACAAAAAATAAACACCTTGAGGCAGTTAAACTCATTACTCTATATTAAACTGTAGAGTCTGATCAATAAAAGGTCAAAGGAGTTTTTTTCTGACCTTCTCCAGCTCCAGGAGGTGGAAGCGCAGCACTTGTATTGACTGGATCATCTACAAAACAATAATGTACAAGTGAGACAAAAATAAACTTTTAATTTATAATTCAATCGCATTTAAAATCATTACAGTGCTATAATAACAGTACAACAATAATAACTCACCAAATTATCCAGCTCTGGGTTTGATGAAAATAAAGGCCTCTCTGATCGAATCTAGACACAGAAAGAAATACAATTATTAAAACAACACAGTCAACTGCTCTGGGGCCATTGTGGTTACTTAAGCCTCAACCACCAATAATGACAATGGCAGATTTACCACTGAAATTCTTAGTAACTTTTGAAACAACAGGTTCTTGATTTCAGACAGAAGTAGACAAAAGCATCTTCTCATTTCTGTCAAGTGAACATTAAACTTGGCAGGTGAAATTACGTTGCTAGCAGATTTGATGAATGTTAGCTAGCTAGCTAATTAAGCTAATGTTAGCTCCGTGATCATCGTATATTAATACATGATCGTATTAAAATGTAGAGCTAGTCTGAAGTATCTAAGTCTGTGTACAGATTTACGTTTTGCTGATACTCACACAATGCACAGAAAAATGGTATAAATTGGGGGCCCACAGCTAATTTTTTGCCCAGAGGCCCCATAGAGGATTAATCCAGCCCTGGTCCTTCATGACCCTGGAGATCTGTTCTGTATTAACTCTGACATGTGGATGAAATGTGTGTCTCTGTACCTGTTTGGAGAAGACAGCAATGTCCTCGTTGAAGGAGTCTGAGGAGCAGACGTCTCCTCCAGCCACACCGCTCTCTCTCGGCGTGCAGGTCGCCAATTCACATTTTTCAAAAATCAGTGCGAGCAAAGGGAATAAAGGATGTCTGCGGGAGAAAGAGAGGAGAGGAGGAGGAGGGATCAGCTCAGACTGCAAAACTGGAACACAAGTTTCCTGCTGCCTCAGACTTTCCTAAAAATCCATAAGAAATGTTTAAGGAGCACTCAGATTTAGAATAATCATCTTCAGATCAGTTTTATAAACCAAAATTATTAAAAAACAAAAACCTAACTTGAATTTTACCAAGTAACAAGAAAACATAATGTAGGAACACTATCAGCCAAGTTTGGAGCTGAGCAATAGTTAGTGGTCAATAGTTTTCATAGGGACTACTATTAACATCAATGGAAATCAAACATTGTATTCGGGTCGAGGCAGAAATTGTACCACTGGATGGAAGTGAATATGTTTTTTTTTTAACTCAACTTGTAATGAAACACAAATCATGTGCTATGGACACACAGAAAGGAATAATAACAAGTCCAACAAAACAAAGCTCACTGCTTTGTTAAAGCACAAAAGTTAAACAAAACAAAACAAAACAAAAACATCCATTGTTTAATGTGGCTACATTATTAAAAACACATAGATGGACTAGTTAAAAACTAGTTAGAAAGAAGTAGACTTATCTAAATTCAGATACGTATGTATGAGGTGACGCAGACACCCGAAAGTGGATCTCCTTTGGTAAATGTCTGTGCTATGTGTCAGAAATACTGACGTCATCTAGACGGGAACATGAAAGCATCAATTAAATTTTACTGTTTTTCAAATTAAGGACTTAAAATCTTTGAAGTCAAAACAATACTAAAGTAGATTAATGTCACAACAATACGAAAAAATAAAAAAGAAATTTGTTTCCATTTCAACATGGAATAATAATGAAGCCATTCATGGGCATTCAGTTTCATTTAACTGTGGAAAGTTATTTGACATCCAGCTTCATACATCCATCAAGCAGTCCTGTGGTGATGTTATGGTTTGTGATAAAGCAAATGTTTTATCCAAAAAGGTGTAGCTGACTGTCATTAGCATTAAAATTAAAAGAAATGCCATGATGCACTGTAAAAAGTGTAAAACAGAAAAGACCCCAGAATCCAACCCTGAGGCACTCCAAACACTCCACTCCAAACTTTCTCAGGAAAGATCTTAACTGGAGTTAAACCACAATCTGATTATTGCACCCATGAAACATTGTCTGAAACAGAAAAACTATCAAAAACTTTGATTGTCAGCTAATGTTACTTTTTTTTTCAAGCTAAACTATCAAACATTTGCTGGTTCTGGCTCATTAAAAGTGATTATTTGCCATTTATGACTGAATAAACTGAATATATCTGGACTGCTGGTCACATCAAACAAGCTGAAAATGTTAAAATGGCTTTTTTTCACAATAATCAAAAATGTTATGGACAAAAAAATAAGATAATCAGCATATTCATCAATTGTAAAGTGATTAAATGTAAGTTGATTTGACAAAGTTTTTACAGTGTGGCTGTATGCCAGAAGCAACAAACTGAAGCTGCTGACAGAGCTGAACGAATCCTGCTGCTCGGACAGTCAACAAATACCCAAAACTGTTTTTTTTATTTTATTTTAATTGTGTATTTAAGTTTTCTATCAAGACAGGAGCTGACAAGAGAAACTCATGAAAGAAAGAAAGAAAGAAAGAAAGAAAGAAAGAAAGAAAGAAAGAAAGAAGGAAAGAAAGAAAGAAAGCCTTGTGACCTTTTCTCTAAACTTCTCCGCGTCCTGTAGCGACTACATTAGAAAGAAAAGACAAAGGGAGATGTCTGAGCAGCAGATGTAACTAAGTACATTTTCCCAAGTACTGTACTTGCGCATAATTCTGAAACACTTGTAGCTTACGTCTCAAATTTAATGGCACGTTATAATTCAATTTTACCACTTTTCACTTTTTACATTTATTTTAGTATAGAGTTATTATATATATGAGCATACAAAATACAATGCATTACTACAAGTTAATATAAATTAAGAGTAGCTCAGCCTTGTACTTAAAATAAATAATACAATGACAATGACAATCTGCATAGTGTTTTTACACTGAAGTACTGCTACTTTTACTTCAGCAAAGGGGCTGAATATGCTTCTTTTAGCACGGTCTGTTTCTGTTTTCACCTCCTTGTGAACCAGCAGCAGGCTTCACTCAATCACACTAACATACAGATAGCATTGGCCTGGCTCGGCTCGGCCTGGAATGGAACAGCTCAGTCCCAAACAGTGAGAAACTAAACCAATCATAAATCAAACATGAAATTACAAAACTATTTTTACAGACGCCTGAAAGAACTTATTTTGTCGCCATCAATCTTTTTTTTCCCCTTTTTCTACAGTGTCAATACAGTCATCATACCCATAAATGGCGTCTTTGTCCCTCTTGACGGCGTCCCCAGCTGTGGCGGCCATGCTGCTGCTGGTGTGGGTGGACTGGGCGTACTGGTGTGGAGGGTACTGACCAGCAGCGGCAGCAGCAGCCAGGTGCACAGCCTGCAGAGAGCGGGCAGCAGTGGCATGGTGGTGGTGATGGTGGTGTGGGTCTCCGTACACCCCACCCACCCCCTCCAGCCCGTAGTGGGCCAGGTCTTCATACTGAAACACAAAGATAAGAGTTGTGTGACCTTTGACCTCCTGAGCTGTCCTGTAGGAGATGTTCACTGACCTAAGTGGAGGTCAAAACGCCCCAAAATGTGATAAAACAAACTGTTCAATTAACTTTAAGCAGTGGTGTTACATTAAATACAAAAAAAAACTAATAAACAGACACACAAATTAATGCTAATTTCAGAAAAAGAAACAAAAAACAAAAAAACGAGAGAGAGGTGTAAAACTGTCAATGACATAATAGAAAAAAATACCTCTAACACACCAGAGGAGTCAATAAGAAACAATTACAGGCTACAGGTGTTCGTGTTATTACGTCCACCCGCCTCTGCTTATTTTTCTCTAATGTCACAAAATCTTTGATGTTTTGGAAAAATTATAAGTTTAAACTTAAATACATCACATTATAACAGTCATTGATTATTAGGTCAGGAATCATTAACACAAATAAAACAGTATGTTGACTTTTTTAAAAAACACGGTGACCCGTCATGAAGCAGGAGAAAGATGTTTGTTTTTAAGACGTCTCTGACAACAAAAACTGAACTTTATTAAGTTATTGAGTATGTGTTGCCTTATGCAAGTGTTCCTATTATATTGTCCACCCACTGTTTATTTTGTCTGACTTCATCAGACCTGTGCTGTTCTGTCAAAAAAAAAATTTAACCTTTAAACGTCCAGTCAGTGAACACAAGAAAAAAATAAACTGAATAAATCCAGTGTGAGCGTTTCAGTTTGACGCTTCTTGAAACAAAATAATGTTTCCGCTGAGAGGTTTTCTGTTTGCTTCATGAAAAGGGGGGGTGGACAAAATACTGTGAACACTTTAAAACACGTTGCAGTCAAATGCAAAAACAGCTATCAAGTTAAAATAAGACGTCAAATGAATCTGATCTCTAGAGATCATATTAATCTCATGTTAAAATAATATTATATATTCATATTTTCTACACCTCTTGTACATTTCCTTACAAACTTCATGACCTCTGACTCTGGATTAAAAAAAAAATTGTATTGAAGCCAAAAATGAGAAGAATTGATTTTATTCTCTGACGGAAAACTGGAATTGTTTTAAAATGTTTATTCCTGAATTTTAAAGTTGACTTAAGGTTACTTCATACAGGTGTTTATTTCTAACATGATACATAAAGTGATTGTGGAGTAAGCAAAAATAAGTTTAAACTTTTATGCTACAATCTACAAACATAAAATATATATACTCTATGAACAAAGTTAAAGTTTTAGAAATAAAAGTTAAGTCATTTTGTCTTTAAATCAATCTTGTTTTTTCTTTTAAAGAGCAAATTTGTGGGTCTTTTTTAAAAGTCTTATTTCATCCCATTTTAAATATACAAGTAAAATCACACTAATTAAAATAAGACTGTAAAAAATCTCCAAAGAAAAAAAGAAAGAAGCCACTGTGAAAAAAACAACAACCTGATTTTAGTTTAATTCTCATAAAAAACTTCCAGACCGTTTATACCACTTAACATTGATAAGACCAAAAATCTGTTATAATTTTATTTAAATAACATCAATTATTATTCCTATTATGGTTTCTTAGTTAAAAATACGTGTATTAGTGGTTTTGGTTTCCTAATTTAACATAAACAGCTGCAGCTCACAGAGGAGACTGTGACCAAAACTTTTGTCACATATTAATAAAGTTTTAAAGAAAAGAAGAAGAAGAAGAAGAAGAAGAAGAAGAAGCAGCTCTCGTTAAAGTGGCTCTTTGAGTTGCTGACTTCTCGGATTAGATGTCAGTAATCAATAAACGTAGTTTAAACTTTGACCAAATGTTTTGAAATTAAAAAAATGTTTTACCTGTGTGCATCTTCTAATAAAACTTTATTTACCTGTTTGTCTGCTGGTGTGTTGAGCTCCGTCAGTTCAGCCTGAACGGATTTTATCAGCCGTGAAAAGTGTTTTTATTTTCCGCCGCTGAAGCACGAAGACTGACTGAGTCTGAAGGCCGCTAACAAACACACACACGACGTGTTTTTATGAGTTTATAAAGTGTGAACAGTCACCCACTAACTTCAGCTACAAACACGGTTATAAACTTTTAGTTTGAAGAGAAAAAAAAGTTTGCAAAATACACAAAAATCTGTCTTGTTGATGGAATAAAATGTTTTTTAGACTTATTATCTGAAAATATTTTTGTCATAAATGATATTAATAATTAAAAAAAAAAAAGAACTTTAAGGCCTGAAGTTGAAAATAAACAAATGAATAAAAAGTAACTTTTATCATCAGATTTTTAGAACAACAGTAGCTGACTTTTATTTTTAGTTATTTTGAGCGAAGTGAAGATAATTTTATAAAAGCTGTGTAGAGTCACAAAAGTTTAGTTTTAAATACGTGCAAATGTTTTTTATATGTATATAAATTTGCTAACATGAAAACAAAGTGGTGGTACTACATATTAAATACTTTTTAAAAAGATAACTCTGAAATTCTGCTTTCTTTATCTTTACAGTGAAAATTTGGATTCTTTTTACGCACGGGAGAAGGTTTGTATCATGGATACTCCGTGAAATTAAAATGTAATACCATTAATCAGCTATAAGAAACAACAACAATATTAAAACATTACTATATTCCTCATTAAGAGTGAATTTATTCAGCAGAGTTTAAATCCAGTTTCTTCTCGGTTTGTGTTAATTTGAAGAAAAGTGCTTCACCACAAATCCAAACTCGCTTTATTGGACTTGATTCCAGCCCTGAGCATCAAACTTGGAGTTAAAGCTGAAAACAAACCGTCTTCTCACACTCATCGCGTCTCTGCGCTCCAATAAAAGTTGATTTTTACGCACCCGTTGCGCCATCGGCCCCGTCTCTCCGCCCGGACTCCAGGTGACTCCTGCGGGGCAAAACACACATCCAACTCCCCGGTACCGGAGCGTTAATCAGTTAATCCCGTGTGTAACGTGTGTAACCGAGTCCAGCCGCGGAGAGAAGCGCACAAAACACACAACAGAGCAACAGCAACAGCAGCAGCAGGTCCCTGCAGGCTCCGCTCCGCTCTCCACGGGAACCGACAGACGGCGACCCTCCGCCAACAGCAGCACCAGCCCGGGCAGACGTCGTCTTGCTCTCCTGGCCTCCAGCTCGAAGCAACAACCACGTACCCAACCAACCGCTCAATCAGCAGGCCGAATCCGATCAGTTTACATCCAAACCGGGGTGGTTAAAGTGACGCGGACCCGCCCGCTGCGCTCTGAGCCGGGCCGTGCGGCGCTGTCTTCTGCGCGGAGGTGCGTTCAAATCCCCATCGCAGCTCCGGCGGAGCGGCTTCCTCCTCCCTCAGAGCAGGCCGTCCGGGTGTGAGGGGTGGGAGGGAGGGAGGGAGGGAGGGGGGTGGAGGGAATACTTTCTTCTCTCACTTAAAGGAGCAGAGACTCGCTGCACTGGGTGGAGGGCACGAGACAAATGTGTCTCGTCACATTGATGTTGTGTGCTATCAAATATATATTTTTTTATATAACCGAGAAACTGATTTTAATCAAGTCAAAGCGGAGCTGGATCACCAACCGAGTCCGGGGCTGCAGCCTCCAGGTTTACTATGTGGCAAGAAGTTCTTGGTAATTTGATTAACCGCTAATGTGTTGGTTAATACTGTGTGCAGCACAATGTGTAGTGAAGTGAGAGGCACCCCAAGGTGACACCTGCCTCATTGCATAATAACAATACATAACGATGACAAATGGTCTGAGTTTAAATATGGTTTGAAGGCCTTCAGGTCAGTGTGTGCTCATGCTGCTCCTGCACATGTACATTCATACTGTTTATATCTCAGTACATTCATATCCACCCCTCACTGTGGATATATATTACCACTAACTAATATCTAAGTCAAATGATCACTAAATAATTCATAAACAATGCACATGGAGTGAGAAACGCTTCAGCCTGTTTCAGGGTTAATGTTCAGTTTGCCTGCAGCAATACTGGAAACGATAGGAGCTTGTTTCAGTCTGTAAAGTTAGTTTTAACACAAAGAAAGAGTTTCATTCACTCTGACAGTTCAAACAATAATAATTATTATTACGACGACAACAGTAAAACACAATAATTTTTTTCCTGTAAAGTGCTTTTCTCGACCCAAAGCTATGAAAAATTAAGGCCACATATCAAAATGAAGATCTTTGTTTTGACGGTAAAACCTGGAAACACTTCTTTAATGTTTGACAGCAGCATTAACTAATTGAGATGGAGAGATTGTGTCTAGAATAACTCCATGATTCATTAGATGGCCGTTCACCAATGAGCCGGATTGTGCTCAAGTTTTCTGCTTGCTAAAAGGAAGTTTTTCCTTTTTCCTCTCATTGTATTATTTCAATGTTACGCTGCCTACTTTTAGGATTGTGCAGTAACTTGTTAGTACTGTCGTTAGTTGTTCTAAGAAAAGACAAGAAATGTGTGTTTTTGTCAAAATGTAAAGATAAAAGCTGTCCCTCACGCTGAACACTGACAGCTGAACTCTTGGACAGCGCTGCCATCTAGAGTTTATACAGTGTGAATACAGCCAGAACACACTAATATTTAGTTATATGAAAGATGTTTCATGAAGATTTCACTCAGATTTGATTAATTTTAAAATGACTAAAAACTGAAGTTCATCTGAAAGATCCTGAAGCATCAAGATAAACAATCACCAAACATAAGCTGTTCACAGCTAATCTACAGTAACTGAGCCAAGAGCTGTTCAAATGTCAGAGAGTCCAGAATGTGAACTGGTCCCATCACGGTTCAAATTAAATCCAGGTGAAGATACCTGACCAGGTGTAAAAATACTTTCAGGACATAAAGAAGGTGTGAACTGATGCTCTGTTGCATGTATCTGAATCAGGGACCTTGGAAGAGTTGGAGGTGCTTAGAGGAACTTAGTCTGTCAGAGCAGCCACAGCAACAACACAGGCAGGAACACTGAACAAATACTTTAAAAAAACTATTGATCCACCAACAGTCATTTAATCAGCAATGTACCTGTTCATACGAGACACCTGTCACTGTTTGCTGTTAACAGAGCGACAGCTGTAAATGGAGAATCAAGGCTGAGAAAGTACAGCACTTTGATCTATAACCCAATCACACATCCTGTTGCACTAATGACCTTTATCACTGTTAATGACAGTAATTACAGTTACCTTGTGTACTCTACTCTGAATGTACTTTATGTTACAGTATTATATATTTTTCATGTATTATGTATGTATTTATGCCTTTCTGTTCAATACAAATTCCCCTACAGACAAGAAACTTGAATAAAAGTGTCTTATTGTAGTCCCTGTATCACTGTTTTCTTCTGTTCATTAAATGGAGTCTTGCAGGTCTCAGCTTCAGAGAAATCCTGCTTCGTCTGAATCAACGGGCTGAAAACGGCTGTCAGCGCCCCCCCACAGGCTTTAGTGTTCATTACAATGAACCCAAAAGTGTAGCACAGAACAAACATCCAGATTTTAAAGTCTAAGTCTAAATAACTAGACTATTCCTTTAGTAGTCTTGTGATCCTGAAGGTCCATTTGGGAACTGGTCTACAGCACGAGTTCATGGAGCCAATCAGGGAGTCAGAGGGCAACAGACATTTCCTTCATTCTGTATTTTCTGTACTGAATAATTGTCTTGAGACGTTTGTTAGCGTCCATCCAAAGCTTAACTTTGCAATCTACCAATGACTTCACAAAGGAAGAAACCCAGAAAGAAAGATAGCTTGGTTTGCTAAAGCTAATCAGAAAAATAGTTCAAACTACTACTACTAAAATAAAAAGATCAAGTTGACAAAAAGTGCCCATCTGCTCACAGGTAATACAAAAACCCCCAAAAATAAAATACCACAATATTCACTGTGAATATTAGAGTCCAGCAAATCAAACGACAGTCGATCACAAACCTCAGATCAGGTGTTCAGCTCTTCACAGAGTTTGTGTCAATCCACATCATGGCCACAACCGGACTTTTAGGAAGACTATGTCGTCACTTCTTGAGGACCAAATGTGGAAAAAAAACAACAACCTGACAACCCTGAAGTTCCACCTTCACACTTCATCACAAACTCTTCATCAGGGGGTGAAACTGACCACGTTTATATACACACAAGATGGCTGACACTTTGTCAATTATCCAATAAGAAGTAGACACACCGATGTCCCGCCTCCGAAGGATGCTGCACCTGCAACACAGAAACTTCAAAATAAAGGTACCCAACATGTTAAACAGAAAATAAACCTAATTATAAAACAAAAAAACTTTAAACATATGACTAGAAAAATCTAACGTAAAGATCTCTGAAATTCATCTCCGATAACTTCAGAGTATAACTGTTGATATATTTACTTGTCCTCATCAAAACCAGCAAAAAAGAAAATGCATTTTTACTGACACACACTAGACAAATATGTCACAGTGAACAATATTTTTTTTTCTTGTTCTGTGGGTATTTCTATATAATTTTAACTGTAACAACTTTTTATACTTTATTTACTTTATCGAGTTCTAAGACCTGAAGGAGAATGTGTCACTGGATAATACAAACTTTAAAAAGAACAATAAAATTTTGTTTAGTTTGCTTCACAAAAATTAATGAAATTCTGAGATACAGGCTTACTGTACATCTTTTTAAAAAAGCTTTCTTACCCCCCTTCAAGTACACCTTACAACCCCCAGTGAAGCTTTGGCGATCCTTAATGCAGGTCTGGAGCCCTGGGCTGGGAATCAGAGGTCTAAATGTTTGTCCAGAGCTTTCTCTGCACTGCCAAGTGTAAACACCTAGTGGAGAATACCAAATAATTGCAGTTCCCACTAAAGCTGTCACATTTTATCATATAGTCTAAAGATACTCATAAAAACACAGATTTGAAGTCAAACAGGCCTGATCCAGCATATGTTCTCTGTAAGGGAGGAAACAAGCTTTTTATTCCACCAAACCAAACCACGTTTCAACTGCAGGGGAGGACTGTCTCATCACTTTTGTCACTTTTAGATAAAAGATGGAACTTAATTTCTCAAAAACTAGACACTCAGTAAAATATCTCTTGTCTTTTTACTGATATAACCTCCAATATGACCCTGCTTCTGAACCCCACAGTCAATATCTTAAACTCAGTAGATTTTATTACTGACTCATTGAAATCACTGGACAGAACGTTAAATAAAGGGAGACCAAATAAAGACACAGAAATCACAGAAGCACAATTAAATAAAGTAGTAGGAAATTAAAAAAAACAAACAAAAACAGAGAGTCATGTCACCATTTCTTCATCAAATAAACAAACACTGTGGATTATTGTAGTTAAAACAGCTGTGCAGCAGACACAACTGCAGTGGCATGGCCTGACCACTAGATGTCACTAAAACACTTTTGTCAATGGAAACACAAACAGGAGGTTTTATTTTGAAGAGTAGTTTGCAGGTATAGTAGAGAGTGAAGTGTCAGACCTGAGTGTAAAGTATTGCAAAGTATATTAGAGTAAATATTTGAACTTATATTATTATAAATAGTAATGCACAGGTTCACAGGCTTGAGTTCCACAAGAACAACTGTTATTTATTTATCAAAGATCTAAACTATTGTTGTCTGAAGGAAGAAGTTTGAGCATTTGTTCCATTTCCTTGACATCAGATGTCAGTTTCCTCAACTAGTTAACTCTTTGTTAGCACTAGTTAACTCTTTGTCACTACTAGTTCACTCTGTATCAGCATTAGTTTACGCCTTGTTAGCATTTGTTAACTTTTTGTCAGAGCTAGTTTACGCTTTGTAAGCCCTACATTACTTTTTGTTACTACTAGTTCACTTTTTTGTCAAGACTAGTCAGCACTAGTTTACTCTTTGTCAGTCATAGTTTACTCTTTGTAAACACTTGTCTCGTCACCACAAGTTTACTCTTTGTAACTTCTAGTTCACTCTTTGTCAACACTAGTTTACTCTTTGTTGGAACTAGTTTGCTTTTTGTAACTACAAGTTCACTCTTTGTCACTAGTAGTTCACTCTTTGACAGCACTAGTTCACTCTTTGTCAATCATAGTTTACTCTTTGTAACTTCTAGTTCACTCTTTATCAATACTAGTTTACTCTTTGTCTGGACTAGTTTAAACTTTGTCAGGACTAGTTTGCTTTTTGTCAACACTAGTTTACTCTTTGTTAGCACGGGTCAACTTTTTATCAGGACTAGTTTACGTTTGTCAGCACAAGTTTACTCTTTGTCACTGCTAGTTAACTCTCTCTCAGCACTGGTTTAGTCTTTGTTAGGACTAGTTTACACTTTGTCAGCCCAAGATTACTCTGTTACTACTAGTTCACACTTTATCAACACTAGATACTCTGTCACCACTAGTTCCCCCTATGTCCACACTAGATAGTCAGAACTACAACAGCTACCACCAATACTACTATACTACAGCTACTACAATGACTACTTCTACCACTATGACTAGTACTACCACTACTCTGACTACAATGATTTCTACTACTACTGCTACTAATGCAGCTACTTTAGTAGTAACACTAATTTTCAGACACTTAATAGTCATTAATAATATTAGTATGCTACATTAGCAGTATTAGTGCTTGTACCAGTACTGCAATAAACCTACACATATTATTATTATTATTATTATTATTATTATTATATGGTAATAGCACGTGACTCTGCAGTCCTTCGGGTCTGACGTCACCAGCCCCCTCAGTCCCCCCCCCCTCCTCCTCCTCCTCTTCCTCAGTCCGCTCCGCTCTGCCTGCGCTCACTGAATCCAACATGGAGTAAGGAGGAGATGGGGCTCGTCCGGGGCCATCCTCGCCGATACCAGCACACCATTTTCGGTCACCGCATTCCAGCCCGGGCCGGCGGGGGAGGAGGTAGAGGAGGCGGCGGAGGAGGAGGAAGAAGAGGAAGAAAAGGCGTAGGAGGAGGAGGAGGAGGAGGTGGAGGTGGAGGAGGTCGGATGCGCCTCTTCTGATGCGCTCCAGTAATTGAGGAGTGAAAGGAGAAAAAGAAGAGGCGGAGGTGGTGTTTGGAGGAGGAGAGAGGGAGATCCCAGAATACATAACGCACACTGGGATCCAAGAACCGAGCGGGGAGCGGGAGAGAACCGGAGCCGCCGCCGCCGCCGCCGCCGCCGCCGCTGCTGCCGTTGAAGGGCGAGGAAACATGAAGACACCGCACTGTGCAGCCGCGGCGGGAGATTATTATTACCGGAGGTGAAACGGGAAAAAATGAGCGAGGACACGCGACCAGACGAGTGAGTACCCCCCACCCTGTACCCCATAATACCCCGTCCACCCACCCACCCATCCATTATTATTATTATTATTAGTCTGTAATGATCATGACCGGCTGTTTATTGGCGCGCCGCCGCTTGAGCTTCGTACATTGATCACATGGATACGGATCGGTGCTGATATGTTGTTAGGGGCTCAAGTGATGAGGGGGTGCAGGGGCCCTCCCCATCCTCCCCATCATCCTCCTTCTCCTCGTCACGGAGAGGTTGGTTGAGGTCGGAGAGATTTCACTAGAAGGAGAAACGCGTGCAGCCTCCTGCTCCAGTCATAACAGAGAGGAGATGATTGGGTGCAGTTTGCATCATGAAGGACTTGACACAGCAGACAGAGGAGGTTCTGCAGGGACTCACATTTATTTCTTTATTTCTCATGTGTGCATTCATTGAGAACATGGCCACAAGGAAAATGACATGCTCCTCTCAGCCTCTTTGCTTCATGACCCCTTAAAACGAGGCCACTGTGTTGTGACTCATCATCAGGGTGTCCACAGGTTGTGACCAGTTCAGTGCAGGTGAGACAATCCAATCCAAGAAGAATCAAGTTTATTGCGCATTCATGTAACAGTCAAAACATACGAAAAACGGAAGAAATCTGAAATATAAAATAGAGTAATAATGAAAATACATTGTATTATATGTTATATAGAGTTGGAGTCAAGAGAATCCAAATGATAAAGGGATTTTATGTTATCATGGTAACAATCATTTTGTCTTGTAGGGCGAACAATAAAATTCTAACGTTCACCTGACAAAGACATCTGCCAGAAATTAATGGCTGAGCGAGGAGGCTACATAGTTTTTTACACAGTGCTGTTGTCTGGTCTGAACGTGGCCATGACCATGACAGGAACCCTGAAGACCTCAGTATGCTCCAGACAAAGTGCTGGTCAGGTCAAGCAGCGTCTAAACTCCCCACCAACGTTGTAATCGAAAGGCTGCATCTGAAAGCTGACGATCAGACTCACGTTACACACTGAGTGTTCAGGCGTGCAGAGGTGTGAATGTGGCTAAACTTCTGTCCTGTTCCATGTGAACACACACTGTGAATGTCTTCTGTCTGGAAGTGTTTGCCTCCAGTCGTACGACTCACACCGTTGAGACTACAAAGACACAGATATTTGAGAGATTAATAGAGTGGGTTTGCCAGACGCGATGACACGTCATATGAGGCGGTTTATTTGAAGCATACTAAGACCTTTAGAGATGCCCTGATCTGAAATACCACGACCACTGCGACTACTACTCCTGCTACTGCAACTACTTTGGATGCCACTACCACTGCTTTTACTGCTACTGCTATTGTTACTTCTACTGTCACTACAACTTGTTATTACTATTAGTACTGATAATACTACTACTTCCACCAATTCTGCTACAGCATCTACTGTGGGGTTGCAGAATATGTACATTTGCTATTCTACGGTACTGAGTTAAGAATTTAAGAAAATATAGGACATAATATGGTGGCTAGATTTCCTTTAAGGTCATGGTGGCTTTACATTTAAATTAAGCTTCGCTACGCTGAAGCTAAGCCAAAAGTAGTTTAGTCCAAGTCAATAATATGTCAGTGATCAATAAAAGTGTCAATCATGGACCTGACTACCACAGCAATATCCACCTGACTTACACTAATTACACTACGGTGTTGTAGCATACTAACAGTTAAACAGTGTATATTCTGTTCAAAGGTTCTGATTATAATTCTTGAGTCTCTGTTGTAGTTTTAGTTATTCTGTTTATTCTTTTTAGTTTTGAGTTAATCTAGGGCAGTGCCTAGCGCTGTCGCCTCACAGCAGGAAGGTTCAATTTACATGTTCTCTCCGGGTCTGCGTGGGCTCTCTCTGGGTACTCCGGCTTCCTCCCACACAAAGACATGCACTTAATAAGTAAACTGCCCGTAGGTGTGAATGTGAGTGTGAATGGTTGTTTGCCTCTATGCGCCCTGTGATAAGCTGGCGACTTGTCCAGGGTTTACCCCGCCTCTCGCCCAAAATCAGCTGGGATAGGCTCCAGCCCCACCGTGACTCTGATAAGGATAAGCGGTTACAGATAATGGATGGATGGAGTTAATCTATTTAGTTATAAATCAGCCTTTAATTGTATTTGCTTTGCTTTGCTTGGTTCATGTCAAATGTTTTTACAAAGAAAACTTAAAAAATAAAAAATTGTATTTTTAAGAGGCCCACGCTGTACTTCCATCTATAATGTCTGCATAAATTTCAAGAAAAAAAAAAAATTCAACTAGCGTCCTTTTCTGCCAACGAACAGTGAAAGAATTGTAGCTAGCTGTTGGTTAGCCGTTAGCATGTTTGTGTATGGCGGTGGTGTCATTTACTGATCCTGATCAGTTTTATTTTTAAGATTGCCGCTGAAAGTTTGATTCAGAATAGAATTAAAGTAGTAACTTTGTAGCGATGCTACTTACCAAAGTGTACTCCCCGTACACTCTGAAATCTTGATATGTTCTGATATGATTATTATACCATTAAAACCTTAAACCGCTGCAACCTTGTTACTACAGCCACCAAGGAGCATTAATACTACCACTACAACTATTTGTACCACTTTTGTACTACTCTTATCACTCTTCCTAACACTGCTGCAATGGTGAGCAGGACACTAGAGGCTTAAGTACACCATCATGACCATGATGGATATATAGCATGTTGCAGTGAGAAGAATAATGTCGCATATTCATCATCTGAACAAGCTCACAGTCTTCACTTCATTGTCAGGTGTCTAGATCCTGTTACTGTGCTGTAACAAAGTACTAAAAGCTGCGAGTTTGAATAAACCGCTCAGAACATGTTGGCTTTGAATGCACCTCAGCAAATCATGTCCTTTGTCCTGGACGGAGAGCGTAGGCAGCAGGTACCCTGATGAAGCAAGCTACCTTTTCTTTTCACTGCCACATGCTGTGCACACCCCTGCAGGTAAACACATGACTCATACGGCCGCGTACAGCCAGATAATAGGCTCAACTTGTGAAATGTTTACCCAAAGTGCACCAGGCTGCAGAGAGAAGCAGGTAGCAGACTGTTCTTTAGGACGAAGGTGTGATTTCCACCGGGGGTCACTTATCAACCTTTAGCTTTACTTTTTTGTGACTTATTTTGCCCTGGGTTTTTCCTGTCAGGCTGCACACAGGCTGAGCGAAGCCATGTGTTGGTTTTGTACATCAACCTTTATCCTTATGGGACCTCTCTTCTATTACTGAGTAAAGTGACATATTTGATGGATATTTCACCATATTTTATACCCCTTAAAATCAACATGGCCTCGTGACCTCCCATGTCACTTTTATACTGAATATTTTTCAGGTGACACTGTGTAATTGTGATATTCAGTTAAAAAGATTTAAAGAAATAAAAAAAGAACCAGACATGAATCAAAAATCAGCAGCTCGGTAGGTTCACTAACAGGACTGATCACAGACATTTCGTGTTCTTGTTGGAGGATTCTTGGTTTTCATTGGGACGGTGATGATCTCAAACTCTCCCCTGCTCCTCTGCAGAGGTGTTTCTGTGGGGGTGTTTTCTATTGATCGGGCAAACCGATGCCCCCGAACCAGCCAACAGAGAGCTGTCAATAATGCCAGAGGGAGGGGAGGTAGTTGAAAATGACATTGAGGAAAGGTCGGCAGGCAGCGGTGTCCCTGGTACTCCAGGGCCCCACCCACACAGGACAGCATCGATTTTATATCAGCGCTGACCTCCGTCTGAGCTGCTGGTGCCCAGTGACTCCAGCTGAGGCGGTCCTGGTGGTTGTAGATGTGGAGACAAACGTTTGTTTAATTTTGGGTTGTAACAGGGATTAAAAACTGATAAAATGAACATTTAAAGTTTCACATACAGTTCTGACTGATGGACACCAGTCGGACACAAGTTTGATTATTTAACAATGTACAGTATATTTCACATGATATGTATCTGCACTTCTCTCTGACTTATACTGGAGTTGAATGTAATTATTATCTATAAATTATTTAAAATTATGACTCCATTCTTTTTAACATGACTTATAAAAGTTACATACAATTACAGGAATGTAGAAAGTTATTACATAGTGAAACTACCGTTGCAACTTATGATTATTTTCATTATTGATTAATCTGTCGATCATCTTCTCTATTAATCGATTAGTTGTTTGGTCCAAAAATTATTAAATGTTAATCACTGTTTCCTTAAGCCCAGCATGATGTCTTTAAAAGTCTTGTCTTACCCACAAATCAACAGAAGACTAAAGAAATCAGAAAATATTCACATTTAAGGAGCTGAAATCAGATTATAAATCTCAATCTATTGATTATTGAATTACTTGGCAATTAATCAGTGAATCGATTTATTTGTGCAGCCCCACTCATAACAGCTACATTGTCATCAAAGTAATGAGAAACTGTTGGTGAGTCATATCTGATGACCGGACTAAAGATCTACATTGTAGCGGTTTTAGCTAACGTCAGCTAATCCTTGTGATGGGTCCAAAGCTGCACAGAGCAGAGAAATGATAAGACGCTCACTCATACGTGTTTAACTCGAAAACTCTTTGTTCGATCCTGCAGGTAGAAGCAGGTCAATGACCAGCGCCTTCTACAACATGTGTAAAATCAGTCCTGAACAGTGTCTGTCAGGAGTGATTCCACACTAAAACCCTGTGTTTGTTCCAGTCAGACCAGACTGCTGTCAGGAGTAAACACCTGGTTGTCTCTTGTCATACAAGACTTGTGTCTGCAGCTGCAGTAAGACAATCCAGGTTCACCGGGTTCAGGAGCCTGAGGTGACTCTGTGATGCACTCCGGGTATTCAGTGAGCTAGTTTGTGTGTTTGTTTGCTAAACGACAATGTATTAATTGAAATTCTGTTTGAGTGTCTAACATCTCTTTTCAGCCACATTTAACCTGATTTTAATGTATCTAGATGTTTTCGACCCTTATTTTAGTATCTCACACCAGCCACTGAGCTGGCTGCTGAACTCTTTCTTCACCTGGAAAGGCAGGTTTTAAAGTTGAGTTTGTGTCATCGTCACAGCGCCGGGCGATGGCCAGCGTCCGATCGGCAACGTGACACGACTAATGGAAGATAGATTTCCTTTAAGGTCAACTCGGTTGTGCCACACGGCAGCAGATCGACTTCACCGTCGCTCACGTTTCACACATCCGGTGACCAGAAAAAACTCTAAATCATCATTCAGCTGAAGGTCAATGAGGGCGTCGCTGCTGCTTGTTTCGGTCGACTTGGTGAAAAGTACAGTGGCTGTCTTTGTGACGGGCGAGCGAGGGAGGGAAGTCATTGAGAAGTTTGGCAGAGAGCGAGCCAAACACCATCTGCTGCTGCTCTCTGCTGATCCAGACCTCCGAGAAACAACATTTTCTACGCCGATGATGATGATGATGTCATGAGCCCGGATGGACTGCTTGTGTGTGTGTTTGCATGATTGACAACACGTGTGTTCCTGTGGGAGCTTTATGTGTAGTTATGTACTGTGAGTGTGTTTGTCTTTCATGATGATGGAGCAAACAGACCACCAGAGGCTATTATCTGCATCTCTAGTCAGTGTGTGTGTGTGTGTGTGTGTGTGTGAGATGCTGTTTGTTTAAGTGTGCTGTTGTTAAAGTGCTCTAAGCAGTCGTTTCATTACTGTGTCCTCTGAGGACGGGGCTTTTTGAGGGCAGGGATGTCCCACCATGTGTAGCCTGTTTCCACCGCAGAAACCAAAGAACCTTTTTTAGGGACTCAGGAGCCTTCTGCATTTCGACTGGAGAAACCAGAGAACAAATTTAGTTCCTAGTCCCCCAAAAAGTCTGTGCTCTGGGGATTGTACTTTGAGATGGACCAGGAGCCATCCGAGTGTCGCACAAAAGCAAATACAGCCTGTTGTTTTGTGTGTGAAAGCTATTAGACCGTCACTTTTTATTGTTTCTTGGGGGAAATGAAATATTTGAGCTGCAATGACCCTTTCGAATTCAGTTTACAGTCTACAAGTGCAACACAACATTTGAAGTAGTTAGCCATGTGGAGCCAAGTTAGCCAAGGGGGGGGGGGGGGGGTTGTGTGTCAGATTGTTTGCATTTTAAAAAACATGTTTTAATCCATGTTGTGTCTAATTTACATAATCTTCAGCTGTTGTCAGTGTAGTCCATGTTTCTCTTTATGTGAAACATGAAATTTATGTAAATAAAATGGGGACCAGTGGAGGCTGGTTGACTAAATCAGAACAGTAACATTAAAACAGCCAAGATTGATCTGGGATACGAGATGCTTTCTGTGAGTCATATTGTCAAGGCGAGTCAGGAGCGGCTGTATTATTTAGACTAAACCTTTTGTCTAAACTTTGCTCACTCAGCTCTGGTCCTATCAGATCACTGACCTCCTGAAATCTGAGCCATCCGGCAGCCATCACCATTGAACCTTCCAGGCAGCCGCTGGATCCAGTTGGTTTCAGTTTCAGTTTTTTGTTTCTATGAAAAACTTCTCACAGAGACTCGAAGCTGCTGCAGTCAAATTATTCACCACCGTCAGCGATACATTTTCTCCATGTCTTTTGTCTAAGTGGCACTGTGACTGGTGGAGCTGTCTTGTAATGTAAGCTGTGAACACTTTGGTGTGTTAGCATACTGTGTTAGCATACACCTGAATATTTGAGGTAGCAACTGAAATTTGTTGTTCATCTGTTCATCTGGATGGTGAGGGGGGCCTGCTTGAGGTGTGTACATTAATTCTGAACGTGAAACAATCAGGAAATAACTTCATATCTCACTGATTAACTGGCTTTCTTAGTACTGGGACTCCCTCACTCTCATTCACTGCCTCTGTCTCTCAACGAATGCTCACTGTCTCTCTCTCTCAAACTATCGGACACAAATCAGATTAAACTTGGTTTGCAGCGTAAATTGGGAGTCAGACACAGATTTAGAAGCTGGGTACAACAACAGGTAGACTATCAGGGCTTTGTCCACAAATCCACCTGGATAGTCTCAGTTTCAGAGACATTTCAGGCTGATTGTGGAGGTTTGACCGATCTGATCGTCTGATTGGCGGCCACAGTGTGACATTGTGCTGCGTTTTTACATAAATGGGACCCTGCTCAATTTCTCCACCGCAGGTTGCTGCATTTTTTTTTGGCAGACACCCCTACAGACCGACTGCCACAGCTAAAACGTAATACCGATCGCTCAAACGAATGGAAAAACCTGCCCTTTTGCTGCGGCGCCGGATACTGAGCATGTTCACAAATGTTTCAGTTCTGACTTTAACTTTAAAGCTGAGGCTTTGTTTCTTTAGTTTTGCTCTTTTGTACAAGACTGTGGTATAGTCGCTAATAGAGTTGTAACAGTATACAGAAGTCACGATTTGGAATCTTGGTTCGGTACACAGTTTGGTATAGCGGGGAAAAAAGGCAAATGCTAACAGACAGTGGTGCAAGTGTCCTTGTCTTATCCACAACAAAAGGATGGACATCTTCATTGTGTGTCAGTTGGGCTGTGTTTGGTGGCTTAAAGGTCAGAAAAACTGGCTTGTAACTGGCAAGTAATTCTTTGAGTTCCCAGCGCAGCTCTGAAGTGCTTTTCTGATCTGAGACTGTTAGTCAGCTACTTTCTCTGCTCAGACTTCCCAGACAGTGTGAGGAGTCATCTGTGATGCAGCGCTGACGGAAAAACAAACTCATGTCCAATGAACAGAGGAGTTTCCGTTTGATTGATAAAAGAACTTTTGCATTTCACTTTTCACCCGGTCTGATTTTCCTGACACTGTAGTCATATCTAAAACTGTATTACAACAATACAACAACAGTGATTGGTATCATGGATCAGTCAGATCATCCAGCGTTTATTTCACTTTCAAAATCAGCCTACCATTTTGTTTCTTGAGATATTTAAACTCCAGCTCAGCTGCTGCTGCTGACAAAGCTGCACTTAAACAGACACACACTTGCTGATTATCACTACATATGTGGTGTGTCAGATCTCAGATAGATGTCCATCCCGTCTGTTCTCAGAATCAGCAGCCGTCAGTACTTTTTATCTATTTTTATCTCCTCACCTCCACAGACTGATAGTGTCTTAGGTTCTTCTCTGTGTGCACAAGGCGACACAAGATATTGTTACGTTGAGCTCAGGTGGCATGTTTATATATCTTCACTGTCCAATGAATATACATATGGACTGTACATATTTATTGTTTTGTTACGTCATGTATGTAGAATAGATAGAAAGAGGATAGGTTTGGATAAATAACATTTTGAGATTTGATTAGACCATGAGCTCTGTGATCTCTCTGAACCGAGTCAGACTGATGCACGCATGTCGGTGTCGGATGATCATTAGCCTTTTTAAGATTATGCTGATTTCAGTGTAAAATAGTAAAACAGCTTTGATCTGGTCAACGTGCTCTGTGGAAACATGTCCGACAGTCTTGATCATTGATAGTTTACCCACTGAGGTGGACGTAAAGAGGAGAGTCAAGGCTCCAAATCACGTGCATGTCATTAGAACCATTTATTTAAAAAAACATGCATATCCACATTTGGTTACAATCCATTTAATTTAACAGGTCACTGATGACTGAGTGAACATAGATTTTATTTCTGGTGCTAAATGTGTCTCATATGGTGTTTTGGGTTTATTTTTTTGGTTTCTGAGAAACCGTTTGGAAAAAAAAAAGGAAAGATTTTTGGACATCAGACAGCGACAATGTCCTTCAAATCTATAATTTCTTTCATACTTGAACCAGAATAACACATCTATGAGCATTATTCTGTACCAGATTTTCACAAGGAGACATATCATGATGGTAACTGGACTAAATGATCAGTTTGTGTCTGAGTCACTTGTGTTGAACCGTGAGAGACAAACATGAGGAGATGGATGGATGACATCACCGCACCTGCCAAGGTGGAGGTGGGTGTCGTACATTATGAACCTTTGACCTTCTTTTTATAAGCCTGACAGCACTGAGACACATGAGACACACACACACACACACACACACACACTTGATAAGAGCTGTCCTCCCACTAACATTCAGCCTATATTTTCTAACCTGGAAAGACCTCCAGGGCGGTATGTGTGTAACACACATACAATGCTACCTTGTCTGGGACATGACGTCTTATGGACAAATGTGTGGCTGCTGATTGGATTATGTCCTCAAACAAGAACAGTAGAAACATCATCATCATCAATTTTTTGTTTCTGATATATATTTTTATTCATCAAAGGATCCTTGAAGGCGGGGGTGATGATTAGTTGCAACTATATCCTACGCACTGGATCTTTAAGTTGTTTGGTTGGTTGTTGGGTGGATGGTTTGTCGTTGTTGTTGTCGGAGGGACGAACCAACCGACGTACGAGCGTCACCTGCCTTAAAAACTGTCTGCAGGTCTGTAAAATGTTGTTTGAACAAAACAGTAAATGTTTAATTTTACATCATCAGTCATTTTGTAAGTGAAGGTGTCACTGTTTGCAAATGGAGGATCTCTCATTTTGGAACCAAACTCCAGCATATAGAACCTCCTGTGTATGTGTGTGTGTGTGTGTGTGTAGCATGAGTCATCACTGCATTTGCCGGCAGTGTGCAGTGACACACACACACACACACACACACACACACACACACACACACACACACAAGCACCATCTGTTTGACAGGCAGGCTGAATCACACGAATCATGTGTGTGTGAGGCTGGAGACGAGGCAGGCAGCGTCTCCAGCCTCCCGACCCGTTAGGATGTGGCGTCGGCGGTGTGCGGCAGCACAGCTCGACAACCTGTCGTCAACAGAGACCAGCGTGACACTGTGACCGTGGAAACAGGATGTACGAGAGATGTCGGAGCCCAAAAGGCAAGATGGAGAGAGAGAGAGAGAGAGAGAGAGAGAGAGAGAGAGAGAGTTTATTTTTTATTTTTAATCCCAACCGTGATTTTTTATTCTTTTCATATTTTGCCTCAATGCTGCCGAGCTTCAGACTCCATGTTTTTCTGAATGTGGAGATTCATTCCCTACTGGCAGCTCAGACTGGGCGATGGACAGGGTTTGTTTTGGTTTTCTGTGTGTGTTGTTATGCTGACTTGATCCAGAGGGAAGAAGGCGACGCCACCCATCTGTAGATGCTGGTCGTGTTATCACTGCTACAAACTCGCTCAGCACTGGTCGGTCTGGTCATTTCCATTTGTGATGCCACTACTCTTATTTAATATTTCAATTCCATGCCACTTTATACTCCACTCCACTTTATACTTACCATCTTGAAAGTCACTTTTCAGATTAAGATTTCTCATAAAATATAATATTTGTAAACATTAAACCACCAGATCTTTAAACTTGAATGTCTGCCTGTCTCACTGAGTGATTGATGAAATTACACTGTTGGCTGGCGCTCTTTCAAAATGAATACCAACCAAGTGGTAATCTCCGTGGTTGTAAAGTGAAGCTGGATGTGGAAGTGCCAAAACTGCAGTTCCTCAAATGTCCACTTGAGGCTGGAGTCAATCTCCATAAGCTTCCATGTTAAAATGACTTCACAGCAAAAAAATGTTTACAACCTGCTACAAAAAGTATCAAGGATCAAAGTGTGGTCATTAATTTTCACCTGACATGTAGACTTTAATCAGTGTGGTATTAAAACAGAAAAAGCTAGCTCTACCTCCTCCACAACTGGTGGTGATGCTAACTGTTCCTCTCTGGTGTGTTGCAGTGACAGCTACATTGTGCGCGTCAAAGCGGTGGTGATGACCAGAGATGATTCGAGTGGCGGCTGGTTGGCGCAAGACGGCTGCCTGAGCAGAGTGGGCGTGTGCAGGCTGCTGCCATCCGAACTGCTGGGACGCAACACCTTCCTTATCCACGGAGAACGGCTCAAAGACAAACAGGTGGGCGCAGCAGCATTGCATGTGAATAAAGACAATAACAGGAAAGAGGTAATAAAGAATAATAAGAATAGTTTTTTTTAATTTAGTGTTATCTTTGTTGCTCATTGCTGTCATGTTTATGCACTTCATTTCAATGGGGAGGGATTATTTCTTGTCAGTTAGCTTCCTGAGCTTATTGCAATGGATAAGAAGAACTTTATGTGGGACCTCACAACATGTTTTTCCACAAACATGTTGTAAAGACCATAAAATTGTATGTCATATGCTGAAAATAAATACTTATCTGGACAGGTGTGTTTTATTTCAGGTGATTCTGGAGTGTTTCTTAAAGAAGGATCTGGTCTATACGAAGGCCACACCGACGTTCCACCACTGGAAGGTGGACAACAGAAAGTGCGGTCTGACCTTCCAGAGCCCAGCCGACGCTAGAGCCTTCGACCGCGGGGTGAGGAAGGCCCTGGAGGATTTGACAGAAGGTACGACTGATCACACAGAAGAATTCAACTATAGCTGAAATGTCCATCAAGAGGATTTAGTTCATGACTTGTTCATGTCAGACAAATGTCCAACAAAGTTTCTGGTTTTACATATTTTTGTGTTTTTAAACCATCAACATATGTACAGATGGGCAACGCATCTCTTCTTCCTCCCACTGTACAAAAAATGAAATATCCCTGATAAAGTTGCTGCTATCTTGCGCTGGTGACAAACTTTTTTTTATAGCATCAAATAACTTAAAATCAAAGTTATCAGAAAAATTAGCACTGCATGATAAGAACTATCTAAACTGATAGAAACCATCTCTGGGAAAACTTGATGATTTGGCTTTACGTTACGGGCGCTGTCATGACCAATCTTCATTTACAGTCAGTGTTTAAACCAAACCCAGCTGATTCGTGGATGTGTTGGCTTTGGAGTTATTGGAATGAAGGTGGATTTTTGTTCTTCATTAATGGAGACAGGCTAACAGTTTCCGCCTGTTTGAAGTCTTTGGGATAACCTTGGCTAAACATGTCCTGGGCCTGTATTTCTGTAGCAATAGGGAAGCAAGAAAAACAAACAAATTTCCTTTAAGTAGGAGCCTCGGCATCTTAAAGGCCTGAACCAACTGAACTGCCAAATTTAAGCCCCAAAGCCATATTTTTGTTTTATTTCTTTCATCCATTACTGACTGTTAGCTTGCCAGCAACACCTTGCCTACAGTGTAAATTACATTTGATAATAGCCAACAACCCAACCTGGACTTTGATTAGAGCTACTGTAGTGCTGCATAGAAAGACCACAAATGTTATTTTAGTTCAAGTTGTACTGATCGTCTTGTGTGTTCTTCAGGGTCGACCACGTCCTCATCGACCCTGCAGAATGAGGCGGAGCTCGGCGACGATGATGTCTTCACGGTAAGAAAGTCTTCAAACACTGATGAATAGTACCGAGGATATCTGAGTGCAGTAAATCTCCAGGATCCTTTGATTTCTTCTGTATGTAGTTAGAATTACATATGTGTGATATTATCAAACACCAAAGTGTGGTGAGGCAAATTTTTACAACTTCAACATCTCAACCCTTCATAATTTTAAAGCTTTAACTTTAAAGAGTGCAGCAGAGTTCACATTGCTGGTTAGAACGTGTTTTCCCTTATCAAGCTTTCTGTATTGTGTCAGGAGGATTTATGTTTGAACACAGGGAGCAGGGAGGAGCTGTTTTTTGTTATTTTGGGTTCAGACAGGAGATGCTGCTTTTGTTTGCATCACTGCATGTGTGTGTGTGTGGTGTGTGTGTGTGCGGCTTTGTAGGGTGTTAGACAGGAAGTGTGAGGGACAGGAGGGGTTTGGTATCCTGTGGTGTTTATGACCAGACACATGTCGCCGTCCTGTTTGGGGTTTGGTTTTGTCACCGACGCACACACACACACACACACACACACACACACACACACACTTCACTGTCCTGTTGTTTGTCTGAGACAAAGACATGAGGAAAACTAATTTCCATGTTCTTACAGGTGAGAGAATCAACATGATCTGAATGTCTGCTAATGTGCAGTCCACTTAAAGTGGAGTGAGATCTATAAAAATTCACACCCCTCGCGGTTTTCATGAACGGGGAAATTAGCTACAGAGGCGAAACCGTGTGAACATGTTTATTTCTGCTGTGAAATTGAGCATTTTAATACAAGCTTTTATGGAGACTGACTCACTTCTGCAGTCTGTCTCAGGTGGCCGCTCGAGGAATTACAGTTTTAGCATTTCCACATTGGCTTCATTCTGTACACTTTCGACACTCGTAACATACCTTGAAATGTCCTCAAAATGTTTAGCGTAACTATACAAACTCTCATAACGGTATAACAGTTGACCACAGGATCATTTGTGTTTATCCGTGCTATGAACCTCTCAGCCCACTTACCAATGTTAGCGGTATGAACACAAAATAAACAGATTTTTCTCTGACTTGGTTGCAGTAAACGGATCAAAAGGATGCTGAAATGATAGCGATTTGTAAAAAGTCGGAATTCATACTTTGTCAGGTCAGTTCATCAAATAACAAGCAAACATCTTTTGAAGTGCATGTTTTATGAATGGAGTTAGGGTCAGAGATTGATCAGGGCTTTGCGAACTTCTTAGGAAAGTAAGGCCAGAATGAAGTAGCAGACTTTCCAGCACTTTGATAGTCTAATGTTTTTGTCCGGTCTCCATATAAACATGAAGTAGTATCACCTCTGCTGAAGACAAATTGTGAAGCGAGAGAGAACTTAAAGCCACTTTTTAATACCAAAAGTTTAAACTCTCCTCTCTCCTGGTGGAAGACATCTCCAAATCAGGTGTTTATTCCTCCAGAAGGTTGTCAGCTAACAGCAGCTCTGTCCCTTCACTCCACCTGGTTATCCAGTTCTTCGTCTTCATGTTGGACTGAGGGCAGACTGAACGCTAGAGAGACTCACTGTGGTTTTACAAGACAGTATGGGCTGAAGCTCGTAGGTTAGCATGCTAACTTCAGTAGAAATCTCTGCAACCCAATACAAGAACAGCTGTTCTTCACAATCTGTTCATAGTGTTAGTTAATTTTTGGATGTTTAAACATTCATGAATTATATTTTGAGATATTGCTGAAGGAATGTTTCAACATCAGACGAGTACCTGTAGATGGATATCAGTCTTGTGTTAAGCACAAGCTCATGTCAGGTCAAGCTTAGCTTAGCTTAGCATACAGACTGCAAGCAGGGCCAAACAGCTAGCCTGACTCCAGAGGTGTTCACAAATACACCTACTAACACCTAATTCAGCTGATACCACATAAGACCACCTCTCAGTTTGATGAAGGAACCAGGTCCTGATCTCTGTTCCCATATTTCCACTGGCTTCAAAGAAAAAGGGTGTATCGTTTCCGCAGGATGTCCAGTGCCGGAGGAGAGAATCTAACCTGTCAGTAATCCGTCACTGAGGCGCCTGTTTACATAGCTGGCCTCATTTAGAGGAAAGCCGGGCTGACTGAGGGGAACATGGCTGAACCGCCCTGGATGCAGATCATTCCCATCCATCCTGTCTGCACATCTGAAGTCTGGCTCTCCGAGGAGGAGAAGGAAGAGGAGCATGACTCTGAGGCGCTGAGAAGACTCGGAGGACAATGAGGATGTTCATCAACATCTGTCAGGAGTAAATAAACCCTCCATGTCATGATGCAGTACTTCCTCTGGTACTTCCTGAACTGGACGAACTGGTGGAGAACAGCAGAGTTTAACGATGCAGTCATGTAACTGTACTACAGAAATGTTCCGAATTTGCCAGAATAGTTTTAAGTTCATGGTCCTCTGATTGGACAACCTGAAAAGTTGACCTGATGTTAGCACCAGACAGTGGATCATTTACGTTTTGCATTTAGTCATTTAGTGGACACTTTTATCCAAAGTGAACCATCAAGGTACAGTGTGACAGGTACATGTTAGTGCAGCAATAAGTACTACTCACACAGAGTGAAAGTTCAAGAAGGGGGATTTATTTATCATGTCCAGTTGTTGGTAGTGCTCGGAGAGGAGGTACTCTCTGAAGAGCTGGGTCTTCAGGAGTTTTTTTGAAGGTACAGAGGAGACAGACAGTCTAGTCAGCCAGTCAACAGATGAGAAAAGTTTGGATTGCCCTGAGTGCACAGGTGACAGAGCCAGGTGTTGTTCATTGGAGGACTACAATAGTTGTAAGGTAACATATGCCTGTATAAAGGCATCCAAGCATCCAAGCACAACATAGAAGAAGAAAATAGGCAGTATGCATGGTTCTACTTTGAAGCCACCACCTCTGCCGTTATCACAGCCTGCGTGTATTCACATAGTTGATGCACTAAATAAAAGGGGAGGGAGGGGAGTGGAATAAACCAGTTAGATCTAAATAGTACAAGTTCCAAAACATTTTTAAAAAGAGTGCTGTAAATGTATTCACCACATTTGTTAGTATTAAAGATTTGCATTGCAGAGATTCAGCTTCAGCCTGACTTAATCAGAATCAGTTCATATGGGAGAAAACCTGTCAAAAGTAGATTCATAAAAATTTAAAATACATCCAATATCATCAAAATGATGTATTTCTACTTCAAACTAAAAAGTAAAAACTAACCCAGAAATGTGAGAGAGTAGTTGATTCATTTTGCTGTTAAATTCGGCAGGTTCTTCAGTTCTTCAGTTTTCTGGAGTTGGAAAACGTCTTCTTGTGTGATCCGAGTGATCCACATGAAAGCTGCGGCTTGTGTCAACCCTCAGGATGACGCAACTCAATGCACTGCGCCGATCGCTCACGGAGCCACAGGCCGCGATGCCGGGCTGGGATTCATTTAGCACAGACCCAATAAAAACACAAAGACTTCAGAGATGTTTCTGCCACGCTGCTTTGGTTCTGGAGGTCTTTTTTTTCCGCCCCTCGTTCTTGTCTAATTGCACACAGAAGTATGGTATGAGGGTCAGAACACACTGAAGTGAAGCTCAGGTGGTTAAAGATCTTCTGCTACATGCAACATGAACTGAGAGAAGAAAGATACGAGTTATAATTTATAATATTTTATAGTTGTATACAGTGGCTTAATTCTCAGGTGGAGGTACAGACACAGAAAAAGGTCAATGACCTCACACTGTAACACTTTGTAGTTGTTCTGGAGCTTTCAATCACGATCACACAATCTTCCTCAAGAGATGGAGTTTGCCCAGATCTTTTTGACATTTAAGCCAGCAGCTGTCAGAGTCAAAACACCTTCTGTGACGTCACTGATTGGGGTTTGGCCAGAGGCCAACATACCTGAAATCATGAACAGTGGAGCTAAGAACCACAGAATGAACCTTTAACCTTCCTGCAGGTTGTTCACACTGTCCTCTGTCCTCTTCCTCCAGACGGCCACCGACAGCTCATCCAACTCGTCCCAGAAGAGAGAGCCAGCAATGCAAACACTGGCGCCACCCAATTTTTGCGAGTCCCGTCGACACCACTGCATCCTGGGACATTTCTATGAGCAGCACCGGCCCTCGGAGCACTACTTCCTCGACCAAGTGAGTAGAGTCAAAAGAGGGGCAGCTACAGCTGCGAGTGAGCTGAGTGATCAGACTTGATAGAATAATTCAACTTCTTCTGCAGAGAGATCGCAGATAATAACGAGTTCACTTCATTTCTCAGTTTTAGAGCAGATCAAATAAAAACGTGTTTATCTATGAACATTAGACAACTCTGCATCCACCACCATGTTTGTGACAATATATTGTTGGATACAATTAATGCTGTCAATGAAAATCAAGGTGTTGGGGGATGGACTGCATAATGTGAAAATTCAGGGAACATTTAAGGTGTTAAAGCGACACAACATAGAAATTGGGATTTGTTTTAAGTTATTCAGTTTTAGAGAGCGAAACCACCTGTGGTAAATATGGACAGCTATACATGTGTTATGATTACATTACTTATGTTCAAAAACTAGCAAGCTGAACATTTTGCTAACAGCTGAAAAAGCAAGTCCAACAACAAGAAGCCCAACTCGGCGTCTGTCTTTCGGCCTTTTATTTCAGGAAGCTCTCGACTAAAAGTCAGTCCCAGATTCACTCTTGTTCAAAGACGCTTTGCTAAGTCACTCACTCCCTTTCTCTTCTTAGCTTCCTCCATCATTGTCCACTTTCGCCTCGGTCATTATGTCCATCAAGGCTGCTGAGCCTGTATACATTGCTCACTTGCTCACAGCTTTGGTTCTGGCATAACACCGGTTCAGCTCTCCATCAGCATTCACCAGTACCCTGGGCTTAAAAAAAAACTCCTCTTAATGAGAGTCCTAAACGCCTGTGGTACAAACACTAATACTCCCCGGCGCTCTGAGCTCACGGTCTGGCCAGCTAACAAACTGAGTTAACATTAGCTAACAGCAGCTACAGTTTACAAGTCAGCGTAGCATTGCGATTTAAAATCTGTTATTTTATGGTAGAGGAGTTATAAAATGCAAAAAAAAACTTTAAAGGGATCCTGGTGGTTGTCAAAACTGTAGTAGAAAAAGGTGTTAGCAATATAATAAGATACTGTATACATACATACCAGATAAGAAGCACAGGTCTATAACTCAGGTCTCTATAACCCACGATGCCTCCTGTTCCTGGTTTGCCTCTCGGTTAAACAATTTGGATCTCATTTGACTTAAAGTTTAAACCTTTGGAGTTTTCTTGTAAACAAACAAAAGTTATGTTTACATTCAATGTTACTCACCCAAACACAAATCCTTGAGCTCTAACAAACGTGTTGAGTGCATTTCCTTCTTCATAAAACATTTGCAGAGATGATTTTTTTAAAACATTTTAAATCCAGCATGTTTACATGCATGCAGTCTTCTTCTTCTTCTTCTTCTATTACTGCCACCTGTTGATCAATGGAATAGTGTGAAACCATTGGTAGGTCTGTGTATTGCATCACAGCATGTGTGCCCTCATGTGCATGCACAAGATAAACAAAATGGGACCCACTCACTGAAAAAAAGACAAGAAGTTAACGGTAACTGCACAGGAGCCTCTGATTCACACAAAGCTAAGAGACACGTGTAGAAACCTTCAGTTGAAGGTGGAAGAGTCACAAAAATATCGTGAAATCCTTTGATAACCCACTTATAAAGAAACATTAGTTTAAATGTAGGTTTGTTGAGGTTTATTTCTCACACAACCTTTTGAATCGACTAACCATAAAGAGTCCTTGACCCACAAGTCAGTTCTCCAGCAGCTGTGTTCCACTTTTTCCTCTGACCTCAAGTTTCCATCCTCTCTGTGTCTCTGCAGGCGGTGCACATGTTCCCTCGTCACGTCAGCTTTCAGGTGGAGGAGGAAGAGATCGTGCGCATCAACCCCCGCGAACGAACATGGCTCACCGGCTATGAGGATTACCGCCATGCCAGCTCCACACGTGACAAAGTCACTCAGCCTGACAACCTCGACGCGTATGTACATTTTGCAAAGAACGAGCCACCGAAACACGACTACACCTACCCGTACCCGCTGAGCTGTGACGGGCAGCGGGGCTGTGACAGCAAACCCGGTTGCCTGGAGCTGAACAGCGGCCACAGAGCCGTAGTGACGGTGCAGCCTCAAGCCCTGCAGCCCAAAGGCAAGAGGCGGAAGGAGGACGGCGAGCGCTCGCGCTGCGTTTACTGTCAGGACATGTTCAATCATGACGACAACGGGCGGGGACGCTGCCAGGAAGCACCTGATCCCATTCAGACCTGCATCAGGCGGGTCAGCTTCATGTGGTGCGCGGACAGCCTGCTATATCACTGCATGTCAGACCCGGAGGGAGATTACTCGGACCCGTGCTCCTGTGACACCAGCGACGAGCGCTTCTGCCTACGCTGGACAGCGCTGGTGGGTCTTTCCCTGCTGGCGCCCTGCATGTGCTGCTACGCTCCCCTCAGGGCGTGCTACCGCTGTGGCGTAGCCTGCCACTGCTGCGGCGGGAAACACAAAGCTGTGGGCTGAGGCGTTGCAGGCCCCGCCCTCCTAACAGGGAGAGCAAGGACTCATGGGAGGAGGCAGGGAAAAGGAGGCCGCTGTGATTTTATGTTGTTGTTTGGTTGTTTGTCTCGTCTCCGATTTCGAGAAGGAGAACTTTGTCTCAACAGATGGGAAAAGAAGTTCCCTGTTGCTTTTTGTTTCTTGTGACATTGGGGACCAAATGGCTTCCAATTCTCACAAAGACTGAACAATATTATATATATATATATACATATATATATATATATATATATATATATATATATATATAGGTACTTTATATTTTTACACTCATGTGTTTTAAAAGGCTTGAATATGTCATTTTTTCAGCGTTGTGTGTGTCAGTATGAATGTTGCGACTTGGTAGAGGGAACTGCAGCTGCGAAAAATTTTAGCCATAACAAAACATTTTAGGGTGCACATAATCATTTCATTAAAAAAAAAAAAATCAAACGTGGTGAGACGACTTCACCTTAAAGGGTTAGTTCAACATTCTTAAGTAAGAAGCTGATGTCAGGACTTTGTTAGCCTAGCTTAGCATAAAGTCTGAAAGCAGAGGGAAACAGCTAGCCTGGCTCTATCCGATATGTCTACCATCGGTCCAAAGCTTGACAAAAAGAAAGATTGTGAGTGAAGTGTGAACTTGTACTTTTTGCTACGCTGTCTGGAAGGTTCTGGGGAGGTTGGCATTAGTACCCAGGCACGACGGACCCCATCAGGATCCTATGGAGAGTAGGGAGGAGAGGGAGAAATGGGAGAAAGAAATGGGGAAATGGCACCAGGGGTTCGGATAACGAGAGCGAAAAAGAAAGAAAGAAAGAAAGAAAGAAAAAAGCATTAATATATTTGTATTTTGTTTATTCTTAAACAGAAATGTAAAAGTTTAAGGGGAGGTATGCGCATTGACTGGAGGCTGTTAGCTTAGAAATCGTATGAACATTTAACTTTAAGCTCTCATTTTTGCGTTTCTGTTCGGTGCTGATAGGTGTATTTTTAAACTTTTGCAGATCCCAGCCAACAGATTCCTCCATGGTTCCAGTTTTTATGCTAAGCTAGCTGACTGACACTCAGACATGCAAATGGTATCAATCTTCATATTAATTTACATCAGGAAAGCTTCTTAAATTTTTCATAAGCTAACTTTAATTTCTCCGTTAAGGTGAATATTGCGCACCGTGCCGGCAGCTCTGGTTCCCCGATGTTCAGCAGAGGCATTTAACTTGTCAGAAAGCTGCTCTGTTTACCTCCCAGCAAACTAAACAGATAAACCAGTTTGACTGACCAGTAAGATTGCTGTTCCCCATCTTGAATTACCCAGAAACACAAAGCTTCATTCACAAAGCTGTTCTTCAGGAAGTTGGATTTAAATCTTAATAACTAACAGGTCAATCATCGTTTTTTTGCATTTAACAAACAAAACACATTTTGCACAGTTGTACCTCATGTAATCGTCTGCTGCTCTTACGTACCGGTCATACTGGTCTGTCTTTACTGGTTTGTGGTTTGGAGGCATGTTTGATGATAAGAACAAAAAACCCCAGTCAGAGTAAAGCTATGACAGAACACTGCTTTAGAAAGTTTAGCCTTAGTGTGTGTGTGTGTGAAACGGAGGTTCATCTCAAGAATGTATCCGAGACTGACAAAAGGTTGGGTATCAACAATGATCCTTTTATCGGTAGAAATACTGACATGAAAGCAAGAAAAATCATTGAAAAGTGACACAATTTAAATAAAAGACACAATTAAGGTCTTACCTCTGGACCCCACCAGGCACAGATGCAACATGTTCCGGGTACACCACAGCCGACGGAGCTAATCGCGGTCGTTCTAGACAATGTTTATGATTCCATCAGAAGCACTGCGGCACCTTTTTGAAGTGTCCCAGAAGCAGCTCTCCGTTCTGCTCTGTGGAGAAAATGCAGGCGCTAAGTTTTTTTTTTTTTTTTAAAGATTATTTTTTTGGCCTTTTTAAGCTCTTATTTTGACAGAGACAGCTGAAGAGTGACAGGAATCTTGACAGGGAGAGAGAGAGAGAGAGACAAGGAATGACATGCGGGAAAGAGCCACAGGTCGGAATCAAACCCTAGGCTTCCGCAGCAAGGACCGAGCCTCCGCACATGGGGCGGCTGCTCTACCAACTGAGCCAAACGCCGCCCCAGCAGGTGCTTAATTTTTGATGTAATTCCCGCAACAGAGCAACTACAGCGGAAGTCAGACATAGAAATAAAACACTCTGTGTAGACTCCACTGCTTAAAAAAACAAACAACCAAAACAGAAGCGTAGCCTACTTACTCAGTAGAAGCCGATAAACCAATGAAAGGTTACCAAATCTGAGCAAGTTAACAAAGTCTTGCGGGAAAACTCTTCACTTCTGAAATGCTCCTGTTGGGGTTTGAAGCTGCGTGGCACACGGACCGAAACAGTGTCATGGCCGAGATGTCACATAGACGTGCCCGGTGGGGTTCAGAGGTTAGGTTGGCCTGTGTCTTCTTTAGAAATGTACCCCGTCAAATAATTTCTTAAAGAATGATTAAAAAAGTATTAAAAAAATATTGATGCCCAGCCTGAGCCTAGCGGGAACAAGTTGACGCAGACACATTTTTACGAAATGAGCACAGAGTCTGAAAGTGCAGATGAAGTTTGCGGGGGCTTTGTCCAACAATTTGTCTGACAACTTTGCGAAACAGATCTGATCAGATCAGATCTGACTTACACCTCAACCGGATCCATTGCTTGATAAGTTATCGAATAGCTTTCATGGCAAATAAAAAATGGATCCAGTGTTTAGAATCTCAAACCTCCATTTTAAGATTTTTTGCTCATTTCACAAAAAAATGTGTGTTTTTATGAACAGAACGAGGTCTGAACACAGATTGGTTGTGTTTCTCCCAAAGCTACAATGAGTGAATAAGCTGCAGCAGTTCTGTCTACAAAAATGTTCACAGGAAACAAAACCTCAGTCTTCATCGCTACACAGAAGAACAAACTGCAACAAGTAAATTATTTATTGTCTTCGCCATTTTCAGTACTTTTGTTGTTTCGTTTTTTCTTTGTTATATTTTCTCATACGTCAGACATCACGGGAGTTTCATGATCACATGTAAGGTTTCCGTGTGGCGGTTACAAAACAGTCGGACCATTTGCTGTGATGAGGCAGCTCCTACAGTTTGTCTGAGACCACCACATGTAGCTACAATTTATTTGTTAAAGCTGCATTTACATTTTCCAACCATCAGTTTTTTAGTCTGATTTTCTTCCTCCAAGGCATCTGCTGGTCTCAGTTCAGTTTTATCAAAAGCAGAGACTTGAAACTTTGGAAACTTTGAACTGGATCATTTATCTCTATGTTGGCTAGAGACGCTTTATTTATTACAGTTTTAATTATTTGTAATTTGTTTTTTTTTTTACTTTATGTTGTTATGCTTCAGTTCCATCGAGGGACCATTTTTAAAACCTCCTTCTTGTGGTGCCATGTCATGACGTAAACGTGAATGTCGTAAGAGTGAGGGGAGTGTGGTTTCTTACATAAAACACATAAACACTTTGTGTCATAGTTTAAGCCGAGTTTGAGCTTCTTCAATACACACAAAGCATTTTAGATCAGAAAACTCTTGAAACCTCCCTGAGTTTTGCAATAATAGTGCAGTTCAAGTGTAGATGAATTGGTAAAATGGGCACTGCGATTTTGATGGATTACACAACTCAAGTAACTTTCAATAGTCTGTAAATGATATAGCCATGGCTGCGTAGCTCTGGGGAACATGGTCACAGTTAGTTAAATGACCCAAATGCTGCATAGAGTACCATGAAATTGTTGCATACATCCATGATCTGTTCTTCTTCTCTGATTTTTAATCTAGCACCATAATGAGGGCAGATTTTTTATTTGTCCAAAACTTTGGTTACCTACAGAACTGATACTATTCCCATCAGCTACAACTGTGCTTTGTGTTTAGTGTTAATTAGGAAATATTAACCTGCTAACACTCAAAACTAAGATGGCGAACATGATAAATAATGTGAGCATGTTAGCACGCTAATGTACTCATTGAAGCACTTAGCTAACAAAACGCAGCCTCACAGAGCTGCTTGCAAGACTTTGAGTCATTTTATCTGATTCAAAAATAAATGGAAACAAGAGTTTTATTACACAGACCCATTAGGAAGTTGTTGGAAACTGTTTGGAAAAGGGCAAGCACTTTAAAATGTACAGGCCAGATGATGATCAACATCAGTCACAGTCGAATGTAGATCAATGAACCATATAACATAGTAAAAATCTTCTTTTCATGAAGAAATAACTCTCCAGCTGTGATATAACTGATGCTAGCAGCGTCTATGCTCACCTCCTTAGCAGCCGCTATTGCTGTTTGGTCTGTAACCTGGTCTCTTTGGACACAAATGTCATGATTTAAGCTGCCTTGTGAGTTTAGTAGCTGCCTGCAATGGTAGAAAATGTACAACAATTTTTCCAAAACACGGCACACGGTTGACAAAAATAGTTAGCTGAAAGTAAAGTATACCAAACCACAGGTAAACGGCCAAGAGTTTCAAAGTTAAGTGTTGACTCGGATTATCTGTGGGTAGCAAGTCTCAAGTCTCTGTTCTATTTTCATACAAAATTAACTTTTTCATAGAGATTTCAGGTTCAAACCAATGGCTGCCTGAAAGGTATGTTATCAATCAAATTTGGAAGATGGTTGGCAGTGAAAAACCGTCAGTACGTCACTACGTTCTACATGTAGCACCTTTAATTTGAAAAAAAAAAGAGACCTGAGGCTCAGTGGAGCAGCAATCAGGAGTGAAGGCCTCTGTTATAAAGCTGTCGTCCTGTCTGTCTGTCTGTCTGTCTGTCTGTCTTACCTCTCTCTCCTCTTTCTGCTGTGTTTCCTGTCGATCAAGCTTCATAAATCTGCTGCCATTCATCGTAGAGAAGATTCCTACGTTGGCTTTTCTGTCTGTGGCAAGGAAAGTGGACTAAAAGCAGTTTGTCTGTTGGACGCAGCGTCTTAGGCCTGTGTTCACTTCAGCTATTAAAGGAAAGTGCCTGAAGCCTCCTCTTCATTTATGTCCTGATGTATATTTCAGAAAATGAGTAAAAGAAAAAAGAAAGAAACAAAGGATGAACTCATTGGTTTGTCTTTTTTTATATAATTCACATTTTTACCTATGTAAAAAACAGAATCTACATACAGAATATATATATATATATATATATATATATATATATATATATATACCAAGTATGATGTACATTTTCAGTTCTATTTTTTTATTGTTTCTAATATGATGGATGTAAATCTCTTATAACAAAAAAAGAGACAAATACATGTATAAATACAAATACATCATCTGGAAACTAAACAAACAGTCTGGAGTGTGTGTGGGGGTGTTTGTGGGTGTGTTTCTAAAACTGTCATACAATAATTTTATAGCATTTTAGTCAAACAGAAAATAAAACATTTTAACATATTTGTAACCATATTTTTGGTGTTGAGCATATAACGGTGTAAAGTAAGTACAGGATGTACTGTATAGTATGATGTATGAGTATTAATGTACAGTCTGATGCGTTGATCAGTGATGGATACGTATCTTGGAAGGGAACTCCTAACCTCTGATAAACATTGTAAGTAATAAAATTAAACAACTCTTTGTTTTTCCATGATAACAGGTTGATTATCTCGTTATGTCCAGATAAGAAAGCTTGTTTTCTCAAGATAACAAAGTAATTAACTTGTGAACTCGAGATAATGGGATGATGAGATTCAATGGGAAAGTTTGCAGTTACAGCAATTTTCAGCTTCCGTAGTTACACCAAATCTGACATATTACTGTGTTGTATGATAATGTATGTTAGGGGCGAATATTACAACTTTGAATTTAAAAACATCTGGGGGTTTAAACCAGATTTTATCATTTACAGGCACTATATTTATAATGATAGGGGAAAAAACACATTTGGTGTACTGGGGGCACTATAGGAAATTTGGGGTTATAAAATCTAACAACTTTTTGGGTGGTTCTACAAAATTGTCCGATTTAGGGCAAATAACGTGGTTTGGAACTGTAACAAAAAAAAATTAATAAAAATTAAAAGTTTACATAACACTTGTGCTCAAAAACAGGCAAAAGTCACTACCAGACAGACAAGGAAGGGAAGGCAAACATATCAAGTTAGAGATCAAGCAAAGGACCAGGAGCTCCTGTAGCTGTTTAGGTAGGCAGGAATCGGACAGCCAAGGATGAAGGCTGGACACTAAACTAGAAGCACATTAGACAATCTAATAATGAACGGGAATATACCGATAATGGGAACAGGTGTGCAGGTGGATGGAGGATTACTGCAGGGCAGGGTTAGGGTGACTGTGACACATTTTGTGATATGAAGACATGTGAAGATAAAAAATATGAAGTTTTGTGGATTCTTTTTGAGGCACCTTACCAGATTTGAGTTTGAGCAACATTAAAGAGAGTTTTGAGTTACAACATACTTCTTGTTATAACTTCCTATAATACTTCTTAATACTTCTTCAATTATAAAATGTTATGTTATTATAACATTTTTGGGTCATATAAATGAATAAAACAAATGCTATGGTTAGTATACTAAGTCATGGGGATTTGGGCAGCTACTACAAATTTGAGGATTATAACAAAAAGCTTTGTTTTACCAAATTCTGTATTTTAGGAGTGCTAAAACAAAATCAGACATGTTTTTTATAGCAGTATTGTCCAGTGTTTTCTGTACTTTTTAAATTCCTATTCCTACTCCTATTAAATTTTCATTAGGCATTACCAGCTTTTATTTAATTTGCCGTACACATTAGTTGTTACTGTGTACATTTGCATATTTGGGGTTGTTTTGTAATGCTGTCCATGGTCCCAATATATGTAAAATACATTAAAAAAAAAAAAAAAAAATTCCACCCAATGCTCACATGAATACACTTATTTCAACATCAGAACACAAACTTGATGAACTACTTGTGACCCCACAAAGTCAGACATTCATTCTTTGTAAATGAACTGCTGATTTTACATTCAACTAACACCACTAATTTCAACACAGATTTCTCTCTGAGCTCCAGTCAGGATGATGGTGGCCTCCTGTCCTCTGGTCTGGAGGCTCCGGGGCCACCTCAGCGTTCAGTGTGCTCAGTTTACTGAGTGCTGAGGATGCGACAGGATACGAATCAGGATGTTATTGTGCTCATATAACAACAGAAAGAGAGAGAGAGAGGCTGCATCCTGTGACAAACAGAGGGATAGGCTGTGGACAAAGGTCCTGTATGTCTGTATGTGTATATATATATATGTGTGTGTGTTGGGTGGGGAAGTTGGGTGTAATTGTCTGCTACAGCTCCGTGTTTGTTTCTGATCTAAATATCTGGTATCCTCAAGTCACAAACACAGTGACAACACCCGGCTACAACGTCTGAATGTCTTCAATGATCCGGTCTGTTTGTGTAGTCGTACTTACCATGCACAAACCCACAAAGCAATTCCCACAGGAGGACTTTATTTAAAGCTCCAGTTTTTGAGTTTTTGGGCACTAGGGGGAAAAATCTCTCACGTATGATCAATTTATCCACACCTAGTTGACGGAGCAAGACTACTACTCATTTAGAGTTGTGTTTTATGTCCACTTAATGAATGTAAATCCAGTATTACTTTGTTTGGTACTGGGCATGTAGTGTTCAGCAGGTTTATCAGAGCTTAGTTGCTATATGATGTGAAACTGAACCATAAATGTGCAAACCATGGACTGTGTAAACAATGAATGGCATATGTGTGACATCACCCACAGGTTTCTAGAGAGACGTTTAAAAGCTCAAAATGTGTGGCTTCAAGTTTGTGGTCCTGTCTGTTCCGCCTCTCAGCTTATCTAAACATGGGCAAAGACGTGGATCGTTGGTGGACCTGAGACGGGATGAATGTAATGGCCATCTGTAACGGCACCAACCTGTCAATCAAAGAGGCCACACTGTTAATTATGCATAACTTTGGGGTGTTGTTTAGCTCAGTTGGTAGAGCAACCACCTCATGTATGAAGGCTGAGTCCTTGCCGCGGCAGCCCAGGGTTCGAATCCGACCTGTGGTACTTTCCCGCATGTCATTCCCCATCTCTCTCCCCACATTCCTGTCTCTATCAAAAATAAAGCTTGAAAAGGCCAAAAAAACAAAAAGCATAACTTTAAGTCTTAATATCATTTGAACAGGTGAGTTAAAAAAAAATATTAATTCAGACTCAGGACAGTTTGTCCTTAAGGTGGCGCTAGAGGAAAGGTCATAAGGTCACAAAAGCTAAAACTGTTTGGGAATGAATGTGGTCAGTAAATGTCACACAGTTTGATTGCTTGTTTGTAACGTTGATATTTTAGGTACATACAGCAAGATTAACAGTGATCTGTCAGGAGCTCTTCAGAGGCAGTTTGACCAACTTTCACACTAACCTTAACTGTGCAAGTGATTCATATGATATAGTGATATACAATTCTCTTCTTTTTAACAATCATACATATTTAATAAGCGTCTGTTTGGACAGATTGTGATTTACTGTCATTGTTCTTCGAGCTCATTGGTTGTTTTAACTGCATACTTTTCTGATACATGACGAGGCTGTTTATCAGAGAGTGAAGCCTCTGTGAACGTAGCTTGTGTTCAGGTCTTCACCTTGCACTTGTCTTCACCATGCTGTCACATTTATCCAACTTTAGATCTTAAATAATAATCTAAATTACCTGTCACTTTATAGAAATAACACTTCACAGAAATAGCACATAGGAAGCATTGTTAGAGGATAAAGTAAATGGTGTTCAATAATATTATACCTGAGGTAAAATCATTGTTTGTTTATTGATTAACTGCAGAAGAGGTGTCAGTTCTTGGATCAACCTGGATGAGATTAGATCTGAATCAAGTTAAAAAAGCTGTCGACACATGTTAAAGTGTCGGACAGATGGACAGTCAGATCAGCTCAGGAAACTGCTCACACACACACGCACACGCACACGCACACACACACACACACACACACACACACACAGTGTTTCAGAGCAGGATGGGAGGGGTGTTGTGTTGTGTTGGCGGGGTTGGTGGTCTATCACAGTCACATTTGTTTCAGATTTCATCCAAGTAAACAAACCAAGGCAGGCAGACTCACTGGGGCCTCGGTAAATCAGGCCCAGACGAGTGTCCCGGCCCGCCGGATGCCTCACACTTTGCTCTGCTGGGGAGGACCAACACACACACACACACACACACACACACACATACACACACACACACATACACAGGGTATCTGAATCTTTGTAGAGCTGTTTTTAAGCCTTGTTTATGATGATTGAGACGTTTTTGTTTTTCTCGAGTGTATCTTCAACCCAACAACATTTAGTTAAATCAGAATCACAAAATTGTGTAGTTCAGTTTGTACACTGCATGTGTGTGTTATCTGATAGGCAACAACGTGTCTGTTAATGATCAGAGTACACTACACTACTACACTTTGTGTAGGGCTGCAACTAACAAATATTTTCATTATCAATTAATCTGTCAATCATTTTCTTGATTAATTGATGAGTTGTTTGGTCCATAAAATGACAGAAAATGGTGACATGTTGATCCATGTTTCCTAAAGTCCTCAAATGTCCCACATTGTCCACAACCCAAAGATATTCAGTTTACTGTCATAGAGGACCATAGAAAATTGAAATTATTCACATTTGAGGAGATGAGATCAGATTTTTCTTTAAAACATTACTCCAAATGGTTTATTGACTATCAAAACTAGTTGATTAATTGTTGCAGCTCAACTTAAGTAAAAGTAAGTAAAAGTTTGCAGAATCAGACGTCTTTTGAATCACTTCAAAAAACTGGGTTATGTTTGCTTTGATCTGATGTCATTTTTTTTGTATTGTTTTGATTCTTTTTCATTGTATTTATTTATATTGATATGTTCTTTCATCTTCATTATGTTTTCCCTTGAATATGTTTTTGAAAATGTGTTTGTTCTTTTAGTCTCCTTGTTTTAACTTCACTTTAATTTTGTCTTGCTCTTGTTTGTCCTTTACTGTTTGGCTTTCTGGTGTCATATTGCCTTCTGCGTGTCCTGTCCTTCAAAACATTTTGTAAACTCTGTTTTTAAAGGTGCTATATAAATAAAGTTATTATTATTTTATCACATGATCCTCATCTGCAAATATACAGTAGGTGACGAGATTATTTTGTCACCCAAAGTCATGAATGAATTTAGAATCTGAATAGCACTTGTATGACAGTCAAACTCCACTCCACTCATTGTTCCTTGTCAAAACCTGGCCCCTACGTTACCCATAATGCAACTCAACAGTTCAGGCAGCAGTGGTGGAAGAGGTTTTCATGTCTTTTACTCAAGTAAAAACTGTACCTCTCTGCAGAAATACTCTACTTACAAGGAAAAGTCTGGGAAGCTTCCAGTTGCGAGCAGGGCATGGGGTAGACATGCTTCCTGAGGCTCCTCCATTCCAGCCATTATATTTAATATCCTTACAGTCTGACACTTGATTTCACCTGCCTTGGAAACTTTTTCCTGACACAGCAGGGTTCAGTTTGTTATTTTTTTACCGGAATGTGCCTCTTAAAAAGTCCAAAGACAAGTTGAACGACAAGTGTGATAAACTGGAGTTGATTCAAAGCTCCCAGAAGAAACTAATTGAAATAGTAGGGACTATCAAGAAGCAGGTGCTGCCTAATGTGGAAGTGCCAAAAACTGCAGTTCCTCAAATGTCCACTCGAGGCCGGCTACAGAGCAAGTCAATCACTATAAGTCCCCATGTCCAACTTCACAGCAGAAATAAACATGTTTACAGCCTGATACAAAAACAGTTGGGTCTCTACAGCCAATTTCCCCATTCAGGACAACTGTGAGTCTGAGTCTGAATTTCTCCTCTATCTCAACTCATGTTTAAATTATATTGAGGCTTAAAGTTGCAGTTGCATAATTAACAGTGTGGCTGCATTGATTGACAACTGCTGTTACATATTGTTTGTTTGAGCAACCAGGTGTCATTCTACCCACCTCAGGTCTGTCGATGATCCACGTTTGCCAAATTTTAGACTAGCTGGGAGACAGAAGAGGCCGCACTGCCAAGATAGAGGATGTGAATCTTAAACACACCTCACAAATATCCAGTGAGTGTGGCTCATTGATGTTTTGTTTTTTTTAAACAGAGGAAAATATACTCTACTAGATATACACTATAGATTCACTGTTGGTTTTTGGTCTTTTCATGGGGTTTGCCGACAAAATGGAGAATATCAACCAGGCTTGAACTTTAAAAATAATCAACTCAGAAGGCGAAGGCATCCTCCTGAACACACGGAGGCGATGTGATGGCATCAAGCTGAGCTGGAGTCACTCTGGTGTTTGAATTGCGTTACCGTGGAGACCACAAGTGTGTGGGAATTCTTCAGTTAGCGCCACGGAAACTGTCCACACATCAAAAGCAGACGGTGTCTCCAGTTTGGTTGTGCAACAGTGACCCTCTAAGACAGCAGCAGGTTTCATCTTCTAATGAGACACTCATCTGTGCTGGAAATCCTTAAAACCACATGAAGAATAGATTAACTGCTTCTTTCCAAATCATCTCTTTAATCTCATGATGCTGTCCTCAGCAGAAGACAGTGTCATCGCTATTTAAGACAACAGACATCAAGACACAGCAACACCAGGCGTCTATAAATCACTTTGCTTTATTTAAATCAGCGGTTGGCAGTTATGCTATAAACAAAACATAAAAAGGACGACCAAAAATAATATCCAGCAAGAATAACTGTACTTGGCACTTGATGACCATGTTGTCAAGAGGAAATTATACATTTATATTTATATATGTGAGCCAAGTGTCTCCAATATACACATAAGAACCGAGATGGAAAACCACAAATACCAGCTTTTTACGTGGTCTCCATTTCCTGACACCAGATTCTTATTAATATTACAAATAATATTTAAGTAACCCACACAAATCACCTTCTCCGGTAACCCCAAACCCACAAATTAATCTTCAGTACAGCCAAGACCGAGAAGGAGAGGAGGAGGAGGGAGAAGTGATCATGTCATGATGAGAAAGAAAACCATAAGATTCATGATCAGCCGACTGACTGCACTCTTAATTCTCTAAATATCACCACCAGTGTGCACATTTAATGTTTTGGAGGCAGAAACACCCAAGAATTATCTCACTGGCTGAACAGAGGATCAACTTTACATCAGTTACTATCATTAGCCCGCCCCTTTTTGCTCTGTGCTCCAATCACAGCTGGGCAAACCTCAGTCAACTTCCTTCTTTACTTATGTATGCTATGTGCTAGCATGTCTATGTTGAAAAGACAACCAAATGTTGAAGTTAGTTAAAAGATAAAAGTGACACTTTAACCATCTTTAAAATGTGGTTATCTCTTCAACACAGATGTGCTAGCATAGCTAGGTACATGAAAAGGAGGAAGCTGTTGCGACTGAGGCTCGCTCAGCTGTGATTGGAGCACAGAGCGAAAAAACGGCGGGTTAACTGGATCCTGACTGCAACAACAAAATGATGAAACAACTCTTTCTGGTGCCTCCTCCAAAGAAACTGAAGCTGAGGTTCATTTCAGAACCAACGGCCCTAACGTAACTCAAAACATCTCAACCAATGAGATCATTAATGGTTGCATCATCATCATTGACTCGACTATCCACACCTCCTTTTCTCCTTCTTGACCAAGACATGGAATTACTTCCTATTGGAGATTTCCTCTTAAAACAGGATATGTTTCATTTTGCCCCTAACATCCGACCCCGGAACAGCCAATCAATTTGAACTGACTGAAGTCAGGTCAGCTGTTAAGGGGCAGAAAGCTTCTCCTTGACCCTCATTTGAATGCGGGGGAATGATACAGGTCAACAAACAGCTGTACAATCAGAAGAATAACAGTCCCTCAGAGGAAGAGGCAAGGCCTGGACAGCCTCTGAAACAAAAAGCACATTAATGTTTAGAAACATAAAGAGAAAAGAAACACAAGTGTAAAAAAAAAGAAAAAAAGAAGCCGATGGAGCCTCAGTGGAATTGAAAGCACGGTGTGCGGCCGTGATCCAGGACTCTCACATTATATCACAGTCCCGTATCTCCAAGAGATTTCAGTCAGTGAGTGGTTTTTTGTTACTTTACAGCCGATCTAACACCATTTTTCAACCTCTGATAGGTCAATAAAAGTCCTGCCTTACATCTATCTATCTGGTGAGTTCATACTTTAAATTTATTCTTCCTGAAACAAATTAGAGACTGAAATGTCCGAACTTCTGGAGGTAGTGACGCAGGACATTCATGTAACAGTCCTGGATCGAGACTTAGGAATGACTTTGTAATCGTTAAGGAATGGAAACAGCTCTCTCATAAATCCTGTGTCATCTGATATTGTTGATTTGTTGATGGTTATTAAACCCATTAACCTGTTTCCTACTCCAAAACCCTGCTCACCCCCACAAATCAAACCTTCCAACACGGTGATTCAGGAAGAAGACTTTCCTTCAGATTATTCCCCCTGAATTCATCTCACATCTTCATATTTAAATCATATCCCTTGCGGAGGATACGAACTGCTCAAGAAGCAAGCAAATGTCCCGACTAAGAGAAAGACACAAAGAGGTGCCGAGTTAAAAAAAAAAAAAAAAAAAAAAAAAATGGCTGCCTTCCCTGCTGCACCTACAGTACAGAGAGTCAATCCAAAATGTTAAACAGGAAATGTGAGGGGAGGGGAGGATGTTATTTGATGATCAGTATTTTAAAAAGACACAGTATGTAATGATCTATTTGTTCAGATAACTAATCTCTGTAATGCTCCACACTGTGAGCATTATTTTTAATGCCGGCATCTGTTTTGACAGATTAGGTGACACATTTTTCACATGGCAGAGGTCTCGTTTTGGAAAGGAACTCGAATGCATCACGAATATTAATAATAATAATGATAATAATAATAATCATCATCATCTTCAACTTGAAAACAGCCAGGAGCTCATTCTGACCTTTATCAGAGTAACACTGGTCTCAGAAAGAACAGCCTGCATTTTTAATGCCATCAATTATGATTCAATCTATAAAAGAAACAGTTTGACATCATGGAAATTGACTTATTTTTGCTGTTTTGCAGAGATTTAGATGATAAAACTGTTACCACTCTCATGTCTGTTCAGTAAATATAAAGCCACAGGAGCCAATTAGCTTAGCATAAAGACTGGAAACAAAGGGGAAACAAAACCCACGTTCAAGCACCACTGATTAGCCTGTTACATATCAGAACTTGCAGCCTGCCCTGTGACCTGGTAGGCAGATTTTGTCACCTGTGGACAGAACTAGGCTTCCCCCCTGCTTCCAGTCTTTATGCTAAGCTAAGCTAACCAGCTCCTGGCTCCAGAAGCTGGTTAGCTTAGCCGTTATAGTGACTTGAGCAGATATTAAGAGTGCCTGTCCTCACCAAGACAGCAAAGAAGCACATTTCCCAAAATGTTGTACCGTTCCTTTAAATGGATATTTTGTATCTCAAAACCGAATTCTGAGTATTTTTTTCCATCGCGAGCAAATATTGAACAACTCTAGTAATTCCCTGCCCCTCGCCATGAAATTTCTTACCCCGAAACTCCACATCCTTCATTCCTCTTTCCCTCCCTCCCACTCTCTCCCTTCCATCTTTCCCCTCTTTGCTTTACATAACGAGTGTGAATCGAAGACACAGTGTGTCCGTCCAGACACATCAAGATAAGCGATGTATGGATATCAGCTGACAGGGGTAGATGGAGGAACAGTGGGGTGGGGGGAGTGGAAAGTGTTTGTTTGTTTGTTTGTTTGTGTTTTATCTGACGGTGACTCCGAGCTTCTCCAGCACTCGCGTCCCTTTCTCCTGGTACTCCTCCCGCGTCATCCAGAAGTTGTCCTTGTCCTTCATGATGTCGGCCAGCACGGCTCCGCCCAGGAACACCATGTGTTTACGCCGAGGGGGGTCCTCTATCCTGATCTTGAATTTCTGCAGTTGAGATGAGGCAGAGATAAGAGTCGAGAGAGTTAACAGAGAAAAGGAAGAGATAATAATGTGTTTGAAACCCCCGCCGTCCTGTGAGGTCCTAAAATAGACCGACGAAGATTGTCTTTTAATTACAGGTTGGAGGATTTCCCAGAGCGGCTGCAGGAGCAGCAGAGCATGCTTCCTCTCCGGGAGAGACGTAGGAACAATGAGAGGTTATATTTTCACCTTGTCATCATGGGACCGTGACAAAGAGAGATATCTCTGAGGTGTTGAAGGCATTAACTGGACTGAGGCTTCAGCACCCCCTAGTGGCAAATACAGTTCTGAGAAAGCTCTGAGAAGGATGCAGTGACACATCCTCTGATTAACCTGATGAAAGTTTTAATCTAAAATAAGACCGGAAACAAGGATGGAAACGCACAAATCTTTCCCATTATATTTACAAATTACAAACTCAATTGAAAAAGTAATCACTGCATGTAAGCTAATAATGATGACATGTGCAGAGTAAAGTAAGTTAACCACTGAGCTATTTAGCTCAGCCTGTGCTATACTGGGTGCTCAAAGCACAGAGGTAGTGTTGGTATTTAGACCACTAGCAAAGGAGCTCTGAATGAACCAGGACGAGGTGGTTTTCAGGCCAAGGGTGAGGGGGAGCGTAGAGGATGTTGATGGAAGAAGCCAAAGAGAATATACAGGAGAGTGACTAAGCAAGAGGCTGTCAGACAAGAGTAAATCTGGGACTGACTTTTAGTCACTGGTGAGTGCTTCATGAAATAAAAGGCTGAAAGACAGGAGCCGAGCTGGGCGTCTTGTTGGACTAGTCAGTAATATTAGCTGGCTGCTACGTCTTGTGTTGTTGCGCTTGTTTGATGCTTGATGGTTGTGTAGTACAGCAAGTTGTCAGCTTGCTAGTTTTTATCATAAGTAATGTAATCATACCAAACGCATGTGTACAGCTGTTCATATTTACCACAGTGGTATTACAGTACTCTGAAAATGGTGGAAGTTACATAACAATAAATACCAAATAATAACCAACATAATTTTGCCTCTAGGCTTCATGTTTTTCAGGTTTTTGGATATTTGTACTCACCGATAGCTTGTCGACGTCTCCCTTTAGCACTCGTTCCAGGTACAGCTGCTTCAGTTCGCGCTCCAGGCGTGAAGGCAGGCCGGGATACATGGTGGAGCCTCCCGACAGGACGATGTGCTTGTAGAACTCAGACCTGATCAGAGAAACACAATGATGTATGATTTATGACAAACATATGATTAATATTGTATTACAGTGCATGACCCTGGCAGGCCGTGAGAAGCTATAATGTTGACAATGTGCAAATACGTTCATCAGTCATTGTTTCTCTGGAGGGATTTAGTGTCCTGTGACGATCTACATTCAGTTTAAGAGGCTTTTTAACATCAGTGCAAACAATGGATTATTAGACTTCCTGTAGATTTAAAAGAAAATATATGTCACCTCTAAACAAAAGTTCAGCATTCCAGTGTTGGTGTCACAACTTTTTCAGTTGTCATAAAACCTTTGCACTGGACATTTTAGTTGGTTTGTGCTCTCTGAACATGAAATCTTTCCTGAGCAGCCGCCTGCTAGCTCACCTGGTGTCAATATCTGCAGCCTGGATGGTGTTGAAGAGCAGCTCAGCCACACCCACGCCCTCCACGTTGATGAGGTGAGGTTGAAACAGAGCCTCGGGGGCTTCAAACCTCTCACCTCCCACCTTGATCACCCTGCCATCCGGGAGCTGAGGGCACACAGAACTAATGTCAATACAGCTGAATACTTAAACGGCCCTCTTATTATCAGTGAAGGAACAGATTCAGAATTCAGTTGAATAAAATGACCATGACTGACCGTGTACGACTCGACCAGCACTGTTGTCTCCAGTGCCAGCTTCTGCTCCTGTTCGATGTTATAACCGACGTAGCAAAGCTTCTCCTTCATCATCCTCACCGTCTCAAAGTCTGCCGAGTGGTTGAAGGCGTAACCTCGCAGGAGCAGCAGCTGGTGGACAAAGAACACGGGGTGGATTAGGTGGTTATCATTATTATGGAATACAAATACATTAATGTTACATTTTGCAAAACAACCTTAAAAATGTGCAAAACAACCAGCTGCACATCGTGAGAGAAGTTTTTTGTGTCTTGCCAAAACTGACAAAAAACAAGACGGTAGAAAAGATCATAAAACGTGTTTCACATAAGACTGAGTGTGAATTTAAACACTGAAAACATACATTAACACTTAATTGGGTTTCTTAAGGGGAAACAGAGTTTTGCTTAAAAGGTCAGATTTAGATCTATTTACAGAATGTGGCAGACTGTTTTTATTTGTGAATAATCACCTAAAAATAAGAATCATTATGTTTTTGTTAGTCCACCATGCTTTCACAGTAGCTCAGAAAAGATAAACAAGAGCTATCGGGACTTTTGCATTTCAGACACTGTAGCTTGGCTATCACTTTTGGATGCATATTTTTATGTACATAAGACCCCAACATATTCAGATGGCTGATGTTGAGTTTCCAGTAGCTATACCTAATGTGACTTCAGATGTTTTAAGAGTTATCCAGGACTCGCCGACACACCTTGTTTGCAAAGTACAAACAATCCTTCTGTTTTGATAAAAACCTGTACGTAACCTAACTTTGTAAAAAGATAATTTTCTGTCAACATTTCATGTCGAGATAGAAATTCAAGTCTAGGTAGTCAAAGCTCAGCTTGACTGAAAAATATTTTACATTTGATTTTATACTGAACAGCATCTGTCTCATACACTTGTATATCTAAAAGTATGTGGACAGTATTAAACATACATGTAATGTTGAACATATGATTTAAAACAACTCTCACTCTGCTGGGAACGCATCCGATACATAATATATCTAAATCCCACCACTCAAAGTGTTTCCCACATATCCACCAAATGCCAGACTGTTCTTCACTGCGTGCTGTTGCAGGTACCTTGATGAGGTAGCGTGTTATGTCTCTCCCGGCGATGTCGAGGCGTCGGGTCAGGTGGGGCAGGGAGAATCCCTCGTACACTGGACAGATGTGAGTGACGCCGTCACCAGAGTCAACCACCACTCCAGTCAGCAGTCCTAAAGCCAAAAAATACATAAATGTGTATCATACTAATGGTGTACATATACATTTTTTCTTTCAGTTCTTTTGGTCAATAACAAGCATTTAGACACCTCCACGATGTATTCACACTGTGAATACATGAAAACAGCGCGTCTACAGACTACAAGGACAGAACAACAGTATAAAAACTTTACAGTGTGACCAGGGAGAAAGTCTATTTCAGCACTACATGCATCAATGTCGATGTTTTCACAGTATGACGGAAGATTTAGTGAAACTCTTATTTGTTCCTCTCCACTGAAAACTTTAGTAAAAGGCAAAACATTTATATGACCTGAAGAGAAACAACACTGTACTGTTGTGTATTAATGCGAGGAAGATTACAGCCTCATTATTTAAGTCACATGATTAATGTACATCATGCTTCACTTCACTTACTAAGTCCACTTCTGTTGCACTTTGTCACAGTTTGCTTTTAATCGATTAATCAACACGCATTAATCAAGACTTTCTACAGAGATTATACCATTCCATTCACCTTGGATGTTTATATGCTAGCAGCCTAGAGTGTACATGGAGTTAACTAAATTATACAAACATGGGTTCAATGCAATTTTATTTACATAGCTTCAAATCATAAGTTATCTCATCACACAGGTCTAGACTGTATCAGCTGGCAAAGTAACCATTAGCCAGCTGATTGTCCATGACTAACCAGTAACCACCTTGTTATGAACAAATGTATTTATCAGAATACAAAGTACGACAGACACGCCAGTAAAGCATCCTAACAACCATCCAGAACCACCCTAGCACCTATTTATGAACACCCCTGCAACCACCTAGAAACACAACTGCAACACCCACAATGACCCTAGCAATCACCTATAAATATCCCAACAAACCTTTCAACTGCTGAATCGTGGCAGCCACAGCTTAACAACATCTTCACAACAGACTATAAAACTGAACAAGCGCTCCAAATACACCAGGAACACTGCAGCTGGCAGCATGAACACCCAGGAAATCTCGTACAAAAACCCTTGCAGCTGCCTTTCGTTACACCTTACAGTAAAAATTACCTAACATAGCAACTATATAGCTACATCCTGATATTTTGTTTTTTTAAGCAGCACAACCGCTTGGATTGTTCCAAAAATTCAGGCTTTTCTAGTTTAGCAGTGAGTGTTACAGAAAGAAACACACCTTGAGCATAGAGAGTGAGGACGGCCTGGATGGCGATATAAACTCCTGTGAACTGGTAGGTTTCAAACATCACCTGGCAAGTGAAACACAGAGTGTCAGTTAATTACTACAGAGAAAGACAACACAGCACAACACAGGTTTATGTTTTTGTGTTTCTGTAGCCGACCTCTATAATCTTTTCTCTGTTCTTGGTGGGGTTCATGGGCGGCTCGGTCAGCAGGATCTTGCAGTCACGCGAGTTGATGTTGAGTTTCTCAGGGCCAAAGGTGTAGTCCCACAGGTGCTTCATGTCATCCCAGTTCCTGACAATGCCGTTCTCCATCGGGTAGTTCACCTCCAACATGGAGCGCAGCTCGCTGGCCTCATCCCCCACCATCAGGTCCTACAAGGGGTCAAAGGTCAACAGTTCAGCAGACTGAGAGCAAAACTCTGGATCAGAAGATGCTAGCTTCTCTTCACTATGTGTGGCTGCTGGTTTTCTCTTACAGTAGCTCACAGCAACTCATCATCAAGGTTTTCATTTTAGCAGCTGATTTATCAGTTTTTATTTTTGGTGTATGACATCTGTGCAATACTTTGGTGTAGGGCATTGTAAATTATTCTTTGTGTCTTACTTTTGGCAATTATGGATCTGTGCATTATATGTTGCCTGTCGCTTGATTGTACATGTGTGTGAGGAGGGGTGAATAACTGAAATCAGCTGCAGCAATGTTTGGTTAAGATGTAAACTTCACTGATCTTTCCACCAGCCGTCCTGATACAGCCAAAGAAGCAGTTGTGGTTACAAGGAGTAGCTGCAGTGTTCTGACTCTGTTCAGACTCAGGAAGGTGAAATTACCTTGATTTCAATGTTGCCAACTTTAGCTGTGGAGCGGATGATTGGCCGGCCAACCAGCGCTGGGAAAATGTGTTCGGGGAAGTTGGAGCCTGCATAGCCGCACTTGACAAACTAAAATGGGGTTAAAAGAAGAAAAGAAGGAACACATGTTATAATATTTAAAATAACATATAAAAGGTGTTCAATGACTACAATATGGTACTGGAGGAAAACCATGTAGGTTTCAAGAGAGATGTTATGATCACACAGCGAGACTTATCACAATATCATCATATAAACAGACCACCACAGACACCAAATATTATTTGAACTTTCATGCAATTAGTTGATCAAATATATCAATAATTTATTTCAACTATTCGTCAACTATCATTTTTAAAGATAAAAAAAAAAAAAAAATTCTCTGATTCCAGCTTCTCAGATTTTCTGGATATCTTTGAGCCTTGGACAATGAAAACATTTAGGGACATCATTTTGAATTTTGGATGCAATGTTGGATCAATGTTAGCCAACTACAGCAAACGAGCTGAGCAGAACAGAAACTCTTCATGTGGATCAGTTTAGTCTGACTTTATGAGATCAGTATTGGGGCCAAAACAAATCCAACAGATCATACAGGTGCATCTCTGACCTCAGATATTAAAATGAGATGACAGTCAGTATATTGGTCCATTTCCTATTGTGAGAAACAAGTTAACGTGTCATTAAACGCACTTTTTCAGTCTGTGCGTTTGTTTTGTTGTTTGTACTAAAACGGAAGTACCCGTTTTTAACCAGTGAGTAAGTGTTTAACCAAGAGCGCACACACACACTTCCGTTAATGATTTCTTCGGCGTGTGTGCAGACAGTGTGGACGTCTGTAGTCAGACTGGTGGAGGCTGCAGCACATCTGACAAGTTTCCTTACATGGAAGAACTGCTTCAACTTCCTCAACCCATGTCTGCACGCATGCGCACTAGTGCACTCCAGTTTAACAGGGTGAATTCATTGATCGTGAATTCATTGAATTCATTCATCGTGTTTCATTTCTACAAGCCAACATGAACGCATGCAACATGTTAGTAACCGTGCAGTACGTGTGTGTGTGTGTGTGTGTGATCAAATGCTGCTCTGCCGAGAGGAGTGAAGTGACCGCTGCCCTGTTTTTAACGAGGGCGGGGCTGTGTGAACTGGCTAACTGAGCTAACCTTGCTAAGCTAACTGAGGGGGGAAGAAAATAAAGGAAAAACTGTGATTTTTAGTTTGTCAGAAATTGTTTAATGTCTTTAACTCTAGCTCATCCTTCCTGCTGGTGTGTGGTAGTGCTTCAAACTGTGATAATTTAATAAACACAGCTAAGGATGCGGAGCTGGCTAACGTGGCTAACGTTACTCAGGAACTGTAACACTACCCTCAAATTTATTTATTTATTTATTTATTCATGACGTAAAAACACAAACTACTTAATAGAAACTGTGCTTAAATGCCGTTTAAGTCACCGTTGCTATGGTGTTGACTTTACCTGTGCAGTAACGTTAGCTCACTAACTGGCAGTTGCACTGGCAAAGTTACTAACCAAACTCATCAAGTCTCGTCGCCAGGAGACCAAACGAGTGTGATAATAAACAGTGAGTTAGCTGGGCAGATAAACCTCCCAGCTGTAGCCGTGCAGCAGATGAATGAGCTGAATCCAGCTGACAGAGACATTCCTAACACAGCCCACCTAGACGTGCTAACAGCGTTAGCCTCTCTGTTACTTCCTGTTTGCACTTTTTCTTATCAAAAAACTGCGTCGCCGGAGCACCGGCAGCGACACACGGTGAGATGTAACAGTGCCACATGTTCTCAAACTCACCCCGGTTCCATTGTCACAAACCACGACTTTTCTCCCTTGACTGTCCATTTTTTGTTCCCTGAATCCAGCAGAAGCCTAACCCTCTGCCTGCACACCAGCTAACTAACGGCAAGCTGAACACAGCGCCGGAAGCAACACACAGAGCACTTCAGGAGTGATTCCTTCAGAATAAAAGCATGCTGACTATAACTCGGACACCCACAGTTGTGGGTGAAATATTCTCATCCTCTACTTCAGTAAGAGTATTAACAATACTCTACTACTGAGTGTGCAGGACTGTTAAAAACTTTCTATGACACAGTGGTGGCATCTGCATTATTCTATCTGCTGTAGAGAGTTTCAGGAAAAGACTCAACAAACTGGCCAGCTCTGTCCTGGACTATCCCCCTAGACTCTATAGAGCAGTTGTTCTCAAACTTTTTGGGGTCCTGGACCCCCTGCATATTTTTGATCGACCCTGAGGACCGCCCCTCAGGGTCGATCAAAACAGATATAGATATAGGAACAAAACAGAACTTTTATATAGTAGCTTTCAAAAATATGAATGTAATAAATCAGATTTTTTATTTTAAGTATGAAATCTCAATGAATATAATATATACTTAAGTAATAATATAATATAATAATTATGTAATTCTAAACCAGCCCAAAACCACCAAAAATGGTGATTTTCGTTCTTAAATATGTCGCTTCCTGTTAATTTTAGCCCATTGCTCCAGGAGACTTTTTCGTAGGTCTTGCCATGTTCTACAATTCGGCTGATTTCATAACTCTGTGTCCAAAACTGTGAGGGCTGCCTCAAGAAAAGCTCAAGGGGCGCTATGGAAATGTTGTTCAATCTAATTAATTATTATGGCAATTTTTGCATAATATTGGTCTTATAACCACAAGGCGTTTCAGACAGCTCTGACAAAGTATATGAAAGCCCAATACTGCCTGAAAATCAGCCAAAAAGTCAATGGGTACAAATTTTTTCCAAAAATTGACACTTTTGATTTGACAGACACCGTGTCTATAGTTCACAAAAATTCACCATTTTTGGAGGATTCTTACCAAGGTTGTTTTCTGATATTTATACTTGGATTTTGCCATACGGTCCAATATTGTCCGAGCTGGACATCATCTCGAAAAAGTGTTTGTTTCTATCACTTGAGTAGCTGTGAAAATCCACCAAATGTTGTCATGGAAATGTGTTCTGAGCTTCATAACATAAAGATCTGAGCTCACAGGACAGCTTGGAATTCTTTTAAAGGACCATTGCAACTCAAAATGAGCATTTTCACACCAAAAATTGATTGAAAGGCCAAATGCAGTTAAGGGAAAGGTGATGCCTAAGTATGACTTGATCTCATCCTGGAGCTTCATAATGAAGTTCTGAGCTCTAGGACAGCTTGGAATTCTTTTGAGTCATTACAAAACAAAATGGGCATTTTCACCTGCCAAAAATTGATTGAAGGCATTTTCACTTGCCAAAAATTGATTGAAGGCCAAATACAGTTAAGGAAAGAGTGATTTCTGCTGAAAGTGTAACGGTATTCTCATCCTGGAGCTTCAAACATAAACAGTAGAGCTCACAGGACAGCTTGGGATTCTTTTAAGGATCATTTACAACACAAAATGGGCATTTCACTTGCCAAGAAATTGAAGTTAGAGCATTTCTTGCCAAGAATTGATTGATGACCAAATACAGTTAGGAAAGGTGATTTCTGCCTAAATATGACGATCTCATCCTGGAGCTTCATAATATAGATCTGAGCTCACAGGACAGTGGAATTTTTTAAAGGACCATGACAACACAAAATGGGCATTTTCACCTGCAAAAATGGGCATTTCGCACCCAAAGAATTGATTGAAGGCCAAATACAGTTAAGGAAGGTGATTTCTGACTAAATATGACTTGATCTCATCCTGGAGCTTCATAATATAAAGATCAGAGCTCACAGGACAGCTTGGAATACGTTTAAAGGAGCCATTACAACATGAAATGGGCTTTTTCACTTAAAGAATTGATTGAAGGCATTTTCACTTGCCAAAAAATTGATTGAAGGCCAAATACAGTTAAGAAAGGTGATTTCTGCCTAATGCTGACTTGATCTCATCCTAGAAGCTTCATAACATAGGCACTGAAGCTCTGGGGACAGCTTGGAAATTCTTTTAAAGGACCGTTACAACACAAAATGGGCATTTCACTTTTCAAGCATTGTTTGAAGGCATTTTCACTGCCAAAAGTGATTGAAGGTCAAATACAGTTAAGGAAAGGTGATTTCTGCCTAAATATGACTTATTCTCATCCTAGACCCTTCATAATATATAAAGATCAGAGCTCACAGGACAGCTTGGAATACGTTTAAAGGGCCATTACAACATGAAATGGGCATTTTCACCTGCCAAAAATTGATTGAAGGCATTTTCACTTGCCAAAAATTGATTGAAGGCCAAATACAGTTAAGGAAAGGTGATTTCTGCCTAAATATGACTTGATCTCATCCTAGAGCTTCATAACATAGGCACTAGAGCTCACAGGACAGCTTGGAATTCTTTTAAAGGACCGTTACAACACAAAATGGGCATTTTCACTTTTCAAACATTGTTTGAGCATTTTCTTGCCAAAAATTAGTTGAAGGTCAAATACAGTTAAGGAAAGGTGATTTCTGCCTAAATATGACTTGATCTCATCCTGGAGCTTCATAATATAAAGATCAGAGCTCATAGGACAGCTTGGAATTCTTTTAAGGACCATTGCAACTAAAATAGGCATTTTCACCTGCAAAAATTGATTGAAGGTATTTTCACTTGCCAAAAAATTGATTGAAGGCCAAATGCAGTTAAGGAAGGTGATTTCTGCTTAAGTATGACTTATTCTCATCCTGGAGCTTTAAAACATAAGCAGTAGGCTCACAGGACAGCTTGGAATTCTTTTAAAGGATCATTACAACACAAAATGGGCATTTTCACTTGCCAAAATTTGATTGAAGGCATTTTTACTTGCCAAAAATTGATTGAAGGCCAAAAATACAGTTAAGGAAGGTGGTTTCTCCTAAATATGACTTGATCTCATCCTGAGCTTCATAACATAGATACACTAGAGCTCACAGGACAGCTTGGAATTCTTTTAAAGGATCATTACAGCTTTAAAATGGGCATTTTCACCTGACAAAAATGGGCATTTTCACCTGCCAAAAATTGATTGAAGGGCAAATACAGTTAATGAAAGGTGATTTCTGCCTAAATATGACTTGATCTCATCCTGGAGCTTCATAACATAGACGCTGAAACAGGATGAGCTTGGAATTCTTTTAAAGGACCATTACAACACAAAGTAGGTATATCCACCTGCCAAAAATGGGCATTTTCACTTGCCAAAAATTGATTGAAGGCATTTTCACTTGCTAAAAATTGATTGAAGGCCAAATACAGTTAAGGAAAGGTGATTTCTGCCTAAATATGACTTATTCTCATCCTAGAGCTTCATTATATATACAGATCAGAGCTCACAAAACAGCTTGGAATTCTTTAAGGATCATTACAACACAAAATGGGCATTTCACAGCCAAAAATGTGACATTTTCACCTGCCAAAAATTGATTGAAGGCCAAATACAGTTAAGGAAAGGTGATTTCTGCCTAAATATGACTTAATCTCATCCTATAGCTTCAGAACATGAACACTAGAGCTCACAGGACAGCTTAGAATTCTTTTAAAGGACCATTATAACACAAAATGGGCATTTTCACTTGCCAAAAATTGATTGAAGGCATTTTCACTTACCAAAAATTGATTGAAGGCCAAATACAATCAAGGAAAGGTGATTTCTGCCCAAATATGACTTGATCTCATCCTGGAGCTTCATAACATAGACACAGAGCTCACAGGACAATAATTCTTTTGAGGACATTACAACACAAAATAGGCATATTCACCTGCCAAAATGGGCATTTCACTTGCCAAAAATTGATTGAAGGCCAAATACAGTTAGGAAAGGTGATTTCTGCCTAAACCTTGACTTGATCTCATCCTGGAGCTTCATAACATAAACAGGAGAGCTCACAGGACAGCTTGGAATTCTTTTAAAGGACCATTACAACACAAAATGGGCATTTTCACTTGCCAGAAATAGACATTTTCACTTGCCAAAAATTGATTGAAGGCCAAATACAGTTAAGAAAGACTCTGCCTAAATATGACTTATTCTCATCCTGGGCTTCATAATATAAAGATCCAGAGCTCACAGGACAGCTTGGAATTCTTTGAAAGGACCAGTACAACACAAAATGGGCATATTCACCTGCCAAAAATGGGCATTTTCACTTGCCAAAAATTGATTGAAGGCCAAATACAGTTAAGGAAAGGTGATTTCTGCTAAATATGACGATCTCATCCTGGGCTTCAGAGAAACACAAGCAGTAGAGCTCACAGGACAGCTTGATTCTTTTAAAAGGACCATTACAACACAAAATGGGCATTTTCACTTTTAAAAATTGATTGAAGGCATTTTCACTTGCCAAAAATTGATTGAAGCCCACATACAGTTAATGAAAGGTGATTTCTATCTAAATATGACTTGATCTCATCCTAGAGCTTCATAATATAAAGATCTGACCTCAAAGGACAGCTTGGAATTCTTTTGAGACCATTACAACCACGAAATGGGCATTTTCCTGCACCAAAAATAGACGTTTTCACTTGCCAAAAATTGATTGAAGGCCAAATACAGTTAAGGAAGGTGATTTCTGCCTAATGTGACAGTCTCATCTAGCTAAAACACTTAGACACTGGGAGCTCACAGGACAGCTTGGAATTCTTTTACAGGACCATTACATCAGAAAATGGGCATTTTCACTTGCCAAAAATTGATTGAAGGCATTTTCACTTGCCAAAAATTGATTGAAGGCCAAATACAGTTAAGGAAAGGTGATTTCTGCCTAAATATGACTTGATCTCATCCTGGAGCTTCATAACATAGACACTAGAGCTCACAGGACAGCTTGGGTCTTTTAAAGGACCATTTTAAGCACAAAATGGGCATTTTCACTTGCCAAGAATTGATTGAAGGCATTTTCACTTGCCAAAAATTGATTGAAGGCCAAATATAGTTGAGGAAAGGTGATTTCTGCCTAAATATGACTTATTCTCATCCTGGAGCTTCATAATATAAAGATCAGAGCTCACAGGACAGCTTGGAATTCTTTTAAAGGACCATTACAACACAAAATAGGCATATTCACCTGCCAAAAATGGGCATTTTCACTTGCCAAAAATTGATTGAAGGCCAAATACAGTTAAGGAAGGTGATTTCTGCTAAATGTGATGATCTCCTGGAGCTTCAAAACATAAACAGTAGAGCTCACAGGACAGCTTGGGATTCTTTTAAGGACCATTACAACACAAAATGGGCATTTCACTTGCCAAAAATTGATTGAAGGCATTTTCACTTGCCAAAAATTGATTGAAGGCCAAATACAGTTAAGGAAAGGTGATTTCTGCCTAAATATGACTTGATCTCATCCTGACTTCATTATATACAGATCAGAGCTCACAAAACAGCTTAGAATTCTTTTAAAGGATCATTTAACTTAGAAATGAGCATTTTCCCCTGCCAAAAATAGACGTTTTCACTTGCCAAAAATTGATTGAAGGCCAAATACAGTTAAGGAAAGGTGATTTCTGCCTAAATATGACTTGATCTCATCCTATAGCTTGGAACATGAACACTAGGGCTCACAGGACAGCTTGGAATTCTTTACACAGGACCATTGCATCAGAAAATGGGCATTTTCACTTGCAAAAATTGATTGAAGGCATTTTCACTTTCCAAAAATTGATTGAAGGCCAAATACAGTTAAGGAAAGGTGATTTCTGCCTAAATGTGACTTGATCTCATCCTAGAGCTTCATAACATAGAGACTAGAGCTCACAGGACAGCTTGGAATTCTTTTAAAGGCCCATTACAACACAATGGGCATTTTCACCTGCCAAAAATAGACATTTTCACTTGCCAAAAATTGATTGAAGGCCAAATACAGTTAAGGAAAAGTGATTTCTGCCTAAATGTGACTTGATCTCATCCTGGAGCTTCATAATATAAAGATCAGAGCTCACAGGACAGCTTGGAATTCTTTTAAAGGACCATTGCAACTCAAAATGGGCATTTCACCTGCCAAAAATTGATTGAAGGCCAAATACAGTTAAGGAAAGGTGATTTCTGCCTAAATATGACTTGATCTCATCCTATAGCTTCAGAATAGAGACACTAGGGCTCACAGGACAGCTTGGATTTCTTTTACAGGACCATTACATCAGAAAATGGGCATTTTCACTTGCCAAAAATTGATTAGAGAGCATTTTCACTTACCAAAAATTGATTGAAGGCCACATACAGTTAATGAAAGGTGATTTCTGCCTAAATATGACTGATCTCATCCTAGAGCTTCATAACATAGACACTAGAGCTCACAGGACAGCTTGGAATTCTTTTAAAGGACCATTACAACACAAAATGGGCATTTTTCACCTGCCAGCTAGACATTTTCACTTGCCAAAAATTGATTGAAGACCAAATACAGTTAATGAAAGGTGATTTCTGCCTAAATATGACTTGATCTCATCCTAGAGCTTCATAATATAAAGATCAGAGCTCACAGGACAGCTTGGAATTCTTTGAAAGGACCATTGCAACTCAAAATGGGCATTTTCACCTGCCAAAAATTGATTGAAGGCCAAATACAGTTAAGGAAGGTGATTTCTGCCTAAATATGACTTGATCTCATCCTGGAGCTTCATAATAAAAAGATCTGAGCTCACAAGACACCTTGAAATTCTTTTAAAGGATCATTACAACACAAAATGGGCATTTTCACCTGCCAAAAATTGATTGAAGGCATTTTCACTTGCCAAAAATTGATTGAAGGTGAAATACAGTTAAGGAAGGTGATTCTTTCATGTGGCTTGATCTCATCCTAGAGCTTCATAATATAAAGATCAGAGCTCACAGGACAGCTTGATTCTTTTAAGGGCCGTTACAACACACAAAATGGGCATTTCATATTTTCAAACATTGTTTGAAGGCATTTCACTTGCAAGAATTGATTGAAGGTCAAATACAGTTAAGGAAAGGTGATTTCTGCCTAAATATGACTTATTCTCATCCTAGAGCTTCATAATATAAAGATCAGAGCTCACAGGACAGCTTGGAATTCTTTTAAAGGACCATTGCAACACAAAATGGGCATTTTCACCTGCCAAAAATTGATTGAAGGTATTTTCACTTGCCAAAAATTGATTGAAGGCCAAATACAGTTAAGGAAAGGTGATTTCTGCTTACGTATGACTTATTCTCATCCTGGAGCTTCAAAACATAAACAGTAGAGGCTCACAGGACAGCTTGAAATGCTTTTAAGAGATCATTACAACACAAAATAGGCATTTGCAAGAAATTTGATTGAGCATTTTACTTGCCAAAAAATTGATTGAAGGCCAAATACAGTTAAGGAAAGGTGGTTTCTCCTAAATATGACTTGATCTCATCCTGAGCTTTCATAACATAGTTTTCATTTCCTGGACAGCTTGGAATTCTTTTAAAGGATCATTACAACACAAAATGGGCATTTTTCACCTGCCAAAAATAGACATTTTCACCTGCCAAGGGTGATTGAAGAAGTAAATACAGTTAGGAAAGGTGATTTCTGCCTAAATATGACTTGATCTCATCCTAGAGCTTCATAACATAGACACTAAAGCTCACAGGACAGCTTGGAATTCTTTTAAAGGACCATTACAACACAAAGTAGAGTATATCCACCTGCCAAAAATGGGCATTTTCACTTGCCAAAAATTGATTGAAGGCATTTTCACTTGCCAAAAATTGATTGAAGGCCAAATACAGTTAAAGAAAATTGATTTCTGCCTAACTATGACAGATCTCATCACAAAGGCTTCATAATATAAAGATCCAAGAGCTCACAGGACAGCTTGGAATTCTTTTTTTAAAGGACCGTTACAACACAAAATGAGCATTTTCACTTTTCAAACATTGTTTGAAGGCATTTCACTTGCCAAAAATTGATTGAAGGTCAAATACAGTTAAGGAAAGGTGATTTCTGCCTAAATATGACTTATTCTCATCCTAGAGCTTCATAATATAAGATCCAGAGCTCACAGGACAGCTTGGAATTCTTTTAAGAGATCTTTTAACCACGAAATGAGCATTTTTCACCTGCCAAAATAGACATTTTCACTTGCCAAAAATTGATTGAAGGCCAAATACAGTTAATGAAAGGTGATTTCTGCCTAAATATGACTTGATCTCATCCTAGAGCTTCATAATATAAAGATCTGAGCTCACAGGACAGCTTGGAATTCTTTTAAAGGACCATTGCAACTTTTCACGGGCCAAAAGTCGCCATTTCACCTGCCAAAAATTGATTGAAGGCCAAATACAGTTAAGGAAAGGTGATTTCTGCCTAAATATGACTTGATCTCATCCTGGGGCTTCATAATATAAAGATCAGAGCTCACCCAGGACAGCTTGGAATTCTTTGAGACCATTACAACACAAAATAGGCATATTCACCTGCAAAATAGGCATTTCACTTGCAAAAAATTGATTGAAAGGCCAAATACAGTTAAGGAAAGGTCATTTCTGTGTGACTTGATCTCGCCATAGGCTAAAGCATAAACAGTAGGAAGCTCACAGGACAGCTTGGGAGATTCTTAAGGACTATTACAACACAAAATGGGCATTTCACTTGCCAAAAAAGAATTGATTGAAGGCATTTTCACTTACAAAAATTGATTGAAGGTCCAAATACAGTTAAGGAAAATTGATTTCTACTAACTGTATTTATTCTCATCCTGAGCTTCATAATATACAGATCAGAGCTCACAGGACAGCTTGGAATTTTTGTAATGGACCATACAAGACAAAATGGGCATTGTCACCTACCAAAATAGTGTTTTACTTGCCAAAAATTGATTGAAGGCCAAATACAATTAAGGAAGGTGATTTCTGCCTAAATATGACAGTCTCATCCTATAGCTTCAGAAACATAGACACTAGGAGCTCACAGGACAGCTTGGAATTCTTTTACAGGACCATTACATACAGAAAATGGGCATTTTCACTTGCCAAAAATTGATTGAAGGCATTTTCACTTGCAAATTGATTGAAGGCCAAATACGTTAAGAAAGGTGATTTCTGCCTAAATATGACTTGATCTCATCCTGGAGCTTCATAACATAGACACTAGAGCTCACGGGACAGCTTGGAATTCTTTTAAAGGACCATTACAACACAAAATGGGCATTTTCACTTTTAAAAATTGATTGAAAGGCATTTTCACTTGCCAAAAATTGATTGAAGGTATTGAAATATAGTTGAGAAGGTCATTTCTGCCTAAATATGACTTATTCTCATCCTGGAGCTTCATAATATAAAGATCAGAGCTCACAGGACAGCTTGGAATTCTTTAAAGGACCATTTACAACACAAAATGACTGTTCTGCCAAAAATGGGCATTTTCACTTGCCAAAAAATTGATTGAAGGCCAAATACAGTTAGAAAGGTGATTTCTGCCTAAATATGACTTGATCCTCATCCTGGAGCTTCAAAGCTTACTAAACAGTAGAGCTCACAAGGACAGCTTAAATTCTTTTAAGGACCATTTACAACGCACAAATGGGCATTTTCACTTGCCAAAAAATTGATTGAAGGCATTTTCACTTGCCAAAAGAAATTGATTAGAGCCAAATCTGATTAAGGAAAGGTGATTTCTGCCTAACTATGACTTATTCTCATCCTAGAAGCTTCGTATACAGATCAGAGCTCACAAAACAGCTTGGAATTCTTTTAAAAGGATCATTTACAACCACGAAATGGGCATTTTCCCTGCCAAAAATAGAGCGTTTCCTTGCCAAGAAATTGATTGAAGGCCAAATACAGTTAAGGAAAGGTGATTTCTGCCTAAATATGACTTGATCTCATCCTATAGCTTCAGAACATAGACACTAGGGCTCACAGGACAGCTTGGAATTCTTTTACAGGACCATTACATCAGAAAATGGGCATTTTCACTTGCCAAAAATTGATTGAAGGCATTTTCACTTGCCAAAAATTGATTGAAGGCCAAATACAGTTAAGGAAAGGTGATTTCTGCCTAAATATTGACTTGATCTCATCACTAGAGCTTCAGAACATAGACACTAGAGCTCACAGGACAGCTTGGAATTCTTTTTAAAAGGCCCATTACAACACGAAATGGGCATTTTCCTTCTACCAAAAATAGACATTTTCACTTGCCAAAATTGATTGAAGGCCAAATACAGTTAAGGAAGGTGATTTCTGCCTAAATATGACTTGATCTCATCCTGGAGCTTCATAATATAAAGATCAGAGCTCACAGGACAGCTTGGAATTCTTTTAATGGACCATTGCAACTCGATGGGCATTTTCACCGCAAAAAATTGATTGAAGGCCAAATACAGTTAAGGAAGGTGATTTCTGCCTAAATATGACTTGATCTCATCCTATAGCTTCAGAATAGAGACACTAGGGCTCACAGGACAGCTTGGATTTCTTTTACAGGACCATTACATCAGAAAATGGGCATTTTCACTTGCCAAAAATTGATTGAAGGCATTTTCACTTGCCAAAAATTGATTGAAGGTCAAATACAGTTAAGGAAAGGAGTGATTCTGCCTAAATATGACTTGATCTCATCCTGAGCTTCATAACATAGACACTAGAGCTCACAGGACAGCTTGGAATTCTTTTAAAGGACCATTACAACAAAATGGGCATTTTTCACCTGCCAAAATAGACATTGCTACTTTTAAAAATTGATTGAAGGCCAAATACAGTAAATGAAAGGTGATTTCTGCCTAAATATGACTTGATCTCATCCTGGAGCTTCATAATATAAAGATCAGAGCTCACAGGACAGCTTGGAATTCTTTGAAAGGACCATTGCAACTCAAAATGGGCATTTTCACCTGCCAAAAATTGATTGAAGGCCAAATACAGTTAAGGAAAGGTGATTTCTGCCTAAATATGACTTGATCTCATCCTGGAGCTTCATAATATAAAGATCAGAGCTCACAAGACACCTTGAAAATCTTTTAAAGGATCATTACAACACAAAATGGGCATTTCACCTGCCAAAAATTGATTGAAAGGCATTTTCACTTGCCAAAAATTGATTGAAGGTCCAAATACAGTTAATGAAAGGTGATTTCTGCCTAAATATGACTTGATCTCATCCTAGAGCTTCATAATATAAAGATCAGAGCTCACAGGACAGCTTGGAATTCTTTTAAAGGACCATTACAACACAAAATAGGCATTTCACTTTTCAAACATTGTTTGAGCATTTTCACTTACCAAAAAATTGATTGAAGGTCAAATACAGTTAGGAAAGGTGATTTCTGCCTAAATATGACTTATTCTCATCCTGAAGCTTCATAATATAAAGATCCAGAGCTCACAGGACAGCTTGGAATTCTTTTAAAGGACCGTGCAACACAAAATGGGCATTTTCACCTGCCAAAAATTGATTGAAGGTATTTTCACTTGCCAAAAATTGATTGAAGGCCAAATACAGTTAAGGAAAGGTGATTTCTGTAATGTATTATTCTCATCCTGGAGCTTCAAAACATAAACAGTAGAGCTCACAGGACAGCTTGGAATTCTTTTAAAGGATCATTGTACAAAATGGGCATTTTCACTTGCAATTTGATTAGAGCATTTTTACTTGCCAAAAAAATTGATTGAAGGCTATAAATACAGTTAAGGAAAGGTGGTTTCTCTAAATATGACTTGATCTCATCCTAGGCTTCATAACATAGATCTTTAGAGCTCACAGGTTGGCCCAGAGTTCTTTTAAGAGATCTTACAACACAAAATGGGCATTTCACCTGCAAAAATAGACATTTCACCTGCCAAAAAAATTGATTGAAGGGCAAGTAGTTAAGGAAAGGTGATTTCTGCCTAAATATGACTTGATCTCATCCTGGAGCTTCATAACATAGACACTAGAGCTCACAGGACAGCTTGGAATTCTTTTAAAAGACCATTACAACACAAATAGGTATATCCACACTGCCAAAAATGGGCATTTTCACTTGCCAAAAATTGATTGAAGGCATTTTCACTTGCCAAAAATTGATTGAAGGCCAAATGCACAGTTAAGGAAGGAGTGATTTCTGCTAACTATGACTTATTCTCATCCTAGAGCTTCATTATATACAGTCAGAGCTCACAAAACAGCTTGGAATTCTTTTAAAGGATCATTACAGCACAGAAATGGGCATTTTCCCCCTGCCAAAAATAGACATTTTCACCTGCAAAAATTGATTGAAGGAGCCAAATACAGTTAAGGAAGGTGATTTCTGCCTAAATATGACTTAATCTCATCCTAGCTTCAAGAACATGAACACTAGGAGCTCACAAGGACAGCTTGGAATTCTTTTAAAGGACCATTATAACACAAAATAGGCATTTCACTTTTTTAAAAATTGATTGAAGAGCATTTTCACTTGCCAAGAGTGATTGAAGGCCAAATACAGTCAAAAGGAAAGGTGATTTCTGCCTAAATATGACTGATCTCATCCTGGAGCTTCATAACACATAGACACTAGAGCTCACGGGACAGCTTGGAATTCTTTTAAAGGATCATTACAACACAAAATGGGCATTTTCACTTGCCAAAAATTGATTGAAGGCATTTTCACTTCACTTAAAAAATTGATTGAAGGCCGTACAGTTAAGGAAAGGTCATTTCTGCTAAATATGACTTATTCTCATCCTGGAGCTTCATAATATAAAGATCAGAATACCCAGGACAGCAAATTCTTTTAAAGGACCATTACAACACAAAATAGGCATATTCACCTGCCAAAAATGGGCATTTCACTTGCCAAAAATTGATTGAAGGCCAAATACAGTTGGAAAATTGATTTCTGCCTAAATATGACTTGATCTCGTCCTGGAGCTTCATAAACATAAACAGGAGGCTCACAAGGACGCTTGGAATTCTTTTAAAGGACCATTACAACACAAATGGGCATTTCATACCAAAAATTGATTGAGCATTTTCACTTGCCAAAAATTGATTGAGGCCAAATACAGTTAAGGAAAGGTCATTTCTGCCTAAATATGACTTGATCTCATCCTGGAGCTTCATAATATAAAGATCCAGAGCTCACAGGACAGCAGAATTCTTTGAAAGGACCATTACAACACAAAATAGGCATATTCACCTGCCAAAAATGGGCATTTCACTTGCCAAAAAATTGATTGAAGGCCAAATACACAGTTAAGGAAAGATTGATTTCTGCCTAAATATGACGATCTCATCCTGGAGCTTCAAAGCATAAACAGTAGAGCTCACAGGACAGCTTGGAATTCTTTTAAAGGACCATTACAACACAAAATGGGCATTTTCACTTGCCAAAAATTGATTGAAGGCATTTTCACTTACAAAAATTGATTGAAGAGTCCAAATACAGTTGAGAAGGTGATTTCTGCCTAACTATGACTTATTCTCATCCTAGAGCTTCATAATATACGATCAGAGCTCACAAAACGGCTTGGAAATTCTTTTAAAGGACCATTACAACACGAAATGGGCATTTTTTCCCCTAAAAATAGACGTTTTTCACTTGCCAAAAATTGATTGAAGGCCAAATACAGTTAAGGAAAGTGATTTCTGCCTAAATATGGCTTGATCTCTATCCTATAGCTTCAAACATAGACACTAGGGCTCACAGGACAGCTTGGAATTCTTTTACAGGACCATTACATCCAGAAAATGGGCATTTCCTTGCCAAAATTGATTGACATTTTCACTTGCCAAAAATTGATTGAAGGCCAAATACAGTTAAGGAAGGTGATTTCTGCCTAAATATGTGATCTCATCCTGGAGCTTCATAACATAGACACTAGAGCTCACCAAGGACAGCTTGGAATTCTTTTAAGGACCATTACAACACAAAATGGGCATTTCACTTGCAAAAATTGATTGAAGAGCATTTTCACTTGCCAAAAAATTGATTGAAGGTAAATGTAGTTGAGGAAAGGTCATTTCTGCCTAAATGTGACATTCTCATCCTGGAGCTTCCTTAATATAAAGATCCAGAGCTCACAGGGCACAGCAGAATTCTTTAAAGGACCATTACAACACAAAATAGGCATATTCACCTGCAAAAATGGGGCATTTTCACTTGCCAAGAAAATTGATTGAAGGCCAAATACAGTTAAGGGAAAGGTGATTTCTGCTACCAATGTGACTTGATCTCATCTGGAGCTTCAAAACATAAACAGTAGAGGCTGGGACAGCAGAATTCTTTTAAGGACCATTACAACACAAAATGGGCATTTTCACTTGCCAAAAATTGATTAGAAGGCATTTTCACTTGCCAAAAATTGATTGGGACCATAAATACGGATGAAGGGTGATTTCTGCCTAACTATGACTTATTCTCATCCTAGAGCTTCATTATATACAGATCAGAACTCTAAAACAACCAATTCTTTTAAAAGGATCATTACAACCACGAAATGGCATTTTCCCCTGCAAAAATAGGCGTTTCACTTGCAAAAATTGATTGAAGGCCAATGCAGTTAGGGAAAGGTGATTTCTGCCTAAATATGACTTGATCTCATCCGGAGCTTCATAACATAAAGACTAGAGCTCACAGGACAGCTTGGAATTCTTTTAAAGGACCATTACAACACAAAATGGGCATTTTCACTTGCCAAAAATTGATTGAAGAGCATTTTCATATAAAAAAATTGATTGAAGGCCAAATACAGTTAAGAAGGTCATTTCTGCCTAAATATGACTTATTCTCATCCTGGAACTTCATAATATGAATCAGAGCTCACAGGACAGCTTAGGAATTCTTTGAAAGGACCATTACAACACAAAATAGGCATATTCACCTGCCAAAAATGGGCATTTTCACTTGCCAAAAATTGATTGAAGGCCAAATACAGTTAAGGAAAGGTGATTTCTGCCTAAATATGACTTGATCTCATCCTGGAGCTTCAAAACATAAACAGTAGAGCTCACAGGACAGCTTGGAATTCTTTTAAAGGACCATTACAACACAAAATGGGCATTTTCACTTGCCAAAAATTGATTGAAGGCATTTTCTTACCAAAAAAATTGATTGAGTCATACAGTAAATGAAAGTTGATTTCTGCCTAAATATGACTTGATCCCATTCTGGAGCTTCATAATATACAGATCAGAGCTCACAGAACAGCTTGGAATTTTTGTAATGGACCATACAACCTGAAATGAGCATTTTCCCCTGCCAAAATAGACGTTTTCTTGCAAGAATTGATTGAAGGCCAAATACAGTTAAGAAAGGTGATTTCTGCCTAAATATGGCGATCATCTATAAGCTTCAAAACACTTAGACACTGGGGCTCACAGGACGGCTTGGAGATTCTTTTACCAAGGACCATTACATCAGAAAATGACATTTTCACTTGCCAAAAATTGATTGAAGGCATTTTCACTTGCCAAAAATTGATTGAAGGCCAAATACAGTTAAGGAAAAGTGATTTCTGCCTAAATATGACTTGATCTCATCCTGGAGCTTCATAACATAGACACTAGAGCTCACAGGACAGCTTGGAATTCTTTTAAAGGACCATTACAACACAAAATGGGCATTTCACTTGCCAAAAATTGATTGAAGGCATTTCCTTGCCAAAAATTGATTGAAGGTAAATATAGTTGAGGAAAGGTCATTTCTGCCTCGTGACTTATTCTCATCCTGGAGCTTCATAATATAAAGATCAGAGCGCTCACAGGAACAGCTTGGGAATTCTTTTAAAGGACCATTACAACACAAAATGAGGCATATTCACCTGCCAAAAATGGGCATTTTCACTTGCAAAAAAAAATTGATTGAGAAGGCCAAATACAGTTAAGGAAGGTAGTTTCTGCCTAAATGTAACCTTGATCTCCATCCTGGAGCTTCAAAACATAAAGATCTGAGCTCACAGGACAGCTTAGAATTCTTTTAAAGGACCATTACAACACAAAATGGGCATTTTCACTTGCCAAAAATTGATTGAAGGCATTTTCACTTGTCAAAAATTGATTGAAGGCCAAATACAGTTAAGGAAAGAGTGATTTCTGCTAACTATGACTTATTCTCATCCCTAGAGCTTCATTATATACAGATCAGAGCTCACAAAAGCAGCTTGGAATTCTTTTAAAGGATCATTACTGTACGAAATGGGCATTTTTCCCCTGCCAAAAATAGAGCGTTTCACTTGCAAGAATTGATTTGAGCCAAATACAGTTAAGGAAGGTGATTTCTGCTAAATATGACAGTCTCATCCTATGGCTTCAGAACATAGACACTAGGGCTCACAGGACAGCTTGGAATTCTTTACAGGACCATTACATCAGAAAATGGGCATTTTCACTTGCCTAAAATTGATTGAAGGCATTTTCACTTGCCAAAAATTGATTGAAGGCCAAATACAGTTAAGGAAAGGTGATTTCTGCCTAAATATGACTTGATCTCATCCTAGAGCTTCATAACATAGACACTAGAGCTCACAGGACAGCTTGGAATTCTTTTAAAGGCCCATTACAACACGAAATGGGCATTTTTCACCTGCCAAAAATAGACATTTTCACTTGCCAAAAATTGATTGAAGGCCAAATACAGTTAAGGAAAGGTGATTTCTGCCTAAATGAGACCGATCTCATCCTAGAGCTTCATAATATAAAGATCTGAGCTCACAGGACAGCTTGGAATTCTTTTGAGACATTGCAACTCAAAATGGAGAAATTTTCACCTGCCAAAAATTGATTGAAGGCCAAATACAGTTAAGGAAAGGTGATTTCTGCCTAAATATGACTTGATCTCATCCTATAGCTTCCAGAATAGAAGACACTAGGGCTCACAGGACAGCTTAGTTTCTTTTGGACCATTACATCAGAAAATGGGCATTTTCACTTGCCAAAAATTGATTGAAGGCATTTTCACTTGCCAAAAATTGATTGAAGGTCAAATACAGTAAATGAAAGGTGATTTCTGCCTAAATATGACTTGATCTCATCCTAGAGCTTCATAATATAAAGATCTGAGCTCACAGGACAGCTTGGAATTCTTTTAAAGGATCATTACAACACAGTAGGCATTTTCACCTGCCAAATAGACATTTTCACTTGCCAAAAATTGATTGAAGGCCAAATACAGTTAATGAAAGGTGATTTCTGCCTAAATGCGAAGCAGTCTCATCCTGGAGCTTCATATGGGTGACTCACAGGACAGCTTGGAATTCTTCTTTGAAGGACCATTGCAACTCAAAATGGGCATTTCACCTGCCAAAAATTGATTGAAGGCCAAATACAGTTAAGGAAAGGTGATTTCTGCCTAAATATGACTTGATCTCATCCTGGAGCTTCATAATATAAAGATCCAGAGCTCACAGGACAGCTTGGAATTCTTTTAAAGGATCATTACAACACGAAATGGGCATTTTCACCTGCCAAAAATTGATTGAAGGCATTTTCACTTGCCAAAAATTGATTGAAGGTGAAATACAGTTAAGGAAAATTGATTTCTGCCTAAATATGGCTTGATCTGTCCTAGAGCTACGTATAAAGATCAGAGCTCACAGGACAGCTTGGAATTCTTTTAAAGGACCGTTACAACACAAAATGGGCATTTTCACTTTTCAAACATTGTTTGAAGGCATTTTCACTTGCCAAAAATTGATTGAAGGCCAAATACAGTTAAGGAAAGGTGATTTCTGCCTAAATCGCAGCTTATTCTCATCTACTAGAAACTGTAATATAAAGATCAGAGCTCACAGGACAGCTTGGAATTCTTTTAAAGGACCATTGCAACACAAAATGGGCATTTTCACCTGCCAAAAATTGATTGAAGGTATTTCACTTGCCAAGAAGTGATTGGAAGGCCAAATGCAGTTAAGGAAGGTGATTTCTGCCTAAGTATGACTTATTCTCATCCTGGAGCTTCATAATATAAAGATCTGAGCTCACAGGACAGCTTGGAATTCTTTTGAGATCATTACAACACAAAATGGGCATTTCACTTGCCAAGAATTGATTAGAGAAGGCATTTTTACTTGCCAAAAAATTGATTGAAGGCCAAATACAGTTAAGGAAGGTGATTTCTGCCTAAATATGACTTGATCTCATCCTAGAGCTTCATAACATAGATACTAGAGCTCACAGGACAGCTTAGAATTCTTTTAAAGGACCATTACAACACAAAATGGGCATTTTCACCTGCCAAAATAGACATTTTCACCTGCCAAGAATTGATTGAAGGGCAAATACGGACAGGAAGGTGATTTCCTGCCTAAATGTGACTTGATCTCATCCTGGAGCTTCATAACATGAACACTAGAGCTTTCACAGGACAGCTTGGAATTCTTTTAAAGGGACCATTACAACTAAATGGAGTATATCCACCTGCCAAAAATGGGGCATTTTCACTTGCCAAAATTGATTGAAGGCATTTCTTGCAAAAATTGATTGAAGGCAAATACAGATCAAAGGTGATTTCTGCTAACTATGACTTATTCTCATCCTGAAGCTTCATTATATACAGATCAGAGCTCACAAAACAGCTGGAATTCTTTGAGATCATTACAACCTGAAATGGGCATTTTTCCCCTGCCAAAAATGAGCATTTTCCACCTGCCAAAAATTGATTGAAGGCCAAATACAGTTAAGGAAGGTGATTTCTGCCTAAATATGACTTAATCTCTCATCCTATAGCTTCAGAACATAGACACTAGGGCTCACAGGACAGCTTGGAATTCTTTTGAGACCATTATAACACAAAATGGGCATTTTCACTTGCAAGTGATTGAAGCATTTCACTTGCCAAATTGATTGAAATGAAATACAGTCAAGGAAAGGTGATTTCTGCCTAAATGACTTGATCTCATCATAGACTTCATAACATAGACACTAGAGCTCACAGGACAGCTTGGAATTCTTTTAAAGGATCATTACAACACAAAATGGGCATTTTCACTTGCCAAAAATTGATTGAAGGCATTTTCACTTGCCAAAAATTGATTGAAGGCCAAATACAGTTAAGGAAAGGTGATTTCTGCCTAAATATGACTTGATCTCATCCTGGAGCTTCATAATATAAAGATCAGAGCTCACAGGACAGCAGATACTTTTAAGGACCATTACAACACAAAATAGGCATATTCACACCTGCCAAAAATGACATTTTCACTTGCCAAAAAAATTGATTGAAGAGCCAAATACAGTTAAGAAAGGTGATTTCTGCCCTAAATATGACTTGATCTCATCCTGGAACTTCATAACATAAACGGAGCTCACAGTTAACGGAATTCTTTTAAAGGACCATTACAACACAAAATGGGCATTTTCACTTGTAAAAATTGAAGTTGAAGGCATTTTCACTTGCCAAAAATTGATTGAAGGCCAAATACAGTTAAGGAAGGGTGATTTCTGCCTAAGTATGACTTATTCTCATCCTGGAGCTTCATAATATAGAGATCTGAGCTCACAGGACAGCTTGGAATTCTTTTAAAGGACCATTACAACACAAAATGGGCATGTTCACTGCCAAAAATGGGCATTTCCACTTGCCAAAAATTGATTGAAGGCCAAATACAGTTAAGGAAAGGTGATTTCTGCCTAAATATGACTTGATCTCATCCTATAGCTTCAAAACACTTAGACACTGGGGCTCACAGGACAGCTTGGAATTCTTTTACAGGACATTACACATCCAGAAAATGGGCATTTTCCTTGCCAAAAATTGATTGAAGCATTTCACTTGCCAAAAAAAGTGATTGAAGAAGGCCAAATACAGTTAAGGAAGGTGATTTCTGCCTAAATATGACTTGATCTCATCCTGGGCTTATAACATAGACACTAGAGCTCAGGACGGCAGGTGCTTTTAAGGACCATTTTACAACACAAAATGGGCATTTTCACTTGCCAAAAATTGATTGAAGCATTTCACTTGCCAAATTGATTGAAGGCCAAATATAGTTGAGAAGAAAGTGTTTCTGCCTAAATATGACTTATTCTCATCCTGGAGCTTCATAATATAAAGATCAGAGCTCACAGGAACAGCTTGGAATTCTTTTAAAGGACCATTACAACACAAAATAGGCATATTCACCTGCCAAAAATGGGCATTTTCACTTGCCAAAAATTGATTGAAGAAGGCCCAAATACAGTTAGAGAAGAACGATTTCTGCCTAAATATGACTTGATCTCATCCTGGAGCTTCAAAACACCAAGCAGTGAAGCTACAGGACGGCTTGGAATTCTTTAAAGGACCATTACAACACAAAATAGGCATTTTTACTTGCCAAAAATTGATTGAAGGCATTTTCACTTGCCAAAAATTGATTGAAGGCCAAATACAGTTAAGGAAAGGTGATTTCTGCTAACTATATTATTATTCTCATCTAGAGCTTCATTATATGATCAGAGCTCACAAAACAGCTTGGAAATTCTTTAAGGATCATTACCCAACCGCAATGAGCCACCACCAAAATAGGCGTTTTCACTTGCCAAAAATTGATTGAAGGCCAAATACAGTTAGGAAAGGTGATTTCTGCCTAAATATGGCTTGATCTCATCCTGGGCTTCCCTTAACATAAACAGGAAGCTCACAGGACAGCTTGGGAATTCTTTTAAAACCATTACAACACAAAATGAGCATTTCACTTGCCAAAAATTGATTGAAGGCATTTTCACTTGCAAAAATTGATTGAAGGCCAAATACAGTTAAGAAGGTCATTTCTGCCTAAATATGACTTATTCTCTTCCTGGAGCTTCATAATATAAAGATCAGAGCTCACAGGACAGCTAGGAATTCTTTGAAAGGACCATTACAACACAAAATAGGCATATTCACCTGCCAAAAATGGGCATTTCACTTGCCAAAAATTGATTGAGGGCCAAATACAGTTAAGGAAAGGTGATTTCTGCCTAAATATGACGATCTCATCCTGGAGCTTCCAGAAACATAAACAGTAGGCTCACAGGACAGCTTGGAAGATTCTTTTAAAGGACCATTACAACACAAAATGGGCATTTTCACTTTTAAAAAAGTGATTGAAAGGCATTTTCACTTACAAAAATTGATTGAAGGTCAAATACAGTTAAGAAAGGTGATTTCTGCTAACTATGACTTATTCTCATCCTAGAAACTTCACAATATACAGATCAGAGCTCACAGGACAGCTTGGAATTTTTGTAATGGACCATATAAGACAAAATGGGCATTGTCACCTACCAAAAATAGACGTTTTCACTTGCCAAAAATTGATTGAAGGCCAAATACAGTTGGAAAGGTGATTTCTGCCTAAATATGACTTGATCTCATCCTATAGCTTCAAAACATAGACACTAGGGCTCACAGGACAGCTTGGAATTCTTTTACAGGACCATTACATCAGAAAATGGGCATTTTCACTTGCCAAAAATTGATTGAAGGCATTTTCACTTGCCAAAAATTGATTGAAGGCCAAATACAGTTAAGGAAGGTGATTTCTGCCTAAATATGACCAGTCTCTCATCCTGGAGCTTCATAACATAGACACTAGAGCTCACGGGACGGCGAATTCTTTTAAGGACCATTACAACACAAAATGGGCATTTTCACTTGCCAAGAAATTGATTGAAGGCATTTTCACTTGCCAAAGGGTGATTGAAGGCCAAATATAGTTGAGGAAAGGTCATTTCTGCTAAATATGACTTATTCTCATCCTGGAGCTTCATAATAAGATCCAGAGCTCACAGAACGGCGGAATTCTTTTAAAGGACCATTACAACACAAAATAGGCATATTCACCTGCCAAAAATGGGCATTTTCACTTGCCAAAAATTGATTGAAGGCCAAATGCAGTTAAGGAAAGGTGATTTCTGCCTAAATATGACAGTCTCATCCTGGAGCTTCAAACATAAACAGTGGGCTCACAGGACAGCTTGGAAATTCTTTTAAGGACCATTACACAACACAAAATGGGCATTTTCACTTGCCAAAGCCAGTTGAAGGCATTTTCACTTGCCAAGAGTGATTGAAGGCCAAATACAGTTAAGGAAAGAGTGATTTCTGCTAACTATGGCTTATTCTCATCCTAAACTTCATTATATACAGATCAGAGCTCACAAAACAACGAGAATTCTTTTAAGGATCATTACAACACGAAATGAGCATTTTCCCCTGCAAAAATGAGCATTTTCACTTGCCAAAAATTGATTGAAGGCCAAATACAGTTAAGGAAAGGTGATTTCTGCCTAAATATGACTTGATCTCATCCTATAGCTTCAGAACATAGACACTAGGGCTCTGAAGGACAGCTTGGAGATTCTTTTACAGGACATTACATCAGAAAATGGGCATTTTCACTTGCCAAAAATTGATTGAAGGCATTTTTCATACCAAAAAATTGATTGAAGGCCAAATACAGTTAGGAAAGGTGATTTCTGCCTAAATATGACCAGTCTCATCCTAGAGCTTCGAACATAGACATGACTCACAGGACGGCGGAATTCTTTTAAAGGCCCATTACAACCTGAAATGGGCATTTTCTCACCAAAAATAGACATTTCACTTGCCAAAAAATTGATTGAAAGGCCAAATACAGTTAAGGAAGGTGATTTCTGCCTAAATATGACTTGATCTCATCCTAGGAAACCATAATATAAAGATCAAGAGCTCACCCAGGACAGCTTGGAGATTCTTTTTAAGGACCATTGCAACTCAAAAATGGGCATTTTTCACCTGCCAAAAAATTGATTGAAGGCCCAAATACAGTTAGGAAAGGTGATTTCTGCCTAAGCATGACTTGATCTCATCCTATGGCTTCAGAATAGAGACACTAGGGCTCACAGGACGGCTTGGATTTCTTTTACAGGACCATTACGTAAAATGGGCATTTTCACTTGCAAAAATTGATTGAGAAGCATTTCACTTTGCAAAAAATTGATTGAAGGTCAAATACAGTTAAGGAAAGGTGATTTCTGCCTAAATATGACTTGATCATCTAGAGCTTCCAGAACATAGACACTAGAGCTCACAGGACGCTTGGAATTCTTTTAAAGGAATCTAATTTACAGCTTACGAAATGGGCATTTTTCACCTGCCAAAATAGACATTTCACTTGCCAAAAATTGATTGAAAGGCCAAATACAGTTAATGAGTGATTTCTGCTAAATATGACTTGATCTCATCCACAAACTATAATATAAAGAGATCAGAGCTCACAGGACAGCTTGGAATTCTTTGAAAGGACCATTGCAACTCAAAATGGGCATTTTTTCACCTGTAAAAATTGATTGAAGGCCGAATACAGTTAAGGAAAGGTGATTTCTGCCTAAATATGACTTGATGTCATCTGGGGCTTCATAATATGAAGATCTGAGCTCACAGGACAGCAGATTCTTGAAAGGACAGTACAACACAAAATAGGCATATTCACCTGCCAAAAATGGGCATTTCACTTTTGAGGTGATTGAAGGCCAAATACAGTTAAGGAAGAGTGATTTCTGCCTAAATATGACTTGATCTCATCCTGGAGCTTTAAAACATAAACAGTAGAGCTCACAGGACCAGCTTGGAATTCTTTTAAGGACACATTACAACACAAAATGGGCATTTTCACTTACACCAAATGGATTGAAGGCATTTCACCACCAAGAATTGATTGAAGGTCAAATACAGTTAAGAAAGGTGATTTCTGCTAACTGTAATATTCTCATCTAGAAGCTATAATATACAGATCAGAGCTCACCAAAACAGCTTGGAATTCTTTTGGACATTACAACACAGAAATAGGCATTTCCCCTGCAAAAATAAGCGTTTTTCACTTGCCAAAAATTGATTGAAGGCCAAATGTCACAGTTAAGGAAAGGTGATTTCTGCCTAAATGTGACTTGATCTCATCCTATAGCTTAAAACATAGACACTGGGCTCAGGACAACTTGGGAATTCTTTTACAAGGACCATTACATCAGAAAATGGGCATTTTCACTTGCCAAAAATTGATTGACATTTTTCACTTGCAAAAAATTGATTGAAGGCCAAATAGTCAAGGAAAGGTGATTTCTGCCTAAATATGACTTGATCATCCTGGAGCTTCATAACATAGACACTAGAGCTCAGGACAGCAATTACACAAGGACCATTACAACACAAAATGGGCATTTTCACTTGCCAAAAATTGATTGAAGGCATTTTCACTTGCCAAAAATTGATTGAAGGCCAAATATAGTTGAGGAAAAGGTCATTTCTGCCTAAATATGACTTGATCTCATTCTGGAGCTTCATAATATAGAGATCAGAGCTCACAGGACAGCTTGGAATCTTTGTAATGGACCATACAAGACAAAATGGGCATTTTCACCTGCCAAAAATGGGCATTTTCACTTGCCAAAAATTGATTGAAGGCCAAATACAGTTAAGGAAAGGTGATTTCTGCCTAAATGGCTTGATCTCATCCTGGAGCTTCAAAGCATAAACAGTAGAGCTCACAGGACAGCTTGGAATTCTTTTAAAGGACCATTACACAACAAAATGAGCATTTCACTTGCCAAAGAATTGATTGAAGGCATTTTCACTTGCAAAAAAATTGAGTTGAAAGCTAAATGATTAAGGAAAGGTAGTTTCTGCCTAACTATGACTTATTCTCATCCTAGAGCTTCATTATACGGATGGGAACTCACAAAAACAGCTTGAATTCTTTTAAAGGATCATTACAACACGAAATAGGCATTTTCCCCTGCCAAAAATAGGCGTTTTCACTTGCCAAAAAATTGATTGAAGGCCAAATACAGTTAAGGAAAAGTGATTTCTGCTAAATGCGGCGATCTCATCCATAGCTTCAGAACATAGACACTAGGGCTCACAGGACAGCTTGGAATTCTTTTACTGGAGACCATTACATCCCAGAAAATGGGCATTTTCACTTTACTTAAAAAATTGATTGAAGCATTTCACTTGCCAAAAAAATTGATTGAGAGCCAAATACAGTCAGGAAGGTGATTTCTGCCTAAATATGACTTGATCTCATCCTAGAGCTTCATAATATAAAGATCTGACCTCACAGGACAGCCCAGAGTCTTGCAAGGCCCATTACAACACAAAATGGGCATTTTCACAGCCTAAAATCGCCATTTCACTTGCCAAAAATTGATTGAAGGCCAAATACAGTTAAGGAAAGGTGATTTCTGCCTAAATATGACTTGATCTCATCCTAGAGCTTCATAATATAAAGATCAGAGCTCACAAGGACAGCTTGGAATTCTTTTAAAGGACCATTACAACTCAAAATGGGCATTTTCACCTGTAAAAAATTGATTGAAGGCCAAATACAGTTAAGAAAGGTGATTTCTGCCTAAATATGACTTGATCTCATCCTGAAAGCTTCAGAATAGAGACACTAGGGCTCTAGGACAGCTTAGTTTCTTTACAAGGACCATTACATCAGAAAATGGGCATTTTCACTTGCCAAAAATTGATTGAAGGCATTTTCACTTGCCAAAAATTGATTGAAGGTCAAATACAGTTAAGGAAAGGTGATTTCTGCCTAAATATGACTTGATCTCATCCTAGAAACTTCAGAACATAGACACTAGAGCTCTGGGACAGCTTGGAATTCTTTTGAGATCATTACAACCTGAAATGGGCATTTTCACCTGCCAAAATAGACATTTTTCACTTGCAAAAATTGATTGAAGGCCAAATACAGTTAATGAAAGGTGATTTCTGCCTAAATATGACTTGATCTCATCTAGAGCTTCATAATATAAAGATCCAGAGCTCACCAGGACAGCTTGGGAATTCTTTGAAGGACCATTGCAACTCAAAATGGCATTTTCACCTGCAAAAAATTGATTGAAATGATACAGTTAAGGAAAGGTAGTTTCTGCCTAAATATGACTTATTCTCATCCTAGAAAGGCTTCATAATATAGATCAGAACTCACAGGACAGCTTGGAGATTCTTTTGAGTCATTTAACTACAAAATGGGCATTTTCACCTGCCAAAAATTGATTGAAGGCATTTTCACTTGCCAAAAATTGATTGAAGGTGAAATACAGTTAAGGAAAGGTGATTTCTGCCTGAATATGACTTGATCTCATCCTGGAGCTTCATAATATAAAGATCTGAGCTCACAGGACAGCTTAAATTCTTTTAAAGGACCGTTTACAACACAAAATGGGCATTGTCACCTACCAAAAATGAGCATTTTCACTTGCCAAAAATTGATTGAAGGTCAAATACAGTTAAGGAAAGGTGATTTCTGCCTAAATGAGCTTATTCTCATCCTAGAGCTACATAATATAAGATCAGAGCTCACAGGACAGCTTGGAATTCTTTTAAAGGACCATTTACAACACAAAATGGGCATTTTCTGCCTGCAAAAATTGATTGAAGGTATTTTCACTTGCCAAAATTTGATTGAGAGCCAAATACAGATAAGGAAAGGTGATTTCTGCCTAAGTATGACTTATTCTCATCCTGGAGCTTCAAAACATAAACAGTAGAGCTCACAGGACAGCTTGGAATTCTTTTAAAGGATCATTACAACACAAAATGGGCATTTTCACTTGCCAAAATTTGATTGAAGGCATTTTTACTTGCCAAAAATTGATTGAAGGCCAAATACAGTTAAGAAAAGAGTGGTTTCTCCTAAATATGACTTGATCTCATCTAGAGCTTCATAACATAGATACTAGAAGCTCACAGGACAACGGAATTCTTTTAAGGATCATTACAACACAAAATGGGCATTTTCACCTGCCAAAAATAGACATTTCACCTGCAAGAGGTGATTGAAGAGGCAAATACAGTTAAGGAAGGAGTGATTTCTGCCTAAATGACTTGATCTCATCCTGGAGCCATAACATAGACACTAGAGCTCACAGGACAGCTTCCAATTCTTTTAAGGACCATTACACAACAAAGTAGGTATCACCTGCCAAAAAATGGGCATTTTCACTTGCCAAAAATTGATTGAAGGCATTTTCACTTGCCAAAAATTGATTGAAGGCCAAATACAGTTAAGGAAAGGTGATTTCTGCCTAAATATGACTTGATCTCATCCTAGAAGCTATTATATACAGATCAGAGCTCACAAAACAGCTTGGAATTCTTTTAAAGGATCATTACAACACGAAATGGGCATTTTTCCCCTGCCAAAAATAGACATTTTCACCTGCCAAAATTGATTGAAGGCCAAATACAGTTAAGAAAGAGTGATTTCTGCCCTAAATATGACTTAATCTCATCCTATAACTTCAGAACATAGACACTAGGGCTCACAGGACAGCTTGGAATTCTTTTAAGACCATTATAACACAAAATGGGCATTTTCTTGCAAAAATTGATTGAAGGCATTTTTCACTTGCCAAAAAAAAATTGATTGAAGAGGCCAAAATGAAGTCCAAGGAAAGGTGATTTCTGCCTAAATATGACTTGATCTCATCCTGGAGCTTCATAACATAGACACTAGAGCTCAGGACAGCCGGAATTCTTTTAAGGATCATTACAACACAAAATGAGCATTTTTCCTTGCCAAAAATTGATTGAAGAGCATTTTCACTTGCCAAAAAAATTGATTGGTGAAATACAGTTAAGGAAGGTGATTTCTGCCTAAATATGACTTGATCTCATCTTAGAGGCTTCATAATATAAAGTCAGAGCTCACAGAACAACAGAGTTATTTTAAGACAGTTCACAACTTCAAAATGGGCATTTTCACTTTTCAAACATTGTTTGGAAAGGCATTTTCACTTGCTAAAAATTGATTGAAGGTCAAATACAGTTAAGGAAAGGTGATTTCTGCCTAAATATGACTTATTCTCATCCTAGAGCTTCATAATATAAAAGTCAGAGCTCTGGATAACCAAATTCTTTTTAAAGGACCATTGCAACACAAAATGGGCATTTCACCAAAAATTGATTGAAGAGTATTTTCACTTGCCAAAAATTGATTGACAGAAATACGAGTTAAGGAAGGTGATTTCTGCTTAAAAGTATGACTTATTCTCATCCTGGAGCTTCAAAACATAAACAGTAGAGCTCACAGGACAGCTTGGAATTCTTTTAAAGGATCATTAACACAAGATGGGCATTTCACTTGCCCAGGGGTGATTGAAGGCATTTTTACTTGCCAAAAAATTGATTGAAGGCCAAATACAGTTCAGAAGGGTGGTTCTCCTAAGTATGACTTGATCTCATCCTGGAAGCTTCCTTAACATAGATACTAAACCACAGGACAGCTTGGAATTCTTTTAAGGATCATTTTACAACGCACAAAATGGGCATTTTTCACCTGCCAAAAATAGACATTTTCACCTGCCAAGAAATTGATTGAAAGCAAATACAGTTAAAGAGTGATTTCTGCCTAAATATGACTTGATCTCATCCTGGAGCTTCATAACATAGACACTAGAGCTCACAGGACAACAATTCTTTTAAAAAGGACCATTACAACACAAAGTAGGTATATCCACCTGCCAAAATGGGCATTTCACTTGCAGAATTGATTAAGCATTTTCACTTGCCAAAAATTGATTGAAGGCCAAATACAGTTGAGAAGGTGATTTCTGCTAACTGCGTTATTCTCATCCTAGAGCTTCATTATATACAGATCAGAGCTCACAAAACAGCTTGGAATTCTTTTAAAGGATCATTACAACACGAAATGGGCATTTTTCACACAAAAATAGACATTTCACCTGCCAAAAGTGATTGAAGGGGCCATTACAGTTACAAGGAAAATTGATTTCTGCCTAAATATGACTTAATCTCATCCTATATGGCTTCAGAACATAGCTACTAGGGCTCACAGGACAGCTTGGAATTCTTTTAAAGGACCATTATAACACAAAATGGGCATTTTCATACCCAAAAATTGATTGAAGGCATTTCACCTGCCAAAAATTGATTGAAGGCCAAATACAGTCAAGGAAAATTGATTTCACCTTTCATGACTTGATCTCATCCTGGAGAAGCTTCGCAACATAGACACTGGAAGCTCCGCGGGACAGCTTGGAGATTCTTTTAAAGGATCATTACAACACAAATGGGCATTTCACTTGCAAAAATTGATTGAAAGCATTTTCACTTGAAATTGATTGAAGGACCAAATACAGTTAAGAGAAGGTCATTTCTGCCTAAATATGACTTATTCTCATCCTGGAGCTTCATAATATAAAGATCTGAGCTCACAGGACAGCTTGGAATTCTTTTAAAGGACCATTACAACACAAAATAGGCATATTCACCTGCCAAAAATGGGCATTTTCACTTGCCAAAAATTGATTGAAGGCCAAATACAGTTAAGGAAAGGTGATTTCTGCCTAAATATGACTTGATCTCATCCTGGAGCTTCATAACATAAACAGGAGAGCTCACAGGACAGCTTGGAATTCTTTTAAAGGACCATTTTAACACAAAATGGGCATTTCACTTGCCAAAGTGATTGAAAGGCATTTTCACTTGCAAAAATTGATTGAAGGCCAAATACAATTAAGAAGAGTCATTTCTAAATATGACTTATTCTCATCCTGGAGGCTTCATAATACTAAAGATCCAGGCTCACAAGTTGGCAGGTCTTTGAAAGTACCATTACAACACAAAATAGGCATATTCACCTGCCAAAAATGGGCATTTTCACTTGCCCAAAAATTGATTGAGCCAAGCTACAGTTAAGGAAGAAGGTGATTTCTGCCTAAATATGAGCTTGATCTCATCCTGGAGCTTCAAAACATAAGCAGTGGAAGCTCAGGACAGCTTGGAGTCTTTAAAGGACCATTACAACACAAAATGGGCATTTTTTCACTTGCAAGAATTGATTGAAGCATTTCACTTGCCAAAAATTGATTGAAGGCCAAATACGGATTAAGGAAAGGTGATTTCTGCTAACTATAATGTTATTCTCATCCTAGAGCTTCATTATATACAGATCAGAGCTCACAAAACAGCTTGGAATTCTTTTAAAGGATCATTACAACTTGATGGGCATTTTCCCCTGCCAAAAATAAACGTTTTCACTTGCCAAAAAATTGATTGAAGGCCAAATACAGTTAGGAAGGTGATTTCTGCTAAATATGACTTGATCATCCTATAACTGAACATGAACACTAGGGCTCACAGGACAGCTTGGAATTCTTACACAGGACATTACACCAGAAAATGGGCATTTTCACCTGCCAAAAATTGATTGAAGGCATTTTCACTTGCCAAAAATTGATTGAAGGCCAAATACAGTTAAGGAAAAGGTGATTTCTGCCTAAATATGACTTGATCTCATCCTAGAGCTTAGAACATAGACACTAGAGCTCACAGGACAGCTTGGAATTCTTTTAAAGGCCCATTACAACGCGAAATGGGCATTTTTCACCTACCAAAAATAGACATTTTCACTTGCCAAAAATTGATTGAAGGCCAAATGCAGTTAAGGAAAGGTGATTTCTGCCTAAATATGACTTGATCTCATCCTAGAGCTTCATAATATAAAGATCAGAGCTCACAGGACAGCTTGGAATTCTTTTAAAGGACCATTGCAACTCAAAATGGGCATTTTCACCTGCCAAAAATTGATTGAAGGCCAAATACAGTTGAAGGAGTGATTTCTGCCTAAATATGACTTGATCTCATCCTATAGCTTCAGAATAGAGACACTAGGGCTCACAGGACAGCTTGGATTTCTTTTACAGAACCATTACATCCAATGGGCATTTTCACTTGCCAAAAAATTGATTGAAAGGCATTTCACTTGCAAAAAAATTGATTGAAGGTCAAATACAGTTAAGGAAAGGTGATTTCTGTCTAAATATGACTTGATCTCATCCTAGAGCTTCCTAACATAGACACTAGAGCTCACAGAACAGCTTGGAATTCTTTTAAAGGATCATTACAACCTGAAATGGGCATTTCACCTGCCAAATAGACATTTCACTTGCCAAAAATTGATTGAAGGCCAAATACAGTTAATGAAAGGTGATTTCTGCCTAAATATGACTTGATCTCATCCTAGAGCTTCATAATATAAAGATCAGAGCTCACAGGACAGCTTGGAATTCTTTTAAAGGACCATTACAACTACAAAATGAGCATTTTCACCTGCAAAAAATGATTGAAGGTAAATACAGTTAAGGAAAGGTGATTTCTGGGTCAATGACGTGACGCAATTTTTTTTGTGTTCCTATGGTTTAGTTACATTTAAAAAGGTTAAAATTTGAAACTAAACTCACAAATTGCTTGAATACATTCTCTTTTTGAAGAATTTCTGGATTTGATAAATTTTCAGAGAATATTCAGGGATAATGGTAAAAATGTCAATGTGGTGTAACCATAAAAACTTTGTACCAAAAACTTTAACATGTTCAAAAAAGGTGAAATTCCCAATAAAACACAATATCAACTAGTTTGGCATAAGTCTACATTTGTGTTGTTTAACAATGAATAAAATAAATGGGACACAATTGCTCTGAATATTATAACTAACCCAGGGGTGTGTCTGTCAGAAATCAACTTCCTAAATTGTCAAGGCAGTGTAACCGACATTTGAGAGCCATTTGTTCATTTGTGTAAGAAGATCATGTTACAGAAATGACATCACAAGAAGGACCCTGAAGTCACACCTAACTGCTGCTTGCCAAGGTTTGTAGCTTTCTTTGAAATCTTGATAATTTGACATATTTAGGGTGTGGTCAGGTGTGCTTAGAGTTACATGTCAAATGGTATGACCTTAGGAAACCATTTATAATTCACAATAACTGTAAAAGTAGTATTTATTTTAAAAAATGTTTTGAATTCTTCCATCAGGCCGCCTTTTACATAGGTGTCTATCATAATGCCTGTTAAATTTGAATTAAAGTTGGAAATGTCAAATGGTGTAACCGGTTACACCATTTGACTTTAAATCCTTCCTTTGGTTAGAAAGAGGCAGATTTGCCAAATATCAGAGGTTTTGATGCTGATTAAAGATGTAATGTGAACTAACTTAATATGTGGAACTATTTGAGTGTTAAGTGTTATATTTCTTGAAAAAGTGGCAATTTATCCACAACTTAATTATCAAAGCTTTTGCAATGTTAAGATAAAATAATTATTTTGCTTTAATATTTTTTAGAAACGTTTAACTTTAATATTAAATGTATAATTAACATTTGTATTCATTCACTTTCAACTTTAAGCTATATATAATATAATGTATGTAATTTCATATTAACACTTGGCTGTGGGTGAACAGTGACAATGTTGAAAAATGATCAGTAGCTTTAAAGACTTGACTCAACAATATCATGTATGTCAGTTAAAGATTAAAATTTAGACCTGTAAAATTACATTTAATATCTTTTTGTTTTCATAATTATTGCAATATAATAGAGCCTCTTCTCCTCAACAGATGCCATTATCGAGCAGAAAAGTTTGCTGCGTCTGACCTGAATCACTCAGATCCTGGCAAGGGCCATTACCTTGCAAAAGGCAGAAAGGTGGTTTATAACACACACCTTACCGCATGCCTTTACACACACACACACACACACACTTTTCAGCGAATACTGTTAAGAATGTCAGGTTAAAGTCAGGGTGCTGGTTAGACTAATTGCTTTTTCTATTTACCATTTAGTTATCAAAGAAAAAGAGAGGGAAAGATTAAAGCACCCCAGTAGCTGACTTTTTTTCCAAATCAAAGCAGGAAAGTTGAGGCAAAAGTGGAGAAATTATCAGAAGACCACAGAAAAAGAAAAGGTCACGAATGTCCTCAACTTAACCCCACCATCTGTGGACATCAGATGAACAAATTCAGCATCTTGAAAATCCTGAGTCCATGCATAATCATCTGGACAGTCATGACTATGAGCAACCAGTTATCCCGGGCTGCAGCATCCACAACTCCTACAAAGAAAGGGAAGCAAAGAAAGAACAAATACTATAGCTCAGTGCTGGAGGAGAGGGAAAAGCTGAAGTCTGAACTTCGCAAAGTTAAAAGGGAACTCCAGGCAGCAAAACAAAAGACAAAACAGATACAGAGAAGCTGGATTGGCAAGAAAAAAAATGGTCAGTGAGAAAAAGAACAAAATGAAAAACAAGAAGAAAGCCTCACAAAGAGAGAGAAGTGGCCAGCTTTCTCTGCAGAAGATCAGTAGCCGCATGTTATCAGGCAAAAAGGACACAATAACAAAAAATAAAATCAAACAGCAAAGGAGAATTGCTGCTTCACTCCTTAAGGACACTCATGCACAGTACAATTCATCAGCCTTAGAAACACCTCAAACTGTCTTACAGACAATTTGTCAGATACTGCCCTTTTTATACACCATAAAGACTCTGGCTTAGAAACACGTGTGCTTGTATTGACCATGAAAACATTAAGCACTTGTTGACAAACTGTACCCAAAAGGCATTCTTCTTACCAGCAGAATCTCAGAATTGCTAGCAACTATTGCATGGCAACCGACCAGCAAGAAATGCATGTGCTCGCACTTGCAGTACCATACAATGAGATTGAGTTCGAAGGACCTCTGGAGAATACAGATCTAACATGGCAACAGTGGTCCAGAGGTAGTCCATCTGAAAGTTTGACTTTTTGCTAACTGCAAAAATCACACAAGTGGAAAGTGTCACGATCTGGTTTGTAACAAAAGCTGGACTCTCTAGCTAAGCACCAATTCAACTGGCTCCACCAGGCCAAAACACTCAGAAAACAGAAAGACACACACAGGAGGATGAAATCTGCGTTCACGTGGAGCTTCTCTGAGAACTATGGCTGGCTCAGTGAGAATTCAGGCATTCACTTTGAGGCAGCGCGGCGGGTTACAATCCACAGAGTGTGGTGTATGCGGCCTCATCATCCTTTCCTATGCCCTCTCTCTGCTTCTCCCGCCATGATGAACGTGCTGTATGGGCGCACATGGGCCACTGTATTGAAGAAGAATGCCATAGACAAATTTAACACACCCACCACTTTACATATCTAAGTGATGGACCAGTGACCCAATACAGGAACAAGAAAAACTTTTTCTTCTCCAGCACAGTGCCTTTCAGGTGGGTTTCAAGGGGTCATGGAATTTCAGTGAGAAGTCACATGGGAAAGGAGGCTCTGAGTGGAGTGGGAGGGCCGTCAAGCGTACTGCAGACACAGCAGTCCAAGAAGCACCGACTTGCCAGACAGCTGAGAACTACAACTTCCTGAAGGATCAGCCCTCAACATCAAGTACTTTTGGATATCTGAGAAGACATTGTCAAAATCACGATGAATCCAGTCCCAACAAATGTAGCTGTAAAGGTACACTGAAAATCCATCAAGTGACCTCTAGAAACCAGCGGTGGTTCGGTGGAGGAAATATCATGTTTCTGTGCAAGACCTCTTATCTGCAAGTGCTATAGGCCAAGCCCAGTAGATTTCCGTAATCTATCAGAAGATCCCATCCACCAACTGTCAGCAGGATCTGAAGGCGATTCATTCTGGTGAGATATGAAAATGCGCCTTTCGTGGGACGGAGTCATCAGGTGGTGGGTGAAGAATAAAGTGACTGCATGCAACAGCTGGGTGAAGAACGTCTTCACCTGGCCTCATCCACCTGACATCTTATTCTATTATGAATCTGATGTGCTGCACAAAATCTCTGAGCCAGAACCTTTGAACTCACGTCATTCAAAACTAATGACTGACGACTGGGGCTGTTCAAGCACACACAGCCCTGAAAATTCATGTGTTCTGTCACACACCACGACACAGACATGAGTTGACATGTTTTTATGTTTGTTTCTTAAATGAATTCAAGAACATGAGTTGACATGTTTCTTATAACATTTCTTAAATTAATTCAAAAAGAACATGAGTTGACATGTTTTTATGTTTGTTTCTTAATTGAATTTAAGAACTTGTGAGATTGACATGTTTTTATGTTTGTTTCTTAAATGAATTCAAAAGACATGATTGACATGTTCCTTATGTTTGTTTCTTAAATTAATTCAAAAAGAACATGAGTTGACATGTTTTTATGTTTATTTCTTAAATGAATTCAAAAGAACATGATTCAGATGTTTTTTGGAATTTTTAAGAAGTTCATAAAAAGAACAGAAGTTCAAATGATTTTTGTTGCCATGTTTCTTTCCTAAACTAATTCTTAAAATATAAAACAGACAATTCTTGTTGATGTTTTTCTTCGCCGAAAATAATAAGAAACAAGTTCAATGGACCTTGATGACTGTCATGCTTGATTTTCAAATTAGAAAAATACTGGTTACAATTGGCTACAAACCAGTGTCAATTTAGTGTAACCATTCTTTATAAAAATGTTATAATTTACAGGAAAATTCATAGGGAATAAGATACTTAATCACTCTATTGCAATGTGCTAACATATTTTTAACAATTTATACATAATTTGTCAGATGTTATTTAAGGAAAGGAGTTTTCCGTTTGTCCTGCTCTATATTGCAACAGCATACAATTTTATGTTAAAATAATCCTAATAAATCTATTTTTCAAGTGATATATTAAAAATCAAGTAATTGTTTTTATAGGTACCATATACACTCTAGTGGAAATAAATAGTTAATAGTTCTCCTTTTGTTTGTGGTTACACCATAGGCATTTTCAGGGCAATCAGTCTTTCGTTTGTAAAAATAGTTCTCAAGAAAACTGTTTGAAATGACATGAAACCAACAGAGAAATACAAAATATATACATTTTTGCAGACCTGATGCAGTTTACAGTTACAAAAACATTTTTGAACTGCTCATAATGCAAACTCTTATTTGTCACAGACCCTTCTGCCTAAATGTAAACATTCTCATCCTGGGCTTCATAATATAAGAGATCAGAGAGCTCACAGGACAGCTTAGATTCTTTTGGGATCATTACAACACAGATAAGCATTTTCACCTGCCAAAAAAATTGATTGAAGGCATTTTCTTGCCAAGAATTGATTGAAGGTAGAGAGCTGATTAAGGAAAGTGATTTCTGCCTAAATATGACTTGATCTCATCCTAGAGCTTCATAATATAAAGATCTGAGCTCACAGGACAGCTTGGAATTCTTTTAAAGGACCGTTACAACACAAAATGGGCATTTTCACTTGCCAAAAATTGATTGAAGGTCAAATACAGTTAAGGAAAGGTGGTTTCTGCCTAAATATGACTTATTCTCATCCTAGAGCTTCATAATATGAGATCAGAGCTCACAGGACAGCTTGGATTCTTTTAAAGGACCATTGCAACACAAAATGGGCATTTTCACCTGCAAATTGATTGAAGGTATTTTCTTGCCAAAAATTGATTGTTAAATCTGATTCAGGAAAGGTGATTTCTGCTTAAAAGTATGACTTATTCTCATCCTGGAGCTAAACATAAACAGTAGAGCTCACAGGACAGCTTGGAATTCTTTTAAAGGACCATTACAACACAAAATGGGCATTTTCACTTGCCAAATTTGATTGAAGGCATTTTCACTTGCCAAAAGAGTGATTGGTAAACCAGTTAAGGAAGGTGGTTTCTCCTAAATATGACTTGATCTCATCCTAGAGCTTCATAACATAGATACTAGAGCTCACAGGACAGCTTGGAATTCTTTTAAAGGATCATTACAACACAAAATGGGCATTTTTCACCTGCCAAAAATAGACATTTTCACCTGCCAAGAATTGATTGAGGCAAGCCCCAGTTAGAGAAAGGTGATTTCTTTGCCTAAATATGAAACGTCTCATCTGAACCTAACATAGATACTAGAGCTCACAGGACAGCTTAAAATTCTTTTGAGACCATTACAACTTCAAAGTAGAGTATATCTACTGCCAAAAATGAGCATTTCATACTGTAAAATTGATTGAAGGCATTTTCATACCAAAAATTGATTGAAGGCCAAATACATTTAGGAAAGGAAGTGATTTACTGCCTTTAACTATGACTTATTCTCATCCTGAGCTTCATTATATACAGATCCAGAGCTCACAAAACAACTGGAATTCTTTTAAAGGATCATTACAACCACCGAAATGGGCATTTTCCCCTGCCATGGAGCATTTTCACCTGCAAAAAAATTGATTGAAGGCCAAATACAGTTAGAAGGTGATTTCTGCTCAATATGACAATCTCATCTATAATACAGAACATAGACACGCTAGGGCTCACAGGACGCTTGGGAATTCTTTTAAAAGACCATTATAACACAAAATGGGCATTTTCACTTGCCAAAAATTGATTGAAGGCATTTTCACTTGCCAAAAATTGATTGAAGGCCAAATACAGTCAAGGAAAGGTGATTTCCTGCCTAAATATGACTTGATCTCATCCTGGAGCTTCGCAACATAGACACTTTGGAAGCTCACAGGACAGCTTGGAATTCTTTTAAAGGATCATTACAACACAAAATGGGCATTTTCACTTGCCAAAAATTGATTGAAGGCATTTTCACTTGCCAAAAATTGATTGAAGGTAAATACGGTCAGAAAGGTCATTTCTGCCTAAATATGACTTGATCTCATCTGGAGCTTCATAATATAAAGATCAGAGCTCACAGGACAGCTTGGAATTCTTTTAAAGGACCATTACAACACAAATGGGCATATTCACCTGCCAAGAAATGGGCATTTTCACTTGCAAAAAAATTGATTGAAGAGCCAAATACAGTTAAGGGAAGAATTGATTTCTGCCTAAATGTGACTTGATCTCATCCTGGAGCTTCATAGCATAAACAGGAGAGCTCACAGGACAGCTTAGAGTGTACCAAGGACCATTACAACACAAAATGGGCATTTCATACCAAAAATTGATTGAGAGAGCATTTTCACTTTTAAGGTGATTGAAGGCCAAATACCAGTTAAGAAAGGTCATTTCTGCCTAAATATGACTTATTCTCATCCTGGAGCTTCATAATATGCTGCAGATCAAACTCCTGGACAGCTTGAAATTCTTTGAAAGGACCATTACAACACAAAATGGGCATGTTCACATGCAAAAATCGCCATTTCACTTGCCAAAAATTGATTGAAGGCCAAATACAGTTAAGGAAAGGTGATTTCTGCCTAAATATGACTTGATCTCATCCTGGAGCTTCAACATAAACAGTGAAGCTCACAGGACCAGCTTGGAATTCTTTTAAGGACCATTACAACACAAAATGGGCATTTTCACTTGCAAAAATTGATTGAAAGACATTTCCTTTTAAAAATTGATTGAAAGGTCAAATACAGTTAAGGAAAGGTATTTCTGCTAACTTGTGACTTATTCTCATCCTAGAGCTATAATATACAGATCAGAGCTCACAAAACAGCTTGGAATTCTTTTAAGGACCATTACAACCACGAAATGGGCATTTTTCCCTACCAAAAATAGCGTTTTCACTTGCCAAAAATTGATTGAAGGCCAAATACAGTTAAGGAAAGGTGATTTCTGCCTAAATATGACTTGATCTCATCCTATAGCTTCAAAACATAGACACTAGAATCACAGGACAGCTTGGAGATTCTTTACAGGACCATTACAACACAAAATGGGCATTTTCACTTGCCAAAAATTGATTGAAGGCATTTTCACTTGCCAAAAATTGATTGAAGGCCAAATACAGTTAAGGAAAGGTGATTTCTGCCTAAACACGACTAGATCTCATCCTGGAGCTTCATAACATAGACACTAGAGCTCACGGGACAGCAGATTACTTTTAAGGACCATTACAACACAAAATGGGCATTTTCACTTGCCAAAAAATTGATTGAAGCATTTTCACTTGCCAAAATTGATTGAAGGCCAAAATATAGTTGAGAAAGGTCATTTCTGCCTAAATATATTATTCTCATCCTGGAGCTTCATAATATAAAGATCCAGAGCTCACAGGAACGGCAGAATTCTTTTAAAGGACCATTTACAACACAAAATAGACATATTCCTGCCAAAAATGGGCATTTCACTTGCCAAAAATTGATTGAAGGCCAAATGCAGTTAAAGGTGTTCTGCCTCATGCGACAAGTCTCATCCTGGAGCTTCAAAACATAAACAGTAGAGCTCACAGGACAGCTTGGAATTCTTTTAAAGGACCATTACAACACAAAATGGGCATTTTCACTTGCCAAAAAGGGTGATTGACATTTCTTGCCAAAAAATTGATTGAAGGCCAAATATAGTTAAGGAAAGGTGATTTCTGCCTAACTATGACTTATTCTCATCCTAGAGCTTCATTATATACAGATCAGAGCTCACAAAACAGCTTGGAATTCTTTTAAAGGATCATTACAACACGAAATATGACATTTTTTCCCCTACTGCCAAAAATAGACGTTTTTCACTTGCCAAAAAGAAATTGATTGAAAGGCCAAATACAGCCCAGTTAAGGAAAGGTGATTTCTGCCTAAATATGACTTGATCTCATCCTATAGCTTCAGAACATAGACACTAGGGCTCACAGGACAGCTTGGAGATTCTTTTACGGACATTACATCAGAAAATGGGCATTTTCACTTGCCAAAAATTGATTGAAGGCATTTCACTTGCCAAAAATTGATTGAAGGCCAAATACAGTTAAGGAAAGGTGATTTCTGCCTAAATATGACTTGATCTCATCCTAGAGCTTCATAACATAGACACTAGAGCTCACAGGACAGCTTGGAATTCTTTTAAAGGCCCATTATAACCGCAGAAATGGGCATTTTCACCTACCAAAATAGACATTTCACTTGCCAAATTGATTGAAGGCCAAATACAGTTAAAGGAAAAGGTGATTTCTGCCTAAATATGAGCTTGATCTCATCCTAGAGCTTCATAATATAGATCAGAGCTCTAGGACAGCTTGGAGATTCTTTGGAGACCATTGCAACTCAAAATGGGCATTTTCACCTGCCAAAAAAATTGATTGAAGGCCAAATACAGTTAGAGAAAGGTGATTTCTGCTAAATATGACTTGATCTCATCCATAAGCTTCAGAATAGAACACTAGGGCTCACAGGACAGCCCAGTTCTTTTAAGGACCATTACATCAGAAAATGGGCATTTCACTTGCCAAAAATTGATTGAGCATTTTTCACTTGCCAAAAATTGATTGAAGGCCAAATACAGTTAAGGAAAGGTGATTTCTGCCTAAATATGACTTGATCTCATCCTAGAGCTTCAGAACATAGACACTAGAGCTCACAGGACAGCTTGGAATTCTTTTAAAGGATCATTACAACACGAAATGGGCATTTTTCACCTGCCAAAATAGACATTTCACTTGCCAAAAATTGATTGAGCCGTACAGTTAATGAAAGAGTGATTTCTGCCTAAATATGACTTGATCTCATCCTGGAACTTCATAATATAAAGATCAGAGCTCACAGGACAGCTTGGAATTCTTTGAAAGGACCATTACAACTCAAATGGGCATTTCACCTGCCAAAAATTGATTGAAGGCCAAATACAGTTAAGGAAAAGTGATTTCTGCCTAAATATGACTTGATCTCATCCTGGAGCTTCATAATATAAAGATCAGAGCTCACAGGACAGCTTGGAATTCTTTTGGGATCATTACAACACAAAATGAGCATTTTCACCTGCCAAAAAATTGATTGAAGGCATTTTCACTTGCAAAAATTGATTTGAAGAGGCCAAATACAGATTAAGGAAGGTGATTTCTGCCTAAATATGACTTGATCTCACATCCTGAAACTATAATATAAAGATCAGAGCTCACAGGACAACAGGTGCTTAAAGGACCATTGCAACTCAAATGGGGCATTTTCACCTGCCAAGTGATTGAAGGCCAAATACAGTTAGGAAAGGTGATTTCTCCTAAATATGACTTGATCTCATCCTGGGAAAAACTTCATAACATAGGCACTGGGAAGCTCACAGGACAGCTTGGAATTCTTTTAAAGGACCATTACAACACAAAATGCGACATTTTCACCTGCCAAATTGATTGAAGGCATTTTCACTTACCAAAAAATTGATTGAAGGCCAAATACAGTTAAGAAGATGATTTCTGCCTAGTATGACTTGATCTCATCCTGGAGCTTCGCAATATAAAGATCCAGAGCTCACAGGACAGATTGGAATACGTTTAAGAGCCATTACAACATGGGGCGGCATTTTCACCTGCCAAAGAATTGATTGAAAGCATTTCACTTGCAGAAATTGATTGAAGGTCAAATACAGTTAAGGAAAGGTGATTTCTGCCTAAATATGACTTATTTATTCTCATCCTAGGCTTCATAATATAGATCAGAGCTCACAGGACAGCTTGGAATTCTTTTAAGGCCCATTACAACACAAAATGGGCATTTCATAAATTGATTGAAGGCATTTTCACCTGCCAAAAATTGATTGAAGGCAAATACAGTTAGGAAAGGTGATTTCTGCCTAAATATGACTTGATCTCATCCTGGAGCTTCAAAGCATAAACAGTAGAAGCTCACGGACAGCTTGGATTCTTTTAAAGGACCATTACAACACAAAATGGGCATTTTCATTTGCCAAAAATTGATTGAAGGCATTTTCACTTGCCAAAAATTGATTGAAGGCCAAGTACAGATTAAGGAAGGTCATTCACCTAAATATGACTTATTCTCATCTAGAGCTTCATAATATAGAATCAGAGCTCACAAAAACAGCTTGGAATTCTTTTGAGGATCATTTTTAACAGAAATGGGCATTTTCACCTGCAAAAATAGACATTTTCACTTGCCAAAAAATTGATTGAAGGCCAAATGCAGTTGAGCAAAAGAGGTGATTTCTGCCCTAAATATGACTTGATCTCATCCTGAAACTTCATAACATAGACACTAGAGCTCACAGGACAGCTTGGAATTCTTTTAAAGGACCATTACAACACAAAATGGGCATTTTCACTTGCCAAAGTCCAGTTGAAGGTCAAATACAGTTGGAAAAGTGATTTCTGCCTAAATATGACTTATTCTCATCCTAGAGCTTCATAATATAAAGATCCAGAGCTCACAGGACAGCTTGGAATTCTTTTAAGGATCATTACAACACAGAAATGGCCTTTTCACCTGCCAAAAATTGATTGAAGGCATTTTCACTTGCTAAAAATTGATTGAAGGCCAATTACAGTTAAGGAAAGGTGATTTCTGCCTAAATGTGACTTATTCTCATCCTGGAGCTTCATAATATAAGATCAAGGCTCACAGAACAACGATTCTTTTAAAGGCCCATTACAACACAAAATGGGCATTTTCACCTGCCAAAAATTGATTGAAGGCATTTTGACCTTTAAAAATTGATTGAAGGCCAAATACAGTTAATGAGTTATTTCTGCCTAAATATAGCAGTCTCATCCATAGACTTCATAATATAAAGATCTGAGCTCACAGGACAGCTTGGAATTCTTTTAAAGGACCATTGCAACACAAAATAGCCATTATCACGCCATTGGCCTTGGGTAAACCATAGCCCAGGGCCGAACCCCAGTGCTCAGCGGCGAGACAAAGATGTTCGGAGGGGCATGTCTATACCTGATGAAGCGTAGCTGCTTCAGCAGAGCAATCAGGAAATCACTTTTATTTCACTCATTAATAACAGCTTTATCGAGGCCGGTCGCTCGCTCTGTGTTGTCTCTCTGTCTCTCTCTCTCTCTCTCTCTCTCTAATCATCGGACACAAATCAAATTAAAGCCGCAAGTGCCATTGAACGGGCCCTCACGCATGTGCGCACGTTCGGGACACAGGACATGGTAAAATGGTCAAATTTGACATAGTACCACCCACACCGTTCATCAAGACACATACATTTTGATCATTTTACTCAGCAAATATGAACACATATGACAAGTTTGAACTGGATTGCATAAAATCCAGAGGAGGAGTTCGTTCAAACAGACCACATGTAGAGACCAAATATGGGTCAATGTGCCAAGTCTAACAAAAAACACGCCCACATTATATCCTCAAAACTCATAATTTTGATGACTATTGACGGTCAAGGCCATAAGAATATGTGTACCAAGTTTTAAGTCAATCAGATGAAGTCCTTGGGAGGAGTTTGTTAAAACAGAACATAAGGGGCGGTGTTTAGCTCAGTCGGTAGAGCAGCCGCCCCATATGCCAAGGGTCGCTGCGGCTAGCCCAGGCTTGAGTCCCGACCTGTGGCCCCTTTGCTGCATGTCATTCCCCATCTCTCTCCCCACATTTCCTGTCACTCTACAGCTGTCTCTATACAATAAAAAAGCCAAAAAATAATCTTAAAAAAAAAAAAAAAAAAACAGAACATAAGAAGCAACCACTTTTGTCTCATAGGGTCAAATTTGACAAAATAGCCACACCCACACCGTTTCATCAAAATTCACAATTTTTGATAACTTTTCATAGTCAAGGCATTAAGAACACACACACCAAGTTTCAATTAGATGGGATGAAATCTCTAGGAGGAGTTTGTTAAAATAGGCCACACACATTAGCCAGAATTGGGTCAAAGGGTCAAATTTGACGGAGCACCACGCCCACACCGTTTCAATAAAATTCAGAATTTTGATAACTTTTAAACTTCAGGTCTATATGAACACACCTACCAAGTTTGATGTGACTTGGATAAAATTCAGTTCGTACAAATATGACCCCTAAGAGGATGTGGGGGAGAGGAGGATGTTAGCAAAGCTGACATCCATCACAAACAACTCCTCTCACCTTGTGCATGAGACTAGTGGAGCTCCTTCAGCAGCAGACTACTACTCCCATCATGTAAGAAGGAGCGCTACTACCAGTGGCGGCTGGCCAAAAGAGGGCGGTAGGGCGCCGCCCTTCCTGAGCCACAAAAATAAAATAAAAAAAATAAAATAAACATAATAATATTAAATAATTCATATATTCAATATGTGTGTGTTTAAATAATGGAATATGTGCAAAATATGATAGAAAATCCACTGCGCAGAAATATGCGCAGGTCTAGCTGCAGCCAGAGCCTACAAACCACACCCATACAAACCACGCCCCATACAAACCACGCCCACACAGACCACGCCCCAGGTGGCTGTAGCGTCCATAGCATAGAAAGTAAACAGAAGGGAAACAAAGCATTAATGTGAGCAATTTTAACAACTTTAAGGGTTGATTCACAACATTAAATGCCTTTTAATGCAAACAATGCGCTTGTAACAATAAATTTATACAAAAATAGAAAGTAATGTAATTAAAGAGATTATATTATATATTCTGTGTCTACATGCCGTGTTCCCACACTGCTTCTGTTATCATACCATGCTCACTCATTACTTTGATTTTCATAACACATGGAAAAGACGACACAAAATGGGTTTGCTTACGGACATTTACAGTGTACTGAGTTTGAAGAAATGTGTTTTTACAAATAGAGTCCACTGTCTTTGAAAAACAGTCATTAATGCTCTTTCTGCCTAGCAAAAGGTGTCTTAAACGTTACATTAAACATCAACATCTTCCCAAAATGTAAAAATAATATAAATATGTCTTACCATTGCCATCTGGTCTTGCAACAGGTGTGGTTTAGAGGGGCGTGGTTTGTATGGGTGTGGTTTGTAGGGGGCGTGGTTTGTGGTGGCTGCATTTGGCTATTATTGAAAGTCAGGGCCACTATGTACAAGTGCTATTCTACTTGACAATGGCATGCGTAACAGTACTCCTCCAAGACCCAACCCTCACTAAGGTAAAATCACTTCTTCAGCATCCATTTGAGAGGAGAACTTTGCCGGACAAACTACATGTGAAAGAGCTGGGCCCAGATCAACCTGACCATGATATCAGACAGCAAGCTAGAGAAAAAGGGAAGCTAATATTACTGTATATGTAAGGTTGGAGTTCAGCCACATGATATACATTTATACGTATCCTTTATACAGTGTAAGAGTTCATATAAACATTTATTAATCTATACAATTTGATGTTATTGTATATTGTTCTGACGGTATGTCTCTTGTATTGCCTATTAAGTACTAAGGGCACTGTTTCATGTACTCAACAGCGCAGCTGATTACTGTACCTCTGTCACAGATGCTTGCCTTTGTCACAGCTGATTACCTCTGTCACAGCTGATCGCCTCTGTCACAGGGGGCACAGGTGTAAAAGTCAACAGCCTTTATGCCTGTTATGCTTGGTTAGAAATTGATACATCAATTGTTTACAGGTTCTGTTTTACATGTAAAGATTGTGATTGTGCAGTGTTTATTTTGTAGAATGCCTCAGTTTTTTATATTGGCATTAAATAATTACTTATTTCACAGAGCGCTGGTATACTGCAGTTTGTGTTAAAATGTATCGGGATAGGATGGTTTCTGAAAATGACTGAATATGGCACAGCCCCACCTAGAATATTTTTCACCAGCTGCCACTGGCTACCATAGGTCCTTCATTCCAACAGCTGACTATTTAACACCAGCATGACTACATGACTTTTCCCTATATATTTCTTACTTGTGAGCAATTTCGTATCAACCTTGTGTATACAAGCTGCTGAGACAAGTGAATTTCCCTGTCGTGGGATCATTAAAGTCAATTTTATCTTATCTTAAATGTGTAATCAGAACTTTACTTAATGTAGGTAAAGAGAGCAACAAGTGACCAAGAGATGATTAAAAAATGTATGTATGTATGAATGTCTGTATGTATACGTATGACTGCCCTTTGTATGTATCAATAATTATTCATACTTTTGTTACAAACTGAACCATGACTGATGACTGTTACAGACTATAAAGATAACATATCCCTTGCTGTATGTTCAACAGTCTGCTGTACAAAAAATAAATAAATAAATAAGAAAAGAAAGAACAAATCATAAAATCCAGTCACCCAAATATTAAATTCATCCTATACCAAAACTATGTATTATACTGTATTATAATTATGTGCAGTGCAGAAGCAGAGCATGAAACTGAACTGAACAGAGCAGGCGGAGCTTCGATGTGACATCCTGAAAGGAAACTGATGGTCAGAGCAACAGCAGAGCTGTCAGTAAGACGAGTGTTCCTGTCCAACAAAGACAAAACTTTCCTTACTTTTCTGCCAAACTCTGGTGAGTACACCTGATAATATTTTTTGATAATTTTAAATGAGAATTTTTTTTCTTTATTCTTTATTTTCTATAATAAACATTATTTGAATTATTTAATTAACAGTCCACAAATAACATCATGTCTGGGAATAAATTGTTTAACAGATATGATGTAAGTATCAGGACAAACAGACATTAAATAATTAGGGTTTAAGTGTTGTTACACAGAAACAAAACAAGAATACCCGGCGTTGCCCTTTTTGTACGGTAACATAGGAGGAGAACAAACAAATATTACAAGGTGCAAATGATCTAATTAGCCTCCTAGATGTACTGGCGCAGTGAAACATGACTTTATGATCTGGATTAGCCACAATGTGCAACCTCTTGTTCTCTTTATGTTAATATGTTATACAATGTTCCCTTAGCCAAATATATTACACTTCTTCTATTTTAGGTAAATATTTCACAGATTGATTGGCTGATTGAAGACTTATTTTCTATAAGATTGTACTTGCTGGGGTGGAACCTTGTTCTTAACTCATTACATCTATCATTACTAAGAACCAAACAAGGAACCACTTCAATTTATTCCCACGTACCTGGTTTACAGCACCTGAACAACTTAATTGCTATGTTCAAAAAAGGTTAAAAGCTTTTCATTTTATTGCCCTAGTATGCTGATTACCTTTTTTTAATGACAAAGTTACTGCCCTATGAATGTTTATGCCCCATACTTACAAGAACATTACACAATTTTGTAAGCAAAAATTCTGCAATTAAATTAATATTGTTTTTTCACACTTTTCAGTTTTGTTTTCAATGTGAAGCGATGGCTTCTGGAAAATATCTGCCACCTGAAGATCCGTTTCTGTGCTCCATCTGTCTGGATGTGTTCACTGATCCAGTCACCACACCATGTGGACACAACTTCTGCAAAAACTGCATCAGTGAACACTGGAATACTACTGACCAGTACCTGTGTCCGATGTGTAAAAAGGTTTTCAACACAAGACCTGAGCTGAACATCAACACTTTGTTATCTGGAATGGTTTCTCAGTTCAGGGAATCAGCTCAACAGAACGCTAACAGCAGCAGCAGCTCAGAGCAACAAAATGCCAGACCAAAACAAGGTCAAGTTCAGATTCCCTGTGACGTCTGCACTGGAACCAAAGAGAAGGCCACAAAATCCTGCCTGAACTGTCTGACGTCTTATTGTGAGGCTCACCTGAAGCCTCATCTGACAGCTACACCTCTGAAAAAACATCAACTGATCAATGCTGTGGAGAATTTTGAAGGCAGGATGTGTACGAAGCACGATAAACCTCTGGAGCTGTTCTGTAAAATCGACAGGACATGTGTCTGCATGTTCTGCACTGTTTTAGACCACAAGACTCATGAAGTTGTTCCTCTGAAAGAAGAATATGAAGCAAAGAAAGCAAAAATAGAGACAACAGAGGCTGAAATTCAGCAGATGATCCAAAAGGCACAACTGAAGATCCGGGAGATCAAACACTCAGTTGACCTCAGTAAGAAAAATGCAGAAAGAGAGAAAGCAGATGGTGTTCGGGTCATCACTTTTGTGAAGGAGTATGTTGAAAGTGACCTGAACAAGCTCATCGACACGATCGAAGAGAAGCATAGATCCACACAGAAACAGGCTGAAGACTTTATCAAAAAGCTGGAACAGGAAATCTCTAAGCTGAAAAAGAAAAGTACTGAGGTGGAGCAGCTCTCACGTACTGAAGACCACCTCCGCTTCCTTCAAAGCTTCCCATACGTGAAACCTGTACCACTCATCAAGGACTGGAAGAAGATGAACATCAATCCACTGTCATATGAGGGGACTGTGGTGAGAGCTGTGTCTCAGTTGGAAGAGACACTCAGTAAAGATGTCAAGAAGCTATTTGAATCAGAGCTGAAGAGGGTCCAGCAGTATGCAGTGGATGTAACTCTTGATCCTGATACAGCACATCCTACTCTCATCCTATCTGGTGATGGGAAACAAGTAAATCCTGGTGAAGTCAAAAAACATCTCCCAGACAACCCAGAGAGATTTGCTCTGAATCCCTGTGTTTTAGGAAAGCAAAGTTTCTCTTCAGGCAGATTTTACTATGAGGTTCAGGTTAAAGGGAAGACTGAATGGGATTTAGGAGTGGCCACAGAGTCAATCAACAGGAAGGAAAACATCCCACTGAGCCCTGGTGATGGCTACTGGACTATATGGTTGAGGAGAAGAAATAAGTACAAAGCTCTTGATGACCTTCCAGTCAGTCTCTCTCTGAGATCTCGGCCTCAGAAGGTGGGGGTGTTTGTGGATTATGAGGAGGGTGTGGTCTCCTTTTATGACGTAGAAGCTCCAGCTCTTATCTACTGCTATACTGATTGTTCCTTCACTGGAAACATTTACCCATACTTTAACCCGGGTCTGTATGATGGTGGAAAAAATTCTGCGGCTCTGGTCCTCTCTCCTGAGTAGACTAATTATTTCTTTTTTTTTTTTTGGTTGTCTGTTTGTTTTTTTACAAACATCAGACTCAAAATATAAACATAATCACATTTATCATAATCTCCAAGATGATCATCTTATCATTTTATTATTCTAATCCATGACCAATGATCAGTCACATTTAATAACTCTGTAAGATGCAAAATATGGGACTAGGGGATATTTGTTTAGAACTGCAAAAACACTTTCTGTAAAACAGTTATTACTATGTGAGAAAGACATTAATAAATCCAATTTTATGTTTATTTTTTATTTTGAGTTGATCAAACAAAAGTAAGAGAACAACTAAATGTTTAGTATGATGATTTTCAATAAAAACAACTGCACATTTCTATATATTTTGTACTAATTAATTGATTTGAATCATTATCATCATATTATTAGTTGAAAGGATGACATATAAAGTGCATGGCAGGGAGAGTGGTTTGGGATTTCTTGTTGATGTTATTTAAAATTATTGTATTATTTCCTTTGATATTAATTAAGTTATGGTTTGTCTTATTATTTTTTATACACGCTAACCTGCTACACTGTGAAAAAAAATCTACAAAGCTGAGTTTTTTTTTCAATATTCATGTGACCTGTGAATATCCAATATTTAAAAAAAAATCAGTCAGTCAGTTGCCATGACTTGTTTGCCTCATCCTTCCACAGTGTTTTGTTTTTACCATCATGTCATGTTAGTCCTGTGTATCCACATTTTTGTGTGTTTCTGGGCATGGCCTCCGGTTTTCTGACGCCTGCCTAATCAGTACCACACCTGCATGCCTTCATCCAATCAACCTGCACAGGATAAAAGACAGGCTCAATTTTCCAGACTCAGCTGGATCATGGATTTTTTCCCTGCCATGTTTCTAACTCAGTCATTCGCTTTTATTGCTTCTTGGACTTTTGCCCCCACCAGCCTTGCACCTCCTCATCACAGAACCCCAGACACCCTAACCTCAATGATCCTGCTATCCTCCTTTCTAATAAACTGTTTTCACCAATTCTGGTTTCCTGGTTTATGTTTGCATATTGGGTCTGCAGCTGTCCAATATAACACTTTCACAGGGTAATGATTAATAAATGTGTTTGGGTTTGTTTGTTTGTTTTTTACAGATTTTTTACTCACTCTTAAAAAAAACAAAAAAAACAAGAAAGGTAATTTAATCTTCCATCTTTAAACTTTAATGTGCTTTTATTTTAAAATTTAAAAACACAGCTTTTAGTCTGAAATTACTTTTTAAATGTTTAGTTAACATCTCATTTTAGTCAATCAGTATTTGTCTCATTACTAACCAGGCACATTGTCCTAAATACAAAACAAAGTATTTCTGAAAATGCCTAAAACGGCAAAACAACACCACAGTGGGACATATTCAGAGTAATACAAAGTAATGTGAACATTCATAAATAAATACTAAAATAAAACAATTATTTTGGTAGAATTGACACTAACTGGTGCCGTAATTATTTTAGTGCCAACAAAGTAATTGTTTTGTTTTATTTTTGTGTCATCAAACAGGTTCATCATATGCTTTCAGAAGATACCCATGTGACTCATAATAACTTGCTAAAAATGGCCAAATGACACAATAGTCTATTAGAAGTTAGTGAACAGAGGGTATAGGGTGACAGAGCTACATCATTACACATTCTTGGTGTTTGGGCCTCAACTTTGCCCAAAAATATGTCATTAAAATCATGTCCAGACCTGAGAGTTGCATCAAAACAACAGCAACACAGTGGCAGTAACAATGGAATGGGAAGTGAAGGGCTTTAGTTTAACCTGAAATCAGACTCTCAGGCAGCTCTTCCTTTGCAGATATGTAGAACTCACAATTAGTTACACTAATCAAGGCCTCTCTGTTGCTGTTTAGGTTTGGATTACGGCCACTAGTGTTGAAGTTAAGCCAGATCTCCAAAAGGTGTCACATTTATTATGCGGCCTAGAGGAAAATCTACATGCAAGGGTATATTTACTGGTATAAACATCACAGTAAAAAGAGGTTATTCATGCCAAACTTCTTCAGTCTACTCAGAAAAAAAAGAAAAGCTGACAAGAAATGGAGCAATAATGAAAGAGCAGAATAAGTTTTGTTTTCTCTGAAACTGGCCCTTGGCAGGACTTCCTCTCTAGATATGTCCAGCCCACAATAATCTACACCAATCCAGGGGAAGGCTGATCATCCAAATGAAGCAGGACAGGAAAGTCAACCTGTGAGAGTTTGTTTAGTATACATGTCACATAAAGAGAGGCAGGCTTCAACTAATTCCTCCCATCAAACTGAAACTCAGACAATGGAGTTAATGTTGAGATGATTTGCTTTTTTTCTAAAACAAAATTCAAGAGTTCATCAGGCCATTCTCCACAACATAGCAGTGTCTCTGACCAACAATGGTGAGTACAGCTGATAATGTTTGCTACTGTTTACTGAAGGTTCACCACACTTGCTGTATCTCTCAACCGCTGACAAACAAACACACACGCACAGCAGCAGGTCAGTGGCAGCTGCACCGCACAGAGGCAGCAGGTGAGAGATTATTTCAGAAAACCTCGCAAATTAATGCTGAACTCATAAAAGAAATGTTATTTCCATCAAGTCTAATACAACAATGACTGTTTTATAAAATAACAGATTCCAATAATAGCAGCAGTTGCCGTGGCAGGTCAGTGGTAGCTGCCTCAGACACCGGCAGCTAGTTAATTTTTTTTAATCACTTGACAGCCTTAGTAATATTAGATCAGACTGTAGATTTGTCAGCTTTTTGGAGTTCTTCTTTTTAGCAGAAGCAACTCCATCTTCTGTTTTGTCACTTCTACTGAGTTCTAACCCACTTCTTCTTGTCAGGAAAGCATAACATGTTCTACAACTTAAGAAGGCTACCTCGTTTCAAATATAGTAAGGCCAATATGATATATTCCAATATACTCAATATATCACTGTTGGTTTACATTTTGCAAAATGTAACTGTAATTAAAAAGATGCACATTACAACTTGTCAAGGACTTTATGATTTCAAATTGGACTTTCATGTCTTAACTAGGAATTAGTGTCCAGTTGCAGCTCTTCTAATAGTTAGCCGGGCTCAGTCTTTGTTTTCTTAAATATTAGATTAAGCTTTTTTGGGAAGTTTTTCCACTGCTTTTTCATAATTTCCTGCAAAGTCAATTATTTCTCAAAGTTGTGCTATTCTATAGTCTTCCAATTGTGTAAGAAAAAATGTTTCCTGAAATGTTTGCTCAAACACAAAACACAAAGTTATATCTGATTTTTTTTTTTCATGCATTTTCACATGTGTAGATATGGCTGCAGCCAGCTGTTTGCTGTCTGAAGATCAGTTTCTGTGCTCCATCTGTCTGGATGTGTTCACTGATCCAGTCACCACATCCTGTGGACACAACTTCTGCAGAAACTGCATCAATGAATACTGGAATGTAAATGTCCTGTGGCATTGTCCCATGTGTAAAAAGGTTTTTACCACAAAACCTGAACTGCACATTAACACTTTCATCTCTGGGATGGTTACTGAATTCAGAGAGAAAGCTCAACAGAAAGCTAACAGCAGCAATTCAGATGTTCAAGATGCTAAACCAGGAGAGGTTCCCTGTGATGTCTGCACTGGTACCAGGCTGAGGGCCCTGAAGTCCTGTCTGGTGTGTCTGGTCTCTTACTGTGAGACTCACCTGGAGCCTCATCTGACAGCTTCAGGTCTGAAAAGACATCAGCTGACTGACCCTGTGGAGAACCGTGAAGGCAGGATGTGTACGAAGCACAATAAACCTCTGGAGCTGTTCTGTAAAATCGACCAGACATGTGTCTGCATGCTCTGCACTGTTTTAGACCACAAGACTCATGAAGTTGTTCCTCTGAAAGAAGAACATGAAGTAAAGAAGGCAGACTTGGGGAAGACTGAGGCTGAAATACAGCAGATGATCCAGAAGAGACAACAGACGATTCAGGAGGTCAAACACTCAGTTGACCTCAGTAAGAAAAATGCAGAGAGAGAGAAAGCAGATGGTGTTCGGGTCGTCGCTTTTGTGAAGGAGTATGTTGAGAGTGACCTGAACAAGCTCATCGAAACGATCGAAGAGCAGCAGAGATCCACACAGAAACAGGCTGAAGACCTAATCAAAGAGCTGGAACAGGAAATCTCTAAGCTGAAAAAGAGAAGTACTGAGGTGGAGCAGTTCTCACGTACTGAAGACCACCTCCACTTCCTTCAGAGCTTCCCATACGTGAAACCTGTACCACTCATCAAGGACTGGAAGAAGATCAGCATCATTCCACTGTCATATGAGGGGACTGTGGTGAGAGCTGTGTCTCAGTTGGAAGAGACACTCATTAAAGATATCAAGAAGCTATTTGAATCAGAGCTGAAGAGGGTCCAGCAGTATGCAGTGGATGTATCTCTTGATCCTGATACAGCACATCCTACTCTCATCCTATCTGGTGATGGGAAACAAGTAAATCCTGGTGAAGTCAAAAAACATCTCCCAGACAACCCAGAGAGATTTGCTCTGAATCCCTGTGTTTTAGGAAAGCAGAGTTTCTCTTCAGGCAGATTTTACTATGAGGTTCAGGTTAAAGGGAAGACTGAATGGGATTTAGGAGTGGCCACAGAGTCAATCAACAGGAAGGAAAACATCCCACTGAGCCCCGGTGATGGCTACTGGACTATATGGTTGAGGAGAAGAAATAAGTACAAAGCTCTTGATGACCTTCCAGTCAGTCTCTCTCTGAGATCTCGGCCTCAGAAGGTGGGGGTGTTTGTGGATTATGAGGAGGGTGTGGTCTCCTTTTATGACGTAGAAGCTCCAGCTCTTATCTACTGCTATACTGATTGCTCCTTCACTGAAAACATTTACCCATACTTTAACCCGGGTCTGTATGATGGTGGAAAAAATTCTGCGGCTCTGGTCCTCTCTCCTGAGTAGACTAATTATTTCTTTTTTGTTTTTTTGTTTTTTTTGGTTGTCTGTTTGTTTTTTACAAACATCAGACTCAAAATATAAACATAATCACATTTATCATAATCTCCATGATCATCTTATCATTTTATTATTCTAATCCATGACCAATGATCAGTCACATTTAATAACTCTGTAAGATGCAAAATATGGGACTAGGGGATATTTGTTTAAAACTGCAAAAACACTTTCTGTAAAACAGTTATTACTATGTGAGAAAGACATTAATAAATCCAATTTTATGTTTATTTTTTATTTTGAGTTGATCAAACAAAAGTAAGAGAACAACTAAATGTTTAGTATGATGATTTTCAATAAAAACAACTGCACATTTCTATATATTTTGTACTAATTAATTGATTTGAATCATTATCATCATATTATTAGTTGAAAGGATGACATATAAAGTGCATGGTAGGGAAAGTGGTTTGGGATTTCTTGTTGATGTTATTTAAAATTATTTTATTATTTCCTTTGATATTAATTACGTTATGGTTTGTCTTATTATTTTTTTACACGCTAACCTGCTACACTGTGAAAAAAAATCTACAAAGCTGAGTTTTTTTTTTCAATATTCATGTGACCTGTGAATATCCAATATTTAAAAAAAAAAAAATCAGTCAGTCAGTTGCCATGACTTGTTTGCCTCATCCTTCCACAGTGTTTTGTTTTTACCATCATGTCATGTTAGTCCTGTGTATCCACATTTTTGTGTGCTTCTGGGCATGGCCTCCGGTTTTCTGACGCCTGCCTAATCAGTACCACACCTGCATGCCTTCATCCAATCAACCTGCACAGGATAAAAGACAGGCTCAACTTTCCAGACTCAGCTGGATCATGGATTTTTCCCTGCCATGTTTACTATGTTACTATTAACTCAGTCATCCTCTTTCATTGCTTCTTGGACTTTTGCCCCCACCAGCCTTGCACCTCCTCATCACAGAACCCCAGACACCCTAACCTCAATGATCCTGCTATTCCTCCTTTCTGATAAACTGTTTTTGCCAATTCTGGTTTCCTGGTTTATGTTTGCATATTGGGTCTGCAGCTGTCCAATATAACACTTTCACAGGGTAATGATTAATAAATGTGTTTGGGTTTGTTTATTTATTAATGTATTTATTTATTTATTTATACAGATTTTTTACTCACTCTAAAAAAAAAAACAAGAAAGATAATTTCATCTTCCATCTTTAAACTTTAATGTGTTTTTATTTTAAAATTTAAAAACACAGCTTTTATTTACTTTTTAAATTTTTAGTTAACATCCCATTTTAGTCAATCAGTATTTGCCTGATTATTAACCAGGCACATTGTCCTATATACAAAACATAAAGTATTTCTGAAAATGCCTAAAGCAGCAAAACACCACCACGATTGGACATATTCAGAGTAATACAAAGTAATGTGAAAATTCATAAATAAATACTAAAATAAAACAATTATTTCGGTCGAATTGACATTAACCGGTGCCGTAATTATTTTAGTGCCAACAAAGTAATAGTTTTGTTTTATTTTTGTGTCGTCAAACAGGTTCATCATATGCTTTCAGAAGATACCCATGTGACTCATAATAACTTGCTAAAAATGGCCAAATGACACAATAGTCTATTAGAAGTTAGTGAACAGAGGCTATAGGGTGACAGAGCTACATCATTACACATTCTTGGTGTTTGGGCCTCAACTTTGCCCAAAAATATGTCATTAAAATCATGTCCAGACCTGAGAGTTGCATCAAAACAACAGCAACACAGTGGCAGTAACAATGAAATGGGAAGTGAAGGGCTTTAGTTTAACCTGAAATCAGACTCAGGCAGCTCTTCCTTTGCAGATATGTAGAACCCACAATTGGTTACACTAATTAAGGCCTCTCTGTTGCTGTTTAGGTTTGGATTACGGCCACTAAGGTTGAAGTTGAGCCAGATCTCCAAAAGGTGTCACGTTTATTATGCAGCCTAGAGGAAAATCTACATGCAAGGGTATATTTACTGTTATAATCATCACAGTAAAAAGAGGTTATTCATGCCAAACTTCTTCAGTCTACTCAGAAAAAAGAGAAGCTGATGAGAAATGGAGCAATAATGAAAGAGTAGAATAGGTTTTGTTTTCTCTGAAACTGGCTCTTGGCAGGACTTCCTCTCTAGATATGTCCAACCCACAATGATCATCCAAATGAAGCAGGGCACGAAAGTCAGCCTGTGAGGGTTTGATTAGTATACACGTCACATAAAGAGAGGCAGGCTTCAACTAATTCCTCCCGTCAAACTGAAACTCAGACAATGGAGTTAATGTTGAGATGATTCGCTTTTTTTTCTAAAACAAAATTCAAGAGTTCATCAGGCCATTCTCCACAACATAGCAGTGTCTCTGACCAACAATGGTGAGTACAGCTGATAATGTTTACTAATGTTTACTGAAGGTTCACCACACTTGCTGTATCTCTCAACCGCTGACACACAAACACACACACACATGCACAGTGGCAGGTCAGTGGCAGCTGCACCGCACAGTGGCAGCGGTTGAGAGATTATTTCAGAAAACCTTGCAAATTAATGCTGAACTCATGTAAAAGAAATGTTATTTCCATCGAGTCTAATACAACAATGACTGTTTTATAAAATAACAGATGCCAATAATAGCAGCAGTTGGCGTGGCAGGTCAGTGGTAGCTGCCTCAGACACCGGCAACTAGTTAATTTTTTTTAATCGCTTGACAGCCTTAGTAATATTAGATCATAGTTCCCCAGTGTTCCAATTGTGTAAGAAAAAATGTTTCCTGAAATGTTTGCTCAAACACAAAACACAAAGTTATATCTGTTTTTTTTTTCATGCATTTTCACATGTGTAGATATGGCTGCAGCCAGCTGTTTGCTGTCTGAAGATCAGTTTCTGTGCTCCATCTGTCTGGATGTGTTCACTGATCCAGTCACCACATCCTGCGGACACAACTTCTGCAGAAACTGCATCAATGAACACTGGAATGTAAATGTCCTGTGGCATTGTCCCATGTGTAAAAAGGTTTTTACCACAAAACCTGAACTGCACATTAACACTTTCATCTCTGGAATGGTTGCTGAATTCAGAGAGAAAGCTCAACAGAAAGCTAACAGCAGCAATTCAGATGTTCAAGATGCTAAACCAGGAGAAGTCCCCTGTGACGTCTGCACTGGTACCAGGCTGAGGGCCCTGAAGTCCTGTCTGGTGTGTCTAGTCTCTTACTGTGAGACTCACCTGGAGCCTCATTTGACAGCTTTAGGTCTGAAAAGACATCAGCTGATTGACCCTGTGGAGAACCTTGAAAGTAGGATGTGTACAAAGCACGATAAACCTCTGGAGCTGTTCTGTAAAAGTGACCAGACATGTGTCTGCATGCTCTGCACTGTTTTAGACCACAAGACTCATGAAGTTGTTCCTCTGAAAGAAGGATATGAAGTAAAGAAAGCAGAGCTGGGAAAGACTGAGGCTGAAATACAGCAGATGATCCAGAAGAGACAACTGAAGATTCAGGAGGTCAAACAGTCACTCAGCTTCACCAATGAAAATACAGAGAGAAAGATAGCAAAAGGTGTGCAAGTCTTCACAGCTCTGATGTCTACTGTTGAGAAAGATATGAACAAACTCATTGAGACGATTGAAGAGAAGAACAGAACAATCGAGAAACAGGCTGAAGACCTAATCAAAGAGCTGGAACAGGAAATCTCTAAGCTGAAAAAGAGAAGTACTGAGGTGGAGCAGCTCTCATGTACTGAAGACCACCTCCACTTTCTTCAAAGCTTCCCATACGTGAAACCTGTACCACTCATCAAGGACTGGAAGAAGATCAGCATCATTCCACTGTCATATGAGGGGACTGTGGTGAGAGCTGTGTCTCAGCTGGAGGAGACATTCAGTAAAGAGATTAGTGAGCTGGTTGAAGCAGAGCTGAAAAGGGTCCAGCAGTATGCAGTGGATGTGACTTTTGATCCTGATACAGCACATCCTGAACTCATCTTGTCTAATGATGAAAAACAAGTACATCATAGTGCTGTTAAGAAGGATCTCCCAGACAACTCAGAAAGATTTTCTAATTCTGTTTGTGTCTTAGGAAAGCAGAGTTTCTCTTCAGGCAGATTTTACTATGAGGTTAAAGTCACAACAAAGACTAAATGGACTTTAGGAGTGGTTACAGAGTCGATCAACAGGAAGGAAAACATCCCACCCAGCCCACAGGATGGTTATTGGGCTATATGTTTGAGAAATAGAAATAAGTACAAAGCTTTTGCTGATCCTGATGTCTATCTCTCTTTGAAGTGGAAGCCTCTGAATGTGGGTGTGTTTGTGGATTATGAGGAGGGTCTGGTCTCCTTTTATGACGTAGACGCTCCAGCTCTTATCTACTCCTTTACTGGCTGCTCCTTCACTGAGAAACTTTACCTGTACTTTAGTCCTTGCCCTAATGATGATGGTAAAAACTCTACACCTCTGATCATCCTTCCTGTCAATCACATTACTTAGGACCAATTACTTGATCTTGAATGAATGTGATTAATGTTGGGTAATTTGGTTTGGTAACTGTCTTCTGTTATTATATTACATAGGTTTCTCCATACTGATTATTTAACCACTGCAACCCTGTATGGCCCTCTAATATGTCTAAGTAAGTTAAAATGTGTAGAAAATTGTGGACATTGAGAATACTCACATTGTATATGAGGAGTAAATCCTAAAGTCATAGAATCCTGGGTTTATATATTTCATCCAATATAAGTTTCATATAGCTTTGTGAGTCTCCAAGGCTTTCAAAACATCAAGAAATACATTACCACATGAATAAAAATCCATTATTTGGTTGCAGATCTATGCATACAGTACTTTTATGTATGATCAATGTACAAATAAATGATTTTGACTGAATATATTATTATCTTATGTCAATTTTTACATTAATAATAGTTTAAATTACTCTGACTAATGTGAAATGGTTCTCATAATGATGAATTTACAGATAATTATCCACAACTCTGCAGCTCTACTGAGCTTTAGCCTCTTTTGGTTCCTAGTTTTGGTTTTGCACCACATTCCCTGTCCAGTTCAGCCTCTGTGTTTCCTGCACTGGTAAAGCCACACATAAATAATCAACAGATTAATCCATAATGGCAATAATCTTTAGTTGCAGACCTGTACAAAATAGTTCTACCCAAGCAGCAACCTCCATGGCTGTGAGGTGAAATTGTGATTGCGGAGGTGCCAAAAACTGCCGTTCCTGGAAATACCACTTGAGGCTGGCTGCAGAACAAGTCAATCTCTATAAACTCCCATCTTAAAATGTCCCACTTTACAACAGAAATAAACATAACAGGTGGGTGCTATTACAGATGCCGTGTTTGAGTACCCAGGCTTCATTCAGCCACCTCAGGTCTGCCAATGATCCACGTCCTTGCCAGTTTAGCCAGGAGGAAGCAGAGGCAGGACTGCCAAGTAGCCAGAGCCGCCACACTCTGCGCTTCACAACGGCTCTTCAGAAACCTGTGGTATTGTCTATGGTATCACCTCAACCAACTACAATAGTAAAACCCTACTTTTAAATGAATGCATGATTCAGAATAACCTAATGATATCATACTGTATATAACAGTAGAACAGTGACAGGGGATACTTTTCAGCATTAGGTTAGGTTAGTACTTTTTTCACAGTAGAAATCATACAATATGCCTCAGTACGGCGTAAACGCCCATTGCTACAAGACTACACTACCCATGATTCATATCCTGTGGTATTTCCGGGTAGGTATTGCTGACAGCCATATTTGATTCGATTATGCTGTTCTGGCTGCGACAACCAGTTTGAGTTTAGCCAGTTTCTTGTCAGGAAAAAAAACGGTGTCTGTCCAGCTTTAAGGTTATTCTGCGACGAAATCCAGCTGCATTCACAGTAACAACAGTTTATCACCTGTAGTCAACGATGAATCCCGAATAGTAAGTGTGAATTTTGACGTCGTTTTGTGACAGGTCCGGTTGAGCTGTCAGCTTTAGCCGGGCGAAGCTAAGCTAACGTTAGCTAGCCAGGCGGACCGGTAGACTGTGTACAAAATGAACGTCAGCTGCTTTGTCTCCTGTTAGCCGAGCTCAGGGCTGTGGTGGGGTGTACGCACTATCAAATGACAGCGCTGATGTGTGTCACAAAACTCACGTTTGACAACATTTTCTGGTCAATATAACACCGATTCAATCGAGTAATTATCCGTGTTTCGTCTACATTGTTTGTTGGCTCACTTACAGCAACTTAAACGGAGGTAGCCTTAGTAACGTTAGCTCGCAGGCTAACCAAGTAGCTACGTAGCGTTACCTGACACTGTGGAGGATTTTGTTATTGAGACAGTTGCTCAATTGTACACATAGCGGCTGTTTGATAGTTTAGGACACAGATCTGTTGGTCAACACGAAGGTAATTAAAGTGTATCAACTCATCTGGGGTTAGCACGATGGTAATTTTAGTGTCATTTATCCACCGCAAACAGGAAGTTACTAAATTTGCTCCTGCTGTGGAGTTAGTTAGGTAATGCCATTCTCTGTGTTGCTTCACCACAGAGCTGCAACTAACGAACATTTATATTATCGATATATATATATATATTTGTTTTTTCGGATTAATGTATTAGAATTGAAGTCTATAACAGACCAGGAGAATAGTGAAAAGCAGTTGTTTTCCCTGAGCCCAAGGTGACGTCCTCAAACTGCTTATTTTCACAACAACAACAGCCCAAAACACAAAGAAACTCAGTTTACAGGCATGTTAAGCTAAGAAAAGCTGCCAATCCACACATCTAAGGCACTGATCCTGAGAATAGGTGGTGTTTCTGCTTCGTAAATTAGCCTAATTATTAATTTTATCATGAAAATTGTTGGTAATTAATCATCTAATCGATTAGTCAACTAAATGTTTACATTTACATCACTACACTGTTTAGCTGTATGTTGTTATCTTACACTGTTGTCGGTAACAGGGTTATTACAAGCAAGTGTTACATTTTGGTGAGGTTATTAATCATTTAATCATTCTTTTTTAGTTCTAGTTAACTGACAGAAAATGAATTATCCTCAGGTTTGATAGCTGTTTAAAGACTTTTTTATCAAGTAAAAAAAACAATGTTATCTGGTTCTGACTTTTACACATCAGAATTTGCTTCTCTTGCTTTATGACACGAAGGTGATACAAACAGCAAACAGATATTTGAAGAAATCACCTCAGAGCTCAGGAAAACGTGATGAACATTTAGCATTTAGAACATTTCTTAATGACGGATAATAGCAATGTGCAGCCTCAAGCCTCTTAATTTGTTCTGATTAGCTTTGTTTCATATCACTGCCACTGTGATACTTTACAGTACCAAAAATATAAAAAAGTTTTTTTTTATATTTATAATTTACATTGCTGAATGTTTGCACATTTTCTTTACTGTAAGCAAAATAATACAAACTACTGAAAACTGTCAATCCAGTAATTAACATTTGTACAAAATAGAGCCTGACGTCGATTTGTTGGCTGATATATCGGTGTTTGAAGTCCAATTTGAGAATTTATTTTTTACAGAACATAATGCAGAAAAAGATGCTTGGGCTAATTTAGATCAGTTCAGTTTTATTTATATAGCAACAAATCATAACTGAAGTTATCTCATGACACGTACCATGTAGAACAGGTCAAGGATGTACTCTTTATTCTTTACTCTTTATTTCAAGGGTTTATATTTATTTATGGTTGTTTGTAATAATTAAATTCCCTGTGTCCACATTTTTCCAGCAATTGTCAGTGCACTGATGGCATTTTGGACAATAAGGTTTATTGTTAAACTGTAAAATATTCTGCCATCATTACATAATGTTGTCACAATCTTACTACCAGTACTAAACTACTATAATGCCGTGAACTCCTCTGTAGTAACTGGATTCATACTGGAGTTCAGTATTGGCATCCAGTAATTATATTTAATATGTTATTTAAATAATTTAATTTAAATTTAAAGGAGGAAATATCAGATCAGAGAAAAGGTGAGCATGATTAAAGACTCAAACGTTAATAAAGAACTTGTCAGATCTGATTTAGTGTCTTCTATGTTGTGATAATAATTTTGTGTTGCTGTTTTGTCCACAGTGACTATTTATTCAAACTGCTCCTGATCGGCGATTCTGGTGTCGGAAAGTCTTGTCTCCTTCTCCGGTTTGCAGTAAGTGTCTGTTTTGTTTTGCAGTCGTTATTACATAACAGGTTTTTATGCCCTGCAGGTATCATATCTACAACCCAGACCCACCTGTGTGTGTGTGTGTTTGTTTTGCTAGGATGACACGTACACAGAGAGCTACATTAGTACCATCGGTGTGGACTTCAAGATCAGGACCATCGAGCTGGATGGAAAGACCATAAAGCTTCAGATTGTAAGGAGAACGTTGAGCGATAGGGCTCGAAAAAGATAAGCAGTGATAAACTCTGGATAATGTTTGGACTGACGAGCTCTGTTTTTCTTTCTTTGTCAGTGGGACACGGCCGGTCAGGAACGGTTCCGCACCATCACATCCAGTTACTACAGAGGAGCTCACGGCATTATAGTAGTTTATGACGTGACAGATCAGGTCAGGGCAGTGTTTGTTTTGACGTTCTCACATGTTAGCACTTGATTTCCCCTGCTCCATAAAACAAATTGCAACACCCAGTTATCATCCAGTTACACAGTAATGCTGCTTTAATGTCTAATAAGATAAGAACAAACTATTTATTAGAAATAAACCAAATAAATATATAAAAAAAGGATGAAAACAGGGCAAAGGAAATAAAGACACAAAAGCGACACCAAGAATAAAAATTAAAGGCTACATACAGAGTGAACTGAAATGAGAGCTATATACAGGAACAACAACCCAGATTAATAATCATTTTGGATTTTTTAGAGATGCCTCACTGAGAGCAGTGCAGACATAATACTTTTCTCTTTTGTCAAGTTTAAAAAAACCAATACTGAGTAATTTGAATTAGGATCGGTGAAATCACGTTTGTCTCATAGTGAGAAATGTCTGTGACCCCTAAAATTTTAGGTACTTTCACCAGGGGATGTGTAAATACAAAACCACCGTTGGAATATTTTATGATTGCTTATTATTTACTATAGTAGAAATGTGAAAATAAAATGTGGAAAAAAGAAGAAAATCACCACAATTGAACAATACATTGTCTATATTATCAGCTTTGAAGTTGGTATGAAAATCTTATTGTACATTCGTAGCAAAATAGTGAGATAATTGTCTGACTGAACCGTTGAAAGCGTAATGACTGTTGTCTTCCCGCTTCCTGTCCTCAGGAGTCCTTTAATAACGTCAAACAGTGGCTACAGGAGATCGACCGCTACGCCAGTGAGAACGTCAACAAGCTGCTAGTAGGCAACAAGTGTGACCTCACAACGAAAAAAGTGGTGGATTACACCACAGCGAAGGTCAGTGGATGTCACGCTACCACACACACACACACACACACACACACACACACACAGAGTGTATCTGCCCGTCCTGCAGCTGTTTGTTTGTCCAAATATGCGTTGCTAACAGGATAATGAAATAAGTGTTAAATAAGAGTTTTTCCAGCAGTCTTATCTTTGCTTGCTACAGTGGTCTCACTGTCAGAGCCTTAAAAATGTGATGAGCTCAGCTTTTGCTGTGAGATATCACAGTGGCAAACTTGTAATTCACTGTAATTTACCACTCATCCAGCTGCTGGAAAACTGTGATTCAGACGCCGGTGGCTATTCACTACATCATATTACGGATATAAAGCATTTACAAGTACTGACTTGTTGAAGGCTCATTCACATAATATTGGCCCATTTCTAGTTACAGTACACACTCTGGTTTGCCGCACACTTCAACCAAGACCTACTGAACCATTTTTATGAATGTTTTGATGAGAAATGTAACCATACGCCAGGTGCTAAGCAGATGTGCAAGGCTTCATCTGCCCACTCCGCAACATCCTTGATGTTTTTTTTTTTATTCATTCAACCTTTATTTAAATCTCGATGAATCATTGAGGGCATGTCCTCCTTTTCCAGATTAAATAGACACAACACACAACAGCACAGTTTAAGCCCCACTCCTGGGCAGAGTAGTTTGTACATTTATTTGTGGATTTTAAACTAAATGATTGGTACAAGTGCGCTTTTTTAAATGTCTGTTGTAAAACATCATGCAAAAGCAGTTCTCCTAAATTTAGTGTTTGCACTCGGGACTTGAAGCCTTAGGCCGCATTCAGACGCAATGCAGCGCTGCGGCGAAAATGCGAAAACGCAGCAACCTGCCACGGAGAAGTTGAGCCAGATCCACGCAGTCCGACGTCACGCTGCGGCTGCCAGTCAGATGATCAGACCTTCGCATTCAGCCTGAAATGTGACTGAAACTGAGGCTATCCAGGTGGATTCATGGACTACACTCTAAAACTCTACCTGTTGTGCTCTGGCTTTGTTTAGTTCATGTACCAGCTTCTGAATTTGGGCGGCGAAATAGTGACATGAAGAAGTTTCCTTTTGTTTGTGTCCACTGGTTTGAGAGAGAGCAAGCATCGGTCTACAGACATAGACATTGAATGAGAGTGAGGGAGCTGCAGGATATTGTTCAGTATTCAAGTAAAAACACCACAAAGTACCACCTGTGTTGCCGTTACTGCATCGAACATGCTAACATTACCTTGCTTCGTTTGTTTCGTAACTTGATTAATCATAATAAGCAGTCAGACGTCAGGTTATGTGAGAGCTGTGAAGTCAAACCTTGTTTAAACCCACATGAGGCTATTCTAAACCCAAAGTTTAGTCTGTCAGGCAGAGTCTTTCTCCCACTGAACAACATGTAGCGCAGAGAAGAGTTGGTGAGTCAGACAGTGTGGAATAAGAAGATTTTAATAACTTTAAAGTTACTCTAATGGGAACAAAAGATGTAAACGTGTTAAATAAACATCTTCTGCCATGTTGAGATAACTTGTCACGGACTTCATTTTGTAGACTATAACTGTCCTACTATTTTCTGTCTGTCCACCATTTTGTTTTTTCTTACTTTACTCCCTTGGAGACAGCAGTTTGACAAAAAAAAGAAAAATCTTAGGGGGAATGTTTGAATGTTTGTTTTTTCAGAGAGAGAGAGTGTTGTCTAAATGTTCAGATTGACACCACTCCCATGTCTGTACAGTAAGTTGGTTAGCTTAGCTTATTTTATTATAAAGACTGGAAACTACTCCTTTAACTTGAGCTTTACTATCCTGGAGCTTTTAACTCTCACACCCACGGTCTTCCTCATTGGAGTCCATCTGCTAAAGGAGAGAGTTTCAGTTGAAAGCTCTAGCAAGCCTCTAAGTAAATTCCTTGAACCAACGCGAGGTCCATTTCAGTCATTTCACACAGTCTTCTTCAGATTTAATAGACTGTAATTTATTTATCCGCTGTGCACTCTCTTCCATTCACCAGGAATTTGCCGACAACTTGGGAATCCCCTTCTTGGAGACCAGCGCCAAGAGCGCCACCAACGTGGAGCAAGCCTTCATGACCATGGCGGCCGAGATCAAGAAGAGGATGGGCCCCGGGGCCACGGCCGGCGCCGCGGAGAAGTCCAACGTCAAGATCCAGAGCAAGCCAGTCAACACCTCGTCCGGAGGCTGCTGCTGAGACCCCGAAAAATAGCCACGACCTGAATCCACCCCCCACCCCCCGAGCCCACGACCAGTCTCAATGTTACCATGCTCCACAGGGAAAGAGAACCAGAGAGAGAGAGATAGAGAGAGAGAGGGAGAGGGAGGGAAAGACAGGAAGACTTTGAGTGGACCGGTTTGTAATTGTGTGTGCAGCTACAACACCAGATTCCCACCACATCCTTTCAAAGTCAGGACGGTAAGCCCAAACATACTCACAGAACACACCGGGCGGTTCTTTTTTTTTTTCCTTACTTTACCAAAACACACTCATACTGGAAAAAAACCAACAAAAATGTATACAATTTTTAACAGTGTGTGAAGTTAACCAATGAAAGTGAACACATGTATACATCTTTTCTTCTTTTTTTTTTTTTTGTTTTCTTATTGTTTGCCCTGCTCTTCCTTCTGAGTTTGTTAAATGAGTCACTTTTCTAAAACTGAAAGAAACCCACAAAGTTGTCTTTATTTAGCTGTGGATAAGCAGCACGACTTTAGCCCGAATCTCCTCCGATACATTAATTAGTGAGCACTTCAAATGAAGCACATGCTTAAACCAGCATCATGCATGTTAGAACTGATCACATGTTCCCTCGGTTGCATGTGATCGGCTGCAGTCATGAAGTGAGTGGCTCAAACTACGACCCAGGATACCCTCTGATAATGTCACCCACTCCAACTTCACAGAGTCGCCCCTTTAAAAAAAAATAAAAATAAAAATAAAGCAAACAAACGACGTGCCAGTGCCTTTGTGGCAGGAGATTTAAATGACATTTTTGCCTTCGGTGCTCTTGTGTTGTTGGCACGTTTCCCCTCTTACACCCACAGTCGTGACTTCTTTAAAAAATAAAAAAAAATCCACTTTGTATGATAGCAGTTAACATTCCTGTATATGTCTATATTCGGCTCTGTGTGTGCTCTGCTGGTGTTCATGATACAATAAGCATGTGCTGCATTGGGAGACGTGACGTCAGCCGTGTGTATTTCTCTGCTAATGTTTCTCAACCAACAGCACAACAACCACGACAGGAGAAATCAAATCACCATCCCAGCTCGAGAATAATCTATAAACTGTATATATTTATACATAAATGTAAGAAGTGATTTGCAAATTGTGTAGAGAAGCAAGTGAAGCGAATGACATGATAAATAGCTGGAATTAGTAATCTCGGCACGTGATTTGTGGCTGCGGACATGACATTTTTGTGGCACAGTGTCTACTATTAAAACAATGAAGGAGATCTTTGATAACTGCTGGTCCCGATGGTGAGTTTTCTTTTTCCTTTTTTTTTTTTCTGCACACTTTCTTCACAGTTATTCAGTCTGAGTTGTACATTTCTTCAGTGGACCTTAAGCTGAGAGGAATGATGATCTTTGGCCTACATTTCTCAGGCTGCATTTTGAAGCTTGTATTTCCACCAACATGAACACACTGCCATTCATTCAGGCTTTCAACAGAAGAATATAGACTAAAAGTTAATGTCACATTCCACAATATTAAATGTAATAGTAGTAGAACAGAATATAGTATTCTACAGTTCAGTTTTCATTTATGTGTTACATTAAAGAAACCATACAACAAAAAAAAGCTCCCAAAAGAGCAAAAACTTTGTCTATCACGAGCCAATAGAAAATTTCCTCTTTTTCTGACGAAGAGGAAAAGGCTTCGAAAAGTTGGTTACACTCAGCAAAAAATATGCCACTCAACACTTCTGCTTTTGCTCCCATTTTTCATGAGTTGAAGTAGCAGATCTAACAGACAAAATGTTTATTTCTGTCAAATTTTGCTCACAAATCTGTTAAAATCTTGTATTAGTGAGCACCTTTCCTTTGCCAAGATAATCCATCCACCTGACAGGTGTGGCATATCAATAAAATCAATAAAATGCCGCTCTAAAAATGTGATGTTTGATCTTGAAAAAAACAAAAAAACACATTCATCAGGCACTAAAGCATGGACATTTCATGTAGAGCTACAGAGTCATGACCCGCCTTACTCTGCCTCTGATTGGCATATGACATATGAACACCCAAATGAATAATTCTTGCCAAGGGATTGTCTAACAATACACATCAAAATAGAAAACGCCTTCAAAAAATATTATGAACAACATTTGACCTCAGCAAATATAATGAAAGGCTTCAACAATTTTTGTCCCCTCTAAAAACTCTGAGGTCATGTATTTATGCATATATACATGCATATTTATGTAGCACAATATCACCTTGGAGTAAAGCCACTGCTGCTTCCTGTTGAAAAGAGCCAGCTGAGGTGGTTCAGGTCCCCCTGGGTGCCTGCCTTTGGAGTTGATAGGGGCACGTCCAACTGGGAGGAGACCCCAGGGAAGTCCAAGAACCTGCTGCAGGGACTACATAGCTCATAGTCCAGGAGGAGCTGGAATGTGTTGCTGGGGAGATGGACGTCTGGAGTGCACTGTTCAATCTGCTGCCACTGCGACTGGACCCTGGATAAGAGGAAGAAAATGGATGGGTGGAAAAAGATGTTTTTCACATTGTAATAAGATATTTATACACTGTTAGTATATACAAATTTATGTCAGAACAAGAGAAATATCTTGTAACAAGATATTGTATCATGTTCTAACACAATAACTTATTGTTATAATAACAAGATAGATTTCTTGTTAAGTTTTGCAACCCCATTTCCAAAAAATTCTGTCCTAGTTCAAGCGAGGCGAGACATACACCCTGAGCTCTCCTGATGGCGTGGTGTGAAGGTGCAGCTCCCCACCAGCAGGGGGCTTCATTGACTTCCTGTATACAAAGCAGAAATGCAGAATCAGCAGATGGTCGCAGTCCTGCTGAGACTCAGAGCTCATTTTAATGACTTTATATACTGCTGGGTAGCTTGTGAATGTCCCCTCAGGGATCAGTAAAGGCTTATCTCAGTCTAGACAAGACATGATAATTTATTAATCGATTACATTATTCATCTAAATCTATGAGCAAGTAATTGTAGTGCAGTAAAAAAGAACAATATTTACCTCTCGATTATCACAGAGATGGTAAAATAAATGGCATCAAGTACCCAATTCAGATAGCTGTTCACTGTTAAATGTGAATTAACTAACTTAAGGATGAGGAAGCGGAGTGATCACTAAGACTGGAGGTGAAGACTAACATCTTAAAGTTAACAGATGAGCCATTCATAAAACAGATACACGTCAGACTACATTGTGCAAATGGAGAATTCTTGATTTCTTGCAGGTGAGTTTTAATTTCTCCGTGCAATCTAAACACAAGGTACGTACTAGATTGTGTTACCTAGTTATAAAACATTACTGTTGTGTCTTTCTTTTGCCCAGAAATCTCATTTAAAGAACCAGTGTGTCAGATTAAGGAGGCACTTTTTGTAAAATATGGCAGAAATAGAATATAATAATGATAACTATGTTTTCATTCATGTATAATCACCTGAAATTAATCTTAATCTTCATGTCAATCCTCTACCACAGTCTGATATGTTGAACAGCCATGTTTCTGCATGGAAGCATCGGAAGCAAAGAGTCAAACATGATGGTTGCAATCTGCAACTACATCGCTCCAAGAAAACTTTAATTCTTTTAGTCCTGTGTAAATCATGGGGTAGTGGTACACGTTAGCCTCTTATGGCTGAAATCAGTTTTACAACAACAAACAAAAGAAAAATGATCCTGACAAAAACAGAAATTGACCTGCTCAAACTTTTTTCTTCACCTGTTCTTAAGTCACAAACACAGGAGAGAAAAGTGTTTTGATCAAAAAATGGATCACTAGATTTGTTTTCAACAGCAGAATGAGTACTTTTACTTCTGATACTTCAAGTAAACCTTGCTGAGATTACTCACATCCTTTTACTGAAGTAATGTTTTGAATGCAGGACTTGTAGACTAGTATTTTTCTGTGTTCAGAAACAGTTTTCTGTGTGAACCCCTCCTCCCTCATTGCCAGCACACTCTGATTATATTAAGCAAGCATCATAAAAAAAAAAAAAGCGGGGAGAAGCAGGGAGTATGAGGTCAGGCCTGTGTCGCCTTTCCCTGCCCCCCTCCTCTGAGGCTGAACCCCCAATTTGCTTTCAGCTGCAAAACAAAACACGCAGTGAGCGAGCGAGCGAGCCTCCAGCTGACGGAGGAGAGAGAGAGAGAGATGTTATGGTGTAAAGGAATGGGGGGAGGTGGATGATGGTGGAGTATCTGAGTAGCTGGGTCTGTTTGCCGGCTTCGTTTGTAGCCGGTTGCTGGGTGATGGTGAGGGGGTACGTTGGGGGGGGGAGGGGGCCTCTGTGACAGCTGCACAAGCCGAAGCCTTTCACCCCACTGCTGCTGCTGGAGGAGGAGGTGGTGGAGGTGGAGGAGGTTATTATGAGTCCATGTGTGAAGTTCAGTCTCAGTCAGTCTGCTGTTCACCAGCTGATCTGTCTGATGGCTCGCTGTAAAGAAACAGACCTGCAGTGTCACACACACTAAATAAATCTGACAAAAAAAAACTTCACCATGAGTAAGTATTAATAGCAATAGCAAAAACAATGATTTGCAAACGCTCTCTGAGCTCTATTTGATTAAATACGGTACAATAATGAGATATTTAATGTTCAAAATGTATGTAAATTGTATTTTTGTAAATATATACACATACATATTACGCCTGTTGGACAGGAGCATAGGAGCAAGTTCATCAACAGATGATAGTATCGTGATTGGGTATGAAAGGAGCGTCCTCGACAGGCTCAGTGGTTCACAATGACGATGGGGAACATTTCTCAACACACAATTTCAATCAAGGTCTGTAACGGAGTTTGAGAAAGAGATTCAAAATATCTTCAATGTTTTTTTTTTTGTTTTGTTTTTTTTTTAAAAAGTAAAATTGCTTCCAGCCTGTTTTGTTTTTGCAGTCATACTCCGACAGCTGTTTTTCTGGTGTCACTCAGGTCGAACATAAACCTGCCGTGACCTCTGTTTTATTGACTCTGCTTTACATCCCTCACATACATCCACTGGAGCATTTACTCAGCTCATAAACAGCAACAAGCTCTTCCTGTGTGTCGCTGACCAGATATGTGTTGAAGGAAGCAGCAAACTTTTGATTGCAGAGAATTGTGAGTTCAGATCTGGTTTCCAGCTGAGAGACAGAGCTAAATTGTCCAGTAACAGCAGTTAAGCTTCAGTATCCTGCTTTCATTCAGAAGTTATCACCCTGTATAGTGCCTCTGCTCTCTGTCATGAGCACCATGCTGACATCCTCTCTGCCTGGCTGCTCAAACAGCAGCAGTGTGTCTGAAGCAGCTCCAGGGTCGCGGCGACTCAAAGTGAGAGGAGAAAATATGCTGATGGACGGACGCCCACTCTCTAAAACCACAGACTGTTGCTTCCTGGTTCGACTTCTGTCTCTGCAGAGAGGCGAAGGTTGTTTGGGACCGGGGGTATCCACGAGTAAATTACCTTTTCTTGGCAGTTCAGTTCTTGGAGAGACGAGGTTTTGATTTCCATGGCAACAGTGTAAACATTAAGTGGAGCATGATGCCTGACATGGTTTATGTCGTGGCGGAGAAGCCACCAGTCTGTTATGTGGAGACTCGGAGGCTGAGTCAAACACACAAACTGTTTAATGAGTAAATAGAGGACAGGAACAGGTCTTAATGAATCTGTACCACAGGCAGCAGCAATGTTTTCCATCCATCAGTTTGGTTCAGGTTCAAGATACACTGTATTGCCAAAAGAATGTGGACATCCCTGTTCACACACAACTTTTCTCAGCTTACAATGTATGGGTCTTGTTAGCTCCATCGTCCAGGAGGTCCAAAGGTTGAGGAACAGCAGAAAACAGCTTCATGAGACAAGCTTGGTATTCTGCCACATATCTTGAAGGTTCATGAGGGTGTGGTGACCATCTAAGGGTTGATTGAAGGGCTTAGCTTAGTTCATAGTTTAGGTTTAATCCTAAGAATAGTCTGGCTCCAGGAATTCCAGTCAAAGACTGAGGGCTTCCAGTCCATTCTTTCAATATCTAATAGTACAATTGGTTTGTATAACATTTACAGTCCAAACTATTGTGGGAAAAGGCCTCCACACGAGGCTGGCCAGCTGCTTTGTTTGGAGTGGGTTTTCCCAAGGTGAGCTGACACAGGAAGCGGGTCTGCCAGGTACAGGAAAACAAGAGTGGAAGGGGTTTTCCACATAAATACCAGATCGAAAACATGAACTAGGACACTGGTAATACCTGAGTTAGGGCTGTCCCAAGATTTCACTACACTATTATTGTGACCAAAAGAATTCATATTAACGATATTGAAAAAATAATGCTATAAGTCAAATTCATCTTTATTTAGTGTTTGTTTAGTGTTTATTTAGTGTTTTTTAGGCATAATAATAATAATAAAGAAAAACACTTTCTGAGTCATATTCGGAAGAAAACTGCATTAGAAACTCTGCTGTGGTGCGAACAAACAAACCTTTACCTGTTCAGTAATCCATGTTTGTTTTGATGGCATGGAGCTCGGAGCCGAGCAGTCACAGATGGGATTTCCATATCTTTACTCACGTGTTCATTTAAAGGGGATCAGCTGCTGGGGCTGTTTTTTATTCTGCCCATCTGGCTGCAATTATGTCACGCTCTGCCTCACTCAGGCCTCACCAGCACATCACTGAACAGCTGCCTGAGAGCACAGCAGCACTACGATCACATCACTCTTTCCAAAAAGGACTGAGGTGCACCCACTGCATTTTGAGTAAAGTTTTGTTGGAAGATGAAGCTCAGTGTGGGTTTAATGGTCGAAGGAGAAGAAACAACTGCCTGTTTGGTCAAACTTGTCTGACCAGTTTAACTTTCCTCAGTCACCGAGTGCACTGAGTCAGGCCGTGACGTCAGGATGAGCTGCTGGCAGACATCCATATGTTTGAAGTTCTGTAGAAAGTCAGCACACTGTACAGATAGCTCACGATAAACTGAATCTAACAGAGCATTCACAAGTGTTGTACACTTTGAGTTAAAAATAAAAGAATTTTGCAATATTTTGGACTTTTGACTTGAGTCAGACAAAAAAGGGAGAAAAAAAGACTTCAGCCCCAATAACTTGCCTTGAATTGACTTCATATCCTCACCAATAGCAATAAAAAGCCTCGTTACCAGCTACAACAGTGACTGGTGTTGTTTTCACCTCATATGACCTCTTGGAGACACCTACTGAAGCATGAACTACCTCTGAGGAGACTTTCAGTACTTTACCAGTCTATCGGGTTGGTCTATCTCTGTCAGTGTCACAACTGTGCAAGACACAGGTGTGTAGTTGAGGATCAAAATGAAGGCAGAGTGTGTGTCCCATGACTAGTTGTCCCACGGGTCCTTTAAATCCTTGAAAGTTTGTGAAGTGAAAAAATTGAATGTATTTGAAAATATACATAGACATGGATCTTTGAAAGTGCTAGATTCATATATTTTGTGCAAGGATATAATCTGTCTTTTATTATTAATGATTATTGTTGATTATGTTTGTTTTACTCTTTCCTTAATTGTTGTAGTAATAACTGTATAACTGGAGTGTTCATAGGTCATGTTGACAGGCATTGCAACTGGTGTGAAACTGCAGTTCCTTGAACGACCACTTGAGGCTGGCTACAAAACGAGTTAAATTCCATAAGCCCCCATATTAAAATGTCCAACTTCACAGCTGAAATAAACATGTTTACAGCCTGGTACAAACAACTGTTTTGGTCACTAATTCCATTGTTCAGGTGTCATCACACATAATGTGACGTCATGCAATAAACTGTAAAAACTTTAGTAGTGTCATGACTGGATGTTTCTTTTGCTACTAGCTAACAAACTACCTAGCACTCAAAATATAGACACAAAAACAACAACCTACTTTGTTACTTTTCTTCCTTAAATCATATTTGGGTATTGCTCACTGCTGTAACTATCAAGGTGGACAATAAATTAAGGAGGAATAAAGCTTGCTAATAGATTAGCAAGACAACAATTCAAATAATAGTTCAAATAAATAATATTTCAACTAGATGAATTTTAACATAAACCAGTTGCAGAGCCAAGTGTTAGAAAGTTAATTTTAGAAAGATGAGAAGAATATAAGTATAGAAGAAATGTAGTTTGGACTTTAGTGTTGTAAGTCTCTGAGTTTAATGTGCACAGCTGACAGTAAAGGACTCGCTCTCTGTTTGAATATTACTGAGATGTCCAATGCTGAATAGCTCAGATGCTTCACATAGTTGTGGTTCTTCACTCTGCAGGAGAAGCATGAAAACCGTCAGACTTATAAACAGACTGATGTTCAGGCAGAAAACACTGCAGCAGCCCTTGACTCACTAACTGAACATAACTAAAAGGTCTTTTTCAAAACTCTGTATCATATCTACAGAGGTCAGCAGGCTAGCAGTGATGGTACATTTGAGGAATATTTACTATGAGAGAGGCGGACCTGGTGTTAGTGAGGCTAACACTGTTAGAAAAACAGACGCATTGATGAACCTTTGAGGGTGTCATAATCAATAGTCAGTAATCAATAACTATTATAGGTATTACAAGTCCTGTTTTACTCTGTCCTCTAATAGCAGTCGAGCAGGCCTTGGTCAACTTTCTCTCTTCCTGTGCTCAGACATGCTATGTGTTAGCTCCTCTATGCTAGGTTAAGATAAAAAGTTAAAAGATATAACCAAAATATATATAGTCACATCTTAGGTTAGCTAATGTAAGCTAGCAGAAAATGTATGCACAAGACACAACTATGAAAAGCTGGCTTGTTTAAGCACCCAGGCATCAATCAGCCTGCCTCAAGTCCACCGATGGGCTACGTCTTTGCCCATTTTTAGATTAGCTGGGAGGCAGAAGAGACAGGACAGCGCCATAGATTTTTGAGCTTCAAAATGGCTCTTTAGAAACTTGTGGGTGACGTCACGCATACGCCATCCATTCTTTATACTGTGGGTGGCATTACCCTGCATCTTTTTGACTCTGCTATCAGTTCATATTGAGGTCACATCATAGAACAACCTATCATCAAAACAAAAAGATATTATCGGCAGTTTGGTCATGAGCATGAAGGTCTGCAGAGCGAACACATTCTTTATTCTTTGGATAATGTTTTTTTCTTTTTGTCCGAGCTCTGGAGAACAGAAACCATGATCAGCAGTTCAGCAGCAACAGTTATTCATTGAGAACTGTTTCCATCCTTTTTGAGTTTCCTCATCTCGACCCAGCTGCAGAAGGAAACCCACCTGATTTACATTTTATTTTTGTAACATTTGAAAAGTTTGCATGAAATCTTGTGGACAGTTTTCCAGAGATAGTGAAGTTTCTTGGAGTAGAGTATCCGGCTAGTAACATCCAACTCAAGCCGCAACTTTCTCTGCTCTGTCTCCCAGCTGTCTGAATGAATAAAACCACCATGGCTGACTGGACGAACACTCTGCTTCTAAGAACTTCTTCTGCTTTCTTGGCCATCTGAAGTAAAAACAGTGTTTCATAACTTGAGACAGATGGAAAACACTCTCTCTCTGGGGTGTTTTGAAGACACTGCTGTTAACTGTTAACAGACCATTAACCATAAAGAATAATCAGGAAACTCAAAGAGGAAAATTAAAAAGCTTTGAGCAGACACAGAAGTAAGGTCTAGAAAATTTCTCCCTGATGATTGGTGCCCCTTGCCAAATTTAACAACATTTATTGAGCACTAGTTCAATAATGTTCCTGGGCCACACTGTGTGTGGCACACAAGCAGCACCCTCCATGGCTGGGAAATGAAGTGCCAAAAACTGTAAGTCCTTGAGTGGCCGCTTGAGGCTGGCTACAGAACACGTCAATGTCAGGTAACTCAGGTAACTCTGAAGGTCATGTGACCCACATCAGCTCCATCATTCAGTGACTCCTCATGTCCTATTTCTCTAAAAAGGTCCCACAGTGTACCATTATTCTGTCAGTGCTGTGAATGCCACAGTAGGAGCTGAATCAAGTTCGTCACACTGAGGTAATGATATTGAACATTACCAGTTGGCCTTCAAACTAAAAGATTCGTTATGTCAAAGATAGTTTTTAATGATCGCACACAGGGAGACACTTGTTACAGCAGCTTGTATACACAAAGTGATTAAGAAATGACTCAATAAAAATATATAGAAAAAAGTAGAGATGAAGAAAGTCATGAAGTCACTGACACTAAAACAATACTGTCAATGTAGTCAGCAGTATCAAGCACCTCAACAAAATGGTGGAAAGTGGGTTGACTGTTGAAAAAATAATTACACAACAACACACACAACAAAAAACGACATTATTGATGATCATTTTTGCACTTTTTCTATGTGATCCCCACATTCAGTATTTTATCTTTTTATCTTTTTTACCAAAAAAGAGAAATCTATTATTTTATTAATTCAGATGTTAAATATTGATAATAGATTACATTTAATAATTCATCCAAATGTAATACACTTATACATAGTGTGAGTAGCAAAAGATGAAATCATGATTTCATAATCACAGATACTGAGCTGACATGGGTACATCTCCATGGCAACTAATAAAAATCCACTGATGAAGACCATCCGGTACAGCTGAAAGCTCTGGGGGGAAAAAAGCTAATTAATCGACTTTGGCGTGATATTGTTTCGTTAAAAAAATATGTTATGTTGAATATTGTCTTGATGTTTCCATATAAACTTTGGTGCATGGCTCCAACTGCTCAGCAAACTGCCACGGAAATCAGCTTTTATTTTGAAGTTCATAACCGGAAGTAGAGTTAATGGCGGTTGGCGCTGTCTTGACTCGCTCTCCTCGGTGACACATCTCCTCTCCGCCTCCTCCTCCTCTCCTCCTCCTCCGCCGCCGCTCCGCTTCGCCATTGTGTGTGGAGCTCGGTGAGTGTTGAGGTCGAGGCAGCCGCTGGGACGATGGCAGAGTAGACACAAACAAACGGACTAACGGCCCGTCTCTCCTCCATGTTCTTCTCCTCCTCCTCCTTCACCACCTCCTCCTTGTTCTTCTTGTTCTTCGCCTTCCTCCTGACCGACCGCCGCTCCGCTCCTGGCCTCACCGACGACACCCATGCAGCAGAGGAGACCCTGGATGGGACTAGCTACATGTGGTGAGTGACAGACCAGCACCGACCGACACCTTTTAACGCACAGAAACTTGTCTCGGTGTCGGCTCACCGGGGAGCCGTTTGCCCGTTAGGAGCGCGGACATTCCGGGCGGTTTGTGTTCTAACTTACGGAGGTAAAGAAGGAGAAAGCTGCTGCTGTGTCACTAATAAATATGTTATACTTTACTTCCACTCCGTAACCTTACACCTTTAACCACGCAGGAACCGGTTTACAATTAGAGTGTTTTTATATAAAAGAAACATGTTATCAAAACAACCGCTTTTCTCTCCGGTAATATGTGGAGGCTGTGGCCGGGGGCGGGTGCCTGGTGGCCCGCGCAGGTGGCGCGGAGCAGCCGGTGGCCTGGAGGTCCCGGAGGGTCTGGAAACCAGCTGCTGCTCTGACAGCTTTATGCTGAGCTCACCGGGTCACCCGCAGTGATTTATACAGAGCAGAGTGAACCCGGGCAGAGAAATCACAATAATGGTGGTCGATAGTGACTTTTCATACTTGGTGCGTTGTTCATCCGCCGTGCTGTAACTTTAAATCCCCTTTATGTTCCCAGTCAGACTCGAGACTTGATTCATAGTCAAATTATTATAATTACTAATGCTTCTTTGTTCTGTAGTGTCAGTAAAACATACCTGACATGTACCCAGCTTTGTGTAGAGCTGCAAGTAATTCATATTTATATGTTGATTAGAGCCAGACAGAAACTTGTAAAAAAAAAAAAAAGCACCAAATGTTAAACCTGTTTTATGATCAGTAAATTAAGTTTTGCAGATAATTCATCTGTGTTAGTTGATCTGTCATTTATTAGTGATCCTGTGCTGCAATTTGTTACTACCTATCAGCCAAGATACCAATATTATGAGGGCTGCAGGTTAAACAATTGTTGTTATTAGCGATTATTAATTAAAGTCCATCATTCTATAGATTAATCGATTAGTTGTTTGGTCTATAAAATGTCAGAAAATGTTGCTCACTGTCCAACATGACATCGTCAAATGTCACATTTGGTCCACAACCCAAAGATATTCAGTTTACTGTCACAGAGGACTAAAGACACCAGAAAATAGTCATGAATCGTGATGACTAAAGCTAATTGATTAACTGCTAATTGATGGTTGATGAGCATTAATGAGCAATCTGTGTGGTTTATAAGTTAAAGTGATGTATTGAATTGAATAATCTTGTCTGACCTGCAGTCAAAACCATTATATATATTAAAGAAAACAGAGAAAATCAGTAAACTGTAAACCGTAAACTACAACAGCAAATGTTTGCTTTTTTATTTCACATGTGAACTGCTCAGTTTAGTGTTTGTATCAGTTTGAACTGCATGTAAAGCTTTAATCCTCATTATAAACTCTTTAAATAAGAAGAGAAGTATTGTGCCAAAAGTGTAAAAGCTGCAGATTGGTAGTAGAAGCCATGAAGGCAGCGTGTAAAAATAAAAAAAAAAGTATCGTCAAGTTGTGTTTACACTGGTTGTGGTGACACAGATCGGCAGCTGGGGTTCAAAGGTCAGCGTGTTGTATGTTTCCTGGTGTGGAGTCGAGGTTTAAAGGGAAGAATGCGGTCGAGCAGCAGCAGCAGTTTTAAAAAGTGGAGCAGGCGGAGTCACTGAGAGTTACAGCAGACTGACAGACGTTCACTCAGCTCTCAGTACAATCAGCACTTTGTGTGTATTATGTAAGGCTTCGACATTGGACTCACACACTCTGCATGATGCCAGTTACACTCGACTGTGATACAAGAGCCGGCTGAGGCCGAGAGTCAAGAATAAGATGTTGAACACGGGGTGGAGTTGAAGTGCAGCTGTGCAACTGTGTTTACAGAAAGTTAATTGATTTCTTAATTAAGTTAATTTTCAAGAGTCTACAGCTAGCAGCACGGAAACAGGTAAAATGTTTGGCAGGTTTGATGTTTGCCGTATTCACTACGCCTGCAACCAATTAATTATCATTTTCTTGATCAATCGATTAGTTGTTTGGTCCAGAAAATGAGTGGTAAACTCATCATAGAGGACTAAAGAAACCAGAAAATATTCACATCTGAGAGACTTAAATCTAATGTTCATGTTCAAGGCAGGCAGAGCCACAGATCTTGAGCTTTAAAACAGCTCTTAAGAAACCATTGAGTGACGTCACACATACACCATCCATTCTTTAACCTGTCAAAGTATTGGACAGATTCAAACTTAAACCTGATGATCGGGTGTGTAAAAGCCACGACAGACGGGAGGTCAGGTTTAAGTTTTTGCTAACACCCTCTTTTTTGTGAGCCTCAAACTGGAGCTGCAGCGATTAGTCGATTGATCATGAACTATCAAATGAATCACCAACTATTCTGATGATTGATTTATTGTTTTCAGCTTCTCATGTGAATATTTTCTGGTTTCCTCTGTGACAGTAACCTGAACGTCTTTGTTATGAAAAAAAAAACAAGACATTTGAAGATGTCACCCTGATTTTGGGAAACAGTGATCAACATTTCCTGACATTTTAAGGACCAAACAACTCATTGATTAATATTGCAGCAAAAACATGACAGTTGTCCATAAGATCTGGTTCTTAACATCAGAATGAAAAGTTAAATAACAAAAGCAGAATAACTGACTCATCGGGGAGTCGTGCAGGCGGCTCTGCCAAGAAACTGAAAGATAAAGACGCTCATATCACAGTTTCTGTTTGACACGAACGCAAAAAGATGCAAATGTTTTGTTTGTGATTCATCATAAAGCTAAAGTGAGTGGACACACTGCACATGATGACTCACACACACACACACACACACACACACTCAGCGGGGAATATCCTGCAGTGAGCTGAAGAGGCGGCAGCAGCAAATACACAGGGTTTCTTCTCTGCGAGTAAAGTCCACCTTCACTTCCTGGAGTCTCAGTTTCCCTTTAAACACAGATCAGTTACCAGCAGCAATAAAAAACAGCTTTGTCTCATATTTTTACAGCTACATGGAGTTGTGTGTGTGTAAAATTTCAGCCGATGCAATGTTTAGCTTTTGTTTTAGTAGAGAAAGAGTGAGAAAGGAAACAAAAGGTCTGACCTATAGATTATAGATTTGGTATTTAAACAGAAACTATCTCTGTGTGTCTCTGACTGGGAGCTGTTTAATAAAAGCTTCACTTTAAACAGGTCAGTCAGCAAAGACATGTTGCTACATGTCAGGCTGAGCGGTGGTGGCACACGCACACACTGTTAGACTGACACACAGACAGTTTTTAACTGTCCGGAGGCTTTAACCACTAAAACATATCAAAACCTTTTATTTAAATCAGGATTCATCTCATCTTACATGTAGTACGTGACTGTCCACGCGCCGTCTCAGGTGTACATTTGTGTAAAGTTGCCGTTTGTGTGTGAAAACGACTCGTACCACAGTGACGTCTGGTCGTTTTCATAAATATCTCTGTCCTCTGTTGGTCACCCTGCAGCGTTATGTATTCAGTAGTTGTTCATACAGTTTTGATCCTCTGCTTGTTACAGGTTGTATTTAACTATTTAGCTGTTTCTGTTGCCAGACAACAAAACAAGCAGAAAATAGTGATTTGATTGCAGCTCATGAACACAAGATGAAGGTGATATGGCCCTAAAAAATATTTCACCACATTTCAGGGTATGAAATGTGGTGTGATGGTTATTCGAGACGATGACATAATACTGAGAACAGCTCAACTACTCAACCAGTAGCTCCTGTTGAGGTGGTGAAACGTTTTGTTCTTACAGTCTTCTTGGAGGTTTTTCTGATCTTTTTTAGCCAAACCACTACCACACGACTGAAGTTAAACCAACAAAAATATCAATTTCATTTTATCATATTAAAAACTACACTGACTTTATCGGGATCAATATGATCGGACACACCCTAACCCTAATAACCCCCAAATAAATACTATTAATTAGTGACCACAGAGAAAGCTAGTGGTGACTTCTTAACTTTACTAACGCACAACCGACGACCAGAATTACATCTTTGTTTTCCTCAACTGCTCCATTATTTATGAGCAACTAACGATTATGGATTCTTTATGAATTTCCCACAGCTCAAAGTGATGTCGAAGCTCTTTCATACAGATACATTCAGTTTACTATCACATATGATAAAGAAAAGCATCAGCTCCTCACATTTGAGTGGCTGAACGATCTGAATATTTGGCATTTTTGCTTAGAAAACTTTAGTCAGATGTCATGTGAACCAGATATTTTTCAGCAATGACTTTTTTTTTTTTTAATTTCTGACAGAAAAATCTGAAGGCCGTCCATCACTTTGACTGAAGCAAGGAGGTAAAACTCAGTCATCTGTTCACATGTAAAGTTCATCTATTCTCTGCGTGCCCTAATAAATCTATAATCTATAAGTTCTGCGTATTAATTAAAGAGTTCTTTCTTAAAATTAAATGCTGTTAAATAGACTGCATGTCTTGTTATCATTTAAAAGTTGAAATTAAAGTGACAGGTGATAGCAGATGATGACAGATGTGAGAACATTTAACCCAACCTCTGATTTGATTATCAAAGTTTCCTGCTGATGAATGAATGGATTTATCATGTCCGCTATAGAGCTGTTCGTTCTTGTATTTATCTGCTCTAAAGAACATCTTTAAAAAATCTGTTTTGAGGTTTGAGGATTATTAAGTCATGACTTGATTCATCAGATCAAGAAGGAATATGTTGCTGATTTACTGCACAGAGAGCAGACAGCAATCATCACAGTTTAATCATAGTTTATTTAGGAAAAAGCCACTATAAGAGTGTTTGTCCGTGATCTGAATTTGATCTTTCCATGTTCAAACACGGGACTCACCAGCGAACCCGATCATAACTGTGATAACAGAGTGAATAAACACACTCTGCAGCAGCAGCAGTCACGGTATCCACAGGATGCAGCTCCTGTAAAATCTGCACTGCAGGAGTCAGTTTGTAAAAAAAAAAAAAAAAAAAAAAAAAAAACAGAAAGAAAGATGGCGTTCGGTGGTGTGCTGCTGGCTGTCGGCAGGATGACTAAACACTTGAAGCCTGCTGAGCAAGAAAATTCCTGCGAAGGAGGCAGCTGCCGCTCAGAGAAACAGCTCTACAGTGTCATGGTAACACAGAGAGAGACGCTGTTCTGTTAATGCGTCCAAAATCTCTCTTTACATGTGAGATCACACCTGCTGAGAGTCAAAAAAGTTACCTTTTGTTTTTGTTTTATTTGGACTCAAACAGCTGACTTAAAAACACGTCCAGGCTCGTAAACATGTCACACAGTCGCGTGACTTCCTGTGTGTGAAGTCGGAGTGTTTGGAGGTCGGTGTACAGTACAAGAAGCCAGACTGCTCTGTGATTAACCTGAATACCAGTCGGTGTTAATGACTTTTCTCACGCCACAGGTTGGTTGTTAGAGAACGCACAGGTGTGTCAGTGCTTCTCTAAGCCAAGCTATTAAACATTTGATTTAAAACAAAAACTGAATCGACTCTTCGTTGGAAGACATTATTAATTAATTATCGGTTACTTTCCAAGCAAGAAACTGGCAAATGTTCACTGGTATCTGAAATGTGAAACCTTTCGATGACCACGATGCGGTCTTTTCAATGTTGTGATAGCGATTCATAAAGAAAATAATGATCAGATTAATCGATAACAAAAGGAAGAATTCGTGTTTTCTAAGAGAGGGTAGCTGAGCTCACCTGGTCGTCAGGTCACCTGGTCATGTGATGACCACATGGGTTTATACTGAGGCTTCAGTCTGGACTGTGAGAGCAGAGCAGAGCAGAGCTGCTGTAACTCAACACCAACTCTGATAGTTTACTCAGTGGAAAGGTATGTGAGTCCACACGTGCACGCGCGCACGCACACACACACACACACACACACCTGACGTGTCAGATCTCCATGACAAAGACTGTGTTTTTCCCACAATGCAGCGTTTCTCAAACTATTTTTGGGAGGAAGAAGGGCAACATATTTGAATGTCGTCCAGCTGATCCAAAGTCAGTCTTTACCACAAGATCCAGTTTTGATTTGTCAGGATTCAGAATCAGAAGTCAGACGTCATTATCATGAGCCTCCTCCCCCTAACGTCTGTCTGTGTCTCGGCCTGTCACCTCCTCACCTCGTCCTCTCTGGGTGTCGGAGCAGATGGCCCCTCTGAGGGGCCCCGCACGGGTTTAAAGAAGTGAGGAGGCAGAGTAATCGAGAGGTCACGGGTTCAAATTGTCAACACAAGCGCCACAGACCTCCAACTCACAGCTGCCGTCATCAGCACACTTTTGACACCGTGGTGGAAAGTAACTAAGTACATTTACTCAGATACAGTACAGAGTGTAGGATTTAGTGACATCTAGCAGTGTAATTGCTGGTTTCCATCCCCTCCACTCGCCCTCTTGTTCCAAGCATGAAGAAGAAAAAGCACGATCTAGATCCTGTGTTTAGTTTGTCCTCTCTGGGCTACTGTAGCAACATGGCGGACTCTGTGGACGACGACCTGCAGCGTAAATAAAGTCTGCTCATATTCAGGTTATAAATTCAAAACATTTGAATCCAAATTTGGTAGAATTTCAAATATTTCCAAAATTGTTCCATACCAATCTTTTTGGATTTAGCACTTTTGTAGTGAATCATTTGTTTTCCTTGCCACTAACGCAGCCTGCGGAAGCTTTGTTCAGGTATACTTAACTTTCCTGTTTTATTTCAGTCCTCAGACGGTCATCAAGTCATTTTATCTGAAGGAGCGACACATTGTAAATAAAGTAAGAAATGAGCAACGTGTGCAGGTCAGGTTTTGATCAGACTCTTCATTTCAACTATCTACGAAGATAAACTTGTCTCACTAACACGTCTCATTTAGTCTCACTGTTAAAGCAGGTGTGTTTTTGTTCTTTCTACTCCGTCCTGCAAAGGAACAGGAACTGGAACGACTTGTGAAACCATCTGAAACCATTACACAGGGCTTTACTGCAGAGTTAAATAACCATGTGCAAAATGAGACTGCACACAGCTCTGAAGAATGATTCTGGAAATGATTTATTATCTGTTGAGATAAATGCTAAACGCTGCAACAACAAAACCATCAACATCGGCGAGTTACTGCCCCGCTAAAGAGGTGGTCTGTAGAAATGTCAGTCAGTCCAACAATCTGACACACACAGACATTTAATCACCAGCTGAAGTGTTATGAAGTACCATGATCAGCAGAGGATAAATCTTATTTTGATGACCCTGACCAGACATCCCTGACTTAGATACTTTAGATACTGCAGTATCTAAATGTAAACAGCATGTTTACCTGCAGTGGAAAATCCCATCATATTTCTCTATTAAAGTTAAGTAAGTTTGTAGAAATTGAAACAGTAAAAACCTGAAAAACTTTGAGTTTCTCCTCTAGTAAGAGAGGAAAAGTTTTTAGACAGTGAAATCAGAGATACGCTGAGAATTTATTTAACTTCTTTATTTCACAAAACAAACACACACAAACATCTTGTGGGTCTTCTAAAAAATGAGTGTGTGTGTTCAGTGTTCGGTCATTGTGACGGAAGTCGCCTGTTTCCTGTGTTTTGTTGTTCAGGCAGTCAGAAGGTGTCAGACTCTCACCCAATCAGCTGACTGCAGCTCACATGGGAGCAGGTCAGCTGACTGCTCACACACACACACACACACACACACACACACACACGTATTCATGATAGTTTGCGAGGAAGTCGCTCAGCTTCTAGTAAACCTTTTGACTTTACAGTCATCAGTCGTGTTTTCTGGCTTTCACTTTCAGTTGTTTCTCAGCATCGTTCTTCGTGAACCTGAACCTGAACTTTGCTGATCAGAAGACGTGCGGGATAACATGTTTGCTGAAAGACACCTGTCAGATTCCCCCCGTCGGATCAGGGGGTTTCTAACCAATGACTTGTCACAAGACTGTCTGTAAAATTTAGGTGACCTCCAACATTCCTGTCGTCTTTCACTTTCTGATTTATTCAGAGTTTTTGCTCTGATTGATACTTCAGTTTCTGCCACATTAAAGAGTTTTTTCCTGATCTGAGTCGAGGCTCTGAGGACACAGGACGATGGTTTCTGTGCAGCCCTGCGAGGTAAACTTGTTATATTGGACTGTATAAAGATGTGACCTCCTTGGATCTTATTGTTCTTCATAGATTTCTTATGTTTTGTTTCTAAAAGAGCATCTCACTGCCAACATTTGATCTGTAAGTGTGGCTCATTATAGATTTGACCAAAAATATTCACACTTGACGAGCACAGCTCACAAAATGTCCTGAAGATTTTTATTTTTTAACATATTTTTGTTTTCCTTTGTATGATTTGTATTTTATTGAATTTTCATCACGGTTTCTCATAAACGATAACCACATCTCACAGCCCGGAAAGAACCTTTTTCATTTTTAATGTGCAATATGAATCTTTATAAATTTCCTAATGGTACACCGTCACCTCACAGAAAGAAGGTTCTTGGTTTGAACCTCACCTGGGCCTTTTCTGTGGTGAGTTTGCATGTTCCCCCCGTGCCTGCGTGGGTTCTCTCCGGTTACTCCGGCTTCCTCCTACACTCCAAAGACATGAAGGTTAATAGGTCAATTGGTGACTCTAGATTGTCCGTAGGTGTGAATGTGAGTTTGAATGGTTGTTTGTCTCTGTGTGCCCTGTGATGAACTGGTGATTTGTCCAGGGTGTACCCCTCCTCTCCCCCAAAGTCAGCTGTGATAGGCTCCAGGCCAACTGTGACCCTGATGAGGATAAACAGTTACAGATAATGGAGGGATGGAAATTTCCTGATTGTCTCCTGAGAGAATTTCTAGGTTTTTAAAGCTACTTAGTCAAGTGTCATGATTCATGGTTTTAAGTGAGGCCATATATATTTTCAAATTCATCTGACATGCATCAAGTGATATAACTGCCACATCTTTGTTTGTATGTGTCACACTAAGGCCATATTATCATGTCAAATTTAACTTCAAACTGTTAAACTCAAAATAAAAGAAGAGACTTTCCCACCACAGCTCACCTGCATGAACTGGGTGAATCATCGATCCAGATTTTGATACTCGTAATTGCTAAATTTTGATATAGAATTGAAATTGTGACACAACATCGATTAAAGCCGTCCGCTCTGTTTCTGTCTCTAACCCACAGATTTATGTTGGGTAACGGGGTGAAGCGGAAACTGGATGAGGACGAGGATGGTTTGCAGGAAGACGTGCGTCCTCCGGCAGTCGGCGGCATGTCACAGGCGTCCTACACCCTGCAGCGCCAGACGGTCCTCAACATGTCCCTCATGAAGCTGTACAGTCCGCGAATGGCGGCTGACCTCGGCCTGCAGCGCCGAGTCCTCATCAACAACATCATCCGTCGTATCCACGACGACTTCAGGCAGGAAGGAGGTGTCGGCGCGCTCTTCTTCTCCGCTGCACCGCCCGTTGCCACCGGTGCCGCCGCTGCCTCCGCCTGTGAGGATGAGAGCTACCGACAACCTCCACCTCCCCCCTCCTCCTTCAGCATCCTCTCCTCGTCACTGTCGGGACTGACGGCGCTGGACTCCTGCCTGACTCCCGCCTCGCTGCTGGAGGAGGACCTGCCCATGTTCTTCACCCTGCCGCCCTCATCCTCCACCCAACACCACCACCTGCACCACTCCCCGAGGCCCCTGCCACCCTCACCATCGCCCAAAGACAGCTTCTCCTCGGCCCTGGAGGAGATCGAGGAGCTCTGTCCTTCCTCCTCGTCCTCCTCTAGCCCCCCGTCTCCTCCTCCTACTCGTGTTCTCTTTGATGTTGTCATGAAGGAGGAGGGACGGAGCTTTCAGGAGGTGGAAAGCAGGTTGGAGAAACCCCCTGCACCTCCTCTCCTTCCTCCTCCTCCTCCTCCTCCTCTTCCTCCCTCACCGTCCTCCACAGGCTCCTTCCTGACTGACTTTGCCTTGGACGACGTCCTCTTCACAGACATTGACACCTCCATGTACGAACTCGGGCCTTGCCCGCCTCCGTCGGGGGCGCCACCATCCAAGATGGCCCCTGTCGTGATGGCCGACGACCTCGTCCGGTCGATGTCCGGGTACGGCTCGGCGGGCGGCGGTGCTCAGAACCAGCCTTTTAAAATGGACCTGGCCGAGCTGGACCACATCATGGAGGTGCTGGTGGGCAGCTAAGCGGACGAGGAGACTTTTTATGATGTTTTTGTACAGTTTTAAAGTTACAACGTGCTTCACACGGGCCTTATTCTGGAGGATTCAAGCTGCTGTGTGTAGTTTTAACATCCATAAATTAAATTTCAGGGTTTGAGCTTGTCACAGAGAGAAATCTGCTCCTATTTAAATGAACAACACAGGACAGGAGGAGGCACTGTTGTTGAGAGGAGACAGAGCTAAAGGTGATTTCTTCTTTCTTCTTCTGTTGAGACATCTCTGGTTGAAATAAACTACACACAGCATCTTCAATCACTGAGTTAAGTTATTGGAAGCACTCTGTCGTGCCGTGCTACATGCTGACGATCCACCGTGTGAATAACGTCCTCACAAACAGGAGCTCAGTCTTCGTCTTCCAGCGAACTCAGGTGAACTCCAGGTTCAGTAACACCAATGTGAAGTACTGTTTACCACCGCTGTCCGAGAATTGTAAGAAACAAAGTCTCCAGAGACTTTTCTACAGTCTGTGCATGTTTTTACAAACCAGAAATCTCAAGAGCATTTATGAGAAACAATTCAGTGCCTTTATAAACCTCTAAACCACGTCACGTCACGCTGTTGCTCGTCACATAGCAATATGAACGCTGGAGGAAATTTTATTCCAAAAATGCAGTTTCATATAAATTCATCATGTAATATCTTTAAAATCTAGAGGATCCAGCCTGTATTTTGTCAACTTTTAAAAAAGAAACACAGCATGTGTAAATGTGGAGCTGTTTATTTGTTGTTTGTTCTTCTGATTGTCAACAAATCCCATGAAAGACCAAAAACCAACAATGTGTTCATTTATGAATGAGAAAAATATATGATATCACATGACTTTAAATGTTTCAAATTTCATTTTCTCTGTTGAGAAAAATCAATGAATGGATAATAATGTCAGTCACACTTACACATTGAGTGGTTGGTTGGTACAATTTGTCACTGTTGCTGGGTGAAATAACAACTTGTAGCTTTAGTAGAAATCTCATTGGTGGAGTTAAAGCTCGATAAAGATTAAACTATGTTGGGCTTAACTATAGTTGGCTTTTGGCCTTATATGGCTTCAAAGCCAATGATTTGTATTAAACGATGTGTAACTCAAGTTTCATTATGATGGCATTATGATCGAGTTTCATTATGAAGTTCAGAGTCATTCATTTTTCTTGAAGTGAACTGACATTGTCCTTTTGTAATTCTGTTTTCACAAACTAATTAAACCTGTGCTAGCAAAGCTAACGCGTACCCACAGACCTTACTTTTATTTTGCTAAAACGTGTGCCACTTTATCTGTTTTAACTCAACCAATGACATGATTTCATACTAAAAAATCAAAGTGTTAAGAACTTCAGCCTGTAATTAAACTCTTCATGTATGCAGTTTATGATCAGCTCATCTAAAGAAACAAAAGTTAAATTGCAATAATAGAGGTACGTGCTTTGTTTTTGTTTTTTACTCAACAGCGTTCCCTTTAGCACAAACAACACACGACCCTATGAATTATTTATTATCTCTCAGCTCTAGTGTGTATTTATTGTATCTCTGGACACTAATATTTTGTTTGTACAGGACATCAGATGTTTTCTTTTTTAAAGAAAAATCCACCAAAACTGACTTCTGAACTGACTCTAACTCAGATGTCATTTTTGGAGGAAATCTCGATCGATTTAAAATGTGCCATCATTTAATAAATGATTGGTGTTTGTAATATATTTTAGGAATTCAGCAAATGCAAATGTCATTAATTCAACCACAGCTCTAGTGTGTGCGTGTGTGTGAGTGTGTGTGTGTGAGGGTTATAAATGGATAAACAGTGAGCCAGTTTTTAACTTTTTTTTGTTTGTTTGTTTGTTCATCAGGACCAAACTCGTTGCAAACATCTGGATCAGCATACAGAATCATTGTTCATGGGTCAGATTGATCAGATCGGATCAATCATGTCCTGATACGTTAAATATTATAACTTCATTTTTAAAATATTCATCTCCGTGTCTCCATCTGCTGGACACACCGTGTCCTAGTTACATTCTAGCTGTGTAGAGTGTGTCTTTTTACATTTTTTTATATATATGTATATATATAAATGCATCTTTATAGTACAGTTTTGCAGTTGGTCTTCATGCTTCACACAGAAAAGCATTTCTTAAGATTTAAGATCTTCCTGGTGCTGTCTTGCTACCTTTTACAGTTTATTTAATTTTTTTTACAGCTATGAGACACTTAAAAATCTGAACGTTTACTTTGTTTTGTCACTTTTAAGCAGCATACAGTGTTTTGGCATGTCTTGATTTAGTGTAATATATATATATATATATATATATATATATATATATATATATATATATATATATATATATNCCTGTTTCCTGTGTTTTGTTGTTCAGGCAGTCAGAAGGTGTCAGACTCTCACCCAATCAGCTGACTGCAGCTCACATGGGAGCAGGTCAGCTGACTGCTCACACACACACACACACACACACACACACACACACGTATTCATGATAGTTTGCGAGGAAGTCGCTCAGCTTCTAGTAAACCTTTTGACTTTACAGTCATCAGTCGTGTTTTCTGGCTTTCACTTTCAGTTGTTTCTCAGCATCGTTCTTCGTGAACCTGAACCTGAACTTTGCTGATCAGAAGACGTGCGGGATAACATGTTTGCTGAAAGACACCTGTCAGATTCCCCCCGTCGGATCAGGGGGTTTCTAACCAATGACTTGTCACAAGACTGTCTGTAAAATTTAGGTGACCTCCAACATTCCTGTCGTCTTTCACTTTCTGATTTATTCAGAGTTTTTGCTCTGATTGATACTTCAGTTTCTGCCACATTAAAGAGTTTTTTCCTGATCTGAGTCGAGGCTCTGAGGACACAGGACGATGGTTTCTGTGCAGCCCTGCGAGGTAAACTTGTTATATTGGACTGTATAAAGATGTGACCTCCTTGGATCTTATTGTTCTTCATAGATTTCTTATGTTTTGTTTCTAAAAGAGCATCTCACTGCCAACATTTGATCTGTAAGTGTGGCTCATTATAGATTTGACCAAAAATATTCACACTTGACGAGCACAGCTCACAAAATGTCCTGAAGATTTTTATTTTTTAACATATTTTTGTTTTCCTTTGTATGATTTGTATTTTATTGAATTTTCATCACGGTTTCTCATAAACGATAACCACATCTCACAGCCCGGAAAGAACCTTTTTCATTTTTAATGTGCAATATGAATCTTTATAAATTTCCTAATGGTACACCGTCACCTCACAGAAAGAAGGTTCTTGGTTTGAACCTCACCTGGGCCTTTTCTGTGGTGAGTTTGCATGTTCCCCCCGTGCCTGCGTGGGTTCTCTCCGGTTACTCCGGCTTCCTCCTACACTCCAAAGACATGAAGGTTAATAGGTCAATTGGTGACTCTAGATTGTCCGTAGGTGTGAATGTGAGTTTGAATGGTTGTTTGTCTCTGTGTGCCCTGTGATGAACTGGTGATTTGTCCAGGGTGTACCCCTCCTCTCCCCCAAAGTCAGCTGTGATAGGCTCCAGGCCAACTGTGACCCTGATGAGGATAAACAGTTACAGATAATGGAGGGATGGAAATTTCCTGATTGTCTCCTGAGAGAATTTCTAGGTTTTTAAAGCTACTTAGTCAAGTGTCATGATTCATGGTTTTAAGTGAGGCCATATATATTTTCAAATTCATCTGACATGCATCAAGTGATATAACTGCCACATCTTTGTTTGTATGTGTCACACTAAGGCCATATTATCATGTCAAATTTAACTTCAAACTGTTAAACTCAAAATAAAAGAAGAGACTTTCCCACCACAGCTCACCTGCATGAACTGGGTGAATCATCGATCCAGATTTTGATACTCGTAATTGCTAAATTTTGATATAGAATTGAAATTGTGACACAACATCGATTAAAGCCGTCCGCTCTGTTTCTGTCTCTAACCCACAGATTTATGTTGGGTAACGGGGTGAAGCGGAAACTGGATGAGGACGAGGATGGTTTGCAGGAAGACGTGCGTCCTCCGGCAGTCGGCGGCATGTCACAGGCGTCCTACACCCTGCAGCGCCAGACGGTCCTCAACATGTCCCTCATGAAGCTGTACAGTCCGCGAATGGCGGCTGACCTCGGCCTGCAGCGCCGAGTCCTCATCAACAACATCATCCGTCGTATCCACGACGACTTCAGGCAGGAAGGAGGTGTCGGCGCGCTCTTCTTCTCCGCTGCACCGCCCGTTGCCACCGGTGCCGCCGCTGCCTCCGCCTGTGAGGATGAGAGCTACCGACAACCTCCACCTCCCCCCTCCTCCTTCAGCATCCTCTCCTCGTCACTGTCGGGACTGACGGCGCTGGACTCCTGCCTGACTCCCGCCTCGCTGCTGGAGGAGGACCTGCCCATGTTCTTCACCCTGCCGCCCTCATCCTCCACCCAACACCACCACCTGCACCACTCCCCGAGGCCCCTGCCACCCTCACCATCGCCCAAAGACAGCTTCTCCTCGGCCCTGGAGGAGATCGAGGAGCTCTGTCCTTCCTCCTCGTCCTCCTCTAGCCCCCCGTCTCCTCCTCCTACTCGTGTTCTCTTTGATGTTGTCATGAAGGAGGAGGGACGGAGCTTTCAGGAGGTGGAAAGCAGGTTGGAGAAACCCCCTGCACCTCCTCTCCTTCCTCCTCCTCCTCCTCCTCCTCTTCCTCCCTCACCGTCCTCCACAGGCTCCTTCCTGACTGACTTTGCCTTGGACGACGTCCTCTTCACAGACATTGACACCTCCATGTACGAACTCGGGCCTTGCCCGCCTCCGTCGGGGGCGCCACCATCCAAGATGGCCCCTGTCGTGATGGCCGACGACCTCGTCCGGTCGATGTCCGGGTACGGCTCGGCGGGCGGCGGTGCTCAGAACCAGCCTTTTAAAATGGACCTGGCCGAGCTGGACCACATCATGGAGGTGCTGGTGGGCAGCTAAGCGGACGAGGAGACTTTTTATGATGTTTTTGTACAGTTTTAAAGTTACAACGTGCTTCACACGGGCCTTATTCTGGAGGATTCAAGCTGCTGTGTGTAGTTTTAACATCCATAAATTAAATTTCAGGGTTTGAGCTTGTCACAGAGAGAAATCTGCTCCTATTTAAATGAACAACACAGGACAGGAGGAGGCACTGTTGTTGAGAGGAGACAGAGCTAAAGGTGATTTCTTCTTTCTTCTTCTGTTGAGACATCTCTGGTTGAAATAAACTACACACAGCATCTTCAATCACTGAGTTAAGTTATTGGAAGCACTCTGTCGTGCCGTGCTACATGCTGACGATCCACCGTGTGAATAACGTCCTCACAAACAGGAGCTCAGTCTTCGTCTTCCAGCGAACTCAGGTGAACTCCAGGTTCAGTAACACCAATGTGAAGTACTGTTTACCACCGCTGTCCGAGAATTGTAAGAAACAAAGTCTCCAGAGACTTTTCTACAGTCTGTGCATGTTTTTACAAACCAGAAATCTCAAGAGCATTTATGAGAAACAATTCAGTGCCTTTATAAACCTCTAAACCACGTCACGTCACGCTGTTGCTCGTCACATAGCAATATGAACGCTGGAGGAAATTTTATTCCAAAAATGCAGTTTCATATAAATTCATCATGTAATATCTTTAAAATCTAGAGGATCCAGCCTGTATTTTGTCAACTTTTAAAAAAGAAACACAGCATGTGTAAATGTGGAGCTGTTTATTTGTTGTTTGTTCTTCTGATTGTCAACAAATCCCATGAAAGACCAAAAACCAACAATGTGTTCATTTATGAATGAGAAAAATATATGATATCACATGACTTTAAATGTTTCAAATTTCATTTTCTCTGTTGAGAAAAATCAATGAATGGATAATAATGTCAGTCACACTTACACATTGAGTGGTTGGTTGGTACAATTTGTCACTGTTGCTGGGTGAAATAACAACTTGTAGCTTTAGTAGAAATCTCATTGGTGGAGTTAAAGCTCGATAAAGATTAAACTATGTTGGGCTTAACTATAGTTGGCTTTTGGCCTTATATGGCTTCAAAGCCAATGATTTGTATTAAACGATGTGTAACTCAAGTTTCATTATGATGGCATTATGATCGAGTTTCATTATGAAGTTCAGAGTCATTCATTTTTCTTGAAGTGAACTGACATTGTCCTTTTGTAATTCTGTTTTCACAAACTAATTAAACCTGTGCTAGCAAAGCTAACGCGTACCCACAGACCTTACTTTTATTTTGCTAAAACGTGTGCCACTTTATCTGTTTTAACTCAACCAATGACATGATTTCATACTAAAAAATCAAAGTGTTAAGAACTTCAGCCTGTAATTAAACTCTTCATGTATGCAGTTTATGATCAGCTCATCTAAAGAAACAAAAGTTAAATTGCAATAATAGAGGTACGTGCTTTGTTTTTGTTTTTTACTCAACAGCGTTCCCTTTAGCACAAACAACACACGACCCTATGAATTATTTATTATCTCTCAGCTCTAGTGTGTATTTATTGTATCTCTGGACACTAATATTTTGTTTGTACAGGACATCAGATGTTTTCTTTTTTAAAGAAAAATCCACCAAAACTGACTTCTGAACTGACTCTAACTCAGATGTCATTTTTGGAGGAAATCTCGATCGATTTAAAATGTGCCATCATTTAATAAATGATTGGTGTTTGTAATATATTTTAGGAATTCAGCAAATGCAAATGTCATTAATTCAACCACAGCTCTAGTGTGTGCGTGTGTGTGAGTGTGTGTGTGTGAGGGTTATAAATGGATAAACAGTGAGCCAGTTTTTAACTTTTTTTTGTTTGTTTGTTTGTTCATCAGGACCAAACTCGTTGCAAACATCTGGATCAGCATACAGAATCATTGTTCATGGGTCAGATTGATCAGATCGGATCAATCATGTCCTGATACGTTAAATATTATAACTTCATTTTTAAAATATTCATCTCCGTGTCTCCATCTGCTGGACACACCGTGTCCTAGTTACATTCTAGCTGTGTAGAGTGTGTCTTTTTACATTTTTTTATATATATGTATATATATAAATGCATCTTTATAGTACAGTTTTGCAGTTGGTCTTCATGCTTCACACAGAAAAGCATTTCTTAAGATTTAAGATCTTCCTGGTGCTGTCTTGCTACCTTTTACAGTTTATTTAATTTTTTTTACAGCTATGAGACACTTAAAAATCTGAACGTTTACTTTGTTTTGTCACTTTTAAGCAGCATACAGTGTTTTGGCATGTCTTGATTTAGTGTAATATATATATATATATATATATATATATATATATATATATATATATATATATATATATATCACATAAGGCTTCTTCGTGGAGCTCGCTGCGTTTTTAAAATCATCATCTTTGCCCTTTACATCTAAATTTTAACACACCGTCTGTCTGTAAACTCAGCAATCACCCAAACCAGATGTCTATTTTTAGATTTAGCCCAGTCCAATTATCTTTAAAAACTGGCTCCGGGCTGTTTATCCAGACTCAGTCTTCTTTGCTCTTTTGTTTGTTTTCTATCCACAGGATGAAAGATTGAATGAATGAAAGCTTGTTTGGACATAAACACATTTTTTCTCTCATCAAACCAAATGTTGCTGTTCTTTTGTGGTTTGTACTTTTCTTCTTCATGTTGTTATTGGACATTAACAGAAGGATGAAACGATGTTTCCGTCTCTACATGAGCTTGTGCTTCATGCCCGACCTTGACTCTGTGCCTTGTCCTATGCAATATGAGTTTTTCTTCTGAGAATTATATTTGAATGTGTAAGATGAGGATTCAGCTCTGACGGGGGAGATGGGGGGGCCACTTTAGTAATTTTATTTTCTACATTAAAAGAAAATGAGCTCATCTTTGTCCTCTGTGTCGATCATTTCTTATCCTTCTCTTCTTTTCTTAACGAAGCCGAGAACGGACATGGTTAGAATAACATTTTCTTAAACCAAATTCTCAAGTTCATTTAATAATTATGTTGTTGATGTTTCGTCTCACTGAGGTTTTGTGTTTGAGCGGTTTCTCAGCTGCCGGCGACAGTTAAAGGAAGAGTTTGCCCCAGCATAATATTTGGGCTGCTGTGGCTCAGGAGGCAGAGCAGGTCGACCCCGGCTCCTCCAGCCTGCATGGTCAAGTTTCCTTGAGCAAGATACTGAACCCCAAATTGTTCCCCGATGCTGCACAATCAGTGTGTGAATGTGTGTGAATGGTTAGCTCCCATAAACTGAGGAGCAGCTGGCAGCCAATGCAGTCAGTGTGTGAAATATGTAGTGCCTTGGGTGGTCAGAAGACTAGATAGACGATGTATAAGTAGTCTATTTACAATTAAAAAATAAAGATCCATCAGATTGATCTTGTGGTTGATTTGAATCTAAAACAATCTAAGACTGTCAGTAAGATTATCTCCAGTGTCACTTTTCTACCTTCAGATAACTTCACCATCATGTTGATGATACGCTGACTCGACTCTGTTCTCAAACTATGTAACTTTGAACTTCAGAAGTACGTAACGCTTTATGGCACTAACTATTTCACTGATTTTGGTGAAACTGGGTCATATTTTATGGAGAAACTGTTTCTGCTTTTCCCTCTGATGTCCTCCGGCTGCTCTGCCTCAACTCTGTGATTTACAGAGTTTCCTGATGGACAGTAAAGCAAACTGCTGTGAACTGTAGCTGCTGTTAGCTCAGACTGTTAGCCGTGCAGCCTGGACTGTACCACTGTTCAGAGCACCGAGGGAGTGTTGACGTTTGTACCACAGGAGGTTTTCAGGCCTGGGGCACAATGCAAGAAAGGGCACCAGAACCTTGGCGGGTTTAACAGGATCAGTGCACGAAGAGACCCAAAAGAACAACAAAAGAAGCTAAGAAGAGCAAGAAGTGGCCTGAGGAAGACTAAATCTGGGACTGACTTTTAGTTGTTGGCAAGAGCTTTGATGTTGGACCAGTAAATGGAATAAAACGTAAAGTCCTGTTGTAAATAATCTTTTTAAAATAATTTAAAGACAGTATAAGGAACTAGAATTACCGATTTTATTTATAAAAAAATTCAGTTTAATTCATCTAAAATCTCTTTTTAAACTAGTCAATTTAATTAAATATAAGTAATAATCGGCACACTTCAGCCTCCATGAGCATTTACTGAGAAGAGGACCTGGTTTCAAGCGATTCAGGCAGAGTAGTTTTTTTCAGATTTGCAGCAGACGGTTTTGATTTATCCTCCCGGAGAACTTAACACGGCTTCAGGCTGATGAATTTCTTCAAACGACTAGACTGCAAAGAGATCACGTTAAATCTGAACAGAAACTTTGTGTCTGTGTGAAAGAAACAGAAACAAGCAGAGAAGATAACTATTTTAATTTCTTGTGTACACTAAAAGTAAAATTTACACACTTATAGTCTCAAAAGAACCTGGGCATGCACAATAACCTTTTGACAGGCTCTTCAAGTGATTCAGTTTTTTTCCATAGGAATTTTCCCATACATTTTACAGTCCATAGTTTAACTGTACACAGTCTAAAGCCACAGTGAACTATGATTACATCCATTTCATCTTTACAATGTGCAAAATCCTCCTGGGAGACGGGGCTGACAGTAGTATGAGCAAAAAAAACAAAAACAAAACAAAACAAAAAAACATTGCAGAACATGAGTGAAAAAGAGCCGCAACAACAAAAAGCACTTCATATTAGGAACAGTGTACATAACCCAACACAAGGAAGCAGAAATTGGTCCCTTAATTCCCTTCTGATGTGAGTCGACCTTCACTGCCGAGAAACTTTTGAGTTTCAGTGGTTTTAACCAAAAAAACGAAACAAACAAACAAAAAAAAATAAATCCCATTCCCCCCCCAAAACAACAAAAAGAGCGAGTGGATGCAAACAAGGAAGGAAAGAAACTTGTTTTTATCCACTGGCCACAACAGCTGGAAAATCTGTAAAAATGTTTCAACGTGGAATTAAAAATAAAAAAAACCTCCAGATGACAATTGGACACATCAGCTCGCGGGCATTTGGTTGGTGGAAGTTTCCTAAACTAAAAAATAAAAAAAACAGTCATCCTGCATCCTAAAGGCTGTGGATGGACTGCAGCAACAGGACAGAGTGTGTGGGGAGGGGGTCGGACATAATTTATGTGAAAAAGCGACGTTAAATTACAAAAAGAAGAAGACAGAACAAACACTGCGCGTTAAAGAAAATCAGGTTAAAATCTACGCAGACTGCAGGTAAAAACTAAGGCCTTTAAACACAAGGGGACAAAACATTCAGCTGGATTTTGCAGGCAGTGTGGTTTCAAGTTGATAAATATATATATAGATATATATAGAGAGAGATTTTATATATGTATATAAATGTATTAATTTAAACTTATCATACATATATTCCACTTCAGTTTGATTCAAAGAGCTTCAGCCAGTGTTTCCTTCACAGACAGACACGAACACACTCCCACCACAGAGACGTAAAATCATCCTCCACAAATCATTCAGATTAAAAAAACAAAACAAAAAAAGAAAAGATAAAACAGGAAAATAAACATTTAATCCCTGATTATATACACAATGATTCTTCTAGATATGAACAGCACACACGTCTAAACGTCCTCTATAAATTATCAACTCTATAAATTAATTTTCTCCTATTCTGTTAAATGTGCAGGTCGTCGGCCAAGCGCTCCCCTACCGTTTCCTTCCTCCAACGTCCGGGCTGTTTCCAGTCGTGATAAATGCTTCGCTTTACTTTTTAAAAAATAAGTTGAAAAAAACAAAATTGCAAATCTAAAAAAAATGATGTATGAAAGCGTGGAACGAAGCCGCTGCGAGAGATTAAAAAAAAAAAAAAAAAAAAAAAAAAAGACGACTTTATAAAATGGACCGAGTCAGTGGGCGGGGCCAAAGTGGATAGAGGTGGGCGGGGTCATGGCAAGGTGAGGTCAATGTAAGGGCGGGGCTTCAATCTGGCGTGGCCTGGGAGCCGAGTGGTGTCAGTGTGGCGGGAAACATCAGCACTTTGGCCTGCATGAAGGAGAGATCGGGCAGACCTGCGATCACTTTGGCTGCCTCCTCGCTCAGATTCTCCTCTTTCCTCGGTTTCCTGTCAAACAGGAAGAGACGTCAGGCGTTAGAGACCAAAGAAACTCCACAAATAAAATCACATTTGTTGCCTGATAATTAATAAATCTGCGGAGGATTATCAAATCTAACAGCTGGTGGCTGAAAACATCACGTGACCCCCGCCCCCCCGAATCTCATCTGCCGCCTCTGTTGGCCTTTTGTTGTGCGGCGTTCTGCTCTTTGACCCCTGACCTGGTGGAGGTGCTGGTCTTCTCCATGGTGGACATCAGGCGGGCGAAGGCATCTGCCACCCGACTGCTGGAGCTGCCGGGGTCCAGCTTGGCTGTCGTGAGCTCAAACAGCTCGGGGTCGACACCTAAACAGGAGACAAAAAGAGAGGTCACGGAGGCAGAAGCACAGAAAACTACAACACTTGAACAAGAGTCACTCTGCACGGGGCAGCCGTCAGTCAGATCGAACCGGTCACTGGAGAGAGACACGTGTAAATGATCCAGCACCTCTTAAATCATCTGTTTTCTGTTCTCTCTTTGTGGTTCAAGCTCAGTGTTATTGTTTTACTTGTTCTCTTTTGTACATATTTATGGTCTCAGACTGGACTCGAACCTGGGCTGCTATGTTACACGGCACACGCTCTACTAGGTGAGCGACCAAACCCGCTCCCCAGCAGAGGGCCAAATTTATCTTTTGGTCAAACTACAGCATGAATCTCTCAGACAGTATCTCGTGTCTTTAAGCATCATCTATACACACATTACTACTCAATAGTTTGGGGCCAATTCATTTAGTGGATTTCCCCACAGTGACCGTGACAGTAACCTCCAAATATCTGTATTGATTTTGAAATTGTTGTTGCAGTCCAGAAAAACATTCACTGACCCGAGATCACTTTAGACGCACTGCGATGCTTTGGGCGCTCTGCAGTCACTCAGCGGTTTGACTGAACACATTTAAACTGTGATTTGGTCCGTCCATCAGCTCATAGTCAGCGGTAACTTCAGACCAAACTTCTGTTTCTATTTTTAAGTTTTAAAAATAGAAACAGAAGTTACTAAATATAAATATAAAATTAAGAAAGAGTTTAAGTCCTCTGTGATTGTCAGAAAAATGCAACCAAGACAGTTTTGGTTTAATTTTGTCTAGTTTCTGTCCAGTTTGAAGCGTTTTGTGATTACCTGGTAAATTTCTGGTTTCGTTCAATATATATCCTTTAATAATTAATAAAAACCCTAAAAAAAAAAAATACACCAGCAGATGGTGCAAGTTGACACTTTCATTAGGACCACATTCTGGTTGAGTACTTCTGATCTGACTCAGGACACATGCTCATTGCCACATCGTGAACTGTCTTGTATGTCCTCTAGCCTCCCACAGACGGACGAGAGTTATGGCTGAGAAGCGGAGGTGGGAGGTTAGTTTAAGGAGCAGTAGAGGAGGAAGAAGAGGGCGAGGAGGCCGTGAGCAGCTGCTAACCTGGGATTGAGGGTGAGCTGGTGGAGCCTGAATCCTCCACAGGACCAAAGAAATCCAGGTTTAACAGAGACGAGCCTCCGCTCGCTGCGCAGCCACGGGGCGGCCAAGGTTAACAAACATGGACAGACAGAGAGAGAGAGAGAGAGAGAGAGAGAAGAAACCAGAAACATGCAGCAGCATCAGTGATCAGAAAGAGTAGAGTCCACTACGTGAGCACTGTTAGATCAGTCCTGTTTCTACAGTCTGACAAACGTCTTCATGCACAGCAGCAGTTTAGATTCATCAACAGGTTTAAAGGAAAGATCCACCAACACATCGTCTCACTGTGAACACTGAAGTCTGCCTGTGATCACTGATTAGATCCTGCTGTTCAGATTCAGCTGCTTCTATTTAAGATTAAATATTTAAGAATGTTGGATTGTTTTGTTAAGTGATCAGTCTGAGTGAGATACCATTTTCTTTTTTAGTGCATTTATTTGTGATTACACACGAGAACTTCACTTATTTCTTTTTTTTTTTTTGCATATGAAACATCATTAACAGTGAAAACACACATCAACAGCAACCTGAATTTGAAAACAGAGAAAAGCTGGGAGTCTGCATTAACTTTTACTTGATGCATCAATAAACCATCAGGTCTCAAAATAGTTGTTCCTGATTTAAGTTCAGACATCCGCCCAGATGTATTTTGGTACAGTCCACGATCAGCCTAATGGACCCAGCGCTATCTGTAATCGGAATCATGTTTCTGTCAGTTATGGAGATCTTGGAGTCAATGTGAGGCCTTAAAGTTGAATTTTATCACTTGAAAGACGGTCTTATCATAAAATTGGACAGCCTATGTGACTGGTTCCCAAGTGAACGGACTATGTGACACATTTTCATCGAGTATTATTATATTATTGTAGTCAAAGTAGATCAGTGTTTGTGTCCAACAAGCGATTTTGGTGAATTTAAACTTCTCGTAATTCTTTAAAAAATTTTTTTGGCCCTTTTCATGCTTTATTTTGACAGAGACAGCTGAAGAGTGACAGGAATTTGGGGAGAGAGAGAGATGGGGAATGACATGCGGGAAAGAGCCACAGGTCGGATTCGAACCCTGGGCTGCTGCGGCAAGGACTGAGCCTTCGTACACGGGACAGCTGCTCTACCAACTGAGCTAAACGACACCCCAGCTTCCTTATCGTCTCACTTTTATTTAACTTTATATCTTGAATAATAATTCAAACTTAATAAATAAATATTTAATTTAGGTTACACTCATGAAAATCAAGAAGGCCTCGTGACCCCTTGTGATGCTTTGGCGACCCCTAGTGGAGGTCAGGACTCCAAAGTTTGGAAACGAGTGCTCTGTGAGGTACAAAGACGCCAATTTGGGCTGTGGTATGAAAACAACTGAGCAGAGAAATGGGCAATGAGGAAACTTTCATATTTGATCAGCATTTCCCAGTGTGACAGTTTGATCCCAAACTGTCTGCACGGGCCGCAGAGCTGAGACGAACATACTGGTTGTGTTCGTCTGCTGAGCTGACTGAACACTGACGACCTCACCAGTACCGGGCGACGCCATCAGCCGGTGTGAGTCGAGCTGAGACGGTTCAGTTCACAAAGCTGCAACGTTCTAAAACGGTTTAATCTCATCGTGAATCTTCAGTCTGACCTTTAGACTAATTTTAGGCCCCTTTATGGGTCCACTGACCAACTGTTTCGCCACGACTTGAAGTCCAGATGAGTTGATGATCACCAACAAACAGTGCTGCGATGTTTACTGTGGATTTTTCCTTTAATGAAGGTGTCTACAAAATAACCTGACATTAACAAGCTCAGCCAAGATGTGAAAATACCACCAGCCACATGCTCCACACACATACACACGTTTCTGTCACTTGGAGTGTGTTTCTCCTGACATCTGATTGGCTGTGGATCAGTGGAAGTGGCTGGTGCATTCTGGCCTGAAGTGTCTACAGAAATACTACGAGGGATTAGAAATGTGTGAGGAAAAACAAGATGAGAGCAGGCAGGGAGGGTTCAGCGTGGCGGCGGCAGGGGTCACCTACCGTCCAGAGGGTTGGTAAGGCCACTGCTGCTCCAGTCGAACTGGACGGGTGGGAGCACCTCCTGCTGGAGGAGCGAGAGATGAGTGCGGCGTCAGTCACACAGACAAAGATTCTCATCCTTTCAATGACATTTGAGGTTTAACAACCAGCTGGTGTGAGTAAAGATGCGTCAGACCTGAACTGTGTCTGAGGGACAGGAGCTTTTCTCTGGAGCCACTGGAGGCGCCTGGGCTATAGAAGCGATCATCTCTGCTGCAGAGACGGGCTTCACGGGCTCTTTGGTTGGTTCCAGCATCCCCTACAAACAACAGAGCAAGAGACGGGACATCAGAGGCGTCAGTGTTACAAAGACCGCAAACATGTCGGGAAATGTGAATAAAAATATCTACCCTCAAAAGTCGAAACTCAATATGTCATGTTGTCATTCAGGCTGGACAAAGTAACTTTATAGAGACTTTTAAACAGCATCTTTGGTATTTTTCAACCTGGATCCACACGTTCATTTATTATCATTCTTCCTTTTTTTTATATTTCTTTAAACTAATCCCAGTCTCAGCCGATGCTCGGCCCAGGATGCAGCGTCGGCACCTCTACAAAAAAAGTGGCGAGGGGGGGTGTTTGTAAGAGGAGACGAGCCCTGACAGAAAGAACTGTCTAAACCGCTGCAAAGGAAAAGGTAACACTTGTCTGCTTGTTTACATTCAAACAGTTAGCAAGCCTGCTATTTTCAGCGTGCAAACTGCTCGCTCTGAGGTTGTCGTTTCCTGTAGCAACAGGGATTTTGAAAGTGATAACGATAGTGAAAGGTGAGGAGAACGCTGCGTGAAACATGCAACCATTTTACCCACAATATACATCCAGTGAGTCAGGCTAGTGTCTAAGGGAGTACTGGGTACAATCATTTTTGTAAATTGGTCCCGTATTAAGTGAAAGTTATAGATCCTGCAACATAATCCTTCGTGCGCGGACGCAGATGAGAAAACCTAGACGTGTTCTTCCTGCTGGAGACACAGATACTGATGTTTTGGTTTTCACAGCTCGTTTGTGATTTTACTGCATCCTGGTGTCAGGAAGCTTCTGGAATAAGCTTCGCCTGGTCCAAACAGCTGCAGGTCAGTGAAATATCACAGCTGTTCGAGTCGAGCGATCTTAAAAATGTGCGCCATCAGACTGAGCAAAGCGGTGAACCTTCTGCATGTAAATGTTAGATATTGGAAAGGTTCTGCGTTGTTCTATGTAGTCATCTGCTGTGGAGAGGTTCAGGAAAAGACTCACACTGGTCTAGAGGTCCAGCTCTGTCCTGGACTGTCCCCTAGACTCCACAGAAGAAGTGGAGGAGAGGACAGCTCCTTCAGCAACAGACTGATACTCCCACCAAGTAAGAAGGAGCGCCACCACAGGTCCTTCATTCCAACAGCTCTCTCCCAGTCAGACTCTTTAACACCAGCATGACTTTATATTTCTTATTTATGAGTCATTTCTTGTGTATACGAGCTGCCGTGTCAAGTGAATTTCCCCGGTGTGGGTTACACGAGTAACGGGGAACCTATGAAGTGCGGATTGAAGGCTTGTCCTCTTGAAGGAGGCAGACGACTCACCAGGCTGGCGGCGTACATGGGCACGATGACCGGCTGCTTCTTCTGTCCTGTGAACAGCTGCAAGCATTAAAGCAGCAGGTTAGAAAACAATCTGCTGAAAAGTTCATGAAGAAAATCTGTTCATTTTTCTGCTGCGTGAGCTCATGTGGGAGGAGAAAAGTTAGTTAGATGTTGGAAGTCCCTCACGGCTGCCAGCAGAGGTTAATAAAGGTCACAGATTACTTGACACGTCATTAAATCACTTCTAAAAATAGACTTTTGCAGATCAGAAGGTTATTTGCATATTTCCATATTCAAAGGTCATCATAATGTTAATATTTTAATACAAATCAATTATAACTTAATGACTTGCTACAATGTTGTTCCTACGTTCCACTTTTTAATCAGTTGAACCAACGAGCTGTGAGGAGACAGAGGGTCCAGCGGGGACTTACAATATTTCGGGTGTCGATGCCGAGGCAGCAGAGTAGTGCTTTGTTGCAGTGGGAGCCGCCCCACTGGTATCTGAGACCGATCGCCTCGTGGATGTCCTGAAGCTGCGTCCACACAGACCTGCACAGATCAACGAGACACATCAGAGTCAAAGATGAAGTACTGACGGATTAGACACTACAAACTGCACAGAAACATTTAGAAAACATCTGAACTCCTCTACAGCGTTTTTCTGTAGTCCATCATAGCGGAGGCACGCTGCTTTGCCTGAAATGAAGAGCGCCTCCACGAACGTCAAAAGAAATCATTTTTTCTAAAATATCAATCTTTAGGAAAAACAAGCGAAGACAACAAAATGTTTTAGTGTCTTAGTGTTAATTTATACATGAAAACTTCCATGAACAAAGTTTGGCGACATGGCGAAAACGACACGATGACAAGCATGTTAAAAAAAAAAAGCAGGAAACTTTCATCCAGTAATTTAGACAAAACAGGCAACTCAAACAGTATAATGATGTGCAGGTCAGGCTTTTTTTAAAACCTGCACCCACTCCTCCCTTAACGAGAGCCAGTAATCCACATATATCCATTCATCTACGACCCGAACCAACTCACAAACTCCAATTTTATGCATTATAGCAGCACACGGCCTCCTCAGAACAGAGCTGTGCAGCACTAGTCTTAATCTTACTGATTAAATCTGCTCGCTCGTAAGATTAAATCTAAACTACTCTCTAAAATATAAACTACACTACTCACAAAAAGTTAGGGATATCTGGCTTTCGGTGGTATACCCACCACTTTTGTTTCAATGAATTGTTCAATAAATGGAGATGACGAAATTACCATTGCATGCTAAATGTCCTACTTTCATGATATAATATCACTGTAGCATGAACTTTTTCCATGTTCCGTAAATTTTACCCAAAAGTTGAATATCCCTAACGTTTTGTGAGTAGTGTAGCTGCACAAATAACACTGGAGTGTTTGTATGATCGAGGAGACTGTTCATCATCTAGTAGCCAAGTACCATCAGGATCGGTCTGATCGAGGTTAGCAGGTGAAAAATGACTCATCAATCACAGCTTTAATAACGACACGATATCAGCACAACAATGGTCGGCCCGACAGTCGCAAAGAAAAAGGCCGTTAACCTGTGCAGTTTCCACGACACGTTGATGAGGTTGACCAATAGGAGCACAGAGTGCTCTTCAACTGTGAACACTGTGAAAAAGGAATGACGTGGGTGCTGCGATCGTCTATTAAAGAAAGCCATGACTCAGATTGCCTGTCACTGAGACCGAACAGGGAGCAGCTGGAAATAAATATGCACAGTTCTGAGTCACTTGAATCTTTTTTGGAGTTTGAAATAAAAAAAAAAAGACGGTCGAACTTTAAAGTCATGGCACACTGAGGAGGCGATCGCTCACCTGTTGCATGGCGACCTCTTCTCCTCCTTGACTCCTGGCTGTGGTTTGTCCTCTGGAGGTCCCAGCAGGATCTTCAGGGACGCCACCTCGTCCTCCACCGAGGGGACGGCAGTCTGAGGGAAGCTGCTCTGAAACAGCTTCTCCAGACGGCTCGACAGCGACGCCTGCAGAGAGCGGAGCAGCTGATTACTCACGATGATGAAACTCTTTCAAGTGTTCAACAGGGATGTTGTTTGATGATGACCTGCTGAATAAATTCAGATTCAAAGAGCCTTTCACACTCTTTACAGCTTCAGTCAGTAATCTGACAGGCTCGTCGATAAACTGAGGCTGCAACTCAAAAATTAATCCAGGAATTTTTCTCCTATCAGGCCTCAAACTCACAGAAATCTCAAACAAAAACAGGTTCCTGAGTCCAGCATACAAAAGGGTCAAATCTGCTGATCATTTGAAAACTGCTTTGATTGACTGAGCTCACATCCGGTCTGTGGACAGACTCGGAGACAGGAATCTACAAACACTGGTCGGCCCTTTTGTGTCAAACATTAAAACACAACATGTGGCCGACTCGATGTGACTGCCTGGACTGTTAGAACAGCATCTGACGAAGGTCTGTGAGGTGATCATTGCTTTGTATTTATTACAGCCAGCACCGTCAACTTGTGGCTCTGAACAAAAACAAAAAATCAGCTGGTTCTGAGTGTAAAATAGGGATGCAAATCGAGATCCAGTTAAGAACCGGTTCCAAACTGTCAAATCCATTAGAGTCGTATGCCTCAGGGCAAAACTATGTAAATTAATCATTTGCCTTTTTCTGTTATGCAGAGTACTTCATGATACATTGAATGAACCATTTAAAAAAAAAAAGCCACAGCGCTCTTGTTTACACTCGAGAACAGCTGTTAGCATACTCTCTGTGGAAAGACTGGAGACCCACGTGAAGTGAGGAGTAGACTGGGATGCAGAGCTCAACCTGGGCACTGGGAGTGAAAAAGACGGTACAAACCATGAGTACCGTCTGTTATCATGAAGAATGTAAGATCTCTAACCAATAAGATGGGGAAGCTAACTTCGCCAACCAGGCTACAGAGGGATTACGGAGAGTGTAGCATCACAGAGACGTGGCTTAATTAACACTCGCTGGTAACCGTGGGCAGCTTTCAACTTGTGAGAGTGGACAGGACAGCAAAGACCAGTTTCTTATCCAGCTTGCATATAATGAGCTGCTGTAAACAAGTGAATTTTACTGAAGAGGGATCAATAAAGTCTATCTTAACTTCATCTTATCTTAAAAGACACCAGCAAGTTTTTATGACACTTGCACATTACAAAACATTTGGACCAAACTTAGGCGTCTACACTGCTGGAGACTACAAGAAGGAGTCATGGCAGAGAGGAAGAAACAGCCCAAAGTGTGGCTTCATTTCATGAAGAAAGACGACGACAATGCTAATAAACATCTGCAAAATACTTCAAGTAGAGATGGGAACACCTTTCTACACAACACTGCCATGTATTTGACACAACGCACAATTACCACTGCTCTCCAACAGAGCAGGGTGTCTGTTACCAAGAATCATGATGACATTAACAATTTTTTTTCATTTGACTTAGACAATCTAAATGAAAAACGAACAGTGTGAAAGTATTTTCTCTTTTCTTTCATTCAGATGACGACTGACTGTTGCTACGGCGGCTCTCAGGCTAACAGGTTGCAAATTAAACAGCTTGGGGCAGCCTGGTCGCTCACCTGCCCGTGTACAAAGGGTCAGGCCTTGCCGCAGGGTTCCATTCTCGCCTGGGGCCCTTTTCTGCATCTCACCCCCACCCTCGCTCTCCCTACCTTCTTCTCACTTCCCTTCAGTTGTGTCCATCTAAAAAGCAGCAAACCTGTGTAGACCTACTTTTTTCCCCACAAAAGAATAAGCAGACTCAGTAATGGCGCTGGTATCCCTGACGTGAAAGAGGTTCATGTTACAGCGGCCGTGAAATATGCTGCATCACGAGTCTGTTTTACAGGAACACTTCGTTCCACATCGATTCACAACGCCACGTCGACACATTAAATATAAAACTATGTTTACTTGTCAAACAGGGTTCTGTCAGTTTAGAGTTACGTTACTGTCAAACTTTAAAAAAAAAAAAAAATCCAAAAATGTTTTAAAATGATGAAAACCTCTGCTCTTCCTGTCCCTACAATACACTATAAAAGGTAATGCAAGTGTTATTTTAAAGAGTAACTGCACCCAGTCTAATAATCCGCCTCCCTCGCCTGCTTAAGATGACAGGTGGTTTTTCCTGCTGGGTGTGGTCACAGTACAACAGAGCATTCCTCACCTCACCCACCGGTGACACAGAGTGTCGTCATCAAGGCTTCAGGAGCCAGAGCAGCTACGTTTTTAATGCTTACCCTGTGGAGGTTTTAAAGCCTCTAGAAATGTGGCTTGGAACAGTAAAAACGGATACATGATATCAGAGTGTCTCATTAAGCGAGGGGGTGTGGGCGTGGCAGATCATGTTTTGACTGCATGGAGGCTAAGCAATATATTGTTATGGACAAGGGGCAGCAGCAAAACGTATTTTTGCCACCTATGGCTGCATTTAGACAGGATTAGACAGGTTTTAGACATGAAGTCTTTAATTTGGTTTGAGAGGGAGTGAGCAGTGGTTGAGCGGCTTGGACAGCGAATGAGAGTGAGGGAGCGTCAGCATCGATAAAGCCGGCTAATCTACGAAATAAAACATTATTTGTTTGGCAGTGATTCACGCAGTGCCTGATCCTGTCTGAATGAACATCAGCGTATTACAGACTGCTTTGTAAAGTCATAAAATTTACCAAAATATTTTTATATGTAACTCTGTGAAGTGAGGAGGGAAGATTATTGTGCCTCTAAATGTAGACACCCCTCAGACTGTTTTGAAAACAGCGGCTCAGACAGTGTGGACGGAGAGAAATCAGGTTTCTGGCGCACCGGAAAAATGTCAGTTTCAAAGTTTATCTGTTTCAGTCTGAGCATGACGACACTTTCAACCCAGTTTCCTGCTGGCAGTCACACTGTGCTGTTGTACTGACCGCTGGCAAACACACTGCGCGGAGGAGCAGGAGGTCCCTCCGTTACCGTCAGAGCTGTGAATGAATCCTGCACCGAGCAGCAGAGTTGGACCTGCAGGCTCGCTACAAGTCTGTGTGTTAATCTGACAGGAATGTAGCTCAGATCAAATACCTGAGCAGGTCGCATCCTGAGGGCAGAGCCTGCAGGAGTATCTCTACACTCTGAACAAACACCAGTGTGTCTGTGTGTGTGTGTGTGTGAGAGTCACTGTTCATCCACACATCTGCACAGACAGCAGACGTCAGATCATTTCAGGACACCTTCGGATTCAGACCGCTTTCTCGTTAATGGTCAGTTAATTTTTAATACAAACAGTGGACGTTGGCTTCGGGGCTGTGACTCAGCTGAATGAACAAACACGACTAGGAACTGATTTAAATGAGCTCTTGTGAAAACAACTTCCTCTTCTGGTTTACCGCCTGGTTACACAATTGTCCCGTCAGGAGTATGATCTCTGACAGAAAACAAGTGATTTTTTTTTAAAAAATTAAAAATAACCAAAGTCACTTTGAATAAACTGACCTCATTATCGCAGACCTGAGACGACTCCTCTCACCTCCTGCAGGAGACTGTGGGGGCTCCTTCAGCAACAGACTGCTACTCAACATCATGTCAGACTCTTAAAACACCAGCAGGATTTCATGACTTTTGTCTATAAATTTTGTATTTATGAGTAATTTGTTAATTTTTTCTTGTGTATACGAGCTGCTGTGACAAGTGAATTTCCCCGCTGTGGGATCATTACAGTCTGTCATATCTTGTCGTAAGTGTGTGTATGTAACAGGAAATTACAGAGAGCACTATGGGTACGTGAGAAAGTAGTTTTGATGAACACATTCCTTCATTTGGCTGAACTTGTTCCTCCTTTTTTGCCATTTATGAACTCCATTTCATAAACAGCCATCTCCAAACTGGTTCTGCACTATAAATCAACAAGCAGCCATCAAGCTTCCCAGTCTGCCCAGTTTATTTCCTACAGTGCTTACCAACTGTCTGTCTGTCCTGCTGACTTCCTCGCAGGCTGCAGGAGGTTCACTTTCATGCCACTCTTCCTCCTCCTCCTCCTTCTCCTCCTCCTCTCTGCTCTCTGCAGGAGGAGGAACGCTCGGCTCCGTGCTGAACGCTGCCCAGGACTCCCCCTCCACCTGCTGCTGCTGCTCCGGCTCCCCGAAGGCGCTCCACCCTGCGTCCGCCTCACCGTCTGCGCCTTCAGCGGCCGAGCTGAAATTCCCAAAACTGTCACTGACGGGGAAGTCTGCAAACTTGCCTCCATCCTCCCCCTCGTTTCCACCCGTGTGAAATTTGGGGGAGTTAAAGTCGCCAAAGTCGTCATCGTCCTTGGCATTTGTAGCTTCCTGTGCAGGGGCAGAGCTGTGTGGCCTGCTCTGCTCCTGCTGGACGTCCAGCTGGTCAAAATCGGCAAAGCCTTGACCGCTGAATGAGCCGGCGTCTCCAAAGTCCCCAAAGTCCTCGTCCTCCTCGTCCTCCGCCAGCTGACTGTGGTCGGCAGGCGTAGCGGTTTCCCCGAGGAGGGGCGGAGAGGGCACCGAGCCTGTGGTGCTCATGTCACCATACTCCTCTAGAGCGTCTGTTGAAAGCGGCCGTCCGAAAGACGTCTCCGTCTCCGTTTCTGTCTCTGTGTCGTTACCGGAGCCCTTCCCATCTGACTGTCCCATCTCGCCGTCTCCAGCTGCATCAGGCGAGAGGTCGTTTTCACTGCAGCCCTCTTTGGAATCATCCCTGTCGGCTACATCCACCCCGTTCAGAGTGAGAGGTTTGTTAGTGCAAACTGCCTCTGAGGCGAAGTCCTCCTGTGCAAAGGCTACATCCCTTTGTTGAGAGTCAGCGTCTGTGTGAGAGCCCCGGTCCGTGTTGCACGAGCCGTCCGGGTCCTCAGCAGGAACAGATATGGAATCAGAGTCGGATCCAGTTCTGTTTGCGTCCCTGACATTGTCCTCTGAAGGCGTTCCCTGCGCTATATTACAGTGCTCGACGGGGCAGGCAGGCTCCGCCGGCCAGCTGCCCCCTGTGGGGTTGTCAAAGTCCTCATTTGCCGTCTGGCTGAGGTGTCCTTCAGCATTGGAAAAAGCAGCAAAGTCTGCAAAGTCGTCCTCTGGGCTGCCGGCGGGGACGCTGCCCGTGTCCTCGGTGGACGTTCCTTTTAAATGAGAGTGGACAGAATTCTGCAAGGAAGGGCTTCCCTGAAAGTCAAAGGTTGCAAACCCGTTTGTTAGCACTTCTGTGCCTCCACCGATGCAATCGGCGGGCTCGCTGGCGGCCGTGTCGCTCACCGTGACATCCACAGAGCCGGAGAGGACCTTTTTCATCTCAGTTCTTTCTGAGGGCCCGCTGCCCAGGTGGCCTGCTGGCACAACACCATTGGCCTTGGACAGCTCATTACCGGGGCTGTGGGTGCCGTTGGAGGAGCTGTGGCTGAATCCCACCACCGTTCTGTTGTTGATGAGCTCAGGCGGGGAGGTGGCGGTCAGAGCTTGGGACTGGTTGAAAGTGGTCGGGGTGTCGAATTCTGTGAAGCTGATGCTGTTCGGGACACCAGAGAAGGTGCCGAAGACTCCAAACTCGTTGTCCTCTTCCTCTGTGCCGTCCTCCATCGGGGGCGGAGAGGAGGAGTATATGCGGATGACATCTGGCTCCATGATTCTCTGGCAATCAACGAATCCTCCTGGCTACACCTGAGACAGCGAGAAAAAAGAAGAAGAAGAAAAAAAAACGTCATCAGACACCAAATCTGTCACAGCAGATATGTTACTACAAACAAATGTGTTTAAGCCAGAGTGCGGCTTCACAAGAAACACACAAAGTAAATAAGGACAGCTCTCTGTGGTGCTCCAGGACCAATTAGCTTGACGTGTGGTTTGAGCCGAAGCAGAAATTAAATTACTGAAGTGCTAAAAGAGGACAGGCTGGTGCCAAATTGACAGTAATAGAGTGGTAACGACAAACTAGTGCCGTGATGTTTAAAACGGCGGAGCTGTAACAAACAGCGTTAGCGAGAACATAAACTGTGCATCCTTTGGCTTATCAACTCATGTGATGTTTACACTGACCAATGAATGACCTCAGGGCAACATGAGGCAGAGAAACGCTGCCTGGTGGTGAATTAACTTGGTGTTTTGTCAACACCTAATCTTGGCTTAGCACCCTCTACGTCTCAGTTAACCTACTTGCATGTTGTTGAGATGTTATCATTTCCATGTGCAAACAAGCGATTATGTCCTTGTGAACGTTTTTTTAATGCCTGAATGTGCTACAAAAGCCAAACCTGTGTGTGTGTGTGTGTGTGTGTGTGTGTGTGTGTGTGTGTGTGTGTGTGTGTGTGTGTGTGTGTTTGCAGTCAGTCCCACAGCTGTGCGTCTTAATTCGACCATCGTCTCACATCAGACTCGTGTGCATTGATGATCACATTAGTGCCGCTGAAACAATCCATAATGCACAACGACTTTTCAAACCTATCGATACAGCAGCGGCCTTCTCTGGTGTGGAATTTGTACCTGCGGTATTTGCTTTAACGGCAAGATAAATGAGTCTTTGAGGATTAATGACATGCCCGTCAAAAACATGGTTACGGATTGTTAAAAGTTTTTAAATTTCACTTGTAACCATCAAACAAAATATAGTAAATTCTTTAATTTATGGCTCAAAATTTCTTAAAGCTTTCAGGTGTTCATAAAAAGTGAAACATCGGAGAAGAAATGTTCTGAAAACGTTTTTCAGTTCGTTTTGCAATTAGTTCCCAGAAGAACAAAAACTCTCCATTTAAAACAAAGTAAATATGGAAACTTTAATATTTATATATGTTAAACTTTGTAAAACTGTGCCACTTCTGTGTGTTTTATAGACATTTTTAAATACAAATTAAATAGCTTTGGACTGTCTGGTCTGACAGAAAACGCTGACAGAAATTTGAAGATGTGGGAAGGACATTTTTAACAAAATGTTTAATAAACTAATTGAAATTAAGATATTATCATTTAACATGATTCCACCTATAATTAAAGCCACAATAAACAGGAAGTTATGAGGCATGTACAATCCTGAAAAAGACTTTCTGATATTCAATTTGTGAGTACGAGTCAGTAAGAAATAAAAAACTGAGTTTCTCTCTACCTGGACTTCTACCTGTTTGCATTCCCAGCCACCAACCAGAGCAGTGGGTGGCGTTGACAACGTGTATTTGCTTTGTTGGCCTTATCTCACAGAATACCTGGGAGCAGGTAGTTTACACCCAGGCTGTGCTGACACGGACTTACAGACATGCAAGTCCAGAAAGACGAGTTAAAAGGCAACACATTAGTTCCCCATGAAACTGCACTGGGATCTGTGTCTCCCATCCCCATTAAAACATGTAATCTGTCCGTCTAATGATCTCACAATAAGACACAATTAAAGCAGCTGTTTCTGGACCCGGTACTTCGACCTACCTAACGTAAAGTCCAAGTGAGTTAATTTATCAGCATGCTTAACATGTTACATACTGTCACCTTAATGACAAGGTTAGCCCCTTCAGACTGATGTGTAACTCTTAAACTAAACTAGCTCTGCTCGAGTTTCATCTATTTTTCCTCACTTTGTCTGACGTTAGTGTTTAAGTGAAGCTAGCGAGGCTAACGTGGCTAAATCAGTGAGCATCCAGCTTAGCAGGCTAACACTGCTGCTACCTTAGCTCAGTTAGAAAGCTGACAGCTGAGTAGAGTAGTGGTGAGGAATAGAAAACGACCACATTGGGATTAATCTGACACGAAGCTAACAGCTATCTTAGAAGGCATCTAATTAAACTACAAGGCCGAGACACTTCGCTGAGATGGGGTGTAACGGCAGCTAACTTAGCTTAGCTTGGTTAGCCTGTGTACAACACACCAAAAAGAGGCGAAGCTAAATTAACGGCGCTGCTTTGAGCGATGTTAACAGTTAATTAGTTTGTTGTCACTTGTTAAACGACAGCACACGTTCATCTCAGGCTGCTAGTGAAACAACACCACCAGATACAAGTAAGTGAGAAGTCAACTACCTCGGCTAACTACGCAGCGAGCTAACGCTAACGACAACAACAAGCATCTCCCCTTTAGCTTTAGCTTTAGCTTTAGCTTTAGCTTCATCATCCGGCTTGGTTTGACAGCAGGTGTCTTAGTTACCGAAAGAAACAGGTGAGCTGACCGTGAGATGTTGTCCACTGATTCCCATGACTCAGTTAAAGACGCTGCTGTCCACACGCTGTCAGATTGAGCCAGCTGATCAGCGCAGGACGAAAGGGCTGAAGCTGAAGCTGAAAGTGAAGGTTGACTCAGCCGGCTGCTGCTCCTCCTGCTCCTCCTGCTCCTGCTGCCGTTACCCTGCCTCAATATGACCCAGCATGCACCGCTGTGACAGGCTAGCTCTCTGCCGGGCTGTTTGGTTCCTCCAAAACTTTCTGTGTTACCTGTTACAGGTACAACAGTGAGTCCACCTCATATGGAGGACCAGTGATTCACAGACTCACTGTCAGGTATCGTGCAGAGACGACAAAGCTGGCAACAAATGTGCGGGCGAGTTTTATTATGAAAATATACATAAAAAAAAGTAAAATGTCCGGATTTATCTTCTTTTTTAAAATATCCAAAACTAGTAAAATAAGCTATTCTACCAAATATTTATATATAAAATATAGACGAGTAAAAAAAAAAAAAAAAAAAAAAAAAAAAAAATATATATATATATATATATATATATATATATATATATATATATATATATATATATATAAATCAGTAAAATATTAGAAAAATATTAGTATAATATCCAGAAATCTTTAGTAAAATATCCGAGAATAAAGATTTAAATGTCTGAAAGACAATGTCAGGAAAATATCCCAAAAGATTTTAATAAGACATTTTTTAAAAATAGTAGTGAAATATTGACAAATTGTCAGTAAACAATCAGAAAAATATTTAAAAAAATATTAAAATATTTATAAAAAGAAAAAAAAATCTGGAAATAATTTTAAATTATTATTAATATCAGTATAATATCTGGAAATCTTTGGTTAAAAGTAAAAAAAAATGTTAAATGTTTGAAAGAATATCCCCAAAATATTAATAAAATATCTGACGATTATTATGAAAATACCTTAAAATATTCTGAAAATACTAGTAAAATATCTAAATAATAATAATAATGAAATAATTAATAATTCTGAAAATAATTGTTGAACACTACATCTCACTATTTCTATTTTGTTTTACTATAAATTTACACTAATTGTGACCAATTTGATTGGTAATCAATGGATCAATGGACCAGTATGTTACATTTACGCACCCAGATTGTTAATCACTTTATTTTGAAAAATATGCAAAAAAAGACAATAGTTGACAATAGTTTTCATTGGTTGGTCACAGATGAGATGTATCTTTATTAAAATGTTGTTGTTAAATCTATCTATCATCTATACACATATACAAATATCATGTTCACATACTTGTAACTATGGAGTGCAGCTTGATATCATACTCTGTGGTTTGAGGTAGTCTTCACATGTACTGCACATTTTCATTTTTGTTAAAGACAAGATCACAGATATGGAAGATCACAGAGGCCTAAAAATTCAAACATTCAACAAAATATAAATACCAAGTCCCCTTGCAGCATCCACACAACCGCATGTTCTTCCGTTGTTGATTGTTTTTTTTTGGGTCAGTTACTTGATTATACTATAACATGACAATGACAGTGTTCTCCCTCCAGGTCCCCAAAGCTCCCTCCCCAAAATCCCAGATAAAATATAGAGGAGGGGCCTCTGGGAGGTTGTTTACACACAAACTATTTACATAACAAAGGCAGTGTTGTACAATGCACAACAAGTCTGTTTGTAGAACATTCTGGGAACAAACTCCAGTTAGATGAACCAAAGTGTCAGCGTGTTTTAGGTCACTTTTTAAATGTCACTATAAATGACTAAATTCTTAAAATGTAAAATCTATAATATATAAGTTGTATATTAAAATTAAAGAACAAGTTCAGAAGTCAACATCCAGCTCAGCACAAACACAAACATACAGTAACTTTAACATTTAGTATTTAACACTTTAATTACAGTCAAATCAAGTCTGATTTAGTTGCTTTAATCATTAGCAGGCAGCTGTCTTCATGAGTTGTTCCTGAGTGATTTTTGCAATATAAAAGGAAACAAACAAACAAACAAACCTCTTCTAGGATCCATATCAAGTCTTAAACTACGGAGAGAAACTGTGTGTTTTGTGATCTACGATAAAAACCAGATTTACACAAATGTGTGTAACGATTTGAGAGTAATTTATGGTGTAATATGAAATACCAACAAACAAACGTAAATCTTATTTTTATTTGCAGATCACAAAACACATTTTACACATCCGGGACCAAAATGTGCAGAGTGAATACAGACCAAGGTGAGTCCTGGCAGTTTGTGCCCACAAAGTTCATCAGTGAAGTCCATTACTTCAAGCCAGTTTAGTGATGGTGAGGCTGCCTTTGATCCACAGTGTGTCAACGTCATTGAGTGACGTCACTCTGTGTGAGAAGTCGAACAGCTTCTGTCCGTCAACAAACACACGAAACCGACTGTGTTCACAGTGAATCTCAATCTGCGAGAGAGACAAGACACGAGTGGATGTTTGGTCAGTTTCAAACATTTGGAAGTGTTATAATATTCACACATTAACATGATTAGGCTGGTTGCAAACCTGAGGGTCCCGACCCCCACTAGGGGTCACCAAAACTTCATGGGGTGTCAGGAGGCCTTCTTGACTTTAAGGGGTGTAAGAAAACTTTTTAAAAACTATTTAAGATGTATTGTTGAATAAATGTGACAGGATACGCAGTGAAGACCTGAAAACACAGTCACAACTACATTCACAGAGCCTTCACTCTCCTCTAAACAGCCTCGTCCTGCGTTAGAAAAGTACACAGTTAAATCAACCAAAGATTTTCTCATAGAGCAACGAGAAGAAAACACAGAATCTATCAAGAAATAAGCTTATTAAGTATGTGTGATTGTTAAAAATTAAATAAATGCATAACAGACAGAGAACTGCATAAAAAGTTCCTAAAAATATCAGGAAAACTCATCTCTGATTTAATATTTACAAGGAAAAAATCTGCTCAAAATTAATCCAAATCACTCGTTTGACACTAACTTCCTGCAGTTATTGAGTTCACTGTTTAAAATAATTGTTCAGTTTATCAGAATATAATAAGAAATATCCATAAAATGTGTTACTCAGTGATAAAAAAGGGGAAAATGTTGGGAAACACTGGTCTAAACAACTGAGCATCCACGTGTCATCCGTTAAGTTGTTAAAGTGACATTATGAAGGTTGTTGTTATTCTTACCTGCACAAATCTACAAACTCCAAACTGAGATGTTTAGCAGTGAGCTTGGCATCACAGTTTGAGACAGTGTTTCATTTAAAAGCAGCAGACTAAATACAGACTGACAGACTGTGAGTTTGTTTGTATGACTAACTATTTTAATATCACCATGACAACATTTACTTATTTTATAACACAAAACCAAACAGAACGGAAGAAATTCAAATCACTTGCACCACATTTCAAAAACTGATACCACTCATGTAAAAGCTGATACTACAGCTTCAAAATTAGTGACTGAGACATTAAAGGTCCATTATGTCAGATTTAAGGGGCTCTATTTAGAGAATATAATGTTCATAACTGTGTTTTTATTACCTGAAAATAAGAATTGTTATGTTTTTGTTACTTTAGAATGAGAGTTTCATATCTATGGACACTGTGGGTCCTCTATCATGGAGTCCACCATGTTTCTACAGTAGCCCAGAAAGGACAAACTAAACACTGGTATGCGAGCTGCTGTAACAAGTGAATTTCTCCAGTGTGGGATCATTTAAGTCAATTTTATCTAATCTCATCTTGTAAAAAGTAAAAGGAAAATATATTTTAAAACTATGATGGCAACAAACGGTTGTAATTCTTCTGGTTTTCTCACTGCCGAGTGTAGCTTGCTCGTTAGTCTTATTACTGGGTGCTCTTGAACACATCTGACAGCTGTACCAGCCTGCACAGACTGCAGCTGTCAAAGCACAACCTAACATTTGGTTTTTACTCTGTAAATGTGTCATTTGTCCTGTTTAACACAGGCTGGCAGCTTCCATATGTCAGTGACACAGATTCAGAGTTTGTGGACAGATGTTGGTACCTTGAACGGCTGCTCTCTGATGAAGGGGAAGAATGGGATGGCTCTGTCGACATCCCCCCAGGATCCAGACACACAGGCTCTGCGCAGGACTTGTCGGTCCCTGAATCGAACACAGAGCTCCAGGGCCACATCAGTAGGAGGCTCCCCGTTTGTTCCACAACCTCGCGTCAGGGCAACGTAGAACCTAACAGAGGAACGTTTCTGACTTTATATAAAGGATCTGGATTCAATAATATATCATAAACAGCAGATAGCACACCGTGGTTTCAACTACAACTAAAAGAGAAGTGCAAGTATTCAGAGCTTTTACTTTACTTTATAAAACAAAAGTAGTGTATTGATCCTGAGGGGAGGATAATTAAACAAAGTGTGTCCATCACCTGTCAGGACGAGCGTCCACAACACCAACCATGACAATCTTCTTCCCTGGGCGCATCCCACCCGTGATGTGACCTCTGAAAGGAACTGCCTGCACACATACAAACAAAATTAACAACAACACAGAGACATATACACTATGACATGGGAGGAAAAATACTTCAAACAATCAGCGTTTTCTGTCTGTGTTTGTCATTGTATGATTTCAGCATCGATGTTACCAGATTTCTCTCAGCATCTCTGTCAGCAGAGCGAACACTCGCTTTGTGTTCGTCAGTTGCACTTTTCTGTGGAAAAACCCATTTCTGAAAGAAAAAAAACAAAGAATGAGATCATTTGAACTTCTCTGGATCTGCTCTGCATTTGCTGCTCAGTGAAGTTCATGATAATTTATATATGGACAGTGGACAGGGGTGGCAATAGCTCAGTCATAGGGACGCAGCCGGCGCAAACCACAGTACGGAGCGTGAACTGGTAAATGGAGAGATGCCAGTTAACCTGGCAAGGCTCCAGAGTGGCTGTCTATCACTCCACCATCCTTCTCTACAATTTGCATGTCTATAAGCCCTTTGTGTGTGTGCGGTTGTATATCAGGCCTATATATGTGAACATCCCCAGTAAGGGATCAGTAATCTTCTTCTTTTTATTGGGGTTCATCCTCTGGAGGTTATGAGTATCTACTGGGACGATAAGCTTATTTCCTGATTTGATATGATCATAATACATTATAATTTATTGCAAATGTTTACGGACTATCTGTTTTAAACACATCATATAAGCATTTTATGAGATTTTAGAAAAAAATAGTAAAATAAATACAAAACTAAAGTACAATACTGTAGTTTGAAGTTTTCATCACATGAAACAGTTTAACAAAGAGTTGATTTCCCTGCTTCAGTATTTAATATGATATAATAACACAGAGTGACATCGAATGATGTGAGGACAGTTTGCACCTTTCAGAGAGTTTCGTGTGAAAATAAAAGCTGTGTTTTAATTGGCTGTCACAGGATGACGCTGAACGAGCTACTGAGCGCAATTAATCGCGTGACGTCACATGCCGTGTGATCGTCACGTGCGGCGTCAAGTATGAGAGACACCAGAAGATGAATGAGTTCAGGTTAACCTTCAAAATAAAAGCATCTGGCAGGAACACAGTGCTAAAGAAAGGCTCGCATATCATGTTTGACCTTTGAGGTTTTTAAATGGATAAGATAACGCTAAATGTTTTTGATCACTCTATGAAAGGTTGTCGCTGGAACAGGATGTTATTTCATCCAATAACAACCACAGTTCCCTAATAATCTTTGTTTAGTCACTCAGGCATCCGAATGATTTTCTTGAAATCTTTTCTTCACATTCACAACTATAGTTTTTGTAATTTATATCTCATAACACAAATTTCTAAATGTTGTTTCAAATCTGTTCACAATGCCAGGATTTATTTTTTCTGTCAGGATTTTAGAGTAAAAAGGTTGATCTGTTTAATAATACCAGTTCCTGTTGCAAATTGTATAGTCTTTAAATATTTTATAAACTTTTCTTGTAATTACAATATTATTTGATTATTTGAACTTTCTTCTCATAACAGTCTGATGATAACATAAACATTTTGCACACATCCTGCTGAAGAAATCCCAAATCCCTTTATCTGAATTTATTTAGCAATAATGCCTAGACTATTTAACAGTGATGCAAAAGACACCATGTATAACTTTTCAAAAACTTCCCAAAAGAAGATGAGCTTAGCATCTTCCAGTACTCCGATCTTTTACTTAAGTAAATATAGTAATACCACAGTATAGAAATACTTTGTTACAAGTTAAAGTGCTGCATTCAAAAGCTCAAAAAGTACCAAACTTAAAAGTACTCAATAGGCAGAACGTCTCATCCATGATTTGTTTTTGGTTTACAGTCACTGAAACATGTGATTAACACTTAAATGTAGCAGCAGTGGTGCTGCTTCTGATCCTGAAAATGCTGCCACATATATTAATACAGCTTTTATTTTGTAGATTCTGACCGGAAGTTGTTGCATCCAGGTCAGCTTGACACAAACTGTGTCGACATTCTTTCAAAACTAAAAAAAAAAAAACTCATTTCCAGTCCAAACAATCACGTGAAACATAAAACAAAAACAATCAGAAAAGTCAGTCATGTGTGTCAGACTGATCAGGATCCTCTCTGCTCAGATGGTATTTAATCTCTGACCTGCTTCCTGTTGCTCAGGTGTGTAAACTCACCTTCCTGCCCTGCGCTGTCACTCTGTGCATGTCAGCCATGTTGATCTGAAGGAAACAAACAGCAGAGAAATGAGCTGCAGGTCCAGTTTGTCTGCCTCCGACGTCAGCGCTGACGTAGAAAGCTTCAACCTGGTACATTACACTACAACACACACACACACACACACACACACACACACACACACACACACAGCTCTCTCGCTCTCAGGTCAGTAACAAGTGAGTTTATTGTTGTGTTGTGAGGCTGTAACTGCAGGCAAAGACCCCCAAATATTAAATCTTCCTCCAGCAGAGTATAAAGTATTTAAACACCAACACCTCTTATTTATTCACCAAAACAAGTTTCTGAGACTCACAATTTTGCTAAAGAGTAAAATTTAGATTATTTGGTGTGAAAAATATTTACCTGTATGCCTGATAATGGAGTGCAAAGTTTAAAGCTGGTTTACTGTGGCACATTAGACAACAATGTAAAACATTGTGTGTAAGTGTCCCCAAGTGGAAAAGTTACCAAAACATAAAAGAGAGACAGTTTTTGTGAAATGCCTCATAGTCAGTCTTTTAAATACAAGTAATTTAAAGTGTTTTAAATATCTCCGTAAATACAAGTTATCGAAAGAACTGTTTTGTCATATAATCGACATGAAAATACCATATGAATGCCATAAAAATAAAGGTTTTGCCATGAAACATTACAGTGTTTTACTGTCAAGTTAGGAAAAAGAGGGTGAGGAGGAGTGACATGAGCCGTTACACCACTAGTGCCACTAAATCCTACACTGGACCTTTAAGTATTTATTTATTTAATATTGACTAGTTGTTAGCGGTGCCATACGGCTCCACGGTCGGCCATGTTACTCAGTCATTCCACCACTAATGACTTTGGCGATCCTCTGACCTTTCCTCTAGCGCCACCAGCTGGTCAAAGTTTACTCTCTGAACTTGTTGGTTCCCACTGAAGACGTGAATCTTTTAATAAATAAACGCCTCAAATAGAGGCTCCTTAATTTCCTAAAATGGGTGCTGACTGTAGTTTTTATCAAACAAACAGGAGGGACTACTTTTTAGCAGTGGATTAATCCACATTTGGTGCTCTAGTGAATATTGTATAAACTACAACGTGTATGTTCATTGTAATGAAGGAACAACAGATTACACAATACATGTCTGTAGATACATCCGCTGTTAGTTTGTTGACATTAAGAAAAATGTCGTTTGAAGTCAGTTCGATAGGTTAGACGATTTACAGTGACAGTAATTATCAGTATTGCGGTTTCTGTACATTGGAGACAAACTTCATTTTTAAAAACAGTCCAAACAAACTTACCTCACAAGTCTGCAGCAGAGCTTCACATAGAGTTACTCTGAGGGTATTTCATGTTTAACGTGACTTACTGAACACTGAATAACCTCGTTGTCTTGACGCAACTTTCCTTTTCATTTTCCACCGAGAGAGTCGAAGAATGGGAGGAAGCAGGGGGATGTGAGCTTTTTCAAAGGAAAGAGCCGAGGGGGAGGAAGAGGAAACACGGGCAACGACTTTACAGCAGAGGCTCAGTGTACTCAGTGTGCAGTGTTAATGTGTTTCTGCATGCTGTGCAGCACTGACCGCAGATCATTAGTGTCATTAACTCATTTGTCAGTTTGCAGAGAAGCTCTCATTATGAACCTCTGACAGGAGTTCATCCTGCTTTCGTTGTCTGAAAGGGGTTAAAGAGGCAGAATTACTATCTATCTATGTAGCACAGCTAATGGGATTATTAGTGGTGTAATTAATAGTAGGGGCCTAAAGCAGAAGAAGGTCGTTGGTCCAATCCCCTGAATTGGCACAATAAATCTGGGTGGGGAAAGTGAAAAGCGGTGCTTGCTTCTCTCTCATTACCATCACTGAGGTGCCCCTGAGCAAAGCCCCTGACCTGGACTGCTCCCGTGGAGCTGCTTAGTGGCCCGCAGGTCAGACTGTGGTTGTAATTGGACCTGTAATGGACTTGTATTTTATATAGTGTCTTGCTGGTCTTCTGACCACTCCAAAAACTTTTACAACATCCACACACTGATGGCAGAGGCTGTAGACTGTTCATTAGGCGAGATATAGCGCTTTCTGTCCAAATGACTGATATTTCTACTAGAATGGGGCCGGGAATTCAACACTTTGATAAATGAAACTTTTAGAAACACACAAAAGCAACAAATGAACTGGGCAGTAATTGTCACTTTTAAATATTAAATAGATCATTACAGACAAATTAAAATAAGAGCTGTTAAAAAAAAAAGAAAATTCTGTAGCTGTCTCAGCAGTAACGCCATCTTTATGCACAGAAATAACCAGAACCTGTGGCATCCAAAATGTTCTTACTTCTCACAAGAAACATGAAATAAACAGATTTTATGTTTATTTCATGTTTCTTTTGACTGGATGTAATAGTTATAACCAACTGAAATATTTTACATATTCAGTTATCTTTGTTTTATACATTGTACACTTTTTTATTTGATTTTTTTTCTATTTAACATTTTTATTATAAAATCATGATTTTTGCCTATTCGCGTTCGTTTTTTTTTCTGACAGTTTATTGTAATAAAATACCAGTACAACTCCCTTCTATGTGAAACTTAGACTCAATACAGTAATAAAACACAACAGTAACAATTCAGACAGTGTATTTTTATTTTTATTTTTTTAAAAAGAGGAAAAACCTAATCTTGGTAGAAAAATCATATAAATAAACAAGAAAAAATAAAAAAGATTCAGTTCTAAAACGTGTAAAAAAACTGTTTATAAAATGATTCTTAATCTTTGAAAAACAAACACACGACAGTGAGATCAGAAAAGAAAGTATAAATTACCACTGAAAAGACAAAACGCAGGCACTTAAATACAGTAATGTAAGGTAAACTTTAAATTCATTGTGCGACCCGTGTGCATTGTCTCTTTATGCCTCTAAACCTCACAGTGGTTGACACAGATTTGCTTTTGGCCAACAGGAGTGTTGTGTCGTTGTGATGTCACAACTGTAAACAAGGCACCAAAGGTGAAACTGTTTAGCTGCATCAGTTACTCCTAAAGTATCGAACACAGTAATCAACATCAAGTCTTACAGAGAACACACATTCTGCTGTGATGGCAAAAAGAGGCTGCAACGCTGACAAACAGGAAAATAATCGTCACATCTTCACAAAAAAAGCAGAAATTTGAAACATATTTACATCATTTAAGTTGATTATGGGATGAAAAAAAAAGCATTGGATTGTTTTGTTATTTTGTTGTATTTTGTTATTTTAATTGTCAAAATACTTCATCTGGCCTCTTCACTGATTTGTCTATAGTCACATTTTTAATTTCCACTGGAATAATCCACATACAGAATGACATGTTTTTAAACAATATGATTAACAAATGGTTCTGTAACAGACTAAAATCGATGTGTTAGCACATTATAAATATACAAATACTGGCCTGCACTACTCTGAACACGATAACAAAATAAGAGCCTTAATGCAAAGTGCTTTTACTTGAGTTGGTATTGATAGTTCTTTTGCCTTGTTTGAGACTGATCAAACTTCTCAACAAGGATCAATAAAGTCTCATGTGATCTACTCATCCCAGTCCTTTAAACCAGTTGTCCCAGTAGGAAGGAGAATGACGCTCCCAGTGCCAGACCCAGAACGAGGAAGAAGCTCATCAGAGAGCCGGCTGTCTCACAGTCCTTAGAGCGCACCAACCTGACGGGCAGAGACACACAGTTACGACACGTCCACACGAATAAAACACATCAGGTTTATTTGCAAAAACAGATTTTTTTTACTTTTTATTTATTTTCCTAAATCATGTTTTTTTGGTGTTGGTGTTGGGTTTTGTCATTAATTCATACATCAGTTTGAGGTATTTTTCATGTGGCTTTAAAAACTGAAGACACAACAGGACGTCCTGTTGAGACTCACTGAGGAGCGTAGGCCATGCAGAGGGTCGCCAAGTATCCATTGGAGAAGGCGAACAGGGCTATGATGATGACGAAGGCGAGGTCGTGACTGAACAGGACGAGTTTGGAGTTCTGCACGTTACACACCATGAGCAGAGGGATGAAGACCAGACGGGACGCCACGGCCGCAGGGAACAGAAAGCTCTTCTTCGAAGGCTGCACAACGCCAACAGAGTCAGAGTTTACGAATGATGACTCAAAATCTGAAATAGTAAATCCTTAGAGAAGGCAGCGGACTCACCCATTGAACGAGAGACGGGGTGGCACGGCCGACCAAGTCCAGGGCGTTGAAAACGATAAAACAGCAAACGCAAGTGAAGACTTTATCTGTAAGAATAAAGAAAATAGACATTTTAAATTACACTGAACAGCTGGCTGATGTGAGGCGTCCATATCTGTTTGGTTTTCAAACATTTCAATTTATTTTTCACAGTCCATCTCTCCTTTCCAGACACATTTTCCTCAGTCTTCTGTCATCTGTGCCCTGAAACTGCCTCCTGCTGCTTAAATCACAGCACTCCATGACAGGACAGAAGGAAAAGGCAATGGAGAAGCCTGAGGAAGCTGAAATGTGTCTGAAGAGGAGGGACAGGCAGACAGACTGTAACATTATTAAGATAAGATACTCAGACAAAGTCTCCAAGTTGTAACTACTAACTACATGATGGACTTTGATGCTGAGGTGAAAACTTCACCTCTGAAATTACGATAATATATGAAAATGATGTGATGTCTGACCCCAGGAAGCGTTGTCCTTGTAGACGGTCTGCACTCGGACTGTGATCACAGGAAACACCGACAGGGTGACGGCAAACACACACGTCACACACAAAGCCATCATCCAGATCTGCAGGACACACAGGAAGAGTCAAGATTACATATTAATATTCAGTGTGTGCAGTGGCATGTCGGCTGGCTCAAGAGCGCCGGTTCTCGGTACATGTACCACTGGTGTTACGCAAGCTCCCTCTAGTGGTAAGCAGAGGAATCTAAAAACTGGAATTTAAAAACATTATCAAAATACAACCAACTTTTTGATAGCTGAAATTTTATATCTATTATAATAATAATAATAATAATAATAATAATAATAGAAAATAGAAAAGTGACTCACCTTTTTAAAGACAGCCAGGACGGAGGAACGCTCCTGATCCTCCTTGGGCGGAATGAACTTCCCGTTGGCTTCGAGTGCTTTATCGCTGTTGTTGACTTTTTATTATTAAAGGGAAAGAAATAAAAATGTTTTAGTTGACTTACTTGATTATGCCATTATTAACATTTAATATCAGCTTGGCATAATAAATTATTTCCAACTTATTCTTCTCATTACATTGACTTCCTGTTTACATTGTTGATTGCTCTTGACTGGGCAGTGCTACAATTTTTTCCTAACAACCAAGTTACAAGATGTTTAAGTTTTAATGGTGCAACCTGTGTTAATAAATCAGTAGTTAGTAGTTTGTAATAACTGAGGAGGGAACTTTATGTTCAAACTTAGTGAAGTGTTGGTCCTGATTACTCAGATCAGCTTTATCACTCACAAAGCAAGTTGCTAAATGAGACTGACCTGTACTGCTGATGAGATCCCCTGAAATCTCCATCTCCTCGCTAACAGACTGACTTCTGTCCAGGTAGAAACGAGCAAATTCCTGCAGAGGAGAGTCAGTATTGTTAGAAGATCATAATGTGGCTTCTACAGAGTCTCTAAAAGAAAAAAAGATACACATTAAATGATAAAAAAAATTATAATCATTCAGCACTTCAGCGCCTAAATAGTACAAATGACTGAAAACATTGAGGTCCTCAGACGACTGAGTTGTTTGTCATCAGTGTGTCTGTCAGTGTGTTGTTTGTCTCCTTACCAGGTGTGGCAGCAGCAGGTAACACACCAGAGTCACCAGAGTGGCCACACACGGAGTGATGAAGTATCCCATCGCAGCCGAGCTTTTTTCTGCGTTACCTGCAGAGAAAGAGACACTTCAGCTTATTTACATCTTCAAATACACACCGAGGAAGAATTTGTGTGAACAGGAAGCCTGCGGGCTGAGTTAATGTTGTCACTTACTTAAGATCGAGAGGAGCATCGCAATTGCAGCGAAGATCCCGGCCAGACCCTGACCGCTCATGTACAGAGTGCTGTATCGAGCAGGAAAGAGGCCGGCCACGCCAAACAGACTGCCCTGCAGCACTGCACTGAACACTGCACACACAGAAATACACACGTCAACATTAAACCTCATGATCAACTGCCATCCTCTTTTGAGCAGTGACTACAGTTGACTGTGAGTCACTGACTACACAATCTTTCTCTCTGTTAAGAACGTCTCTGTGTCGTCTCTGTGTGTTAAATTCTTGCTGTGACTCGACTGAGTGACAGACAATATGCTGGAAGTAAAGAGCTTGAACTTGAAGCTGAATATCATGTGCTAAATGGTGTATACTCACTGTTGATGAACCATATAGTCGCCATAGTGACAGAAAAGAAAGTGTCTGGCTCCATGGGGACCTGGACCAGAGCAGCGGTGATGGAGAAGAGGAAGAGGATGGCGATGAGGCTGAAGGCCACGCGGAGACGCACCCTCACCCTGCAGAGACAAAATATCATCATCATCATCGTTCATGTAAATAAGGTTTTGATACAGTTTAGAGCAGCGTGTCGCAGCAACATTAACTTACAACTGATACAGGAAAGAGTTGAGCAGGGTGAACAGCAGCAGGGGCAGCTGGGAAAGCAAGGCCATCCAGCTGTCATAGTTGTAGTCTTTAGTTGGACCTCCTGATGTGCCGTTAAAGGTGTTGTTGGGGACTGTGAGGCGTTCGTTGAAATACTTCAACAAAGAGGGAAAAAGAAGAATGATTGAACACAGTCTAAGCTGTTTGTGTCACCGGAGGACACATGACTTTTACCACTTTTAGAAATTAAGAGACATATTTCAGTTTTTTTTATGAATAAATGTGAAATGAAACCTGAGAGGCCGTCATGAAGAAGTTCCAGGGCAGCAGAGTTCCCAGACCGAGCACAAAGATGATGATGGCTACAGCCTGACCGCTGTGGGAAAAAAAAACACTTTTATGACCTGAGCTGGCTTCAAACACTACGACATACAAAAAAAAAAAAAAAAAAATCAAACGAAACATGAAACGCACCGGTCGGCAGGTGGACTCTGTTTCTTCTCGTGGTACATCCTGTTGCTTCTGTCACGTTCCTGCATAAAAGTCAAGAGACGCCTCTAAATAAACAATTCAAATTATGTATTTACAGTACAAATACTCTATAGGTAATATAAGAAGGCCTGAGTTACCGATATTCATCAGCAGCTCTGGATTTGTTTCGTTTGCAGGATGAAAAACTTTTGCTTAAACGTACAATACATCGTCCTACAATAGATTATTAATAGTTAATCATAATGCTCGTCACCAGGTCGGATTCTGTCAGATTTCTCTTGAAACAAACAAACTTAACTGTTTACAGACACCTCACAAGCGAGCAGTAATAAAAAAGGTATTCAGATTCTTTTTGTAGTATTATTTCCCACCTATATTCGGACTGACCTTACTCTGCCTCTTTGTCTCGTGTTTATTACCTTTATTTTGCTTTGGTTATGTTAGTCTTAGTCAGTTGTGCAGAAGTATACTCAGTATATAGTATTGAATTATTATTGTTATGACGTTTAAGAGCATCACTGTATAAACTGATCATATGTTTTATTTACATTCTGGTTTAATTCATTGACATTTTGCTGGTAACAATTTTGTATTAATGAAGCATAAACACGATAATAACTTGCATGACGGAGGTAAACAGAGTCCTCTACAATGCTAAATAATAGTAGTGGAATGTAACTAAGTACATTTACTCAAGTACTGAAGTACTTTTACCCTATTTGAGTATTTACATTTTAAGCAGCTTTATTCTGCTATCTCGACTGCATATGAGAGGCAAATATTGTACTTTTTACTCCTCTACATTTGTCTACAGCTTTAGCATCTATCTCCAGATGTGTTTTGAATATTTTTGATAAATTGAAGGAAACTGAAGGATTGAAGAAAATTCTCGTACATCTTGTGATAAATAAACTCTTTAAAAAACTAGATTAGATGAAAACAGGCTGTTATAGAGCATGATACAATGCTGCAGATTAAACCAGCCAGCACTTTATAAACGATTTAAAATAAGCTCAACCTGAAACATATACAGCAGTAGCAGACGTATTAATGCAGCAGTAACATTAATCAGATATAATAAAACACTGACAGGGAACGTTTCACTTACTTCTATTGTCAGAGAGGAGAGAAGAGGCTGACTTCTGAGTTTTCTCCGATATGTTTTCAACCGACCAGTTTTACCCGCCTAATGTAATCGTTATTAACCCGCGCAGTTTTAAAAACATGGTCACAGCCGGACGTGACTCACGTTTTACTATACACTGTGTACACCCCTGTGTAAACAAAGGGCAGATGGGAGGAGTGTCAGATATCTGAGAGCCTGGGGGGCTTAAAGTTGAGTTCAGGTGCTTTATTTAAAAGAAAGTACTAATTTTATACTAGTTTTTAATGTACCTACCTAAAGGACCAGTGAAAAGCAACTAGTACATTAAAATACAAATTCAAATAAAGTACATTTATTCATACTTTACTTCAATATTTGTCTTCTATACTAAAGTATTCTGCCCCACTACATCACAGACAGAAATATTATAGGCTTACCTACTGCACAACATTTATTTAACAAAATCAGTCAGTAAATCCTCTGAACAGAGCCACTTATTATTAACATCATATATAATCTCCTTTAATAAAGTGAAAGTAAATGAAAATACGTTTACGTACGTTAAAGTGTGTCCGGTTAGTTACTGTATTAAATATAACATGTTTGTTTATAGCAGCCTGGGTGTGTCCGGTTGTGTATTAAAAAAACAACAACTTTGAATTAATCTGAAATGCTTGATTCACGCGCCTTTAACTGGTAATGGCGGGAGTAAAGCCATGTATGTAAGACAACATGTAAGACTGAAACCATTCAGAGCTACATGTGAAAATCATGAAATTAGGGTTAAAATTAAATAGAAAAGGCAGACAACTCACCTGAGAGTCGAAAGAGGTTCGGCACAGCTGGAACCGTCTCGAATGAATGAATGGCGGGAGAACATGCGCAAGAGGAACGTGCTTCCGCGTTTTTTTTGTTTTTGGTACTCTGCCAACACGTGGTGGTCTGTCTATCTGTCTATCTATCACCCCCCTCGGAATGGAAGATTGGATCTCATGAAAGTCATGACTTTAAATAATTAGTGGACACCAGTGATCACAGTAAATAATTTGACTTGTAATAGTAGGAAAAGTGTCAATCAGTCTCCCGTGAGCACAAGACAAAACTAAATAATAAAATTGCTTCTGTGACCTCCTGTGTGTGTTTAAAGCGAATTCATTTACTCAAACACTTTTAGAAACTAAAAAAAGCTGAGAAATATCCGTATCCTTTAAAAACTGTTGACATATACATCTACAGTTTATCAGAGAGTAGAATAAAAAAAACATAAACACTATATTTATCTATCAAAACTTAAGCTGCTACTTGTGTAAAAAGAAGATGAAAAAAGAGAACTGAAGCTTGCATTTTAGACCTTAAACGGGAAGGAGTTTGATAAAGGAGTGGGACTGACACGGATCACTTGGGAAGTGACGCGGTGTTCGCATGAAGGGTGTGACTCATTTGCCATACCGGTTCTTCCTGCTCTGCCTAATTACACACTTTATTCTGTGGGTTGGTTTGCCTACATTCAAATGTGGGATATAGCCTAGAATACATATAATATACAATAATATATAATAAATATTGACGTGAAAGCCTACTTTTACTTATTTAGCTCAGCCAAAAATGTCTGAAAATGTTTCAGTGTCACTTCTGCTGCTTGACTTCAGGATCATTATGAAATCAACATTTGAGATCACATAAGAGCTCACATAACTCTATAACAGCCTGTTTTCATCTAATCTAGTTTTTTAAAGAGTTTATTTATCACAAGATGTACGAGAATTTTCTTCAATCCTTCAGTTTCCTTCAATTTATCAAAAATATTCAAAACACATCTGGAGATAGATGCTAAAGCTGTAGACAAATGTAGTGGAGTAAAAAGTACAATATTTGCCTCTCATATGCAGTCGAGATAGCAGAGTAAAGCTGCTTAAAATGTAAATACTCAAATAGGGTAAAAGTACTTCAGTACTTGAGTTACAGATTTAGAAATGAGATGCAGATTTTACAATAAATACTGACCCGCAGACAGCTGAGACAACTACATACTCATGCATTTTGAGTGAAGTATTCCTTGTTTCTTATTCTGTTTATGAAAATTGGACAACTGTGTCATGCCTTCACCGTCCTGGGAAAAGGAAGTCTCTCACCTCACAGAAAACTACTGAATGACGCTCGTCGAGCCATGGAGACTCTGGATCAAAGATCCATGTGAAAAACTTCACATCTATGGCTGCAGTTTGATGAGAGAGAATCAACATTTATCTATTAGCTGCATTATTTGTCACTACATCACAAACATTGTTCTCATGCCGTCACTGACATGATCTACATCACATTAGTAAAGAACTTGTAAAGTCATTCCAACTTGTAAATCCTTTATAAAGGCTGCTGAGAAAACATTTAACACTGCACAGTGTGAGTTCTTATTGTGGTAATGGTACTGTGTGTGTGTGTGTGTGTGTGTGTGTGTGTGTGTGTGTGTGTGTGTGTGTGTGTGAGAGAGAGAGAGAGAGAGAGATAGAGAGAGAGAGAGAGAGAGAGAGAGAGAGAGAGAGAGAGAGAGAGCAGCTGGAGCAAAGAGTGGAAGTTCCGGTTTTGAACTTTCACAATAAAACAGCTGTTTATGGTGTATTTTGGCTTCTATCTTCTTGACAAGAAATATTGACATTCAGTACACCAAACCTTTAGGACTTACAGAATCTCTTAAATGATGCATCAAACAGAACATTTATCTGCTTTGTACAGCTCTTTACATTTAAATAGCATTTTTATTGTTATAATTTATTGTTAATTTTCTATCGAGGCTTCTTGACTTGTTAGTACAGGCTTTTTCTTAGATGTTTATATGTCTGTTATGCATCGAGACAAAACCTACTTTGTTAATAAACCTGATTCTGAAATGTACGGAAGCTCTAAGCATTTAATCATGTACTGAAAGATGCACTGGACATTTCTTTCTGACCAAACTTTGTGCTTGCAACTCGCTTCTCTGTCACTTGACCACTCACACCTTGCACACTGCTCTACTCCCCAAGGGGACTATGCTACTCTTATAACACCGGGATAACAACATAAATGATAATAATGATAATAAATGATAATCTAGTGTAATAAATCGATGCAGCAATCATTCAGTGTAGCTATGTCAGTCAAGCAGAAGTCATCCATCAATCAGCATCAGGTCAGCATGGCACGCCGTGACGTGTGATGGAAATATCTTGGAAAACAACATTTATTATTTCGCCATTATTTATGACATAAATAAATCGAGATCTCGAGAAAACAAATGAAATTAACTCATTATCACGAGAAAAAGGAGGAAATAAAATGTGCGAATACATGACCTCTTGGGGCTTCCATACAAAACAACAAACATGCATGCACTAAATGTACTTTTATTTTGAAAATACGCACCGGAAGTTTACACTGAAGAGCTTCTGGACTGAGTTCAGTTTGTATCAGGGCTCAGACGAAGCTGAACCTCACTGACTTTTAGTTTAACATAACGAGCCCTTTACCGACACAATAACCCGTCAAGCTGCCGGTACCGAACGGACGGCTGACACGTTTTTCTGCCCAGAAACAGTCGACACGGTCGGTTACCGGAACGGAGACATCCGGGAGATGAAAACGTTGTAGAGCGGCCGGTAACTTTGGTGAGTTTGTTGTTTAAAAACTAGTTTTTCTTTATTCCTGTTAAGACATTTAAACTGTTTTCAACACAGTCCGCATTAATACTGAACAACAAGCCCGTTATCTAACGTTACCTAACTAGCATGTGAAGTTTAAGTTAACTTTTATCGACCTAAGTTCATACATATATATGCAACGTTGACGTTTAACTATCTAACTGCTGTAATAGTAATACCATGTAACTGCAAACATCAAGTATTATAAGTTATAAATTCTAAATAAGGTTTGTTTTGCTGTCCTAACGTGTTAGTGTTATGGTGTTCATGCTTTCTTTTGATATTTGGTATTGTTATATTTGGTAATATATTATGATATCACCCATAAACATCACTTAAATATGCTTAAAGTGACTTATAAAATTATTATAATGCTATAAATGTATATTAATATATCTTTTGTCCCCCTATACATTATAATATCCCTATATTTAATTTCAGTGTGTGAATTGTGCTGCCTAATATCATTTCACATGCTTTGATCATAGTCCATATATGTAATATATTATCCTGAAATACTCCTGAATGAATTATGAATCTTAAGTTTGCTTTTTTTACAGTGTAATTTTAAATATTGCTCCATGCACGTATGCTTTTTTTTTTCTTTTACCACAGTGTATGTACAGTATGTTGTATCCTAAGCAGGGGGCTCCAGCAGTGTTTGCCAGGCCAGCCTGTCCGGCTCCATGCAGCCCAGCTGGCCTCTTTTGTTCTGGCCACACAAGCTGATTAGCATGCACCATCCTACGGGAGCATCTGTCCCTGCAGACGCTGCTTTTGTTCCCCATTTAAAACTTGAAAGTTGGCCCTTTTTGTCCAACTGTCCGCACGTATTAAAAGCTCATAGACACGTCAGCCCCTTTTCCCCCCGCACGCAAATGTTGACCTAAAACCTGGAGAAAGTTTAGTCTTTGTGGGTTAAAACAGAGGGTGAACAAACAGACGAGTTCAGGCTGTCTGTCATCTTAATCCTAGGGCTTGATGATACGGCTGAAATCATTAATACATGGTTTCCGACAGTTTTTCAGAGTGGAAGTGGGCCACCCCGACCTCCAGCTCTGCTAACATTAGAAAAAATTAAAACACATAAATTATAACATTAGATACACATTAGCCCCGTGGGAAAAGGAGCAGAGAAACAGCTTTGCTCAGGAAAAGCCATCTGATGTAATGTGCCTATTGTTTATGCTGTCACTTACTACTAATAAAAATCAATCACAACATGAGATTAGATTAGATCGAGCTTTATTTATCCTCGGGGAAACCGCAGTGCGAAGAGCTACATCAAGATTTCACCACCTCAGCTGAACAATCTTTTGAGGGAAACTTCAAAATACACGGCATATTACGGCATGGCAAACGTCTGAAAAAAACACAAATAATCAAACTGATACAAGAAATAATGAACAGTGTTTTACTGTTACGTACTGTGTGCAGACATCTTTTGTTTACTTTTAATTTTGTTTTGCTTAGATTTGACAAATTTGGACAGTTTGTCAAACCTCTCAATATGAGAGTCGCCCCTTATAATATTGAACTATTGCTCAACCTTACTTGTTGTTTAAGTTATTAAGTGATGACGACGTCCTTTAACTTTCGTTTGGCTCTTGTTGTAAGTCATATAAATTAATATTTAACAATGTATAAAATGTGAAATTTTGAAAACTTAATAATGATTTTATTGATGCTATTGATGTCTCGTTTGCAGCGCTGCTTAATTAATTTAATTCAAAGACTGATTGATGAGTAAGCCGGCTTTGTTAGTGTGGTCAAAGGAGTCCTGATTTGATCTGTTTAACTTGTTTACGTGGTGCGCTAATGGGGCTAGATTGATGCCTCAATCTGCTCTGAACTGACTCATTAGTGCGCATTTAAACACACGGACGGTGTTGTCTCCGTGACCTCCATCCAACCGACACACACATCCACCCTCCGCCTGTTATGGAGACAGATTGATGTGTTTGACAGGCTGCTCACTCGCACTTCACAGCCATAGCCCTTACCTTTGTCTGTTGCTATAGCGAACTAGGTTAGTTTGTGTTTGTGTGTGTGTATTTGTGTGCATGTGCGTGGGTGTGTGTAGGCTGGGGGGTATTTCCTCTTTAGGGGCTGTTGTCAAAACACACCTGTCTGGTGTAGCTCTGGTCTGTGGTCTGTGTTTTGGAGGTTACCTCAATCACAATCTATTTCACGTCATCTTTCTTCTGTTTTCTGTCGTGGTGGTTACTGTGAGCAGGAAAGCTTTCATCAGTTAGCACAATGACTGAAAAAAACATGCATATAGGAGTTTTTGTTTCTGTCATGTGGTTTAGAGCAACCATCAACATCGATAACTTCCTCTGTCATCATTTTACTGAGTCTCGAACAGGAAGATGACATCCCCGTTCTTAACCTGACAGAGCTCTGATTGGTTCGGTCAGAGTCCCCAACACCAGACATATTAGACACACTTAACAAATGAATTATAATTTAGTTTAGTTCAGTTTATTTGTCAAAGTTGTGGGTGGTAATTCAGAGGTCTAGAACCAGAGTTAGGCTTCACCAGGTAAGTAATATTAATCAGCAAACGTGCACTGACACACATTAGATGGTTTGATTCCTGGTAGACTTGTTCAGACTGTCCCATGATCATAGTCCGTTTTGTGGGAATCCAGTGAGGGATCTCATCCTTGTTTCTGCACTAGCAGCTCGTACTGGTTAGTCTGGGTTCTCAAACAGTGGTAAAGGGCCCCATGGGGATGTTAGTGAGACCTGCTGTTGACCTGTTTGTTGCTTCTCTGAATAAATAATTCACCACCGCTCTGCATCTCTCATGTTAGCTGTATGTAGGTGGAGTTTGGCCCACATCCTCTAACACCACCCAACTAAGCTCCTTTTTACAGGATAATTAAAATGTTCTCATGCGCTTCAGCTCGTAAACTTTGTCTTTACCTGCCGCCATTTTTTTGTGAGTGCTGAACAGGGATGTTTTGTTTTTTGTGGGTGAAGGGACGAGTGATATGAGGACCCATCAGCACCGGTTATTGTAAAACAGAAAACGAGGTTAGAAGGAAGCGAGTTGGCTCACTCCTGATCTGCTTGCATCATCATCTCTGGAAAAAACTGTGTTCACTTGTTTTTCTGCCAAGTGAGTTGCTTTTATTTACTAGCCTGACGTGGTATTTTACTCGCCCCGGGCAGTCCTGGTGATGGGTTGCACCTATACTTAGAAAGGTTATGAAATAATAACACAGCATTTGACTAAAAGGCAACTCAGTAAGATAGCTTACAGTAACATAAGTTAAAGTGCACGAGGTGGAACCACTTCTTCTTCTTCTGTTATAATTCAGGCAGATTAGTCACTTCACAGTGCGAGTGCATGTCAGAAAAGTTATATACTGATTAAACGCTTTGGTACACAGACTGTATTTGCCATATAGCGCCTTTCTAATCTTCTGACCACTCAAGATGCTTTTACACTAAATGTCCATATCTCATTCACCCATTCACACGCTGACGGCATTGGCTGCCAACTGCTCCTGAGTTTGGGAGCTAAACATTCACAGACATTCACACACTGATGGTGCAGCCTTCAGAGCAATTTGTGGTTTAATATCTTGTGCAGATTGGAGGAGACAGGGATCGTATCATTGAAAATCTTATTAGTGGACGGACTGTGGCTTAGCTGCACACTTTGGGGTATGTAGACACACTTCTTATCAGATTTTTAAAATTTTATTTAGCATCAATGTGAACCGTTACGACTTCTTAATTCACTTAGTGTCTCTGTTGCATTGATCATTCTGAATAAAAGGGGAAACATTATTGAACAAGAGAGCAGTCAGGAGGGTACAGACCTCTGTCAGGGCCTAATAATCGCAATTATCACTTTAGTTAACTATCAATAATAACAGAAGCAAAGAAGGCGACACAGTAAACGCAATGTAAAACATGCAAAACATCAATAGTATGAAAAAATTATGAAAATAAGAACAAAGTGCCTCCATTCAGTGATGTCAAGATTTACTTGTTGCCGTGGTGATGTTGACAAACTGTAGTCAAAGCTAGGTTGTGTGTCGAGCCTCGATGCCATGCGGCTTTGTGCTGTTCAGGCTGATTAGGAACCATGAGATCTGAGTCACAAGTGAGGGATAAAATCAGCTTTGAGCCGCGGTGCGGACAGAGCGACACGTGATTCACCTCCATGTCAGACTCGAGGGGACGCTACGTCTTCGTCACGAGAGGAAAGAGGCTCACAAAAGAGCGTTTGTTGCGGAGGAGTGAAGTCACTTTAGAAGTTGTCCTCCTTATGTGGCGTCCAGTTACAGGCAGTGAATGGGTCTCTGTCCCCCTGCAGCTCACTGGATGTATTCATGACCACTGAAATAAGCTCTGGTTAAGGACGGGGAGGGGTGGGGCGATGCTGTTTTATGATACCTGTATCTATAAATGTCTTTCACACACTGGAAATTTCCAAAATCGCTGCAGGATTTCCCCCGGGACATGTCAGGGGAGGTGGAAAGCATCAGTCTACAATCGTACTGAAGTGCAGTTTGTTATGTTTCAGCTGCACGTTCTCTTCTTAAAAATAACCCTCAGATCAGTCATTGATTCCCCCGAGCTGATCAATATCTAACTCTAATCTAACTTCAAGTCAATTCTGGGCTGAGTAGGACGCGTTCAAGACTGAATCAGTCCGATTGAGGTGTACGTCTCGGCCTTTCCCAACTCTGAAGGTTTTTTTTTGTTGCTGATGTTGCATCAGGCTGCTCTTAATAATTACCACAAAGCAAACTGGGGCTGCAATTAATAATTAGTCGTTGATTAATCTGCTTAATATTCTGTTAATTAATTTATATAACTGTTGATGAAATGACAGAAAATAGTGAAAATGCTGGTCACCATTCAGCCTACGTTGATGTTCAAAACTGCGTTTGTATGCTCATTCTACTGACAGCAAATCCTCACAATTTGGAACCTTGAACCATGAAGTGACTCAAATATATGAAAAGGTTATCAAAAGAGCTGCAAATTAATTTCCTGTTGATGCTGATTTATTGACAAACGCTTTCAGCAGTAATCAGTCGGTCAATAGAGCTGCTGTGGATCGTCCATCAGTTGCTCTGTAGCTTCTTCCGGCCACATGTTGATAAAGCAATGTGATATTGCTTTTATAGTTTTAGTCGAGTGACAACAGATTATGACTTGTTTTTTCATTTAATATTTAATTTGACTACACCAGCACAAATAGTTCCTCAACTTGACATGGACTGCACTGTTGTCAAGCAACACATAAACATTTCCTAAACACTACTTTGTGCAGGGCCACACGTTCGCACAGGCCTGCAGCTTCCATTATTATAAGTTCATGAGATAATGTTGGTTCTGAATCGGCGCTATGTAAATAAAATTCAGTTGAATTGAACTGAGTGGAAATGTCTTTTTTCTCATCTTACCGTTCCGATAAAATCAACATCATATCACAGTCGTGTTTTGTCAGTAGTTAGGCTTGAAATGTTAATGGCGTCATGCTGAGCTGAGCTGTAACGTTAGCTAGCTTAGCACAGGCCTCATGTCCAGATGCATGCTTCAGTCTGCATGGTGACACAGTTGGGAGGTGTTATTTAGAAAAAGTATATGAAGCTGCTCATAACAAGGTCTTTATACAGTGCTGACCTATAAAGTAGAGCGTGCACCCCATAGGAGCGGAGGATTATTATCATCATCACCATCATTTGGCACCTATGATACAACACATGACACGTCCTACCGTTCTGTACTTTGTTGCTTCGACATCAGTAGCTCTCAGTGTTTTTGTTTCCTGTCAATCAATCTCTTGATTTTTATCTCAAATGTCAGTTAAAAAAGGAAACCTGAGTTTGAGTCAGACTAAGCTACAGTAGGTGTTTTTTCCCCCTAACATATGAACACTTTATAAATGTGTTAAAACTATTTTACTCCTACTGAGAATAGGATACTGATGTAGATTTTTTATTGCTGCTGTTCTCACGCTTTTATTTACTAACTGGTGCGTCTATGACTCACTATGGAGCCTGTAAACATTGTTGTAACCATGATTGGATGTTATAGATGTTACTTGGTGAAAAAACTTATCCAGAGAGGTCTGAAAAGACTTATTGAGGTCAGCAGGTCAGTGCGTCTTTTGTCTACTCATAAAGGAGCCTGTGGTGTCGCAGCAGCTGTAGTTTCACATTATAACTCATCAAAGTCCAATATCTGTAAACTCCTCAGTTTAACCACAAAAAATTTGGAAGATTTTACCAGACCCACAATAATCAGCTGATTAAACGATTAGCTGATCAAAAGAAAATAATTATTTTGATCATCCTCAGTCTGTGTTTTATCCACGGATTACGGTAAAATGTGTGAGATTGGTGGGTTGGTGCGGTGTGAGCAATAATGCAGATGTACCAGATTGTTGTGGTGATGAGGGAGCTGAGGCGGAAGGCAACGCTTTTGATGTACTAGCCGATCTATGCTTCAACCCTCACCAATGTCACAAGCTTTGAGTGGTGACTGAAAGAATGAGACCAAGGATGCAAACAGTCGACATGACTTTAATCTGTAGGCTGTCTGGGCTCAGCTAGGCTCAGTGTAGAGCAGCTGCTCATCTCAGTCCGTTACCAATTGGATCCTGTACTTCACATGGTTCATAACACCACCAAAAACTTGTATCGATCCAAACCTCCTCTGACTTCTCCACGTTATAACACCAGATCTGTCCACAGCCTAACCTCGTAACCTACAACAAACTGTATTCCACTGATTTAAAACAGAATATCACCAACTAGAAACCTTAGCTAAGCTTCATCCAGCATTCGACATATACATTGCCTTTACATGTTAATAATATTAGAACATAAATAACATCTTATGACTTAACATATTTGATCAAATAAACAAATGTAAAGTGCCCCATACAACCATACAAGTCCCCCATACAACATAAGGTTGTACGACGTAATAACATTAAAAACATCTTGTTAGAACAATAAACTTTTCACGCTTTAACGTGACACTGTTCCCTTTTTTTTTGTCTGGCAGCGATACACTTCCGTAAACTAAAATCAACCACATCAGTGCCGAATTCATCAACACCCGTTGTGTAACTCGCAGGTTTATGATGACATTATGTCCTCCTCAGCCTTTTAACATCAGAGTTAGGCGTCTGAATGAATGCTCGTCTTGTTTTTTTTGTGTGTGTGTGTGTATGTGTGTTTTTTCATGATACAAAGGATTATAACATCAGTTCCAGTGTGCTGCTAAGTGAGTCACCCCGTCACGCACGCAAATGTGGCCCTGTTTTACACCTAACAACCCCGCTCAGTGTACTGGAGTGAATACATATATTGTCTCCCACTGTTGCTCCCAGCTCCCAGTACAAAGACAGTGTGGGTGTATTGTAGTGATGAATGCTGTTGTGTTGAAGCTTTTGTGTGTGTTTTATATGAATGTCTGAAGAAGGTTTTTTAAATTTTAAATGAAACATCCAAAGTGACGCTGCGTGTTTGCTGAGAAGAACGACTTCTTCTTTCGATTGTGTCTGCAGATGATGTGTGTACCTGCACTGATGGAGACGCTCTGAGGGTGACAGCGGGAAAGTCCTCACCCTTCCTCCGCCCCCGAAGGCTGCACAGATGTTTTCGCTTGGTCAGGAAAACATCTCCACCTCCCCTGCTTCCACCAAAGGACCGGTCAAGTATGGAGAGCTCATTGTGCTGGGGTGAGACGCTCACTAAGGAGCTTTTTACAGCTGTGGTCAAAACCTCTGAACCATCAAGACTTCAGAGCCTCGAAGGTTTTGCTTGTTTTAGCCCTTTAACTTCTTTTCAGGCCACGATTTGAATGAGACCATTCACACCAGTACAATGTGGGAGCGCTTTAGATAGTAACATGCAGCACAGTGTAAAATGCTTTATTTATTTTTTTATCAGGAAACTTTCATAGCGTTGTAACTCAGCAGTCAGAAAGGGCTGTGTTCGAAATAATTTTAGGATTTTAGGCCTTATGGTCTTAAGTTAACAAAAATGTTACTTTTTTAATCAAAGCTTCAGTCTATAAAACTCTAAATGTGATTTTTGTATTGATAACACTGTAACAAAACTGCACAGCTCGATCAGAAATTATCTGAGCACACTCAACTGGTGTGTTGTGATGTGGCGTGACTTGCGTCTCATCAAAAATATAGCTACTTCCACAAGTAATAAGTTACAATTGTTTCTCATGTTAGTCTCATCTAATAGGGTCAGGCTTCAGCTCTGGCGTGAGAACAGCACATCATTTCATCATTTGTGCTTTTTTTTTTTGCCAAGGACATGGAATAGACCTTAAAAAGGTTTTACTTATTGAAACTTGCAGAAATCCTGGTTCCTCAAACACGAGAGGCACTGGTATGTGGGACTTTTTATTGTTAGGTTGTCAGTAGCTGCACAAACTTAGATTTCATAGGATACATGAAGAATATAATTTAATGACACATGGAGGAAATTCTTTCAAAGCAAAAATGGAGAGTTGACAAATTTGCAGCCTGGGAAGAAATAGAGGAAAAATGTTTTTTTCGCAATAAGATTAGCGTTTGCTAAAAAAAAAACACACTGGCTTCCTCTTTCACGAGGTGGAGCAGCGGGGGTGTCACCACACACAAAAACATTGAGAAGTTCATTAAAAATTGGTTCCAATGAGTTTTTCCAGAGATTAATGCAACACCTCAGAGGCTGCACCCGGTGACATGAATGCAAATTTGCTGCAGGCCAACATCTGGATGTTCGAGTTTTGCAGCTTTCCCTTAGTTGAGTTAAAGCTGCTGTGTGGTGTGCGTATCGTAAATCTGATCTGGAAAGTGTTTTTCTGCAGAACCACGTTTTTTTCTACAAAACTCTTACAGATACAGATCTGACCAGACATTTGAGGCCAGCTTTTTAGATGCTAAGTATGATGAACACATTGTAGTTGGTACCAAGAGCCTTTCGAGGGAACTTCTTGATTTGTGTTTCATATTTCACCTGTAGCAAAAACCCAACACCATCTCAGACTTGTGAATTGTTTTGCTGTAGTGCTATTGTTGGTCTGAACCCCCTCTGATAATCTTTCCCTCTGTGGGGCGGATAAAAAACTGTACGCCATCACGTTTGTCCAGATAAAATAACATTAAACCAATCCCTTCATTTAAGCTTGGTGCACCTTGTAGCGTTTTAATTTGCAGCATGAAATTCAGTCCATTGGTTTTCGTTCAGGAGCAGCAAACCTTCACCTCAGTGCAGTTAAAAGTGTCGAGAAACTCCACCACAGCAAAGAATGCAGCTGACTTCCTGACTGAAGGCCATTGACTGTGGACACAAGAGAGAGCCTGTGGTTCAGGGAGGTCGAGAGACGTCAGGAAAGTCGTGGCTGCTGTGGTTTCAGACCTTTTGTTTGCTTTCGCATTATATTGTCCACATGTGGATTTAAACAGTCTGGCAGACCCAGTAACTGACAATTACACTGGTCACAAGGTTTAATTTTAAAGAGCCATATAGTTTGTGAAAACAGAGGCCATGTTATGCGCTGTACAGTGGAGCCACAGTGGAGCTGAGGTGGTCTGAGTTTGTATAAGAAAGGAGGTGGCCGTCACGTTATCTGAAATTCAGGAAGTTTGCATTATCCAGCGAAAGAATGGCTCCACTTTTAACTGAACTCAAATGTTTACATGACCCAAGGCTGGCAGCAGTCTGGCTCTGAAGATAACCTCCAGCTCCAACTGACTTTTACTTTAAAGTCCTACAACATGTAGCTTTCCAGATTTTCTTTTCACATTCACAACAGGTTCAGGACGAGAAAAACGTTCTGCAAATAAATAGTGTTTTACAAATGAAGGTAGCTCAATTTAAGTTGAGTTTAAGAGGCGTCCTGATGGCGCAGGTGGATAAATCACAAACCACATCATCGCAGCATCCTGCTTTTGAATCTAGATTTAAACTGCAGATGCTCTTCAGATTTCTCCCCCACACAAAGATTCCTGTCCCCAGTGAAAGAAAGAAATATGTTTGTTTGTTTTCTTACCTGCACCAGTTAAACCAGTCCAGGATGTGTTAAACCCAGCATAGCAAAGAATAAACAAGCTGGGGAGAAGTTCCATCAAAACTGGAAAATAAAATACACCAACAGCTCCAAAACTGTCTGATTTACATGTTTTATCTTGTTTATTGAACATGCGTAGAAATAGGACTTGTTGGAGCTTTTTGATAACTAGAAAATCTCCCAAAGCTTAAAGATGAAAAATCATTTTCATTGTCGCAGTGAGTGGAGTCAACTCTTCATTTTCATGACTCAACAATTAAAGACTAAACAAAAGGTGGACAGAAGGTTTAGAAGATTTCGTACTTGAGACTTGAGACTTACTTGTGACTTGCAAAATAACTACGTTATCCCACCTCTGGTAGATATTGTTTATTGTTTGGGAAGAAAAACTCAGTTAATGTGTCGAGAAACTCCACCACAGCAAAGAATGCAGCTGACTTCCTGACTGAAGGCCATTCACTGTGGATACAAGAGGGAGCCTGTGGTTCAGGGAGGTTGACTGCTACTGTGGTTTCAGACCTTTTGTTTGCTTTTGTATTATTGTATCCAGGACTGAAATAAAGCTGTCTGGTACCCTAAACTGTCACAATGTTTCATCACTCAAGTATAAACCAGGACTGGGTGATTATAGGACAATACACCGACTTCTTTTGGCAGGATCAGAATGTGTGCATTATGTTTGTCTCATTAGTTTTTAAAGCTGCCATTAAGATTTATTGAAGTTGGGTTGTACGAGACAATCATCCGATCTAATGTAGTTGCTGCAGATCGAGGCAACTCCTTTGTTCTGCGAGGTAAAATGACTATTTTTGTCAAAGGAGTCTGCTCGCCTTGGAGATTAATTGGGTTTCGGGTTGGAAAGGGATGAGAGCAAGGTCAAGTAGTAAAAAAATATTCTATTCTGTTTTCAATTGATGTATAGTCGGTTCTCCTGCGTCCTGCAGAGTAAGAAACATCAGACATTGTGATGATTCAGTGAAGTATAGCAGCTCTCTGATTCAGTGGTATGCTGCAGTTTCATCTGTGGATCTCCCATCTTGTGTGTTCAGGTGTAACGGCTCTCTGCCCAACGGTGACAAGGGGAGGCGGAAAAGTCGTTTCGCTCTGTGTCGCAGAAACAAGGCCAATGGTGTGAAACCCAGCACTGTCCACTCATCGTGCACACCTCAGGCTGCCAAGGTGAGAGCTCAGTAACACACAGGTGAAACAGTTAAGATGGGAGTGAAACCTGTTACAGTAGTACAGTTCTCAAAGTGATGTTACCAGGATAGATACGTGCATTTATATTGAGTGCAAAAGTAGAATTTACCACATATTTTACACACTCGCTCTTTCTGTTACGGACTTGCAGCATTATGAATTAAATGTGCCATTACTGAACAGAAAGAACAGTTTTATTTGTCCGTAAACATTTTGTAACAGTGCGTCTTTTCTCTGTTTCCAAAGGCGATAAGCAACAAGGAGCAGCACAGCATTTCATACACTCTGTCCCGGGCACAGACGATAGTGGTGGAATATACCCACGATGGCAACACAGATATGTTCCAGGTCTGTAGCATCCTGCTAGGCTTCATATTAGCCTTGTGTCACAGAGATTCAGTTTGACCTCCGGCACTGTTACAGTACAACCTCGATTTCGATTAAGCCGTGACACTTTGTAAAACTTAAATTTATCCCGGGGGCGATGACGTCCATGATTTCTAAAAACAATTTGAAATGTGAACTCTGACCACAGCACACTTTCACACTTTTCCTCAGTCCATCTCGGATGAGCTCAGGTCAGCAGTGTTTCTGGATCATGTTGATATCTGGCTTTCTCTTTACATGGTCGAGTCTTAACTTAAATTTGCAGATGCAGCAATGAACTGTGTTTTACTGACAACAGTTTTCCTGAGCCCATGTAAATCTGATATTATAAATTGTAGATGGGGAAGTCCCTGAATTTCTTGTAGTTTTGTGTTGAGAAACCTCTTAAACTGTTGGACTATTTGCAGATTTTCACAGAGTGGTGAACATTCCTGCCCCCTCCTTGTTTGTGAATCATTGAGCCTTTCAAGGATTTCCCTGTTATACCCATGAAATGTTCCAAACCATTACAAAACTTTGCAGTCTTTTGTTGATCCTGGAACATGCTGCAGGCATCATCAGAATTATTATTCTCTTCTGTCTTTTAGTATTTGCACACATCATGTTGCACAATTTCCTCAACCCTCAAAAAACAGTAAATCGGTTTACAGCAGAAAACTCTGAGAGCCAAAAGTAAAAATGAGAAACCACAATTGAGGAATTAGAAAAAAAAGAGAATCAACAAAACTGCAGACAAACTGCTGTGATAAAAACTTCTGTTTTTAAAACTTGTTTTGTCATCCTGATTGTTGATGAGACAGGTGGAATCACTTCGTCAAATCACTGCTCCACAGTCAGTGTACATAACACTAAGATCAAAGTCTGCAGGAATCAGCACAGACTGAATCTTGTTTCTGTGTCATGACAGATCGGTCGTTCTACGGAGAATCCCATCGACTTTGTGGTGACAGACACGGTACCTGGTGGTCAGAGCCACGCTGATGGACAGACGGTTCAGAGCACCATCTCCCGCTTCGCCTGCCGCATCATCTGCCAAAGAAGCCCACCTTACTCTGCACGGATCTACGCCGCAGGCTTCGACGCCTCCAAGAACATCTTCCTCGGGGTAGGCTGCACTAAGTGGTGCTGTTGGAGGTGGTTCTGTGTCATTTTTCAGTATGAACGTGCTAGACATGAGTTGTTGATTTTTCACAGGAGAAGGCGGCCAAGTGGAGGATGCAGGACGGCCAAATGGACGGACTGACCACCAACGGCGTTCTGGTGATGCACCCGCGCCATGGCTTCAGCCAGAACTCAAAACCTGGACTGTGGAGGGAAATCTCAGTCTGTGGGAACGTCTTCATGCTGCGGGAAACCCGATCATCTCAGCAGAGGGGCAAAATGGTGGGTGTACATTTTTTACATTAACGTTTACTTGCTGGCAGTCTTCTTCCTGGCTTTTGTTGGTGCTTTGCTTTGTTTCTTTGTGCATTACTGCTGGAACCAGTGCAGGATGCAAGCACTAGTAGTTTTTCACCACCACTATTTTGTTTCGTTTCATGTAGCTTAATTAAAATCATGAATGCTTCGGAGGCCGTGGTGGCCGAATGGCATGACACATAATCTTAACAATGCTGGTTCTCTTCTCGCTGGGGACTTTTGTTGCATGTCATACCCCCCTCTCTTGCTCCTCACATTTCCTGTCTACCTCTTAAGCCGGGCTCAGACTACAGGAGTTTTGGACAGATTTACCTCAGATTCACCCCTGGCAAGGGACCTTAGTTGATACCAATGTGTATCACTGATTAGATCCAGATGCATATCCAGTCTTAAACCTCCCAGCCTGCTCACCAGTGAGAGAGAGAGTCTACAAACAGCTGAGGAACAACAAACTTTGTAGCCCTTGAGGCTAATGTTTGCATATTACTCTTGGCAGATATTAAAACAGTTAGCTCACCTTCAGTTTTCGCTGAAGAGTAGACAACCCGGGTTGACTGCATCTCCTCCAACATTTTCTCATCCAGACTCCTTTAATCTTCTGCTTTTGTCTCTTCTCAGTAAAGCATGTACAGCACATCAGTCTCTGTTTTGTCTGTTTCCCCACACAACATCACGTCGTGTCATGTGAGGTGGTGCGTTTCCTAATAATAATGCCCTGGAGTGTGTGATGCACCATTGATATCAAATTCTGTAGCATGTGCAAGTTTGAGTTTAAAGAGCATAAAATCTGTTTCTCGTCATGTGATGCAACCTGATTTCAAAATACATCTGAAACAGGAAGTGACTCTTGCTGTCTCCATGTAAGCGTGAGTTGGTGTGTGGCATCACATCTCGTCTCTCCTGCAGGTGGACTCTGAGTGTAACGAGCTGGTGGATGGATCGCTCATCGACCTGTGCGGTGCCACCCTGCTGTGGCGGACAGCCGAGGGCCTGGCGCACACGCCCACTGTCAAACACCTGGAGGCCCTGCGGCAGGAGCTGAACGCCGGGCGGCCACAGTGTCCTGTGGGCTTCAACACGCTGGCCTTCCCTAGCCTTCGCCGCAAAGACGTCCTGGACGAGAAGCAGCCCTGGGCCTACCTGCGCTGTGGCCATGTGCACGGCTACCACGGCTGGGGGGGGCGTCGCAACCCCGAGGTGGAGGCAGAGTGTCAGGAGAGAGAGTGCCCCATGTGCCGGGCGCGGGGCCCCTACGTGCCGCTGTGGCTGGGCTGTGAGGCGGGTTTCTACGTGGACGCGGAGCCTCCCACCCATGCCTTCGTCCCCTGCGGTCACGTCTGCTCGGAGAAGACGACGGCGTACTGGAGTGAGATTTCGCTGCCGCACGGCACGCACACCTTCCATGCCGCCTGCCCATTCTGCATCCAGCCGCTGAGCGGAGAGACCGGCTGCATCAGACTCATCTTCCAAAGCCCGCTGGACTAGAAACCACTTTGTATCTCAAGCCTATCTCACCAGCAGCACAACATGCTTTGAGTGTTGGAATCTTCATAACTTAATTTTTTTTATAACTTAATTTAACTTAATTTTGATCAGCATAGATAGATGGATTCATTTATTGGGCTGATGCCTGCCTCTTGTTTATGAATATCAGATATGATTCATGCGGTGTCGTCCTCCTCTCAAGTGGTGAAAGTTCTTCCCTGGACACATCTGCACGATGGTTCATTTGCCTTAAACTTTTTATTTATTCTGTCACCTCTTCAGTAATGTTTTTTGTAAATCAATGCAGAACTTAACAGCTGTCATTTTTCTCAGATATTCCTCGAAACAGCTGATTTTATTCTGCCTTAAAGAGGCGATAACACAAAGACTTGATCTTCAGTCGAGTTTCAGTGTCTACCTTTTGTTTTTAAGGGCTTTTCTGTGGGAGTTTTAACCAGGAAAATGTAAAAGAAATATTCAACTTTTAGTGATCGTAACATGTCTATATTTGAATTTTTCTTTGAAATCAAGTGACCTTCCTCTGTAATGCTGTTGCCTCTCTGAACACAGAATAACTGTTTTTTTTTTTAAATTGATCTTAATACAAGCTTTGTATCATAACGTAACAGTTTCTGGGGAAACTTTTTAAACACACACATCCACACTGAATGTAATTTTTTTTGGACAATAAACCAGCATTGCTCAGTAGTTACATGAGGAAAAAACACTTATGACAAACTGTCCCGTCAGACGATCCATGTTCTGCCAAAGTGCTCTTAAAGGAATACTTCTTCACCCCAAAATGAAAATTCAGTGCTCTTGAACACATACATGCAGAAAAAATCAACAACTCCTGACCAAATTAGCATGATGTTACTAGAAGAGTGATGACTCTGATCTTTCCTGTAGCGCCACCATGAGGCCAGCCCTCCCATTTGTAAATAAAAAATTAAAAATTGTGGAGTTTTCTTCAAATTTCACCCGGCACACATTAAAGTTACCTCTTGTACCATCCTCATAACATACAGCATTATTTATTTATGACTTATTTAAAAAGGGTAGATACAGTACACATAGATTAACTGAAAACAGCCGGTGCAGGTATCATAGTGTTTATAGTGGATATACTCGTCCCTACAAAGGCTTTTATGAAAATAAAAGTGAGGAAAGATACAATAAACCAGACATGAGTACAGGTTAGCTGAATTAACCAGGTTTTGGTAGCTCTATTAAAAGTTCAAGTGATTTGGTAACAAGTTCTGGAAAAAGCTGTCTGAGCAAAACACATTTTGCAGAAGCAGACATTTTTCTCTGGAGGATCTGCTGCAGCTCTGTAATCTCTCGATGTGTTTGCAGAAAGGATGAGCTGAGGACATTTAAATGTTTAAACATTTTGCTTTGCATAATGAAAATCAATAAAGGTTGCAAAAGTTATGTTGACTCTTTTTGGAGACGTAAACACAGGAGGATCTGTTCAGAAGGCTCACGTTAGGCAAACTCGAGTTAGTCAGAGTGAAGTTTGGGGTCAAACCAGTAAAACCATGACTGCTCTCAATGGGAGTGACCACACATGCATCAGATAGAGAATATTTTGTACAGTCAAGTTTTGTACATGACGACAATAATGGAGTTTTTATATTCTTCTATGACAAGACACAACAATTTATATTAACTGATCCACTGTGTATCAGAGTAAAACTACTTAAATAATCCATCTTCTTGTCCAATCATCTGAGACAAAGGCATGTTTTGGTCATAACCAGAGTATTTCAGGATTACGCTGAAAGAAAAAAGAAAAATCACACTCTGAAGTAACTGAAGGAAAACTCAGACTTCTCTCTGATTTCAGCTCATTGGATCTATTTTCATCCTGAATTTTATTGAATATGACAACCTCAAATGTAAAGGAACTAAACCTCTCAAAGAAATGCAGTCACGAAGAAATGACTGTATATCTTGCTGTGAGCTGTAGCTGCTGTTAATTAATGTTAGCTCAGTTTGTTAGCCGGGCTGCCTAGACTGTGAGCTCAGAGCACCAGGGGAATATTTGTGTACCACAGGGGTTTTGGACCATCTGGAAGAGGAGGTTTTCAGTCCCAGGGTGTGGGTGAATGCTGACAGGGAGAGGAGCTAGTGTCATGCTAGAACTGGAGCTGGACAAGTGGGTTATGTAACCGGGCTCCGCAGCCTCCATGGACATAATGACAGAGAAGAAAAGACCGAAGAGGACAGTGACGGAGGAAGCTAAGACGAGAAAAGCAGACAGTGGTCGAGCAAGAAACCACAGGACAAGACTGAATCTGGTACTGATTTTACAGACATCGAGCTGGGCTTCATGCTTTTGGACTAGTAAGTAATATGAGCTGGCTGCTGTGTCTTGTGTTGTTGCACTTGTTGATGTTTGGCTATTAAAGTTGTCAACTCACTAGTTTTTGATGAGTAATATAATAATAACAAATACACGTGTGCAGCTGTCCATAGTTACCACAGTGGTATTACACTCTATTAAACTGGGGGCGCTAAATCACAACAAACACCAATTTTTACACACAGGTTGCTTTAAATAATAAAAAAAAAATAGTTATTCCACCTCTGGTAATTTTGTATAAATATAAAATATAAATTCTGAATTATTACTGTTACTTTATATATAGTTTTTTTTACCGTATAAATGATGTTTAAGTTACAGTTGTGTTCTTACAGGTGAGCGGTGGTCGGCAGGTGGCAGCAGTGAGTTCACGGCAGCAGGAGGAGCAGAAGGAGCCGCCGCCGCTCCGCTGCCTCGCCTCCCGCAGTGCATGATGGTCGGTGTACTGGTGTCTCCTGTTGTTTTGCTGCGGGTTGCTCCTCCGGCGTTCCTGTGATGGTGAAGAGGACAAACACGGGCCGCTGTGCTTCACACGACAGGTACGGAGCTCCACGGTCACACAGCCTCCCGGCTCGTCGTCAGTTTATGCCGCCTGTCAGAGCTGGTCCTCCGGCTAGCCTGCTAGCGTTAGCATTAGCACTAGCCAGTCTACGTGTAACCCCCGCTGACAACATTAGCTCCAGCGTTAGCATTCGGCACAGGCCGCGGAGATTTAGAGTCTCACCAGCCCTGACATCAAAAGTAAGGTTGGTTTTATGTGTCTTCTGTCTCCCATCAGTGCTGGCTTCACTGTCAGCTCAGCGGACGTAACGCTAACTGACTACAGCAATGAATTCACCGGAGCTAAGCTAAAGCTAGCTGGCTAGCTTCTGTCACAGCTCCCTGTTTTGGCATTTGAGATGTGCAACACAAAACCTGTTTAAAATAATAATAACAAACATTTAAGACCTAATACTGTCATACAGGGACTGAGGGGAGATTTGCATGAAAGAAGTAACAGTTTGATAACTTAATTTGATGTTGAACGGACTTAAACTTTGATCGTTTCAGTCTTTAATGAGTTTTGGTCACTAATTCACTCACAGTTCATGTAGCTGAGGCATGCATTCAGCAGTGTAAAGGACATTTATATAGATTTATAGATTTATAGTAAAGGAAAACTGTTCAACCTACACAGTTATATAATCCCGTAGCTCTGATCGAGCCTTATCAAGTCTGATAAAATAATGATGATTGTGTCAGAGTGGTGTCATCAGGCTTGATTTACACTCAAATTAATCTCTTAATCTCCCACATTAATCAGATCAACTTATAGTGTAATGTTAAATAAGCTAGAATGATGACTTACACTTTGCCAGAGGCTCTGAAACAGGTAACGTGTGCTTGTTTTTGTCAGTCGTTTGTATGAGCTGCAGTTGAAGTGACTGTAAGTGAGAGTGAAGGTTTGTAGGGCTGAACTGTGTTTTAATGTGTGTGTGTGTGTGTGTGTGTGTGTGTGTGTGTGTGTGTGTGTCTGGGCTTCATAACAGAGAGGCTGTGTACAAACTTGGCTGACAGATGTGTGTTTTTTCCAAGCAGAGAAGATGTAAATGAAGGTTGAATGCAGCTCATCTCACTCCCTGTTGCTTCGATTTTTTTACTTTTTAAATTGTCTCGAAAAGGCGCGAAATATGTTTCCATATTATAACGTTTTGGACCAATGCAAAAAAAAAAACAAAAACTTTGCAGATCCGCTTCTAAGCCTGTGCTTAATATTTAGTGCACTGAGAGAGGCGTCTGTTGTACTTTGTAAAGCTTTTCCAGGACTGAAATTCTCTAGGTTGTAGACACCTGCACATAAATATTATTCAGTCGTACTGATGGCAGCGAGATTATCTCTGTGCAGTTGTTGCTGTTGTGTTTTCTGTGATCATTCTGTCATCTCATGCTTCATTGTTTTCCATTACATTTACACATTACATCTTCCGTTCAAACCAAATGAACCACAGGAGGAAATACTTGATCTGAAAGTCTGCTTGTTAATTTGAGAATGGGCGTCCTCCAAAGCAGCACAAACGTCGTCACTTATCAAACAGTCGTTGGTTTGAACCGCTGCAGCTGCAGAAGACAAGCTTACTCTGAACACGTGTTACTTTCTGTTCTTCAACTCAATATCAGTTTTAATCTGATGGCAGATGTTTTATTCCACCTCAGTACTTTCTTACTTCCTGATGAATTGCGGATCATTGATGTGTTTCTTTAATAGTTTTTACAATGGAGCTCCATGTCACAGACAGTCCTATCCTGTTTAATGTTATTTTTATTATTATTTATTTGTATTATCTGTATCTAATGCAGCTGTCCGTCTGTCTTCAGCTAGCCTCTTGGGAGGCGAGTCCCAATGCCATGGCCTCCAGCCACAGCTCCTCCCCAGTGCCTCGTGGAGGCCGAGATCGGATCTTTCTGAAGGAGCGGGATGCCTCCCCCCCTCGCTGCCGGTCCATCCGGTCCTTGCCTGATGTCTGTCCTAAGGAGCCCACCGGTGGGAACAGCTGAAGTCTTTTAATGTTTTAGCTTTTGTAGACATCGTCTTAGTGCTTTAACTAACTGATTCATCCATCAGTAAGACAAGAGAATGTCAGAAAAAATGTCTCATTAGTTTCCCGGAGCCTGAGGTGATGGCTTAAATGTTTTTGTTTTGTCCCACAAACAGTCAAAAACTCACAAATGTTCAGTTCATAATGATATGAAGCAAAGACAATGAGCAGATGTTTAAATTTGAGTGGGTGAAATCAGGATATGTTTGTAATTTCTGCCAGTTTAAAAACTTAAAAGTGACTCAATTAATCATCATAATTCATTTTATGTCAGTGGACTAATCATTTCAGCACTACAACACACAGTTTTACAGAAAGTTGTTTTGATTTTCCACATGGGTCTGCAGGTGGGGGGCGAGGTCTGTGTGACGGCCCGTCCGTGGTGGCGGAGCACGACAGGTGGACGGTGTACAGCTCGAAGGTCAACCTCCCCGCCGCGCTGAACGACCCGCGGCTCGCAAAAAGGGAGTCCGACTTTTTCACCAAAACATGGGGCCTGGACTTTGCTGAAACGGAGGTGATGCCCTCCTTCTACCTCCCCAACATCACCAGGGAACACTTCGGGCCCTACCTGCAGGAGATGGCTCAGGTAACTCCCACAGTGAATAATTCAGAGCATCACTGCAGCTCAGACCTCAGCAGACTCAGTACTGATTGAAGGACGGCTTTGTGGCTTCAAAGCCGCCGTACTTGTTGTGTCCGTCACGTTTCCATTCAGCTTTTCCTGAAGTTGTTTTGGGTGTGTCAGGAATCCTGTTGAAGCAGTTTCAGCTCTTAGAGTTTCTTTTTGTGGCCTCGATCCAGCAATAGTTTGAGATGGGAGAGATTTTGGTGTTTCCATCCACGCATGATGATCTTAAATTAAAAATACATGCAAAAACAGGTGGATGGAAACACACCAAACATTTTTTCATTCTGTAAAGGCAGAAATGAAAAGTTCTTTCTGGTGGTTGAGGGCTTCCTGCGGTGTTTCCTGTATATGTACTAACGGTCTTCAACTACATTTGTCCACGGGCCAAAGAAAATTTTAGAAGCTGGGCGTGAAAATAAAAAAAAAAAAAGACTTATTATTTGTTTGGTGTCACTTTCTTTTAAATTAAATTTATGTTTGTTTTATTAAACTGTATAGGTCACATATTTTAGAAATACATGAACCAAATGTGAGCAAGTTAACAAAGTCTAGCGTGCAAAACGCTTGTGAAACACTTCTGAGTGTCAGTGACGTGTTGCAGATGTGCCTGGTGTGATCTCGCTGTTAGCTTGTATTGGATATTGAGTATGAAATCCGTATCTTTTCAAATTTCAAGTATTGTTTTGGTATCGAGTGGCGTGATACTGAACTTGGTACTCTTATCAAAGTCAAAATTTTGGTAGCGTGACAGCACTACTCTGTGTTGTTACTGTCAGATAGGGGCAACAATGTTGTTTTAAAACTCTTACAAAGGTTGGAAATTATTATGTATTAACGAAATGATGAAAAGCTTTCAGAACATGTGAGGTTGGACTGTTAGAGATTAATGCGAGCAACAGGTGACATTTCTATGTGGTCTGGTTTGACATGTAGGTTAACAGCTTGTCTCTGTCGGTTACGACCCATCTGCTGTAACGTCGCTCTGAATAAAATACAGTCATTTGTGATTTCCTCTCGTAGCTCTCCTTAAAAGAGAAGCTCACATTTTGTCAGATGGCCTATCTTGATAATAAAATGCTCATGTGCCCATCGAAGGAGTTATTGTTCACTGTAATTGTTCCTCTGCGTACTGACTGTGAAGAAATAACTTTCTAACATGTTGAGGACAAAATCCACACATTCTGTGTGATTTACACTTTGGGTTTCAACTTGAGCCCTGTTCATGTGAGCCTATATTTGTTTACATTTTGGAGAATTAGCAGCATAAATAGTTCGCCGAATTATCTATTAGTGTCTATTAGTGTGTCACAGCACTGCGGCAGCTGCGCCTTCGAGTCTGCGAGTCAATCTACTTCTGTAACTGCTAACCCGTTTGTTTGTTCTTAACACTGCCATGCGTGGGGCATCGCTGTGCTGCCACTCAACAAGTGAACAGTCTGACGAAGAAAGCTTGCACTGAAAATACTCAAACTTTATAATAATAATAATACTAATAACTTTATTTATACAGCACCTTTTAAAAAACAGAGTTTTACAAAGTGCTTTACCCAACAAATTGACAGAATCAAAGAAAATAAAAGAAATGATAAAAGAACAATTAATAAACATAGAAAATTAACAGAGTAAAGAGATGAGAAGATGTTCACTTAATCTGTCTAATGCCAACTAGTAAGGCCTCTTATTTTAATGTATATATGAGCATGTGTGTGTTTTTTGTTTATGAAGCTTCACCTTTCTCCTGATCAGACTGCTCTCGACTGCAGTTCCTCGAGTTTTGTTTCTCCACATGTGTGCCGCTTAGCTCGGCTTAATTTTCATTATTTATGATTCTTTTGTGGTTGCTGTGAAGCTGTGGTGGTGTGCCACAGATATATTATGGGAAACACCGCACTTATGTTTCCCATAATACTACTGAATGTTTTGATCGTTTCCTGTTTTATTACTCAATTAAAATAATTGAAATGTCTAATAAAAATAAAACAGGTCTCTGTGTTGTATTATAGAATTTGACACACATTTTGTTTTTGTTTTTTTGATTTCTCTGTATTCAGCAACACGACAGCGTCTAATGAAAAGTGAAACTTTTTTGGTACGGCACTTTTTGTCCTGACAGCACTTTGAAAATGTCAGCACAGAGGACATCAGTGTGAAACAGTTCATTCTGACTCAGTTTTCTACATTTAAAACTTCAGTCTTAAAAATACCTCGATGTTAGTTATTTTTTCCCCGTTTAATGTTTCGCTGGGAGATCTCATTACAAACTGCATCAACCGTGTTTTCTGGTTTACTTTTTCCTCTTTCTTTGTATTGTACAGTGTTTATGTCAGCACAGTTAGTGTGCTCACAAAGCTGTTTTTTTTTTTCCTTATTTTGTTTTTTTATTCCTTAGTTTTATATTTAGTTCCACATATAGCTGTAAAAAGATTTAAAAGGTTTGAAATTGATTAAAAATTTACAGAAGAAGAGTAAGAGTGCTCTAGTTTTCAGAGAGGTCACTGTATCTTTGTTTATTTCCTTCCTCTTTTGGTTTCAGATTGATGTCTCATTGACAATAAAACCAAAAGACACGAGAACAGCTACCAAACATTCCTCCAAAGTTTCCATATTCCTGTTTTATGCTGCGTTGTTGTTCACTCTTAGCAACACGAGCTGTGACCTTTGGAAGCTTTCCTGTTTTTGTCATGTAGCACCACCCTCAGGCCGAACTGCAAACAGTTTTAGCCAAAACTCCTGAATCTTTTTGTCTTTCTGTGCTTTTATTTTTAGAGGGAACGAATCCACGAGCGCTGCAAGACGATCTGTCCCAACAAAGACGACGTGGACGCCGTCTCCAGTGTCACCACCAGCCACGGTATGAATTATTAAGCGGCTCTTGCTGCACGACTCGTGCCTCCTCTCCACATACACCAACCTCTCACCGCCAGCCTGCTCTACAGCTGGACGCTCAGAGCAGTTATTTAATGCAGATATTAAGATTAAGTCAAACACAGATTGGTTTAAATATCAATGGTCAGTTGCACTGAGAAACGGGAAGCTAAGCAAAGTATTACTGTGGATGGGACAGCAACAAGACATATTTTATCCTCCCTAAAAATGTCATTTTAAGTGCACAGTATATTTAGAGTGTTTTCACTGCATCATCTCGCTGTCAGACAATCCTTTGAGGTGGGAAGCAGCTATATTTCTCTCTCCAAAGCCACCAGACTTCATTGACATTTTATTATTAAGGTATTTTTTTGTAGATTTGTGTTCATTGAGCAACGTTTATGTTGTGTTTGACGTCATATAACTTTGTAGTTCAGAGCTGCAAAAAACTAATTGAATAATATTTTATTACTGATCCAGAGCTTCTCTTGTTTCCTCCAGAAAAATCCAGAGCGGAGCTGGAACAAGTCCCGAAGGTAACACTTTGTTCAATTGGATCATCGCTGAGATTCAGCTCAGTTTTTAAAGTTTTAAATCTTCACCTCTGATTTTGTTCGTTGTTACGGGGAGGTTCTAGCTCACTCTTACCTTCTGGGCGTGTGTGTTTTGGATTTTCAGATCTTCATGAAGCCTGAGTTTGCTCTGGAGGATCCGGCCACTTTCAACACCGTCCTGCCCTGGTCGCACTTCAACAGTGCCGGAGGGAAGAGCAGCAGAGACGTGGCATCGTCCAAACTGCTGCAGGAGAAGGTGAACTCAGTCATTTACTCTGTGTGTGTGTGTAGTTAGTAGTTAACACACACAGTTTAACACAGCTTTTTTTCATGCCTCCCTCCAGCTAAGTCACTACCTGGATGTGGTGGAGGTGAGCATCGCCCGGCAGATCTCTCTGCGATCTGAGGCGTTTTTCCACGCCATGTCCTCTCAACACGAGCTGCAGGACCGGCTGCAGGAGACGCAGCAGGCCGTGGCCGTCCTGCGGGGCCGGACGGCCGACATTGACCGGGTCATGTGTCAGGGACCTCTGCGGGCCCTCCGCACCGCCCTGACCCGCAACAACTGCGTCAAGCTGCACAACAAGCTGAAGCTGATGGCGGCGGTGCATCAGACGCAGCCCACCGTGCAGCTGCTGCTCTCCACCTCCGAGTTTGTTGGAGCGCTGGAGCTCATCTCCACCACCAAGGAGGTGCTGCAGCAGGAGCTCCAAGGAATCCACAGCTTCAGGTAAGACTGGTTTAAACACAGAGCTAGCTACGTCCCAATGTATAAACAAAATAAATGAAACAAGAAAGGAAAAAGAAGCGTACGCCTTCTGAAATCAAGTCTCTCTTTTACCAAACTGAAGAAGAGCTTATTGCCTTGTTAACTCATTGTAACACACAGTAACAACAGAAAGAAATAAAACCACCTTGGTCAGTCTTTCCAGTTTTCTAACTGTTACTGAGAGCCAAATTTGACTGCTTGTGCAGTCTGTGTTAATTCTTTACAACCAGCTGCAAATCTTCCTCAAGTTGAAACATTTTGAACCAGCGTCTACTCTTCTTTGTCTAAATCAAAGCTGCACACAGCAAACTCACATCAGTTTGTGTGAAAATACCTTTACGGGCTGATCACCATGAATGTGACTGTATTGCTGCTAAATATCAAAGGACAGCATGTCCATGGCGACAACAACGTGAGTTTGAATCTTCACAGGAAAAGATGAGAAACTTTAATTTGGAAGAAGTTTAGTGTCAAGTTTGTTTTATTTTGTAATTTCCATTCATCAGCAGTTCAATGATCATATTTTCTCACAGTCACACACATTAAACCAAGTGACCTTTAAAGTCTCCATACAGGAAGTCGTGATGATGCTATCAGTCAGAAGCAAACTGCAGCTGCAGATCTACTCACTGTCTGTCTGTCTGTCCCTCTGTCTGTCCTGCAGACATCTGGGCTCCCAGCTGTGCGAGCTGGAGAAGCTGATCGATAAGATGATGGTGGAGGATTTCAGCATGTACGCCCGCAGCGACCTGAGCCGCTGCCTGAAGGACGAGCCCCAAGTCCTGGAGAAGGTCTGAACAAACTCCCTGATCTCCTCTCAAAACATTTATTCGTAACATTTTTATACGTCCCACAAAAAGCAAAACCTCTTCAGACAGGAATTTCCCTCCGGTTGCCAAAACTGCGTTTCTTACAGAAGTTTTTGACGCCAAATCGTAATTTTTTTTTTCTCTGGTGTTCCTCGTGGTCTTGGTGCCTTAATGGGACATTTTGGATGAACATCAAAGGGAGCGAGAGATTTTGAGAAGGTGCTCCTATAAAAAAAAAAAAGATGTTTGTTCTTGAATTTATCAGTTTAGGCCTGAGAAAGATAAATTAAGTTTTATTCTTATAAAATGTAAAAAAAAACCCAAATCATTTGCTTTTTTAATTAAAGGCGAAAAAACAAAGTCATCTGTTTATCAAATCACAGGTTTCAGTTGGATTTCTTGTTTTCCAGCAGCCTGTTTTTTTCAGGTTAGATTGTGGTGAAAAACTTGCAGCTGTAGACGGCGCGGACACTTGCAGTCACATCTAGTCATAAACACTTCACAACACTGATGCGTATTGTTGTTGTATTTAACGGATGCTGTGCCCATCACAGGTCCACAAACCAAACGCTGCCTCACAGAAGGTGGGACACACACACACACACACACACACACACACACACACACACACACAATCAAATCCATGAATTCACGCCTGCTGCTGAAATCAGCCTAAGGTCTCAGTGTGAATCAGTGATCAATGAAATACTGCCTGGAGATTATTGTTTGTTTTTAACGTGCCTGCTGTGCCAGATGGGTGAAGTGTGCTGCTTTAAAGTGATTCAGATCATGCCATGAAAGTTATGAAGCTCCTTGAAACATCTTAGAGACTTCTGTTAGTCAAAACATGAATAAAACGTGTTCACATATGTTGAATCCATCTGCTCTCCAGGCAGATTGAAAACACTGAAAACTGTTTAAATGTGTTTGAATGATTCAGCAGCATGTTTCTTTAATTTACAATATTGATCCTCAGTCAAATGATAGAGTTTTTTTTTTTTTTTTTTGGTATCGTGGTCCATAATTTAATAATGGCTTGGGTTTTGGGTTTTGTGTCTTTTTCAATTTAAATATTTGCACATTTTAAGATTTAAATTTTTATTTTGTTTCAAACAGATAAAAAATCTTGGTGTCAACATTCAGATTATAATTTAAAACGATTTGAGCTGTGAGCAGCTCTGTGGTCATTTCAATTACTGACTTGTTGCATGTGAAGATTTACTTGTTTCATCAAAGAAATCTTAATTTATATTGATAAATTGTAAATAATTCAAATGTAATCACGTCTTGTTTTAACGCTGTTAATCCTGTTATTGATGAGTTATTGTTCATTTTATTTACTCGTGTGTTTTAGGAGCGTCTGGAGTCTCTGGTGTTCGGCCTGCTGCGGCAGAGGAAACTGGACTTTTTGGATATTTACAGCGATGAGATGATTATGGCTGCTAAAGCCATCGTCACTCAGGTACAACTAACTCTGACTCTCTAAACACGAGTGAGAGTAAAATATACATTTTTCATGTAAAAACACACACGTTTACAACATTTAGTTATTATTAGGGATGGAAAAACACTTTTAAATCTGACCTGTTTGTGTCTGCAGTGTGTAGCAGAAAGTGTTTTGCACATAGAAGAAATTGACACTGAAGTCGTCACTAAGTAAGTAGAAACGTGAACGTTGTTTTGTGCCATCATACTTACCGTTGGTCATATTAGATCAGTAGGGGGCTTTGTTACAAGTCAGTGTGGAGGACTGTTTTATGAAAGCAGCGTTACCTGAATGTGTCCTGGACTTTGTTTCTCGTGTTTTTTTTGTGACTGATGAGGACAAGAAGTTTGAATCCAGTTGGTCCAAAACTGAGTAAGAGTGATGCAGCCTTCATCTGCGAAACAGGCATCAACTACTACATCCTTTGACGCAATTGCGCATTGTTATTTTTGTTATTGAAAATGACTCTACAGACAAGTATGATGTTTCCTGTTCCTTTGGCTTCATCTGCCGTGTGTCTAAGAGGTGGCTAAGCTCAAGGAGGAGTGAGGTGACTTGTTGCAGGAAGTAAAATAAAATATTTTTAATGTCCTGGCTGAACGTGAAGACTCTGGAAGACTGGATCAAGTGAAAGGAACAGAAAACATTTCATTTCACTGTGGAGAGCTCTCACTCAGTACTGGACCAAATATTAAACTTGTTGTCCCTTTAAGTGTGTGTTTCAGTCAAAGTGTAGTTGTTGAACAGGGTGTTTATGCTAAATGTGTGTGTGTGTGTGTCTGAAGGCTAGCTGACCAGATGCGTGTGATGACATTTCCTCAGTGGTTTGAGCTGCTGAAAAACGTCTTTGAGAGTTTCCTTCTCTTCCTGCAGAGGATCAAGGTGAGTCAAAAGTCAGATCTCATGCATTCACCTCATCCGGTGATGATGATTCAGTCGCATGTCCTTTCTCTTCTCACACCTCTCAGGTGTCATCAGGTGAATAATTACATCTTATATGTCCCGTCTGTCTGTCAGGCCACTCTGAACGTGATCAAGAACGTGGTCCTGGAGGTTCTGGCTTCAAACCAGAGGAACCGGCTCCTGGAGGAGGCCAGTTCAGGGGCTTCATGTCAGGAGGCTTCTCACAGTCAGTCGCTCCTGCAGGGGGAGGCTGAGTTGGCCTACCTCACTCACGAAGGTCTGTTCATCAGTGACGCTCTGAACGAGGCCCAGCACCAGCAGCAGCAGCAGCAGCAGCAGGCAGGGGTCCAGGATCAGAGCTCTGTGGTGGGCTCCCGGATGCAGCAGAGCCGGACGGAGGCTGGCGGCAGCGACTCTGCCTTTGGGAGCACAGAGACCTCCGTCAGCAGGGAGCAGAGCTTCATGTATGTTCCTGCTTTTATAATGACCCTCAAAGGGGTCTAAATATAGATAAATACATAAAATAAAATAAAGTACAAATAGAAAAGGTCAGAAATAAGTGCAGAAGTGTGTGATTTGTTACCTAAATGTGTCGTCAGCATGCTGCATAGCTGTGAAACATGTTTATTGTTTGGAAATAGCCGGTGAAGGTTTCATGTGTAGACGAGTCAGACGGTGTGTGTCTTTGTCCTCAGGTCCGCTGAGAACATGATGCCCACGGATCTCGAGCTGAACCGCGTGATCAACAACATCCAGGAGCTGCTGTACTCGGCCTCCGACGTCAGCCATGACCGCTGCGTCAAAGTCCTCACAGCCAGAGCCAAAGTAAGAGAGAGAGCACCATTAATTATGACATTAATATCAACTGGTCCAGTCTGTAAATACATTTGTTTGTATCACAGAAAAGGCCATTTTCTCTGTATTATTTGCTTGTTTTCTTATTTTATATAATCTTCTAAAATCAGTTTTATGTGACGCTTTGGTGTGACCTCTCGGATCGTCTTTGTCTCCAACAGGACGGCTCTCTGGAGCGTCTGAGCTCGGCGGAGTTCGTGTGTCTCTCTCAGGCCGTGGAGGGTTTCGTCAGGGACACCGAGGAGCTGTGCGGCAGGCGCAGCGTCTCCCTGCGGGGAGCGCTGCAGAGCCAGGCCAACCGCTTCGTCCACCGCTTCCATGAAGAACGCAAGACCAAACTCAGGTACGCAACAAGAACAAACACTTAGATATGACTAAAACCGATAAACATTTCCGTCTAAAGACTAAATGCCTAAATGAGCACTGCTTTAAACATGAACAAAGCTGCATCATGAACAGGTTTCTATGTGTGTTACATGTGAAAGCTTGAGGAACATTAAAAACAGTCAGTCAGTTGGTTGTTTTGTGTCTCTGCAGCCTCCTCCTGGATAATGAGCGCTGGAAGCAGGCCGAGGTTCCCGCTGAGTTTCAGGATCTGGTGAACTCCATCGCTGACGGCAGAATAACACTACCAGAGCGCAAAATCCCAGGTACCCGAAAAAACCCAAGAACCTTGTACAGACTTTACCTGAAACACTCAGCTTCTGTTGTATGAGGAAGAAAACTGTAGCAAGTCACTGGAATTGGCTGTTTTATCATGAAACTAGTGATATTACAAAGACATCAAGTTTTCTTTGGTACTTCTATTCTAAAAAAGTATTTTGAGGCAGACGCAGAAACTAAAACACCCTCAACGGTTTATTTTGGGTGCAGATGGTTTATTTTTAAGTATCAGTTTTAATGAAATATCACTATTTGAAGCTCAGATGTCAGGTTGTCACGGTTAGTTCAAGGATCGTCTGAAATTTTGAAAATCCCATGATGGTTTCTATTTTGTGCATTTTAAACAAATGTTTGGCAGAACAATGTAAGAGTAAACTGTCGGGACTCTTAGTCTTAGTTCAGCATGTGAACGAGGTGAGAGTCCTGGTCTTCTCTTCAGCTGCAGGACACCAAAAATATCTGTTCAGTGGAAATAAAAGTGTTTTCCTCAGAGTGAGGAAGAACATGTCGGCTACATGTCCTGCATATACTGGAAAATGTAACCACTCCGACCACATCGGAGCAACAGCTAAATAACATCCAAAACTTTGAATCTCTTTTCAACAAATACAAAAAAAATCATCTTCAGTCTGAAGGGAAACAGCTTAAATCAATAATCTGATGAGGATTAAATATGTTTATTCTCTGAGCAAACAGTCATCATTATCATTAATATGTGTGACATCTAACATGTTTGTTTTTCTCTGTACAGGTCCAGAGGAGAGGAAGCCCACCGAGTTTCTGCTCGTCAACGGGCAAAAATACGCCGTCGTTGGGTTCGTGTCCAGTCAAACTAATCAATCAGTTACTGTGAACGCCAGACAATAATTCAAGATTATTATATTGGACACAGGCTGAAAATTAAAGTCAGGTTTCTGTCTCTGCAGGACGGTTCTGCTGCTGATCCGCATCTTTCTGGAATACTGTCAGTGTGTCAACGACATCCCATCCATCGCCACCGACATGCTGACGCGTCTATCGGACCTCCTCAAGGTCAGAACAACCTCAGACTTCTCTGCTGTCTTTACATGTGAGCTCTTTTCAAACTCGCTCAAAGGAGATCCAGTTTTTCTCGTCGTGCAACTGCAGCCTGGAATAACACACCAAGCTTACCTGATTTCATTTTAGTTCACTTCCAGTTCTTGTTTTAGTTGATTCATTCGCTGAATTTTAATTGCTTCACTTTAATCTACCTTTTATCTTTTAATTATTTTAACATTTTGCCCCCATGAGGCCAATTTGTAAAGTAAATCACATTAAGCGACGTGTCAGTAGCGTCCTGAAGCCCCGCAGCCGCTCACTCTTATCTTAACATTTAGTTTACAGTGTTTAAAACTGAGCTCTTCTTCTGTTTTCATTTCTGCAGCACTTCAACTCTCGGAGCTGCCAGCTGGTTCTGGGAGCCGGAGCTCTGCAGGTGGTCGGCCTCAAGACCATCACCACCAAAAACCTCGGTATGACCAGCCGCACACATCAGTCTGAGCTGTCAGGCTTCAGAAGCAGTCAGCATGTTTGAAGAAGCTCTCCTACCTCTGCTGCATTCAAACTTTAAGTGTGTGTGTGTCTGTGTGTGTGTAGCATTAGCTTCCCGCTGCCTGCAGCTGGTGGTTCACTACATTCCCATCATCAGAGCTCATTTTGAGACCAAACTGCAGCCCAAACAGTTCAGCGTCCTCCGACACTTCGACCACATCACCAAGGTAACGCTCAGCGATCATTAGACAGATGCTACAATCACAAATAAACATCTGCGTACAGACTTCAGATCCTCACATTCGTCCTTTTCTACAATTAAAAAAAAACACTTGAAGCAGCTTTTTAATTTAAAGAATCACAACCTAAATATTTCATTTTGGTGTCTCTGTTTCTCTGCAGGACTACAATGATCACATAGCAGAGATTTCTGCTAAGCTGGTGGCCATCATGGACAGTCTGTTCGAGAAGGTTTTATCAAAGGTGAGGTCAGATTTAAAGGAGCTTAATAACGACACCACCTACACTCAGATGGCACATAAAGCTAATTTTTCTGATCAGCATTCAGATTATTTAACCTCAGGTCTACATAGCTTTAAACAGGAATGTGCATTTAGTCGATTACACTAATAAAAGTTATTGCGGGTGCTGCAGTATGTGCCTCACATATCAAGGCTAAAAGTCCTCACCACAGCAACCTGGGTCACTCATTCCCTCAATCACCCCTGAATTTTCCTTCATTATGTTACATTACATTTTAGTAGCATCCCAACATGTTGACTGACATTTGAACGCAGATAATGAAACAAATGATTTCCCTGTATATTAAACTGAAGACAAATTAGTCGACTTTGTTAAATCAACCAAAGAGCTCATAAAACACTGAATGTGTCCAAAAAAAAATATGTAGTTGTTTAAAAAATAAAAATGTGATAAAGAATTGTATAAAAAGTTCCTAAAAATATCAGGACAGTTCATCTCTGATGAAAAATTGACAGGATATCACTCGTTTGACACAAACTTCCTGCAGTAATTGAGTTCACTGTTTAATTCTCTTATTGTTCTGCATTGACTATAATATGAAATATCCATAAAATATGTCACTGAGTCAGTTTACTTTATAAGAGGTTGGTCACCGCTGTTATAATGTTTTTTAAAACACTTGTTGTTTCCTCAGTATGAAGTGAAAGCTCCGATGCCTTCGGCCTGCTTCAGAAACGTCTGTAAGCAGATGTCAAAGATGCACGAAGCCATTTATGAGCTTTTACCTGAAGAACAGACACAGGTGAGACTCGACACACCTCGCTCTGCTTTTATCCAGACATTTTGGTTTATGAGTGTCGGTGAGGGAAATCAGCCTCAGACAGATGTGTTCTCCTGGACAGATGTTGTTTCTGAGGATTAATGCCAGTTTTAAGATGCACCTGAAGAGGCAGCTGGCTCGACTCGGGGTCGTGAATGACGGAGGACCTCAGCACGGGTAACTGCACCACACACACACACACACACACACACAATAAACACACACATTAAATATTTGAAATGTGACTGACGTGTTGGTGTTTGCAGGCTGGTGGTGGTGGACGTCGCGTTCTACACGGAGAACGTCCAGGCGCTGAAAAGCCTCGAGCGGCTCGACCTGAACATGGCCGAGATCTGGGAGCAGAAGAGGTGATGGAGGACGACGCCGACGATCACAATGGGACGTCCGTGACCGACCCGCCGACCAACCCGGCAACGGTGGAGGGGAGCCGACCTCGTGGGCCAACGGTGGCCGGCTGAGGCTGGAGGAGGCCCAGAGGGACCAAATATACAAAACTGGGAGAAGAAGAGCAGCGACATGCTGGGGCTTCCTGAACCGCTCCACCTTAAAAGACTTTATCAAGTAACACACAGAGCCTCCTTTAAAAAAAAAAAAAAAAAAACAACAAAAAAACTGCTGTCGCCTCATCTCACTGTGTGCAATTCAACAGAAATACTAGTAAATTATTAGAGATGGTTTTAGTGGGAGTCAAGGGTGTAGATAATGTTTAAGAAATGGTGGGGTAATTTATTTTCTGTCGTCTTGAAAACATTCAGTACTGTGGCGGACTTTTCCTTCAGCGGGGCCGGGATGTTTCTTTCATCAGCACACACTGAAACCGAACTTTTCTGTTGCTGGTTTCGCAGACTTTTGCTAAAACGTCACAGCCGAGGAGTCAGGGTTCAGGTGATTCGCTCTTATCTTCCCTTCCTGCTCTAAAAGAATCAACAGGGTTCCTTCAAGATGTTTCCAAACCTCATTCATAAGCTGTTTTTTTTTTTTTTGGTTTTATTCTCTGTGGTAATGACTGAACACATACAGGCGTGAAATGGATTCTTTTATACTCAAAACAAGAAAGTTTTTCAGACTTCTTGCGATCAAGGCCTGGAAATTCAGGCAGTTTGAGACCTGGAGGAACCCCAATGAAGCAGGAGCTGATTTAAAAAAAAAAAGGAAAAAGAAGTGTAATTTGAAGAGTTGATTTCCTGAAAATTTTAAATAAATTAAATCCAGACTGTGAACGCATCACAACTCCTCAGTTACATCCTGTCGTTACCAAAGTAAAACTAGGTTTCTAATTTGGAAAATAAACTCTTCACTTCCACTTTTTTTTTCTTCTTTTAAACAATCCAGCCACGCAGTAAGTTTCCTTCGATAGCGATATTCAGGCCCAGACGTTGTGACGATCCAGAGACGGAAGTAATTTTTATACGTGTTATTAATTGATGAGAGTTTGACTGCAGAACATGAAGCATGAAAATCAGCTGTTAACTCAATCTACTGTCGACCTTCTTCCTACTGTTGTTTTATTTAATCTGCATGAGCTTTTTGTTTCCCGCCGAGGCCAAAACGACGCACGACGGAACAGAAAATCTGATTCATTTTTTATTTTTACATCTTCCTTTTTGATTTTATTTAAACGTGGAAAAACAAATGTCAGCATCCAGAAATGAGACCAGATGTTCCCAAGAACAAATTTGCTCTCCTGAGTAAAATGCAAGCACACAAGACGTCTAACACAAGAGCTCTAAAGTTGCTCCAAACACTGTCTGTGTTTGAGGTAGTTGTGACCTCACAAGACGTGACGTGGACTAATCACACTGTAGCAGAGGGGACGTTCAAGTGACGTTCTCGTGGTGCTTTCCAGTGCCGTCGCTGGTCACACAGTCAGCGTGGAGTCACGTTCCTGTCCTCATTCCTTCAAAATAAAGCGTGTGAAACAGTGAGGAGCTGATTTAAACAATATAATGCAACTTTTACACCTTTTTAAATTGATCAAATAGTAAATTTGTCAGATTTTTGGCGATAGTTTTTATTTTTAACTATACCGGTTAGGATTTACCACTTCAAAACGCACCTTTTAGTTCCCATGCCGACAGGATACCTGATTTGTGGAGTCTTTAATTCACTGACACCACCTTTTAAAATGTCTGTTCAGCCACAAGAAGTACAGCACAGAGCCACTGAATGACGACAGAAACCACGGCTCAAACCAAAACTGTGCTGAAGTATTGTGTAGATAAACTTTTTGTTTGATTGACAGCTCCTTCACTCACCTCTGAGCATACCTGCACAGGTGTTTACATCAGCACTTACTTTGTTTCTTCAGACGTCAGATTTTCTGTTCCTGAGTGAAGTTTAGCCGTCCGACATCTGTCAAGCTGCGGTCACGTCACCTTCAGTTGAACAGGAAACACGACGTCTCTGGAAGTACATCGACACTACTACATCGACAGCGTTCAGCCTCCAGAAACTACAAGATCAAATGAGACCGGAGCGTTTCTCTTCAGTCTGACTGCATTAATCAGCTACCGTACTTTTCACACAGCAAACTTTTTCTTTTTGTTATCATGAGAATACGGCTTTATCTCGAGATGATGTGACAGTTCATAATCCTAAGATAAAATCACAATCAGCTCTGTGTACGAGGGCAGACGAGGCGTGACGTGACCGCAGTCTGACTCAACCGAGAACAAAAAGCATCAACTATCATCACTGTCTGCTTCAGAAGTGCCTACTTTTGATCAACTGTCAGAGACGACACATCTGAGCTCTCCACTACAGTGTGCCTACCATACCACTGTGTGAGTGTGTGAATGAGTGAGTGAGTGAATGAATGAATGAGTCGACCCTCTGTTGGGTTTAGACGAGTCGGGCTGCATGTCTGAAAATCCAAAATGTCTTGAATCCTTCAAACCTGATGTGAATAAAACAGGATGATGGAGCGACTTTTGTTCTTCAGTCTGTTCATCTGCTTCAAGACTCGTCAATATTTTTGATGATTAATGAGATTAAAGATAAAAAATATATATATTTTTTGCTTTTGATCAGTGACGTTCTATCAGTTGTGATGATCCACATTAAATACTTATAATAAACCAAGGTTTCCACGCCTTCTTAAACATCAAATTTAAGCACTTTCCAGGCCAGCTCCCTCAAATTCAAGGACCCAACATGGTGTAGTTTGAGACACAGGTCAGTTGTTACAAAAAATCTATGTTTTGTTGCACAAAATATGTAAACTGACCCTTCTGTCTGTGTTCAAATGTTTTTTTTAAGATTAGACCCTCTATTTCCTAAGACCTTTTAGTTTTCATACTTCAAACATATTTTCCTGATTTGAATCAGCTCTGAATGTCAGTATAGGGTGAGCAAAAGTAGGATCTGTGCATCTTACAGCAAATTGTAATTTACAAGAGTGTGACACATGACAATCAGTACTTAAGTTTTCAGTCAGTACTTAAAAAGTCTTTAAGTTCAATATCCAGCTTCAAAATGTTTAAAACAAAACGCTGGAGTCGCTGTTATTGCTGCTTTCTGACTACAGTTCATTCAAATCAACCAGAAGTTGCAACTTTAACTGGGGAACTCTCTAAAAGCTGAGATACGAGTCAGTGCTAAAAGATACAGACGTGCCTGATGTCAGGCATCGTGCAAGGTGATTAAACCTAAATTCACAGAGCCTGCAAAGTCACGACAGTTGGTTCTTGGGAGTTTTGTATTTAGTATTTTTAATCCTTGTGTAACCAACTTTGCCATCATCCAACTGCCTTTAGCTGTTGTCATAAACATGGGATTATTTCCCATCACTACCGTCCATCCCATGCCATCCCATCCATGACCTGAACGCGACATGAAGAGTCGGTCAGTCAGTGATGGCGTCTTTTTGAAATAAGAAATTTTCAAAGGATCCACAGGGAGAAATCAACCTGATCTTAACTTGAAAAGCTTTAAACTAATTCAAAATCTGAAACATTAAAAACTATCATTTAAAATTATTATAAAAATGAATTTAAAGTCTGTCAGTGGGCTTCACTATGTGACCTAAAAATCACGACACTCAGTTGACCCATATTGCACTTCTTTAATTGACAGCAGAAGACAATGACCAGACAGTTCAGACTTTGCAGCAATTGTTTTCAGTAACAGCGAGTTTCTCCCTGAAAAGCTTCATGATGATCTGAACATCAGCAGAGTGCGTCAGGAAGAAGGAAGAGGTTTGACCTTTGACCTATTTAAGGCTGGCTTGACGGTGAAATTACAGGTTGAAAATGGACAAAACAAATTGTGATAGTTCATCAGTGAAGAGAAGAAAAAAGCTTTTCTCTCTTTGAGTCTCTTCATGGTGCAACTGGCTTCGTTGTTTGTGTGTTCGTGCCTCAGTGGTCGAGGATCCGCAGGTTTCCTGAAACGATCTTGTTCTCCAGCATCGCCCCGGCAGGAATATCAATCCGGTCACCGTGGTTTGCTATAATGATGACAGTTCCCTGGGGAAAAAAAGATATTAAACTCCAGAAAACATTCATTTAGCTTCATTGAGACTGTCAGGGCTGAGAATCCCTCCGGTAAGAAAACTCAACATAAAATGTAGAAGCATTAATGAAAGCTGTGAAACGTTGCTGGAAATCTTCACCTTCAGAGAGACGTTCTTTCCAAAGGTGACATCTCCCGACACAGTGAGGTGGTCGAGCTCCAACATGTCCGGGATGCTCTCAAACCGGGTCAGAAACTCTTGAACCTGCAGAACAAACGACGACGTCACAAAGATTTTCGATTGTCTGGTTCCTGAAAATAGGTCTGGTCTGAGAACTTTTCAGTAACTAATCAAAAGAGATTAAATTATGTACAGCTATCAAACTGCTGGGACTCTTTCAACCAAACCCAAGTTATCAAAAAGGATTTGATGAAGTACAGAAGCCCGGAGCATCCTTGATTTAAGTCCTATTATCTCACAGTAAATAATACTTATTTGTTATCCTGAGAAAATAAAAGTTTTGTTTTCTCAGGATAAATGTTGTTTTCCAACATAATAAAATTATATTTATGTAAGGATATAACAAATAAAACTCTCTTTGGTCTTCAGAAAATGTTCAAAATAATTTTTGATAAATTACTAATATTTATTATTCCATTATGTTCTATGGATATTTATGTGAAGAAACATTTTTGTTATCGTTCTGATAAAAAGATTTATCACTTGACTTCTGTATTAAAGACTTTTTAAATGATGACCGGCGTTTTCGTTGCTGACCTTGGTGAAGGAGCTGCCCAGCTTGACGTGTGGCGTCGTGGGAAACTCTCTCTTCTTGCTCATGGTGAGCGAGCCGGCGTCCAGGCTGTACAGGTTTGACATCACCAGCAGCAGGTCGGACGACGTCTTCACCGGCAGGAAGCGGCTGCGGGGGACGTTCACGCCCATGGCGTTGTTGAAGCTCTTGATGGCGGCGCCCACAGCCGTCTCCAGCTGGATGATGTTCAAACCGCCGTCCAATGTCTGCAGAGACATTCAGGGGTTTGGTCAGAGTAGGAAACTGCAGCTTCAGGTGGTTCTGCTTATTGTTTCGTTGGTGCATTTTGAGATTCTGCAGCTGCTTTTTGATCCGGTATCTATCTTTTAAAGTTTAAACCTCACCAACCCCGATCTCATAACCTAAGATGGCTGAACGTAATATTTGATCATATTTATAGAGAAAATAAACATGTTGTGTTTTTTGAGACCTTTTTTGAACATATTTTGACTTTTTTTCTGGAGTTATTGGAAATGTTTGGATCACATCCTCAGATGTGCCAATGAGTCGATGACTGGCTTAAAAATTCATGTCACAACAACGTCTGTGGTTTTTATTCAGTTTGGGAACTTTAAGTGTAATTAGTTTTAACCACTTGCTCAGCAGTGAGAAGACTAGTGACTGTAAAATTATTTCACGAGGAAAGTGTGCATCACCTTTGGGTTGACAATGATCTCAAGGTCCATGGCGTTCTTCTCGTGCAGCCGCTTGATGGCGGGCAGAGAGATCCACAGGTTGTTGGTGTTGAAGATCTTGAACTTGGTGACGGACTTGAACTCGTCCACGTGGGCCTTTGGGACCTGCGCGATCTCCAGCAGCCTCAGATGATCCTCGTACTGGATCAGCGTGCCACCCTGCAAAGAGGAAACAGGAAGCACTCAGAGGCCGTGATCATCACATGCGTGAAGAAGCTGAACAATTCTGTGTTACGGTTAACGGCTCTGACCTTGACGTCGGCTCTGGTCTTGTCTGTGACCTCCATGATGAACTCGCAGCGCTTGTCAGCCGGTTGGCTCATCAGGTGGTGGAGGATGAAGAGGTCGACGGTGGCGCCCAGGTTGTCGATGTTGGACACAAAGATGTACTCCTTCCCCTCAGCGATGAGTTTGTCCAGCAGGCCGCAGTTGGAGAAGCTGGCGTAGATGTCTCCGTGACCCGGCGGGTACCAGGCCTCCGCGTTCTCACCACTCGTCCCCATGTTTTTGGCTATCGGGAGCAGCGACTCTTTGTTGATTCTTGGATACCTGCAAGGACAACAGTTGATCACTGATCAGTCACGAGACAAACATAAACTCTCATAAAACTTGTAACACAAAAAACTTAATGTGAGGAATGAACTGAGGAAGTTTCATAGTGATTATTAGTTATAATATTTACCCTATTCACCTCAAGTGTCTCTGAAAACATGAGACCAAAATGAAGAAACATGTTGACATGAAAAGAAAAATGGTTGTCGTGTGCAAAGCAAGCTTGTTACAACTTCTTATTATTACTATGAATTATTGAAGAATGGTGGTCTGAGTCTTCACGTGTCTCTCACGTTGTGTTTAATGTGTTGGAGGTGTGAGGAGGGCAATGTGCGACGGTATGAGAGCTGAGGTGCACGACATAATAAAAGAAGAAGAAGAAAGAAAAAGTCATTATCACCACCTCCGCTGTAACCTTAATAATAATGACAGTAATGAACGTACTGAGGTAGAGCTGAGTCGCCCTCCAGGAGCAGCAGAGGGAGCTCCAGAGGAGGGACAGTGCTGTGTGTGCCCCCAAACCCACTTTAATAATTTTAAGGGCACTAGAAAAGTTCACAGTCACAGACTGGAGGCCTGATTCCACTCAAACTTTATCATAGTTATTCGTCTGATCAAATTGATGATCATCGTTCTTTGATCAGATGTTAAAAAGAAGTTTCCAAATTTTGGATTTTATTATATTTAGCTGTGGTTCTCCTGTGCGTGCCGTACCTGCTCTGGTTGAAGGTGTGGATGTTGACGCGGTGGTGTTTGTATTTCTGCAGAATCTTCTTTGTGTCCTCGTCGGTGTTAAAGGAGTTCATGAGGACGAGCGGCACGTCGGCGTTAAACGTTTTGTTCAGGTGCTGAAAACGAGGGACAGAGAATTCAGTTCAACCTGATCCTCAGAGTTTCAGCGCTGCTCGTCGTGGTGCGTTTGTGCGTCTCTACCTCGATCTGCTGGACGGTCAAGTCGAGGAAGGTGTTCTCGTTGCGGACGCTGATGAGACTCTTGGGGCCCTTGCAGCCCATGCTGGTGCCCAGACCGCCATTCAGTTTGACCACAGCGAGCTTGTTGAGGCTGGCGCTGATGTTGTCAGGAAGACCCTTGGCTTTGATCTTCTCGTAGGGCTGGACCTGAGCAGAGACACGTTTAAAGGGAGCGATTCAAAAACATGCTTTAAAATGTCGAGATTCAGCTGCACTGAGTGTCTGTCACTTAAGATCAACAAAGCAGCTGCAAGTTAAGAATTGATCTTTCAGTGCAACATAAACCAAGAAACAAAGCAGGAAAAGGAGCTTTGCATAAAACTGCAAAACAAACAAAAAGTGCTCATGTGATTTTAAACGTGTAATCTTGTGAAAGGAATGAATGCATTACAACCATGAAACTATAATAAAACCTTAAAAATCTATAACTGTTGCATCCGCAAATGATGTACCTTCAAGTTTATTTCATTATTTTCAAAAGCAAACAAGTTTTTGCACTAAAGTCACTTAAAAAAAATATACAGGTTAAACCTGACCTCTGGATGGCTGCTCTCTCTCTCTAGAGAAACACACACATTATGTGTATTCTCACTGTCTCCTAATGTTTCCACTATCTTTTTTAAATTTTGTTAACCTCTTACGTCAAGTATAAATCCAAACTCCAACACAGATTTCTATACAGGTTGCATCGAGCATACAAAATGTGGGACTGTTCCCTTCAATGAATAAACTACTACAGGATGAGTCGAGCTTCATGCTTCAGAAACAAACGAACAAATCCACATGTGAAGATGAAGGAGAAGAAAATAATTTAATCTGGCCCAGAGGGAGGTTTTGTAACAGACGACCTCTGACCTTTAAAAACTCACCAGCAACACATGACAGCAGTCTGACGCATAGAAAGGACACGTGTATTTATGGACACGTGTGTGTGTGTGTGTGTGTGAGTGTGTGTGTTATGAGGCTATTGGCACTGTACTACAGCAGTGCTTTAAATCAGCAGCAGTCATCCAATCCACGTGTTTGTGAAGGATTTGTTAACTCTGAAGTGTAGCAACCCTCCCTCTGTATTTATTTACAGTTAAAGAGTCAAACAAACGTACAGCATCTTCTCGCCTGCCCCCAGGTCTATCTATCTAGATATCTAGATACTTTCAGTTTATTTGTCGTGGTGTTGAGAGATCTGTTGTTTAAATATCTTATCACAGTAAAATACAGTTGGCTTCATGAGTATTTCACTTGCTGAAGGCAAGAAGCTCCTGAAACAAACAGGAACTGAAGACAGCTGCAGGAGTCGATGCCTGGCAAACCACCGCCAGGGGAGAGACTCAGCACCTCAGTGATGTCTGTATTAAATATATTGACAGATAAATTCATGAAAAAATAAATGAATGAAACCTCACTGACATGAACGCTGAGGCTTTTTCAGACTTGAACATGACCTTGTCTCTGTTAGAATGACGACTTTTAGACTTTCAAAACAGAGGAACCTCTACTATGTTTTACCAGCTATTTCATCATTTATTATAAAATAGTTTATAATGTCTGACTGTGCACAAACACAAATAATGAACAAGGTGTTAAGTCCCTCATTTCATAACTCCATGGTTAACAGCTGAAAATAAAAGGACAGAGACTGCAGGTCTTTTTATTATTGTCGTTCTGTTGTTCACATGTTAACTTGGCAGCGTGGAGGAGAAATAGTTTTCATAGACTGATCTGACACGAGCGGAATCTGCTCAACAACTTAAAATTAGCTCATGTAGTGACGTCCTGACGATAAGAGTTTAACAGTGAAACCGTCCTGTCCTGTCCTTCCTGTCACCTCTAAACTCTAAACTGAATAGTGGTTTGTTAAATTATTTTCTTTCTGTGCGAGACAGATGATATTTTATTTATATATTTCATTTAATTTGTTAGACTTAGCTAGAGTCTAACATGGGCGAAGTTTTCTCTCAGGGATTTCTACCAGAAATACTTGCTTGGTTAGGTGCAGAAAAAAATCATGGCAGAAAGTCCTGAAGACAAACTTCACCCATGTGCAAAGGAGATTTTAACCTCATGCTGCAGACAATGTGTGAGCTCAAGGAACATGAAGATGAGTGAGATGACAGCAGAGTCACACAGGAGACAAATGTCAGCGTCTGCCTGTCCTCGCCGCCCTAAAACCAGACTTACGAATGCTGCGGCGGTCAGACTATTCTTAGTCCTAACCTTCAGTGTGCATGGGTATTTTGGGAACACTGAGCGGACAGTGTGTGTGTGTGTGTATGAAATGTCACCATGCTGATAAATAGTTGGCTATAGCCTCAATGTTCTCTGTTCTCAGATCTGGTTTCGTTAGCTTGTTTCTGAAGCACGAAGCTCGTTTCCATTCAGTAGTAGTTCATTTAAAGGAGCAGTCACACATTATGTACGCTCGTCATCAGAGAGGAGATGGATGATACGATGGATTATCAGTTTCATCAACTGTGCATCCAGTTCAGAGACAGATCCAGATATCTGAACTGAATATTTTGATTCAGAGTTCATCTTCAGATTTCACTAATTGATTGAAACACATCGCTAGATGTCCAAACCGGTTTGAGCTCGCACCGGAAACCAACCCAACGCTACTCTATACTGAAGTTGATGGCGTGTTAACACTGTTTCAGCTACGTCTCTCAGTTATCTGTCTCAAACGTGTCTAATGAACACCTTCCAACAACTCAACAACATTTTATTTATATGTATTTTGTTAGCTAAGTCACCGATCCATTCTGCAGTCAGCTGGGTTAAATCTTTTCATGGTTCTGTATTGATTTTCTCATTGGTTCTTTTTCATTACTAAATAACTGCTATTTTAAATTCTGAATTCTGAATAGAATATTTGAATTCTGTATATTTTATATAACTAAATGTTGCTTCTGGAGCAGCAACATTAGCTAAGAAGCTGAAGTTCTCATGAAATGCTCTGTCCCTCCTCTGAGATTCACCGCCTGCAAGTTAGAGGAGCTGCTTTGTCTCAGCCAGCAGCTCTGTTTACAACAACCTGCCAAATTTTAAGATACATCGCAAAACTAAGAGAGAGTCCATGCAAAGAGATTTTATTTTAGCTTGTTTGCTTGTGTAGAGAATTGTAGTGATGACTAAGAGACTGCAGACAGGACAGATTAAAATCTGGCTTTACTGCATGTTTAAGCTTGTTGATCAGGTGTATTGATAAATATGGATTTTTACTCGAATCAACTCGATTAATCTTCAAGTCTTCTTGACGTCACTGTCTCCACTGCGGCCTCTCTTCTCTGCTGCATCCTGCCTTTGGTGTATTGATAACTATGGCTTGTTGTGTGTGTGTGTGAGGAGACTACAGAGGAGAGTATAGCGTGATAATGAATCACTGCATAATATTAAAAAGTATTTTTGTTGTGTTGGTGGTGAAAATCAGCGACTATGACGAAACAATTACTTTTGACAGATATCTGCTCATCAGAGTAGAGTTAGCTTGAACCTGACTGTCCGACTATACAGACAGGACTTCTGAGTCGACTCAACACTAGAATATACAGCGAGTTATTTGTTTCTGCACAGTCGGTTAACACTTTGCTGTTTCTGACGTCTGAGCTGGGCTTCATTATGAACACTGACCTTGGATTACAGCACGAGGGGTTGCAACATGAAACCCCTGGCCTCTGGTAAACAGTGTGATCGGTGGTATCTTGTGCTTACCGAGTCCTCTGGTGGCCGGTTGATCTTTGCCCAGTCGACTGACGGACCTTTGACCTGCAGGAATCTGTGGAAGATGTCCTTGAAGCCATTGAAATCTTTTCTGGATATCTGAAACAGAACAAAGCAAACATCACTGTCTGGATTAATATTTTACGTCAACATGTTTGAAATAAATATGCCCGATGTTCGTCAGCAAATAGAGACAAACTAATATACAAAAAAAAGATTTGGAAGCATGTCCACATCTTAAAGGTTAAGTCTGATGTTCCTGTATGTTTTTATTATTCTCAACAAATCCAATGAAAAGGCTAAAACTAGAAAAGGGTGTTGTGGCCAGAAATCATTTGGACTCATGATCAGCAGGACGGTGTTTGTAACTGTGTGGCTCACTGATGTTTTGAATGGAGCTCTGTGGCACCACAGAGGAAGAAGATGAGACTCAGGAAGCTTTGCCCCCCCGCTCTGGATAAGTGTCACTGCTACCAATGGCTGCCTTGTATTTATCGTACTGATTTTATTTATTTTGTCTCACACTGATGGACTTTTTCTGTGTTGTGCTGTTTTATGTGGAGTATTTATTGTTTTGTGGTTGTGCTTTGTCGACCTGCGCAGGGACAACAGACACAAATGAACTGTTCACTGTCTCTGATGGAGTTACTTGAATTGTTCATCGTCCTGCTACAAACAAACAAAATAAAACAAAATGAATAAATATATCAGGATATGTGCACATTTACTTGTTAGTAGATTACTTACTTATTACTAGTAGTTAGTACGTTTACATTCCAATCGTTACAAAGTAAAATAATAAGTTAAAACATAGTCAGTGTTCAGCATAAGAATGAGAAATAAACTGCTGCAGCTCAGTTTGGGTATGCTCGTGTGTGTGTGTGTGTGTGTGTGTGTGTGTGTGTGTGTGTGTGTGTGTGTGAGACCTCAGGGTTGTTCACCTCATGTTCCACCAGCAGGCCAAAACTCATACATGCTGTGTGATAAGATGACCTAATGGACTTGGACAAATATTTATTCTAGAAATGCAACAGACACATTAACTCACGACGGTCCTTACTTGGTGTGCCTCTGTATCGAACTATAATCTGTATGTTCATAAATCAAATTTAAGGCTTTTTAAAACATGTTTTCATGTCGCCTCAAACTGAATTTATTCCAGTTTAATGTGAATAAAAATATAAAAAAAACAGAGCTGGAACAGGCAGATGGCTTCTGAATGAATAAATCTGAGAGGGTACAGACGGAAACCAGGAGGTAAAGTTGATCGCCCTCAAAAATCTCATTGGTCCATCTCTTCATACTGCATTACAGTTTTAAGGTTGCAACTAATGATTATTTTCATCTGTCAATCATTTTCTCGATTAATAAATGAATTGTTTTGTCCAGAAAAATTATGAAAAATGTTGATCAGTGTTTCCCAAAGCCCAACATGACGTCCTCAAATGTCTTGTTTTGTCCACAACCCAAATATATTCAATTTACTGTCACAGAGGTCGAATAAAACCAGAAAATATCTGAGAAGCTGAAATCAGAGGTTGGTAGGTTGTTATCAATTATCAAAATAGTTGCTGATCAAGTTAATAGTTGACAACTAATCGCTTAATTGTGAAATGAAACATCTGGCCACGGTCACAATGAAGTTGAAATCAACACTGCTGACTGTTCAGAGCCTAATACTGTCAGAACATCACGGCTGGGATAAGATGTGCGTTGTGCCGCGTTTCACACGTAAACCGAGACTTTCTGAGGAGGATTTTTGGCGACATTTGCAGCCACAGACTTTCTCACCTCCGCTTCTGCCTTGTTCGCTGTATTGAGCAGCGCCTCCAGCTCGCGGTGCATCGACTCCTCATGCTGCTGACGGAGCTTCTCCTGGAACTCTGTCATCGCTCCTCTGGTCAGGTCTGCAAACACGACAGACTTCCATTTTAACTTTTCATTAGAGAATCCTGAGAAGTTTTTTCCAAAGTCTGAAGACAGCTGCAAAAACAACTCGGACACAAACTAGTTGAAAACAAACTCAGGACGTGTTTAAAGACTGGCAGCTCTTTACAAAGATGTCTTTGTTGGATTCAAATTAATAATTTTCAACATAAAAAGATAATAAAGATCTAAAGTTACAGTAAAAACTGCAATTTAAAAGTCAATTGCTGACATGAAAGTGAAAATCGTGCATCAGTATCAGGAGTTAATTGTATTTTTGCCCTCTTAGATGTTGTTTCTGTCAGACTAGTTATTAATGCAAACCAGAAAATTACTAGTTAACATCTGGGGACAAAGGTCTGAGCACACACACACAAAAAGTACCAAAACCTGGCAGAAGAAGCTGGATATAAACTTACCAGCTACAGTTAGAGACATTTTACAACGGCCTGCTTAAAAATAAGAAACGTGTCAAATGAATGATAAGATCTGTGGAAAGGAAGCGGCAGCAGGCGGGTTCAGGTGGCAGATGTGTCGGTTCACAGCGAGTCCATTTGTTCGTTAACACGTTAAAAAATGGTCCCAAGAAAACAACAAAAGTCAGCAGCTGTCAGAGAACAACAGACGCCCACCTCATCCTCAGCTCAGAGGAAGCTCACAGATCTGCAGCTCCGACCCTGAACTCAACACAAGGCCTGCCCACAGCCACACACACACACCAATCACACACAGTCAGGGTGTGTGTGTGTGTGTGTGTGTGTGTGTGTGTGTGTGTGTTCTGCCCACTCCACGTCACACCCTCCTGAGTGCTTTAAATGTGAGTTTGGGTTTTTACAACCTGAGACACAATTAAGAAAACAATTAGTGCTGAAACATTAAATTGGTTTGATCAATTAATTGACAATTAATTAATAACAATTTAGATTATTTTATTGAAAACACTAACTGTTCTGAGGTTCCAGCTTCTTAAATGATGATGATGATTTTTTGATGAAGAGTTTTGGTCCGTTGTTTGGACAAAACTATTGATATTTTTTCATTTTTTGACATTTCTTATCAAATAATAACCAAATAATTCATTAAAAAGTAACTGACTGATTAATCTATAGTTAATAATGTAGTAAAGTGTACTGAGGTAGTCCTGAAAAGTGTAGTAGTATCCCTAAAAACACCAGAATTGAATGTTTCATGTAATCTTGATGCAAATTTGGCCTAATTGTCACCTGCTTTGGTAGATGACAGTTGATCGAGTCACAGCTTTATGAAGTTATGACAGTGGTGAATGTTTGAGTTGTTGCCAAGTGGAAACCAGTAAAGCAAAACATAAATAGCTTTGTTACATGCTAGGTCCAGTCTGTAGGATTTAGTGGCACCTGGTGGCATAGTTGCTGGTGGTACCCCCCCTCACAAAACCGTGAAAGGCTCCATCTAGAGTTAAGTGTTTAGTTTGTTTGTTCTGGGCTACTGTAGAAACACGGTGGTTCATCATGGCGACCTCCATAAAGAAGGACCTGCAGCAAGCCCCCAGGAAGTTCACCAGACTTTGGAGCCATTTTGACAGTGTGGTGGCCAAACTGGCCAAACAGCAATGGCGTCCATCACGTGATGCACAGCGGCAGTGGAAGTCTCTAGTGCGCTTACTCCATGGACCACTCTCTGTGGGGGCACATGCTGAAGGTCTGGGTAATGTTTTGCCCAGAAATCGAACTTTTTTAGGTTCACACGCCACTGAGCAGCTTCCATCAGAATGAATAGAGCCCCACCTCCAACTCCAACTCTATTCAGTTCTCTTAATACATACATGACCCAAACACACATCTGTAAAGGTAAAAGGTTCATTATAAGGTAACAAAACACAAACAATGCTTATTTTCTGGTGATTATACAGTCATCACAACATAGTTTTGCATATTAAATTCCATTTCTGCGATATACTGTAAATGGAGCCTCCTAAATCTGACACATTGGACCTTTAAGGGGTATCACAGCCTAAATAACGACAGCAACAGAAATGTATCTGGAGAATCAAAGACTATCAAGGGCTGACAAAGGTGGCATCAAATGTCTAGTCATGATCATCATGTTCTTGTTATGATAAATAATTTAATGATTTAATTGATTTGTTTTCATGCCAGTTCTGAAATTCAGGTAGAATATCGGCAACAAATTAGGACATTTAGACCAAGCTGTGACCCTCTCATCATCAGATTATGGATCTGTTTATCAAGATCATTTACTGATTTAGTTTAGTCAGGTAGGAGCAGGACATTTTGTTTGAGTCACAGCATCTTAAATGTGCCGCTCCGTAGTAACAGTATGACAAAAATGCCTGATTTGTTTTGACCAGAAGATGTCATCTGCACTTGAATATATTTTACGAGTGTTATCTGAAAAAAAACATTAGTGAAACCTGTCAACACTAAGAGATATTTAAAGAGTTTTTCTTTTCATCTATAATAAGTGTGTGTTGTGTTGTGTGTATTTAGTATGGGAGGGGGAAGATTAGATACATCTGCTGCTTCTCTGAAACATCTTAAATATGTGCTTTGTATTTTTACATGTAATTTAACTTAAATAGCTTGTAAAGTGCAAATAATTATTTTGTAGTTTATATTGATGCAGTTGATGTGTGTTTAGATCAAGTTAGTTCGTTTTGGTGCTTTTATATGTAAAATAACTTTCTCTGTAAGTTTATAATGGTGACTTTGATGTTTTAAAGCCAATACTTTTATTTTTCTATTAAAATGTATCTCCCCAACATCTTAAAGGTGTGTTTATATTTTTACAACTGATGAGGTCAATAATGTGTTTTGAGACTTTGCATGATATATTACTGAAATCTGAAGTTAGAGGGTTTAACAGTTTTTCACTAGTTTTCAGTCCAGGATTTTCTGGGCGGTTTTTTTTTGGTATGATTTGATAACACACTGAGGCCACCCTGAGCACCCCACCCCTCCCCCTGCACTGTGACAGTATAAAACCTTCATTACACAGACACGTTACCATCTGTAGCTCTCTGTTTGCAAGTTATTACACTTGGTTGCACTTAGTTGTTACACCCTTTGTTATGTATTGTCATTTCAAAAGCAACTACTTACAACTGATTTAAACTTTTACAAATATTGTGGGTATTCCTTAATCTATTTGACCCATTTTTAGTTTAATTTCATGTTGTATTTTATTGAACCATGCCATGGTTCTCTGTTGTTTGAGGGATTTTGCATTTTTATATGTGGTGTTTCTGAAACAAACACGCACGTATGCAGGGCGGTGACGCGCGCGCGCGCGCACACACACACACACACACACACACACACACACACACACACACAGCAGTTCAGCCATGCTTCAGTGCTTTTGAATTTCCATTTAAATTCACCTGAAGCTGAAGACAACATTTGTTTTGACAAACTTTGGGTGCACAAGCAGCCACAGGTCTGTGTGACGAAGCTGTTACCCACCTGACGCACACTGTCGCCGGGAGAGCCTCAAAGAATACAGCCGAGAACAACACGGGCAACCTGGGACTGGGACAAAGTACCGCTCAGACCCGGAGGACCCAGTTTAGGTACCAAAAAGTGAAGTTAAAGAGTTAAAATCACTACTGAACCTTCATCTTCCTGCTGCTAGCCTCTGCAGCTGACAGACAGCCTAGCATGGTTGCTGTCACTGCTGCCAGCAAATGACGTAGCACGCACGACTGTCAAAGAAGAACGATCATTGGTCGAAATTGCCCGTCAATCAGGTTGAGCTGACAGCATGCCCCGCCCACCCAGGGTGGGCTATTTTTGCAAAAACAATTAATTTATTTAAGTAGATTTAACACAAATAAAGTTATTATTCCAGTTTAATCACATTTAGCCTTCAATACAGTTCAGTTTGTCACATTTTTACACTGTCTCTCTGCTTATTCTAATGCACAATCAGTCATTTCAGTCATGATCTAACTAATTTAATTTTTAGTTAAACTTGATTTATCTATTCTTCTCTTTCTTTTTTTTTTTTTTTTTAATTTGCCACAAAAATGTGGTTGTCACCATTTCAAGCATGTTCCTACTCATCAGGCAACGGCCAAAATTAACCTTTTAGTGGACCACAGGGCACACCTTTTAATTAGACAGAAAACATTAAACATTTGATCTTGTACTTGTCACAACTAATCATATTACATCACCATCATCTTATGCTCATAATGCAGATGATATACTGACCTGCTGTGGTCATTTTCCCAAATAAAAAGAGAAAAACACAGTACGGAGTATAAAACGCACCGAAGCTCCTGAGCTTGTAAATAAATTATTACATAAATAAATGAATAATTGAATGAGGATGACACAGAAACCTTGTCAGATATCCATTCATGTTCAGCTTGGATTGATGCTGCCCTCATGTGGTTAAAATTAATACTGCAAAATGCTGGAAGCCATGACTGAAACCCCATCAGTTTCCTCATCAGATTTTAGTATTTACATTGGATGCATTTAAGTGGATTTTACAATATAAAAAAGTTAATTTTCAGCATACATGCTGAGTTTTTTTAAAGCTGAAATGATGATGTGTAGCAGCATCTACAGTACCTTTATGATTTTACAATTCCCTTGTTATAAGAGCGCTGACTGCAATACTGTCACGTATATCAGTTTTTAAAGTGTTAAAACAAACTGGTCCAGGATCAAAACAACATGAAAGAGGCTTCAGTTTCTCAGTTTGTACCTGGAGCAGATTTTTTTAAATGGAGGATTGTCTGACACTGCTTTTTATCAAGTTAAATCACTCAAATCTCATATTTATTAGTTTTATACAATTTAATCTTTTATTTTATTCTTTTAAAACCTTATTTATATATCATTTCATATCACCCCGTTTCTCTTTTGTTTTGTCTTTTATGTCTTACGTAAAGCAGTTTCAGTTGCCATGTTTTTGAAAGACGTATAAGTAAGGAGTTTCTCATGGATGAACAAAATATTTAAATAAGGTCACTTTTACAAATGCTCACACAATGTCAGTTTTCTAAATAGGATTCCTGGGTGAGATAGTGCCAAAATATAATAACCAACATACTGTATTCTTTATTGTATGCTAAAACTACATCATATGTATTTCAGACGGTGTTTTAGACTGCATGGCGTTACAGAGGGGTTTGATGGTGTAGTGCAACTGCTCAGAAAATCCTGCATGTTTTAAACCATTCATGTTTAAAACTAACAAAAAGTGTAATTTTCATTGTGAGACCTCCAACAGAGGTGATGTCTGTGATAACTGCCTGTATCTCAGTGGTGATGAGACTTCTGAACAACGAAGAAGCATTAAAGAGACTGGATTTTAGTCGGTCAGTTTCCTTGTTGTTTTATTGGTGATAACTTGTTCCGTTACAGTTTCTGAGAGCTAGTGTGCGTATCATCTATCAACAGAGACATTCTCTCGGTGTCTTACAGAAGGAGGCCAGATTGTGGTCATTAAACAGGTTTTCCCAAAAACCTGAAGAAGTGGCCTAAAGACACACACACTGACACACACGCATACAAACACACACACACACACACACAGGTGACACACAAACGGCAGCTGGGACGGGTAAGATGGGTTTCTTCTTCAGAGCCGTGAGCAGCAAGCCTTCAGGGGATCTAAGTGCTGTTGCTGCTGTTGGCCAGTAGGGTGAGGCAGTCACTGGGACAGGAAGTCCAAGGCAGTGTCTCGCTCTTCCACCAGCTCGGCCGCTGTGGCGTCCATCTTGGCGCGGGAGAAGTCGTTGATGGAGAGTCCATCAACCATTTTCCAGGTCTTGTTCTGTGGTGGACAACAGAGGGAAGTCAAGGGTTAAATAACAGACTCCTCAGTGAGAATCCCCCTGAAAACATCTCAAAAAGTAATCTTTTAGTTTAAAAACAGAAGAACCCTGATTGGCTGACATTTGGCTTTTTACAGGCAGTTTCATGTACATGTGAGGAGCAGGTACAGATGGCAGTAGTTTCCCTCAAGGAGGAAGAGACATGTTTGCTCATTACAAAAAGGACTAGTACACAAAAAAACCTGTTGTATGGTAGCTGTCAGCTAAACATACTGATGACAGACATAGGCAGGAAGCTAAAAGTCTGAACGGTGCCTAAAAAGATTCAGATCATTCGTGTTTTATGAGTATTTAACATCAAAACCTGCATCTGTTGCAGAGACACCTCTACAATCCACACACACTCATGTTATGGTGACTGGCAGCTGATTGGAAGGACTCACCTTGATCTCAACAGGGAAGGAGTAGATGAGATCCTCCGGGATGCCGTAGGTGTTTCCGGTAGCATACACGCCCATGGAGATGAACTCACCCTGTCGGCAGGAAATACAAGCTTTACTTGTTCTGAATGGACAACAACAATAAACACAGCTCCTTTGACATGTCTTGTTTAATAAATTGTTCATAATCCCTTAAGAAGAAAAACGGTTGATCTTTTTTTTAGGAATTAAAAATAAAACTCCACCCAATCAAATAGAAAATTTGAATTAAACAGGAATCTTCAATCCGAAATATTGGGATCTCTGCATGTTTTGTCCCCAAACAAAGTTTCAAAAAGTTAATTAACACTAAGATACTAAATCTGCTGGGCTGAATTAAAAAAAATTGAGTCAAAATGATGCAAAACTATCAAGAAATTTCCTTTAGATAGAAAGGTGCAGTCATAAAAGAGCCAGAGTCAGAACAAGTCAAGGCAAACTGAGAATTCAAACAGTGGTACTCAGAAACTGTAACAAGTATTTTAAGTGTGTTTATCAGTTTGAAAAGTCCTTGAAACCTTCTTCATATCACACTTCTCAGAACTTGTTACATGTACTTGTTACAACTCCTCCAGGTTTTAATTTTTTTTTTTAAACCAACTTGGACTGAGACGCTCAGAGCTGTCTCCTCTGTTCATCTCTCTGTCCACACTGACCTCCTTGGTGCCGAACCAGATGTCCCTCATGTGGTCGCAGATGGCCTTGGCGGCAGACATGGCACTGGACAGCTTCCTAGCCTTGATGACGGCGGCACCACGCTGCTGCACTGTCTGCAGGAGGAAGAAGAGGAAGAGGAGAAGGTTTAAAAAGAGGACAAAAACTACAGACCTGAAGGAAACTTCTCCAAAAAAAAAAAATCACTGAAATTAAAGATCAACATCAAACGAGAACCAGCGAACACTCACAGAGATGAAGTCTCCCCTGAGCCATGATTCGTCCTTGACGGCGTCGTAGGCAGGCATCTCGCTACCGTGGACGTTGACCTTGGCGTGGTGGACGTCGGGGTACTGGGTGGAGGAGTGGTTACCCCAGATGATGACGTTCTTCACTTTGTCCGAGGACACGCCGCAACGCATCGCCACCTACAGGGGAAGGAAAAACAGTGGATGACACGTGGTTGAGAAAAATACAATAATATCTGCTACGGTGTTACAGTGTGGCCACGTTATTGTCTTCTGTTGTGGCTGTGCGTACCTGGGAGCAGGCTCTGTTGTGGTCCAGTCGGGTCAGGCAGGAGAAGTTTTCTTTGGGGATGGATGGAGCAGACTTGGAGGCGATCAGACAGTTGGTGTTCGCTGGGTTTCCAACCACCAAAACCTGACATGAAAATCAGATATCTGCATCAGATGATGTCATCAAGACAGTGATTTTGTAATGAAATAATGCCACAACGTCATATTGAGCATGAAGATGAAGATAGTTATTTGGAAAAAAGTTCTGACTCCAAAATCTTCCATTTAGAGTATGAACACTGTTTAGAAAAAACACCTCAAGACAGAATAAAATGTAATAATTTTGAAGTTTCATTCAGAATTTTCTAACGTGAATCTAAAAATGTATCAGAATAAGTTGATGGAAACACAGCTGTTGGAGCTGATCTGTTAAAAACCGTTTTTACAGCCGGAAGAGAATTGTTTTACAACTGAGCTCAGTCCTGAACCATAAAAACACAGTTTATCTCCAGTCAAAACATCCTCCGTGCTGCTGCTTTCCTATCACACTTTCCGAGAATCCTCACCAACACAACGGGAAAGAGACACACTGAGTTTTAGGGATTCTGCAGCTTTAGCAAAAACAGACTGAACAAAGATTTAACCCCTCACCCTAAACACAAGATTTAGCTCTGGTGTGCCTTCATTATTTGTTATGGATGTTTCAGGACATGACTGACATCTCAAAAAACAAATAAGTGACAACAGTAAGGTGAGTTTTATGTGACAGAAATGGTTTTCTCTGTGGTAAAAATCAGAGAGAGATCATCAACACGAACAGACTGATAAGTGGTAAACAGGTAAACTTTGGAGGAGATTTTTAGATTTTATTTCCTAAATATTTTTGTCTAGATTTTTGTGATTTTGGTTATTTCACAAAAATAAAGATCCCATGACTCGTGAGAGTTTCCTGCATAAAAAGCAGCAACATCAGGCTGTTTTCTTTCCTCCACAGATTCTCTACATGCGATGCTTTGACCTCTGACATCAGCAGACCTCGACCTCTTTCGTCACACTGACGCTGGGCCTCACACAGGGTCATCAGGGGCCACAGGGGCCCTCCTGCTGGTTTACTTTGTTTTTTTTTACATTTTAAAGTTTGTACTTCAAATGTCTCAAAACACACAGAGGAAGTTTGATTGCTCAGCTCTGGAGACATGCAGCCCTGCACAAAGAGTTAACATGACAGCAGCTTTGTCTGACAGGAGATGCTGTATGAGCACTTTCATTTCCCCGTGCTGATCAGATGAACTCAAATGACTTCTTGGGTCTCCCTAGCAAAATCAACACAACTTAGTTCATCAGCTTCATCAATGAAGGAATAAAATAGAATAAAATCAAAGACTCAGGAGTCACCTTAACAGTCTTCTTGGCGTACTTGTCCAGGGCGGCTCCCTGAGTCTTGAAGATAGCCACGTTGGCCTTCAGCAGGTCCTTCCTCTCCATGCCCTCCTTCCTGGGCATGGAGCCCACCAAGATGGCGGCGTCGATGTCCTTGAAGCCCACTTCCACCTTGTCAGTGGGGATCACCTCTGTGGGGGCAGGAGTCAGTTTACTTCATTTCTTCATTAGGGACAGTTAGTTAGTGTATTATGATTAATATTATTAGTATAAATGTTGTTCAGGTCTACAGATTTTTGTTTCTAACTCTGAACATTAAACAGAGAAAAACAAAAGAAACATTTGAGCACATTTAGAGGAAAACCATATCAGTGAAACGCAACCTCATAAAAAAAAAACCAAAAAAAAAAACACATATGTACACGACAAATGTAACTTTTTAGCTTTCTTTTTTAGCAATTTGCTAAAACGTGGTACATTACTCACTAAAAAGGCAGCTGTAGGTGAGGAATGACATGTAATCTCTTATTAAATAGCAGCTTCTTTAATGTTCAGTGTTTCAGTTCAAGTTGTACATAATCAGTTTTTTATAGACTGAATTAATGTTTAAGTTTATATCTATTCAAATAATTTTAATCTTATTGATTAACCACCTGTAGAGCTGAAAGATATCTTATCTGTTCTGTACGCAGAGCAGAGGACGCCCTGCTGCAGAACATATTGATAAGGTGAAGTATTAGTACTGATAAGGTACACTGATTTTTTTTAAAACATCATCTGTGGCCCTTGATCTTCTCTGTGCACATTCCTCTGCTGTCTCGGTGTGTTGTTCTGCCGTTATTTCACATCCTCTGGTTTTCCTTGAAAGCTGAAGTGTCAGATAAACTCCTGCTGTGTCGGCCGATCCTGATGATAAGATGTGTTTGGTGTCTTATTATGAGTATCTGCTATCAGGCTGGACTTCAGTCAAGGTTCACTTCTGTTCATTGTTGTCCCACCACTGCTCTGATTGGCTGCTGTGGTGCCTCAACAACTGGCCAACCAGAGGCCTTAGTTTAGACACTCCTTCCTCCTCCCCACAGCAGCAGCAGACAGTAGAGGTTACGAAGGACAAACACACAACCACACACAAACACAATGTGTGCGGCGTTTAAATGCGCTCCAGATGGAACAAGAGCAGTTCAGACAATTATGGTCGACAAACAAAAGGCTGATAACTTTTAACATTAAAATTTAACACAGAAAGATTTTTTTATTACATGTACTTCTCTTACATCAAAATATATTAATCACAATATTTGCTACTTTCCATCAATGAGTTTTAAGGGGAATGCGAGCTGGCGGTGTATGACACGTGTCACACACATGTTTTCTAAATCACACACTGACCGACACACGTCATCACTGGCCGATGGACGTCAGCTATCTGGACACTTCACTGTCCCGTTCAAAACACTGTCAGTTTTCCAGAATTGCAGCGATTTTATGACGTCCTATCTACTGCACTTTGAACCTTTAGTTTGTCTGCTTGTGCGGCACATCTGGTGTGTGGTCCAGATGTGATATGACAGTGGTAAGTGTCGTGCTTTAGTGTCTCATGGTGATAACCACATATTCCCACTCCTGATAAGAAAACTGTGGAGGAAACACTGAATATTTGTCTTTATCTTCCAGGCTAAAAATGTCATTGTCCAATTTTAAAAAAAAAACAATAACCGATCAAACCTTCCACATGTATTTTAGTTTTTATTCAAAAGGCAACATTGTGTTGTCAAACCTTCATGGTACAGACATACATTAACACACACTGTTGGCTCACCCCTCAGCAGCGGGAGGGCGCAGTCCTGCAGCTCCATGACGACTCCATCCAGCACTGGCAGCATGGGAGGGATGTCCAACAGGATCAAGATGATTGGCTGAAAAACAAGAGGAACAACAAAGGTATCACCTGAAAATCAACCTAACAGATCACATTTCATTTACAGGTTTTGTTTTCATGACAAGCAGCTGATCACAGCCTGAACGCATTCAAATAACTTTCAAGGTCTCATGTGCGCACGCTCAGGGACACCTAAAGGTCAAGTTTAAAAGTGACCCTTCCTGAGTCACGCCTCTTTTTGAGCTGTGCTCCAAGAGTTGAGCAAGTGACATGCACGCATGTACAGCTAGTGTTATGCTCACATTAGCTAGCACATAGCAAATCTAAGTACAGGAAAGGAGGAGGTCGACTGAGGCTTGGTCAGAGCAAAAAGGGGTGCAGCTTACACGGGTTGATAATAGCATTGGCATGAAATGAACAAATGCCACAAATCATGTATTTCTAAACATCTCACATCAGGATTTTTCCTTTCATGAATGCTGGAAACTGCTCAGAGGATAAGACGGACTTATCAAACACAAATCTTACAATGTGCCTTGCATTCAACTCAAATTAACAGCTGACTTGATGACACTCAGCAAAGTAGCACAGCATAAGCTCCCAGTACTTTTCCAGGAATACCATGAATGGTGGAAACACTAGTTGTGATAAAATGCTCAGTAGTTCCTGATAATAACTGGTTTAGTATCACATCTCTAGCTGAGCCTGATCCCTTTAATGGCACCCCCTGCCCAAATCAGCTAAATGTATGATTACAATACTATATGAGTATGATCATCTTTTGTCTTCTGTCTGAGGCCTTACAGACTCCTTTCTTTTTCCTTTCCCCATTCCATCACTGACTCCACTGAGCTGGCTGCATCCCCACATTGAAACATGTATTATTCATGATGATTATGAAACAGTCGAGCCCAACACAGTGCATCGACCAGCTGTCTGTGCAGCGATCTGCTTCAGGGGGCTCTGCTGCTGCTGCTGCTGCTGCTGCTGCTGCAGGTTATGTAATCAAGAGTTGAGGCTCAATCTTACCTGATCCTTCCCGAACACATCTCCCTTGGCAATGCTGTACAGCAGGGAGTAGGCAATCTGACCAGCAGCGCCGGTAACCACAACACGGATTGGTTCAGCCTGCAGGGGAAAACAAACAGGTTTGATTCATATTGACCTAGATAAATTAGGAGGCGGAAACAAAGCGGCACGGCTGGTATGAACCGGCTGGATTACTTTTTCTTGTGCCTATATTTAACGGATGGATTGCTCACAGTGAGGCTGCCACTTCACACAGCTCCTCCTCTTGTGAAACTCCACCAAACTCCATGAAGAAAAGCCTGTATTGTAGATTGACCTTGCATTTTGTCATGGGTAGGTCGGACATTTAGATTAATCTGTAGACTTGATCTTTAGTAGTTGATGTCATGTCTTTAATCGGCATGAATACCACCAATCAGACAGCACATCCTTGCACCATATTTTAACAGTCTGCAACTCGTCTGACAGTGAAATAATTATTAAATTGTGACGTTTCTGAACCGAGATTCAAACAGCTGGAGCTCCTGTCGTGATTGGCTACCCTGACTTGGATAAAAGAAAAGGCCGATGATGTAACATGACGCGGATACCACGCCACAGCCTGCTGCTGATTAAAATGGAGGAAGATGCATGAATGTACAGCAGGCCAGCAAGTGTGAAAACGAAGCTGCACTCTCTGCTGCAGATGCTGATAATCTTCATTTACATCACGAGTTTTTCTTATTAATCCATCATCTCTAGTCTGCGCGTTGTGACTGCGGGTGACAGCTCTGCCCTTGGGGGCTCTTTAATCGTGAACTCAGCACACAGAAAGCCTCCATTAAAGCATCAAAGTTAGCATAAAGTGACATTAAATGATAACGCTTCCGCCCTCCCGGTCAATGTCAACTACAATGCATCACATAGCACTCTGTTAAATTGTATATAAGGCTTTGATGGGGGCGTACATTAAAGTATTTACCCGCCACAATCAGACAAAAAGCAAAAATTGATCCGTCTTACCATTTCTGCTAACGGGTGGAGATGCTTTAGGTCTGCAGCGCCTGTTCTCCCTGCTCAGAGTCGGACTAGACGGCAGGGTCACCTCTATCCTTGTATTGTAAAGTCAGGCGGTGACACGACTCGTTCCCGCACTCACTACGGGACTTGTAGTCGTTTTACGGCACTAACGCAGGCTATTCGACCCAGCCTGCTCGACAAAAGGAACACTATCTCCCATGATGCACCGCAGTGGCCACGCCGCGCTCAGCCATATACGGCAGAGGATTTTTCTTAAAAGACTTCTTTTTAACTGAGTCCAAGGACTCCGCACTTTGGCGACACCCCGCGGCCGACAGCTGAACTGCGACACACAGCCTGTCCAAACACACAGCTCTGTTCCTGTTTATATTCGATGTGTCATAAACTGCAAACCATGTAATGACGACTAATACTTATAAAACAAAAAGTTCAAACTTTATATGTTGTAAAGCCCAATCAAACCCCCTGGAAATCCTCATGAATAACTGTAATCTCTTCAACACCCTTTCAAGAACTCACACATACGTTACCTGTTAATAAATCCATGATTCCTTAGTTCCTTTGAGGCCCCTCAAGAACTCCTGCAAATATCCACTGGATCATTTTCAAGAACATTTTCCAGGAATCCTCTTGAGAAACCCACCAAGAACCCCAGGAACCCACTTAAACAACTTTAGGAACATCCTCAGGAACCAAAACCTCACAAACACCTTTAGATCCTGGAAACAATGGAGCCTCTCTGGTAACCCTTGATCCAACCACTAGCAATCCCAACTTTGGAATCCAAGCAGGAGACCCTGAAAAGTAGTCAGAAACCTTGGAAACACATATACTTAGGAACATCCTCAGGAACCAAAATCCTTGAATCCTGGAAATAATTAGAGCACTTCAGTTCACCTCCAGAAGAACCACTAGTAATCACGGTGCCTTAGAATCCCTTGAAGAACCATTGAAACCCCTCAAAGGCGATTAGAACCCCATCAAAAAGAGTTAAAGAATATAAAAACTATGACCCATTAAAGATCCCTTCAATACTTCCAAAAACCTTCAAAATATTTTAAGGATGCCCCTTAAAAAACTTTAATATTCCTGGTATTCCTCAGTGGGACCCTAAACCTTTAGTGACCCTTGCAAGCTACTTAAAAATCTCTTATATACTTGATCACTGAAATCCACAAATGGGTGCTCAACAAGCAGCTTTCAAAGTAGCATCATCATCACTGCCAGCTGACATCAGACGCCTCGCCAAAGAGAAACAATTCCAGCCCTAGCATTAGGTGAGTCTGACATGTGTAGAAATGCAGCAATCATGAAGCTTCGAGACTTAGTGATGAGGCTTAGCTTTTTTTCGTTTTTTTTTTTTTTTGCATCCCTAAGTATGTGTTCATAATAGTATGGCCCTCAGAGGACTTTATAAAAATTGAAATGGCCCTTGATATGAAAAAGGTTCCCCACCCCTGTTTTAAAGGATGTCTAGAACCTCACGAAACATCATAGCAACACCCCCAATGATCCCTGGAGTTCCTCAGGAACCAACTAAAAATCTCAAGGAAACTTTGAGCCCCATCAAGAACCCGATGGACCCTAAAACATACTCAACAGTGGTGGAAAGTAACTAAATACATTTAGGAAGTATAGAGCGAGATTATATAAAAATACAGGCACATACTGAATACAAATTACAATATCTGAAATTAGTAATGTAATCAATTGGATAACAAAAATGTCATCTAATCTGAATACTTTTTGATTATTCCAAAATCAAACATTGAAAATTTTGCACCTAGATTTTGGTTTCATGTTCTACAAACCTTACCGATCTACTCAAGATAAGCAGCACAATGAACATTCCTCTGCAGGCAGCTAAGCAGCTCCACATAATGATCCTTTAAGTGCCTTAAAGGTCCTATGAAATGTAGAGTGCAGAGTGTAGAGTTTTAACATGTTTGTTAGGTGCATTTTGTGTGTTTTTATGTTAAGATTGAACCTTTTCTCTTCATTCAAAACTTCACTGACTGACTTGAACAATTCCTGGCTATTAAATATAACTATATATTTTACCCTTTTTAGATTTGAGGATCTAAAAAGGCCTATCTGTTACCATTCTGATTCAATAGTGGCAAATGTGACTTCATTTGGATTGAAAACAGTTTTCTAAAAACAAGTGAAAATGGTTCACAGTGAAGTCTGCAGATTATTCTGGGTGACAGATCCTCCAGGAATCCTCTTAAGAGTTGGAATGCCTTCAGAAACCCACCAAGACCCCCTGGGACCTACTTGAAACTCACTAAACCATAAACAATCCTAGGAACATCCTCAGCAGCAAAAACCCCTCAAGGAGCTTTAAAACCAGGAAACACTGGAGAAACTCTGGTACATCTGGATCCACCCCAAGAACCACTAATAACCCCACAGGGACCTTCAGAAATCCCTCAAGAACTACTGACCAAGAATAACTAAATCCTTTACTTGGACTGGAAAGAGTTTCACTAGAATCTAGTGCAAACAGTTCACAGCAAGGTCAGCAGATTATACTGGGAGTTTTCAAATCAGCGTGAAAGGTGAAAGGTCACTTGAGGTCAAGTCCATTCCCCACACTACAGGAAGTCAGTGGGTTCAGTCGCCAGTTCGTTAAGTTGTTGTCCAGCCTGTCATTTGCCGCCTTGCGGGAGATAAGTCTGAGCAGAGCTGAGCTGTCTGATCTGCTAATATTTATAGAGTTCAGACATCATCAAGAGTACACACAACAGTCAGGAGGTCAACGGCAAAAATATGGTGTGACAATATGAAAATTTGGTGACATTTATTCAGATTTGACCATTTTCAGTCACCAATAATCCTGTACCAACGGACACGTCACAACACAAGAACAGTACTTGTGAAGGGTTGAAGAATCAATTAAATAATCAAATAATTCTATATAGTCTTGTTGTTTCTCTCAGGTTTGACAGTATACACTTATTTGTATGTATCATTTGACATATTTTCTTATTGATGACATGACAAATAAACATAGACTTGAGCCTCTATTATCCTGATCAGGTAAATTTAAAGGCTTTAATATACAAAAGGAAATATGTACCAAAAACACAGACTTTACCAGTGCTGTGTAACTTTAAATAAAAACCTTACTTTACCTTAAACTAAACCCTAAACTCTTTATAATGTTATTTTGTAGTATAAGTACACACTGGCGTTAATGACATTGTGAGTACGGTTCAAAAATAGATCAGAGGTATAAAACACAAACTGCCTGATATCCGATATCTGATATGTTTTTGAAGTTGTGGCTAAAATTATGTCTGCATCTGGGTTTTTTGTCCTTGTTTGGGCCACTTCCAATGAGAGGGGACCTAAATGCTGCAGTATACAACAATATTTTAGACAACAGTGTTTGTTAGCAAATGCCCATTCCTGTTTCAACATGACAATTTCTTAATGCACACAAACAAATGGTTTTCCCAGCTTGCTGTTGAAACTTGACAGGTCTGCAGTGAGCCCTGACCTCAACATCATCCAACACACCTTCAGTCAGGTACCAACATCCTGCAGAAAGCTTCAACAAAGCAGTTTAATGCTCATGGGACATGTTCAGCTGTGTCACATGTGGCTGGAACAATCAGGTGTCCACATACTTTTGTCAACCAACTGCTACCTGAAAGGGCAAGAGCTCAGAATAAAAGTGAAGGAGATGGATGTTCTTTCAGAGAGGGTAGAGAGCGTGTCAGTTTCAGCGAGGTTTTAAATTATCCTTCAGCCTATCAAGGACACCGCAGCCATGTTGGATCTGTGTGCTGTTTGCTGGGTTCAGTTTCTGTAAAGCTGCCCGGAGCTAAAACAGGCTGCAGTTCTGGGCTGCTGGCAGGAGCTGACCGCGGTGCTGATAATCTGCAACCAGGACTTCTGCACCAAGACAGTGGGAGACAGACCAGGCCCGGAAGCCCATACAATTCAACCTTCAAAATAAAAGTGCAAACATTGTCTCTTTATTATAAGATGTGAAAATGACTATTAGGGAAGCAACAGAATTTCAGGATTCATTTATTAAACATATTAATATTGATACTTTGTTTTGCTCCCCATATTTCTACCTTTTATATAGTTTTCTTAAAGCTTTTTGTACCTTTTAGCTGGTGTATTTCTTGAACAATCTTTTGGGACAACTTTATTTAATACATTTTTATCTCATATAATCTTGTCTTTATCCATCTAAAAATTAAAATAATTATGACTTTTTCACCTCTTTAATTATCTAGTGTAAGAACATGTCATAGTGTGGCTCCTGGAGGGCAGAAGATGCCTCTGCATATTAGTTTTTGTTATGTCTTACTACCACCTAATGCATTTTAAATTTACCCACGCTCAAAATATTCTGGATCGTATTTTGGTGTGCTCTGGATAGACCAGAGAGTTTAATTTTAATATCACTCATAGACAAATCACACCTTACTTGAGAGACATTTTCTTAACAGAGTTGACTGCCTTATTATAGATAAAATTATTACCTATAATAAGGCAGTATGTTTTTATCCTTCATATTAAATTTATTTATTTTATTTTATTTTATTGGTATTGTTTTGGACTTGCGGCAGTAACTTAGTCAGAAAATCTCATCATAATATCATAATTATATGAAAATATTACATGAAAGCCTATTTCCACCAGAAAATAGAATGAATACAATTATTTAAAGTTAAAGATTGGCACAAATAAAAAAGTACTTGTAGTAAATAAAATATGAACTACTAGGCTAAGTCAAAATTGAGTGTAGTGAAAATGGTGAGTTACTCAGTTATTAGATAATTTTGTGAGAATATGCAATTACTATATAAGGTAAATATCCAGGCTATTTAACTCAACATTTTGTTATTTAAATGGAAACATAACAATCTGAGCTATACAGAGAGCTAATTTGGGTCTTTTATTTTGAAGACTGACTGGATGTCGTGCTGTTTACTCTCACTGGCTTCACAGTGGCGCTGAACAACTTGCACAGAGCTGCCAAGTGCAGACGACTCTCTCTGAATTAATGATGACGGGGTCAGAAAAAGACGCAACCTGCCGAGTTTCCTCACCTACATGAAGGTGGTGTAGAGTTTCCGGCGGCCATTTTCACACCTGAAGTCTAACGCCAAAAAGCCCGGGTAGAAACACGTCAAGTTAACCCATCTATTCACCACTGCGGATGAATAAAACAATACTGAGATACAGCAAACTAACGCAGACATGTTGTAACTAACTTCGTGTGGGAGGAAAATGGAGTCCTAACCGTCCTGTAACGGTCAAGCGCAGCCCTCGAATGCGTCTGTAATGGTGCGTTCAAGGACGCCCGGTCAGCCCGGTCCCCGCGGTGGTCCAGCTATCAAACGGCCGTGATGCTTTCAACTCACCTGCGAGGAAACCGCCCGCACCACCAGATACATGGAAGTCAGCAAAGTCAGCATGGTTCCGCCGGAGATTTGTTGTCGTTCACTCACAATTGCCGTCCTCTAAAGCAGAAATGGCGACTGGACCCGACACGGTACCGAGAGGAAGACAGGCAGATAGGTAGAGAGAAGTGATAGCCAGGTGGACACCCACAGAGGCAGGCAGGCAGGGGACAGCCGCGGCACCAGAGGCGACCTTAAACCGCTCTGCAGTTCGACTTTCACGGCTTCTTGTGCCTCGTTTGCACGGGACTCTCTCACACCTCCACCCCTACCTTTAAACACACGCACACTCAATCACACACACACTGCTGCAGTCTAGTCCCTTAATAAGATTTTGAGGACGTAAATAGCCGCTGACTGGGCTGATAAAGCTTTTCATGTGTGATCACAGGTGTGAATTAATAGTAATAATAGAGGCTAAAGAATAATAATAATGAAAAAAAAAAAAGAAAAAAAGGGGAGTTTTGTGTGGAGTGGGTGGATGTAGGAGTATATGACGTCAATGCAGGGGAATTGGATATTATGGCAGCTCCAACCTAAAATGTACGTTTTAGGGTCACATGAGGACTGCAAGGATTGCTGCAGAGTCAGTCAGTTGTAAGGTGCTGGATAGACTTATCGGCTCAATTTTCTCTTTAATATATTTTTCTTTTAAACTCAGAACAGATCAGAGCTAAATATTGAACATTCAGTGTAGTTATTTTCATCTAAATTCATTCTTTTCAGAATCCAGGAAAAACAGCATTATCTAGCTTTCCACCAATATTTGAATCTTGAAATAGTCCAACCAAACTCACAGTTTACCATAAGACAAAGAATAATTATTGATGCTGTTCTGTTGATTGATTAATGTTGGAGTTTAAGCTATAGATGCCTCTTTCTTCATCAATGAGACTAAATTTGACTTCTCTGAGACTAGGTGTTATATATATAATATAATATTATATATATGTATATATATATATATATATATGTGTGTGTGTGTGTGTGTGTGTGTGTGTGTGTGTGTGTGTGTGTTTTATATCAGTATCAGTTGTATGTGTATCAGTTTTTCAATACATATCACAATAACAATCAGTTCGCTGTTTCTGTTTATCTTCAGCTAAGCTAATATTGCCAAGTAGGTTTTTGGTTGCAACAGTCTGTGTGGAGAGCAATAGAGGCAGCAACCATTGGCTCTCATCTGACAATAATTAATAATTCTTGTTGCTAATTGAACTTCAGAGAAAGTCTTGGCCCGGATATCTGTTATTCGTATTACGGATATCTGCCAGCTACACCAGAAGCCCAGAAACATTGACTGTTGCCCCAAGAGGTTCAGAGATTGTACATAGAATAGAAGTGAGGTAATGTCCGGGTCACAACTCATGTCAAATGTCAATGTCAGTTAGGTCACAGTTATGTACAAGTTCATGTTTGAGTCACTGGGTTCATGTATGCATCACTGGGGTTAGCTGAGATCAACTACAAGTCACAAAGGTCATATAGAGCAGGCGACGTGATTCAAGGCGTCTGGTCCCAAACAAGTCTGAAGTCATTCTTGCGTGGGCTAGTCTAGGCATGTCCTTAGTTAAGACAAGTCAAGTCACTTTTCAGCTGTTCAGGCTAATGTTAGCTATCAAAAGTCTTTACAGACACTTACTGATTCGATTGAGTCTTCAAACGAAGAACAAAGTTTGATGTTGTAGTCTGGCTGTCGGAAAACAGGTTTTACATTCAGCAGTTCACCTTTTACCTGACTGATGACTGATGACACAGCTAAGCACTTAAGATGATCTGATCCATAGACCATCAGGTAGTATTGCAAGGAGCTTGACTGACAGGGCTGTTATCTAGTCATGACAATGACATTCACAGTGTACGCTCACATTACACAGACGCTAATGTCAACACCGACAATGCTGAACATTTTTAATATATACAGTATTTAATATTTAAACTGAAAACATAAATGCAACACAGACAAGTCGTTCAAGTCATTTATTTTCTGTCATTCAAGTTGACATGAGTCCAAGTCACGATGACTTGAGTCCACATCTCTGTGAGCCACTTGAGCTCATGTTCAAGTCTCTGAGGTCATCTACAGGTCACTGAAGCCAAATTCAAGTCATAGTCGTCTCAAGGTCATGTGCGAGTCACTGAGGTAAAATTTAAGTCATGGAGGTAATGTACAAGTCACTGTTAATCAAACATGATTAACTGAGCTCAGGTTGAGGTTATATTCAAGTCACTGAGGAAATGTCAAAATCTGTGAGGTAATGTCCAAGTCATAGAGGTCAAATACAAGTCACTAAAACAATCACAATGAAATATACTGAAATATGTTGTAGAGGTGTGTTTATTGAAGTATCTGCAGATCAAACACCTCAGTCTGTCAGCAGCAGTATGGTGTAAAGTCACAGGTAAACATACCTCTGCTTTCTTATCTCTACCTTTACATTCACATTAATGCTCATACCAGCAGTAGCTGTGTATATTGACTGTGTTTACATTGTGGACTGATCCATGCTCATGTGTTTATTTTGCAATTACTGGCCAGCATATCTATGAACCGAGTCCCGGAGGACATGAAAATACTGGCAGGTTGCTGGATAAGGGGGGACCCGCTGCTTTCAGGACCATTCTGTGAAATCTACATGGATGAATGAGACACGGCGCCATGCGTCTGATACAGTCGGAGGTGAGGCTTCAGGGTCAGTTCAATACTAAGCTAATGGAAGTTTGGTTTAGGAAACTTTTACTCATCCGTTGAGGAGATTGCTCAGCAAGCAGATTCCAAGAAAAACACCAAGTTTTTTTCACTGAAAACAAGGCATGCTTTGTTTGTAAGGTTTTAACTGGAACCAATCAGAGACCATCAAGTCCATTGCAGATTGCATACTTTATGCCAGACGAGGTCAAGATTACACTGATGGTAACAGTATTTGTTATTTTGTCCATTTCCACTCATCATGTGACCTTTGTCTTGCCTTGTTTAGTGTCAACTGTTGCCCTCTTGCCTGTATAGTGTCATTAAACAAGACAAATATGACTGTAAGTTCAGATTCCGCTAAATCATCATCATCATTTGCATCATCACTGCCAGGTGTAGAGATAGTTTCGCATCTATGAACTGCAGAGCATTACATTGTGGGTTCAAAGAAAGTAGGGTACATGTCATGGATAGTACTTTTTTATTCCATTGTGTAAGTTTTGAGGGCGCTATACAGTGTATACAGTATCAGTATAAAGTACAGTAGACATGGATCATCAGTGGACCTGAGGCCGGCTGAATGTTGCCTGGGTGCTCAAGCAAGCTATCTGTAACAGCATCTAACTATTAATCAAAGAAACCACACTGTTAATTATGTATAGTTTTAAGCCTTAATAGAATTTGAATGGGTGAGTTAAAAAAAACAAAACAAAACGGGCTCAGTACATCTGCAAAATGAAATTAACAGCATTAGGTACAATGGTGCTTTGAGCTTTGAGCTTCAGTTTACATACCCTGGCAGAATTTATGATTTCTTGGCCATTTTTCAGAGAATATGAATGATAACACAAAAACTTTTCTTTCACTCATGGTTAGTGCTTGGATGAAGCCATTTATTATCAAACAACTGTGTTTACTCTTTTTAAATCATAATGACAACAGAAATTACACAAATGACCCTGATCAAAAGTTTACAAACCGTTGAGATTCTGGCCTGATAACATGCACACAAGTTCACACAAATGGGTTTGAATGGCTACTAAAGGTAACCATCCATACCTGTGATCTGTCTGCTCGTAATCAGCATGCGTATAAAGGTTCAGTGAGTTTCTGGGCTCCTGACAGACCCTTGCACTGACATCTCTGGATTCTGAGTCATGGGGAAAGCAAAAGAATTGTCAAAAGATCTGCGGGAAAAGGTAATTGAACTGTATAAAACAGGAAAGGGATATAAGAAGATATCCAAGGAACTCCGAATACCAATCAGCAGTGTTCAAACTCTAATTAAGAAGTGGAAAATGAGAGATTCTGTTGAAACCAAACCACAATCAGGTCGACCAACAAAAATTTCTGCCACAACAGCCAGGAAAATTGTTTGAGATGCAAAGAAAAACCCACAGATGACTTCAGCTGAAATACAGGACTGTCTGAAAAGAAAGTGGTGTGAATGTTTCAAGATGCACAATAAGGAGGCACTTGAAGAAAAATGGGCTACATGGTCGAGTCACCAGAAGAAAGCCATTACTACGCCAATGCTATAAAAAAATCACGCTTACAATATGCCAAACAGCACAGAGACAAGCCTCAAACCTTCTGGAACAAAATCATTTGGAGTGATGAGACCAAAAGGAGTCAACAAGGCCTATGATCAAAGGTACACCATTCCTACTGTGAAACATGGAGGTGGATCGCTGATGTTTTGGGGATGTGTGAGCTACAAAGGCACAGGAAACTTGGTCAAAATTGATGGCAAGATGAATGCAGCATGTTATCAGAAAACTCCAAGTCTAAATTTTCCAGATGCAGTTTTTAATTTCTGTGTATTCATAACGGGCCAAACATGAGGTGGTATTTATTTATTTTTTTTATATAAAACGGTTCATCCTCTGGGGAATAGGAATAAGACCAGAACATTTGATGGTAATTTTGCACTTTTGATTTTTAATGGACTCGTGAAAACTTTTGGCTGGATGGTGGCACTACAGGTCAGAAGGTCTCTGAAATCACTTGGATTTATTCTCGGGGGAGCTTCAATATTTACAGCAAATTTCATGGAAATGCGACAAGGGTATTTGGAGATGTCGTACACTGAACCAAATTGGCCTGGTTTTGGCAGGAACAAAAACGAAAGCATTTTGAGATTATTTTAGCAGGTGGTTTTAATAGATGCTGCAAATACAGCAAAAGTCGTTAGTTTAGTTCAGATGGCTAACTTGTATACTTGTACATAAACACTAATCTAGAACAATGAGCAGTCAATGTACTAGCTTCACATTAGAAAAGGCCAAAAACAACTGAGCACACAACATGAGTATAAATTATAAAATGAAATAAACTACTGCCAGGTTATGTAAACTTATGAGCATAACTGTATATGGTAACACTGTAATGCTAACATGCTGATGAATTACCAGGCAAAACGGCTACCATGATCACCATGGTGTTCCAGATCCTGTAGGATCTCAAAATCCAAACTGTTTAGCAGTTACCAGCAGTGGTGTACCCGCATAGACCCTGCTACACCACCGGTGATCAGGGTGAGAAACTAACATGAAATTTAAGTGCAAAAATAACGACATGAAGTCACCAAGTAATTAACTAAGAAAACAATAGTGATATCGTATAATTGTAAGTGGTAGTCTGCTGAAAAACCTGGATGTGTTACTCTTTCTCCCGCCAATGGAGGTCGCTATCTGCATGGAGAATTCATTTTAGAAATGAAGACGCTCTCTGGCTGCTCCAGAGTTGGTGTGGCCAGAAGTTTACAAAAACGATGTAGTTAGTTCTCATGTTGATGTTCCCGCGTACTTAATGACGTTGCTCCTCTAGAACTAAATTCAGCGTCAGGCAACAAACATCCTGGAATTAAAATTACAAAGGAGCACGCAGCAAGCAGCACCTTTGAATAACTCAGATAATTTAGACTGTGGAGCTTGATGGTTTTATGACATGATTTGGAAAGGCACACACCTGTCTATAAAAGGTCTCACAGCTGACAATGCATGTCAGAGCAACGAAAAAAAAAATTCAAGCCACGAGGTCAAAACTGCCTGCAGATCTCAAAGGCAGACAGGATTGTGTCGAGGGAAAGTAACAAACAATTTCTGCTACATGGACGGTTCCCCAAATCCAGGAGTGCCAAGCTCACGTCACACCCAAGAGGCCTTGAGGCTGTAATCAAATGTGCTTCAATAAGCACTACGTTAAGGGTGAGAACACTTTATTGTCAACGTGATAGTTTTTACTTTTTATTAAATTTGCAATTCTATTTTTGCCTTGTGATTATGTTACTAGGTACTAAAAGTAGAGTTATTTAAGACAACATGAATTTAAATTATTTTTGCATAAGGCTGCTGATATTGTGAGAGATGTCCTCTTTAGTTTAATTTCTTCCATCTGTATGTTTGTTGTACATCTGCTTAAGTGTAGTTTGTTGGGTTCTGTTTTTATATGATCATTTATTCCACCATTGAAGCTGTATGTGTCCATGTGTAATGTGAGCACCGTGTGGCATGAAAAGAAATGAATCTGTGTTGCCGACAACCATCCTGTTGTTTCCTATTTGGAATATTTTTCCCATAAATTTTCATATTCATCATCACTTTAAAAATCTACAAAAATCCCTAGAATAGACAGGAGAAGACACTCTTTTTTCTTTCTTCATCTTTTCTATTTAACCCGAGTTTCAGGTCAGTGCAAAGAGCTTCACGGGTGACTGATAATAAGTAGTAGTAGTATGACAAACATGAACAGTGAAAGAGCTGGAGACAATGCACACAAAGAAAAAAAAAAACAAATCATTGTTAGACTTGTTTTACAGCTGAACAAACAGTACTGATGATTGATATGTAACTTATTATGACTCTATTATACTCTATGAGTCATATGATCTATAATTATTATGATTGAAGCCGGTGCATGCTCACACACCTGACAACCTCAACAACTGGACTTTTTACTCCAAGTCTAAATTTTCTAGATGCAGTATTTATTTTAAAATCCATCTTTTGAGAATTCTTTCCATACATGAGCGTTTACCAGTGAACAAAAATAAATACCTAAATAAATAAATCAACATTTCTGTGTATTCATAACGGGCCAAACATGAGGTGGTATGTATTTTTTTATATATATAAAATGGTTCATCCTCTGGGGAGTAGGAATAGGACCAGAAAATTTGATGGTAATTTTGCACTTTTTCAATGGTGGCACTACAGGTCAGGAGGTCTCTGAAATCACGTTATTGATTTATTCTCGAGGGAGCATCAATTTTTACAGCAAATTTCATGGAAATGCGACAAGGGTATTTGGAGATGTCGTACACTGAACCAAATTGGCCTGGTTTTGGCAGGAACAAAAACGAAAGCATTTTGAGATTATGTTAGCAGATGGTTTTAATAGATGCTGCAAATACAGCAAAAGAACAGTTGTTAGTTTAGTTCAGATGGCTAACTTGTACTCTTGTACATAAACACTGATCTAGAACAATGAGCAGTCCATGTACTATCTTCACATTAGAAAAGGCCAAAAACAGTTGAGCACACAACATAAGTATAAATTATAAAATGAATTCAACTATCAATACACAACCTGAAATATGCAGCCTTGTCAATGACAAAATACTGCTTATATCTGCTAGAGGAAAAAATTTAAATTTTGCATGGAAACAATACAATTTGACGGTTCAGGTTCATACCATAAAGCCATACAGCTAACATGCTCAGCATACACAGATTAGCTAGCTGCCTAATTTAAATAATCTTGTAAATATAAAAATACAGCATCACAAATTAACATAAATGTAACATAAACATATACGACGCTTGTGTTCTTTTCCTCACCTGGAAATATAGAAAAACTGGTCTTAGAGATTTTTTGACAAGTGACACAAAATATTTTTTAATAATAATAAGACACAAAAAATACTTGGTGAACCACTGTAATAATATTGATTAATACAATTAGAATTCTTGGCAGAACATTAACCACCAAAGTGGCCACACCTAAACTGTTTTTTGCCCAGAGGCTGTTCTGTTGTATTGTAATGGGTTTGTTGTTTAGTAACATTAAGTATCTATTGTATAACTTAAAATAACAGATTCAAAATCATTTTGTTGGTACTGTGGGAGGAACCTCTCAGCTGGGCCAGATGTCTTCAGGCCCTCTCACACACGGCTTAACACTTGAGTCCAATAGAGTTCAATGCAATAGAGATTTACTGTAATCCAGAGTACAAGTAAACCAAGCGACTGACTTCCTTTCAGTCTGCCTCCTTTTTTATGCCATCTTCATTTTCTCCTTAGTAGTGGTTCCCCACCTACTGCTTTTGTCCGTACCTTTACTCTTAATCCAAACACCATTATTTCTTCTTTTGGGTCTATTCCAGCCCTTCTCTGTACCCATTTCTTGCATCTAATGGTTTCTACATTCCTTAGCCTGGACCTTGCATGCACCGATGACAGAGGCAAAGAAACCTTATAGTTTGTTAGCAATGCATGAATTATATTTTCTAACAAGCAAACTCATGCAGGGTCACAAACTTGCTGTCCTGATGTTAGCTGCAGTGATCTGTCTCATGGTTAACAATGACAATCTGACAGCACAGTGCACATCTCTGCCAAAGTTATTTCTGAAAGATTGAGATGAATACTGTAAATTTATCGGTGTCTCACATAGTTTGTAACCCTGCAAACCTACCTCTGCTAGCTTGTGATAAGTTACATTGTCTACTATATATTAGGTGCAATTTCACCTCTATCATGTCACCAACATCCATCCATCCATTTTCTGTAAAATGACACATCGGCCAACCACTCATTCACACCTATGGGAGTACCCGGAGAGAACCCACGTAGAGAGACAGGCGGGGGTTTGAACCAGGAACATTCTTGCTAAGCACTGCCCATCACCAACATCATTTCATCGAAGTACACCAAGTGTAAACAAGCCTTGAATGTGATATTATGGACATTGCCATTTTTTGGAGTCAGAACGAGAGCGTGAAGAATAAAAAGAAATGGCGGTCTGCCTGTTTACAAAGATTCTCGTACTACAGTTAAACAGAACAATGAAATATGTTTTTGAAAACTTTGGGGAAAGAAACAGAATCTTGATTTATATTTCTTGCCTAGTTTGACAGTTTGAGCCTGGTGTATTGAGCGAGATGACTTCACTGAAAATGACTTGCAGCCAGTGGATCTGCCTCCTGCTGGCCTTTAGGAAAAATGCAGGTTTAAGACTCTTCTGCGTTGGCTTCACCTTTCAGAACTTACACATTACACAAATACATCCACATTAAAAACATGCAGGGTCTTATTTGAGTAAAATCCTGTAATATTTCTCCACTCTACCCCCTAATGAAATCTGTGTTCTTGATTTAGTGCAGGTCATCATGGTTAGATGGAACCTGCAGGATTTCTCCAACATGGGTGGTCTTAGAGGGAATCAAACCCGTAACCCTGCCATGTGACAGTGCCTGGCCCCATCTTCACATTGATGATTTAGTTAAGCATCATGTAAACAGACCTGTGAGTAAAAAAACAATGTCAGTGATGACAGAGCCGAGGTACAGGGGAAGTGCGACTTACGTAGTCCTGATCCTGACCAGGCAGCCTGTCCCTGCTTGAATCCTCGAGGCCCGGCGGTGACTCCTCTGACCGCGAGCTGAAGTTTGGCATTCCTTCACGCAGCCATCACTGGCACAGACAATGCATGATTAGGCAGCCTTGAGTGATTTGCACAGCAGGCCCTAACCCGCCAAATAACAGCTAGTCAGTCAGTTGGTCAATTAGAGTACGCATCTCAGACACACACACACACACACACACTGATTTTTCAGACTGCAGGTGTAATTATAGTTAGAGGCAGAAATCGTCTCACTGGTGGTGTTAAAATGAAAGGAACCAGTTTTTCATGTTACTGTCATGCTGCCAAGCTGTGAAGATAAGTGCTTAAAGTTATTCACCACACAACATGCTATATATCTTATCACTATCAGTTCTACAGTCTGTGCAGCATATGACACCTTTGATCCTTAGAGCCTCGATTCAAAACACCTGACGACAACAGTGACTTCCTACTTTTATAACAACAACCAACACAGGAAAACAACATTTTCATTCTGGTCTTTTCAACAATGTATGGCTCTTACACGTAACTTCAAATGACAGGGCTGCAGCTGCCAAATGGGCTACAACCTAAATATGCCAATTAAAAGTAACCAGCTCAAATTATAAGAGTCAAGGGTGGCGCTTGAGTAGCACAGAGTTCTATACTCCGAGACCTCCCTGCTCTAAAGTCTAAAGTAAAGACATCACACTGTGTCTGCCAGTGTGTTGGAGTTTGGATAATTGAAATACTTAAAATAGATTTTTGCCTCCAGCCAACAAGAAAGTTCATACAAAAAATTCCAATCAGTGCAAAGACCCTCAGCTGCGTGTTTCGTACACGAAGGCTTGTCACGTCAATCACTCAGCGGCATGTTGGAAATATTAATCATCAGCTGGTATTAATGAGAACCTCTTTCCACTTCAACCCCCTCTCCAGGTTTGACAGGTGACGCGTAAACAAAGTGCTGCAGCGTGGAGCTGACATGTCATGTTAGCTGAACGGCGGCGGTGACGGAGGCATGGCCGAGCCTGTTTACCACATCTCTCATTACTCTGTATTGTCTGTCCTCCCTGCCCTCCGCTTTAACTGTCACTCACTGACAAACGCCTGAGGAAGGGAATGACTGCTGCGCTCACCTGCCCACTCTGCCATATAACTCCCACACACACACACACACACACACACACACACACATACATACATACATACCTGACACATACATGTACAACATGTACATACACACACGCAAACTTGAAGAGTTTATGATTACTTCCTCCTTTGACAGGCACTTTCTAATGGCGATAAGTGGATTAGGAACACTTTTCACAGGAAAATAGGATGATGACCAAACCTGCCAAATTATGGGGAGGGAAATTTGAATTATTTCATTTACAGTTACAGAAAACTAACCAAACAAGAGACAAATGCCAGCAGCAGTCTCTGGAAATCAGGAAAGTATTTACACCGAATCAGAAATACTGCAGAAAAACGTTGTGTCTTCTGCCATACGAACAATAATGAACACAAGCAGTGATACCCTGATAAGTTTCACTAAAATGCTGCTGAAGGTTTATTGTTTCCCATAATTTCTTGGTCTTTGTTAGCCTTCATAACTTTCAGCGAGGCTGAATGTGTCCCCTGTTGATAAAACAGCTCATGGCTTCAGTAAACTGGAGACGTTGGGGCCCGTTTAACATACTGTAGAGCAAGCTGCTAGTGTTAGCATTAACCTGCTACTTCTGCTCTCTGTGTCTTTACCCTCAGGGCACAGTTAAACATGCTCGTGATAAAAGAGTGCAGAGAAAAGAAAAGAAAAGAAAAGATTTGGGGCCAATCTGTGGTCCAATTGATGTTTTTCAGCTGGATTTTCAACATGTTTACGACCAAAGTTTCTTTGTCCTTTGTTAATTTCTCACCCTCATTCTCGAAGCATTGAGATATGTGTCATACATACATGTGACAGAGAAAAGTAGTTTGTTGATGATAATTTCCCATGAGTGTGCATTGGCAGTAATTATAGCCGTCAGTGAAGCTGTCTTTCAGCAGCTCAGGTTGTCAGGATGGAGGAGGAATGTGGGGAATGCAGTTTTCTGACCGTTGAGCTGGATATGAGCCCCAGCTTTCATCGCTCCTCCGCTGAACTTATAAGGACAAACAAGTCCATTTGGTCGTCTGAGCCAACTGTGACCATTTTGGGGCTTGGCTGGCGTCAGCGCTGTAGCTCGTCGCTTGTTTGTTATGTCTTACGAACCAACAATGTGGGGATTAGTTGAAGCGCCACAACAGCAACACAGAGACAGCAACAAGAGGAAATGCGATTGCATCAATGTGACGGTTTTCTTGGTGGTGTGGTCAATGCTGGTGTGTTCTGTGGAAACAAGGGGCATTGTGGGAGCTTCTCTTGACCTCCGATTGAACCCGGGGATGGTGATCTCACCTGCGATGGCTTGTTATCTCCTCCTCCTTGCGTGACTCAGATAGCAGAGGCAGGGGAGGGACTGGCGGCCTGGTGTCTCCGTGCCGCCGCTGTCTTCCTCGTCGCCCCTATGAACCCAACACCCATCCGCCATTTTGGTGCCTCTCCAGGCAGTTACGCTGCACCTGCGGTATCTCGACCTGGAGGCGGTTGGCTTTGTTCATCTGCTCCACGAGGCCGCTCTGCAGGCCGCATCAGTCGATCCGTATCTCAGTGAAGGCGACATGCACACGGTCGCATTCCAGCGGGGATTTGCAGAGTGGATCGGGGAAACTCATCTAAATCAAGGATTAAAACTCAGAGCCTGTTCAGATGCACTGATAGTGACCGCCGCCTACTTCCCTTTACTGTTGTTCTGTGTTTCATGGGAACAAATGTCAGAACTGCTGATGGCAACAGACACAGGCTGCCAGCCTGCAGAAACACATTAGTCACTTACATCTTGGAATCAGAAACCTCCCTCCAAAACAAAACTCATCTATGGGCTCCTCCATGTAGGTAGAAACCTGTCACTCTGCTCCGAACCTTGTCAGCCTGCCAATACTTGGCAACCCTTTGGGATAATTAAGACCGGTCACGCCCCACAACTCCCCCTGTTCACTGTACCCTCTTATCCCCCCCTCCCCACGCTGCTTGGCAACAGTATCCGCTCCATCGCCGCTTCTTCCACTTCTCCTGCCAATCACACTTACTCCACCATCTGCCTGGAATGGCACTGATAGAAAACGCCCCAAAGTGCTGGTGCAGGGCCAGAGCTGGCTGTCTATACGCTGATTAATGGTTAACGGTGAAGACGGAGGAATGAAAGTGACGAGTCGTTCTCAGTCTTAAGGCCGCAGAGGTGCTTCCTCTCCTCTGACATGAAAGCTGTTCGGCCTCAGATGAACACAACAATGTGAGGAATTCTCGGTCTGTCACCTCAGATCACATCGCTGTATCAGTCTGGGTCAGAGAGTTGCACCTCAGCGCCTTCACTCCAAACTAACTCATGTCTTTCTATGTAAAGGGCTACATATCTTACACCCCCCTTATATATGTGATCCTAATAACCCACCTTTCAGACCCACTGTTTCTGCTAATGGCAGCCATCTTTTCTTAAAGATGTCAAAGACCTTTAAAGGAATATCACATAGAAACAAATGTTCTCTGAGTTACATTGGATAGAGACACTTGTGTGCTTGGTGTTTAGAGGCAATATCCAACACATTCATGCTTGACCCGCTCAATTTAGTCTCTGGTGCATCTTTAGCTTGTTTGCTAAGTTGTTACATTTGCTAATGTGGTTGCTAAGTTCTTACACTCATTTTAATCCTTCTCAATCAAAAGTTGCTGTTTGATACTACTAGGAGATAATAGCATTCGTCAGTTATCTGAATAACGGCACAAGTTCCCCCAAAACACACAAAAAGAAAGTTTTTGATCTTTTCAGACTTTTAATTCAAAATCAAATGACTGTGACCTTTAGAGGTGATTGATGCATAAAAATGAAACAAATAGACCCATGGCATGTTTTGTCGTTGACTTTAATCTTATAGAAACGTCATAAAGAAACGTCCTTTGTGTTGAGCCTGTACTTCAGGAGATCAATAAACAGCCTCAGGTGCTGGTGGAGTACTCATTTAAAGACATGCAGACACCCTGTAATCAGGAGTTCATATTTTTATAATTTTCTGACATTTTGCAGCAGAAAAGTGGCTCATTAGTGTTTTAAACCTTAAGCTTCTTAACAGTGTTTGGGTGAAGATCACCACCACCCATCACTTGAGCTCTGGGAAGATTCTGCTGTTTAACTAACGCTCTTGTTAGATGAATAATGCAAAGGGCATCCTGCCAAACAACAACCAGAAGATTTTGGTGCCAATTCTGTCGATACAAAATGTGTAAAGTCACCAAACTCCTCAAAAGTCGGCATCGTCCTTTAAGAGCGTAGAAAAATCAGCAGCTAGAAATGATTACTCAGCCCAAATGAAACATAAACCATCTCGGTTTACGCTGTAAAACACTCACTTTTGTACACCTATTATTTGTCCTCTGTCACCTTAGCCCAGGCTAATCCTGCCCCCGCCCCCCGTCCTGTCTTCATGTCAGATTTTTTCATGACTGCCTCGCCCACCTTTCTTCTCCCCAGTGGATGAACTTTTCAACCCTTCAACTCTGCCCTCGTCCTTGGGAACAGGAGGCCGAGTCCTGAAGGGCTTCGAGTCTTCTCTGACCTTTTAAAATCTGTCGTCTCACATACGTACCGACACGCCCATGCCGTCATGTCACCTCTTGCCTGGTTGAGAGTCCTGCGGCCATGTTGGATATACCTAGACGTGAGGGGAGGCAGGCTGACGAGGCCACCGACAGATGTGTCGACGAGTCTGCACACAGAGCAGAAGAAGCAGATTTCAGAAGAGTTCAACCATCTGTCGATTGAAAATACACATTCCAGGCACGTGCACCGACATGACATCTTTCATCACTTTTATCCAAACACCAGTATGGACTGGTTGTATTGGTTTAGCATCCAATAGAATCTGGGGAATCTGGGAATGTTACCTGGTTCGATTTATAATCAGAATAAAATGCAAACATGTCAGTATATACAGGCTCTTTCATAAATGTTTGAATGCATGTGCATCTTTTCAAGCTCGAATTCGAGATGAATTCGTGGATTTGGTGAATTGCTCTTATTCTCTGATGAGACAGGTCCACTAAAATGCTCGGTTGAGAAGTTCAAGAGTTGAATGTTGAGTTGAGTCACAGAGATGGCAGCATGACAAGCTGTAAACTTGTCTCAATATTTCTGAACTACAAACTAACTGTGATGGAAACAGATGCTCACAGTTCTGGTGCTGAACATTAGCAAAGTCCAACACGTCCTCATACCGAAATGACTCCCAAAAAGACATACATGACTGTTGAAGACGTACTTAATTAATCCCTCAAGGGCAAATTAAATTTTCTCACTGTTATTTTACACACAGAGGCCTAAAAAACTCACATGCACAAACAAGACCTATACAGGCATTGACATATGGAGAGAGGGCTGCCAAGCAGTTAGGGGTTCAGTGCCTTGTTCAAGTGGCCAGGAGGTGAATGTTAATCCAAACTTTATACTGTGGTCTGTGCTGGACTTAAGCTGGCCAAGTACCAATGGACTGAGTTACTGCTACCCACAAGTGACAAGCGTACTGGACCTTCATCACACTGGATCTTCATCATCAAATGATAAACGTTGTCAAATGGTTTGGTTAGGTGTAAGAAAAGATCATGGTTTGGGTTAAAATAAATGTTAGGGAAACTATGTAAGGTTGCAGGTTAAACATCAATAAACTAGAGATCGTAATAAACTTCCTGCGCAACAACTTATATGGCCGTTTTTCTGGTGAGGATGAGTTGCAAAGTGATCGAGTCTTTGGCTGACAGGAAAGAGCATTTTATAACCGATGAGCATGATGATGTACAAAGACATTTGCAGGCTGTGTTTCTGTAAACGTATTTTGGTGCATTTTGAAGTATTGCATAGGAAAGGTTGATGGAAACTGCTAAATTCAACAAAACTTTGCAACAAAAGTTTTACGCTTGCTTGAGATGGATTTTGAGTTGTCTGAAAAGAGTTAATGTTCTTAATGGAAGATGGAAATGCAATTTTTCAAATAAGTTCTGACATGGCAAACATTCATTTACATTTTCTTCCCCTGAATTAATCAAATATACATTTGGATGGAAACACGGCTATTAAGCCTTACAGGTAAAACATGAGACTTGAGACATGAGACGTGAAGCTGTTACATAAGTTTAGTCTGTGGTGAGTGACCTGTACTGTAACTGGACGGATAAATAATTAATGTGTCCTAATTATAGATAAGATGGAAAATGACAAATTAAAAGTCCACGAAAAACTGGTTTGAAAAAATTTGATTCGATTATCATCTCGATGTCCTCAGGATTAAATCACTGTGAAGGAATTTCCTATTCAACACGTCACACAGGGTTCATCATCTGTCTCGTGGTCACTGTAGGCACAGTGTTAAATCTTAAATTGAGGACACGGACTCCTTCACCTTGAGCTACAGAGCAGCTGCGTGTTTGTGTTTAGAAAAGCAGGTGCCATTCTGTTACTTTTTCGTTACTTTGGTAACCAAGGTAAAGGTCAGAGGATAGGGCCGTTTCACTCCATACAGTAGACACAGCAGATAGGTACATAACATAGAAGCCTTTACAGATTGAACAATCTGCTCTGAACAATGTCAGAGCACACGGTGTAAACATATTTCCTTGGGGCATGAAGTAGGTGTGTCACTAGTCTGAGGGTATATATATGAGCCAGGGAGGACAGCTTCTTCAGAAAGGAGGCATCATCATGTCATGACAAATGTATTGATACATCCTCCATTCTCCTTAATCAAGCTTCATTAAGCCTCTCAGGAGTGTTGTGCACTTTCTTGCCTGAACTGACTATTGATGAGAATACTCACCGACTATAGACTAAAGAATAGACACTGTATCCGTGACATCATCTGTAGGTTTCTGAAGAGCTCAAAATCTCTGGCTAATCTAAAAATCGGCACCTGAGGTGGGCTGAGTGAAGCCTGGGTGATCAAACAAGCCATCTGTAGTGACACCTACCTGTCAATCAAAGCGGCCACACTGTTAATTATGCATAATTTTAAGCCTTAATGTAATTTGAACGGGTGAGCTACAGAGACCAAAACTGTTTTTTGTACCAGGCTGTAAATGTGTTTATTTCTGCTGTGAAGTTGGACATTTTATGGGGACTTATGGAGACTGACTCGTTCTGTAGCCAGCCTCAAGTGGCCATTCAAGGAAATGCAGTTTTTGGCACTTCTGCATTGGCTTCACTTCACAGCCACAGAGGTTGCCACTTGGTCTTTCTTCATCTCTCACTCTCTCCTTATTTCCTGTCCCCTGCTGTTGCTATCTAATAAAGGCACTGAAATGACACACAAATGGATCTTTTCACCTTCAGATCTCAAAGTGTCATCCATAAAATGCCATGCACATAAAATCATCGTCATTAGTGGCAGCCTCAGTCTAAAAATATCAGTGACACTTCTGTGGGGGTCAAACCGCGGTTACTTTCACCTGACAGGTCACATGTCTCAGTCTGCTCTCTGAGCAGAAGGGAATCTGAGGAAGTCTGCTGTATTGCGGCGGTGTGTGTCGGTGGCGAGGCCTGGCGCCGCTCTGTCCGCCAAACGCCACGTCGCCTCCTCAGGCTCCTCGCTCCTTTATGTTGCTTTTATTTCGCCTTTCTTCTCAGCAAGAAACGAGCCAAAGCCCCGAGGGGCTAAAACACAGAGAGAGAAAGAGCGAGAGTAAAGGACTGACGAGGAGAAATAAGAGATAATAAGAGAGCGAGAGAAAGAGAAAGAGAGATGGAGGAGAGGGAGAGAAAGAGGTGTAATTTAAAACTTGGAATTAGTGTGACGCAAATTGGGGTTAGATGTCAGGAGAGTAACAACATGGCCGCCAGCGAGAGCGTTTATGGTCCCTCTGTTTACAGAGATTTCCTGTCAGCTCTTTTTTGTTCAAACTGTGTTACATAAAGATATGCAATGGGAGAAAGGTGCACACATACACACACACACACACAGTAGGTTGAACACATATTGGATTAAGGTGTTCAGCTGCAACACAGAGGGAATTTTCAATTTTCTTTTGTCATTCAAATGTGACAATTTTTAGTGTTTTTTTTCTGAGAGCAAATGGATTTCAACACACTATGTGTGCGTGTAGTCGTGCTCGTGTGTGTGTGTGTGTGTGCGTGTAGTCGTGCTTGTGTGTGTGTGTGTGTGTGTGTGTGTGTGTAGTCGTGCTTGTGTGTGTGTGTGTGTGTGAATCACTTAAGTGAGTTCATGTACAGTAAAATCTGAAACGTCTTCTCCTGTTTGCTTCATTTAAAGGTCCAGTGTGTCAGATCTAGGGGGTTTTATTTACAGAAAATGGCAGAAATGGAATACAATATTAATAACTATGTTGTTTTACTTACACACAGGTCCTTTAAAGCCCTTAATCAGACAACTTCAAGCATGTGTTGTTGTTTTGATCTCCTGTACAGTTAACAATCGCTCACCTTGTTGCATTCATTTTCCAAATCTATGCCCTAGAAATTATTTTAATATACCGTTTATTTGACATATTTTCACTAATGTGCTGCAGAATACACCGTGTCATGCAGAAAACACTGAAATTTGCATGCACTCTGTCTTAGTAAAGTAAGAAAAGAAAGAGGAATACTGAAAACAAAGAAAGAGAAGCAACCTGAGTACCCAAACAACTTCCCTTCTAATCTTGCAGATCAGTATTTCTCCAGCTTTTTACATCGAGTTTTGACATAAACACATTTTTTTCTCTCATCAAACCAAATCTTGCTGTTCTTTTGTGGTTTGTAGCACCGCTGTGGCTAGGCTTCTTCTTCATGTTTTTACTGGACATTAACAGAAGGATGAAACGTTGTTTCAGTCTCTACGTGGGTTTGTGCTTCATGCCCGACCTTGGCTCTGCATCCTTTTCCACCAGTTTAGCCCTGGTTTGTGAACTGCTTCCATTCAGGATTCAATAGTAAAAATTCTTCCTGTTCTTCTTCCAGGAGTAAACCTGCCTCCTGCATGAACTGTCTGTACTTAAATAGGGTTGGCCTACTGTATTTTAACATTATGTTATACTTGGTGGTACCTGGAGAGCCGAATATAGTCTGATCTACACTGATTGCAGTGAAACATTCATTTCACCTCCACGTACTGTTTTAGTTTATTTTAGTTCATCACTAATAAGTTTAAGTATTTTCAAATTATTGTAGAATTGATGTTATGAAATGTTTAAAGTAATATATTTTCTTTAACAAATTACATTTCAGTGATTCCTTTGTGTACCACTCAAGGGAGGTCGCGCACCACCAGTGCTGTAGAAGATATCTTACATTGACAGGATGTGTTTAAAAGAATCTGACTCTAATCACATTTGGCATCCCGGTTTTCCCCTCAAAACTGGATTCATTCAACCACTGAGGTATTAATCATGACTGAGAACCACATTACCAACATCTCAAGAAGTACTCAGATCCTTTACTTAGGTAAAAGTACAACCTAAGTAAAAGTCCTACTTCAGTAAAAGTGAATATTATCGGCAAAATATACTCAAGTTTTCAAGTTTTTGTTCAACATATACCGAGACAGAGTGTGTGAGGGTACAGCGAGTCATCTACATCGGCATACTATAACACACACACACAAATATCCGTATACACAATGACACACAGCCCATGTATCTGAATACGTATCCCCTGCCTGCACAATCAGAGAAAACAGGTTATGAGGAAGAAATTAACCCCATTTAATGGAGGCCAGATGGATGGATGAAAAGAAGAGAAGAAGAAAGGGGGAGGCGGAGGCATGTATGATCTCACTGCTCATCCTAATGAATACATAAAGGCGTATTTTGGAGCCCTCGGTGTCCCACCAGAGCCGGGGCATTATGGCGGCGGCAGCAGTTCGTCTTTGTTCTTCCCCCGCAGACGGGCGACAGTGAAAGCAATCTGTCCTGTAGCGGGGCTGCTTCCAGCAGCCGAGTCCTGATAAGGAGACCCCCTGGCCTCCCCGCTAGTGTCTGGTCCAGCGGGCTAAGCTTCGCCTTTCTAATCCCCTCCAGAGGAGAAAAAAATGCTTTGATTATTTGCTGACCAATAAAGCCCAAACTGAGCGCAGAGGTGGTGTTTGGTTCTGGGGTTGTACAAAAAGGTGGAGGCCTTGATTGGCACATTTATTGGACGACGTTTATCAATGGTGTGATCTGTCCGGCCGCTTAATAACGTCCACAGGATCAAGTGCAAAGGGTTTGTGGTTTTCGTTCGCCCCTTTTTTCATTCCCATTCTCTTTCTTCTCTTCTATCAGCGTAAAAACAACTACTTAGAGGATGGAGGCACTCTGAAAGGAGCTAATCTCACAGTGTGGAGAGGCTCGGTTCAAAGGGCTACAAGGTGCCACTAAGGCTATGGCGCTACGGCTGCTACAAGCCAGGTACACTGTCCAGTCCAAACCTCAACCACAAAGGCCTAATTATGGCACACACAGCCCCCCCTTCAGACCCCATAACCTCCCATGCAAACCCTCGACAATGCAAATGAACCACGTAGGTTTGGGTGAGATAGCACCCAGGCTTTAAGCTATGCAAAAATATTCACAATTCCAAGCTGGAGAATGAAGAGAAAAATAATAAGATATGAAAAGTAGGAGAAAAAAATTATTATATTTCGCTTTGCTGGCTGTATATTTAGGCTGTCTGGAGTGTGCTGGGGATTTGTTACCGTCTATCACCTTTTCCTCCCTCCCCTTCCCTGCATCATCTTCCTCTAATTAAAGTGTTTGTTGTCACCCTCAGATCCCGAGTGTGAAATCAAGTTAGCAGTTTATGTAAGAGCCGTGGTGAAAATCAAACACTTTGTTATTCAGAAAGACAGCGACTTCAATCACTCCGAGCTGGGATATATGTTCCTATTGTTGACTTTGCTATCTGCATGCTAAGCCAATTTTCTACTTAAGTCTCACAGCTTTTAAAAAATGTTATTTGGTTCCCTATGTGGTCTTAATTCTTACCCCTCGCTGATAAGCACAGCCGCAGCAGGCCGGGAAAATATAGGCCCAATTATAGAGGACTTTAAATTCCAAATCATTCTTTGGAGAATGGAAAAAATAATTTTAATGAAAAAGTAGAGGAGGAGATGTATTTTGAGGTCCGGTGGTCTGTTTCACAAGCCAACCACCCCCCACCACTCCACCTACTCCCAACAACCCCTTGCCGCCCAAAGGGACTCGTCCAGCTGTGTTTAATACTTTTACCAAAAGAGCTGGGAGACGCACAGGGACACAAAATGAAAAATTACAATCACTGATTCTCCCCCAAGAGTCATCTGATTTGTGCAAATCTTTAAATGTTTACAGACATTAAATATATAGACACCATTCAACTGCATCATTAGGAAAGTAAAAATCAGAATGTGCTTTTTGGTCTATAATGTACCCGCTATAGTGTCCATACTGGAGGACCTCAGCTGTCGGGTAACACAAAGATTTATTATACATTTTTACCAGACATAAACCATTAACCTTCTGCTAATCATCACTGTCTCTGTCTGTCTGATTAATGGAAACTACAGTTAAACTATAGTGGTTGTGAAACTTACAGAGACCTAGAGCCATGAATGAGGATCCACAGCGTCTGTAGTATCTGTCTTTATGTAAGACATTCTTATTTTCAGGTGATTATACACAAATGAAAACATTCAGTATTCAATTTATGTCATATTCTGTAGATGGAGCTCCCTAAATCTGACACATAGGACCTTTAAACAAGTCTATAGTCGTGCTAGCAGCTCTGTGAGGCTGTACTTTAAACAAAGTGTGCACCAAAAAAAGTGCAGCTAAGGCTAATGTAAATAATAGTTTTGCTAGAGTGCTAATTAGTTACATGTAACTGTGTTATCTAACTAAATTCATTATATTTAGTGAGGGAAATGTGTAATTTAAAGTTTATAAGTTTATATAGTTATAAGTTATACGTTTATAAGTTATAGTTTCTAATCAAAATCAGATTTATTATGTTACTACCCCCTTGACATCCACATGTATTCTTATCTGTAAATAGCTTACAATATATGTAGAATACATAGAAAAACATTCATTTTGTTACTTTACATCTTTTTCCTTCTTCTGGCATATTTCTGGATAACTTGGTTCAATAAAGCCGTTGGGACAAATCTGAGTGCTTCACCATCAAAGAAAACGAATCAAATAATTTATATTACTTTGATTAAGCAATTAAAATTACTACATTACTTAATACATTTTTAACAGAGTACCTAGTAATCCCTAACTACATTTAAAATGGAACCATTCCAACACTGGTTATAAATTGATGTAGTGGACAAATTAAATTTGGGCGCTAGATGAAGGATTGCCAAATTTATTACATTTACCCCCCCCATTAAACGTGTAAACCACATTTAATAGTAATCCATCCAAAAGTTCACTCAAAACTACCAATGTGAACCGGGTTATAAGAAAAGTCACGTGGATTCATCCTCTGGGAACCACAAATGTCTGAAACAAATTTTGAGCCAGTGTATCCGGTAAATATTGAGATATTTCAAAGGCTAAGTGAAAACTTTGACCTGCTGGCAGTGCTTCAGGATAGGTTAGAGATCACCAATGTCAGGAGGAGTCATCCTCTGGGGAACATGAATGTCTGTACAAAAATGTCATGGTAACCCAGGAGTTGTTGAGATATTTGGGTCTGGACCAGAAGTGGAGCTGCTTAACCCACCGAACTGACTGACAGAACAACAAAATTAATTCTCACTTTGAAGATGTCAAAACAGAGTTGACAGTCTCAGTGCTGAAGCCCAGGAATGACCAATAACCACTAGCTTTGTTTAGCAAGTAGCATTTATAACTTATTCTATTTTAGTTTATATCACATGTGCAGGGAGGAAAAAGCTCTAACTCAGCCCAACAATACCGTCTGTTGTAATGTAGCACTATCTATGATTTCCTTAGGATGCCATGTACGCTGCATGTTATTTCGACACAGCGAGCTCGTCCATGATGGCGCCAGCCTTGGTTGCTAGGAGATTTGTGATGAAACTCCAAAGCCTTTATTGATATCAGTCAGCAGTGTTATTGTCCAGCTGGGTGGAGGCCTGGCCAGGTGTTGCGTCCTGTGAAGATAAATAAGCCGGTGTGGCGTGGAGAAGACCTCGGCCGGTCCGGAGACTCAGACCCCTGGCCAGTTGCAGCTGCTGCCCAGACACACCGCCTGGTTTTGGGGGGGGACAGGTGTGGCCTGATGTGGGCCCACTGAGGTGCTCCGGTGACAGCGACCTGGCAGAGATCTAACCCCACTGTAAACCCCCCTCCTCACTCCATCACCACTAACCCCCACACCCCTTGGGGGGGAAACAGGATCTGGTCCAGAGGGATAACAGAAGAGGAAGAGAATCCAATTCCTTATCCAGCCTGGCAACTGACTTAATTCCATTTTTGGCAGCCAGCGACCAGACGACTGCTGCTGCTGCTGCTCCACCGCCTGCAGCCTCACCGAGCAAAATATATAACCGTGTGGAGAGAAGGACGCAGGGAACTGAGGAATAACAGAAAAAAAGGAGTCATTTCTCTCATACGATTTTTAAAATAGGTTGTTAAACGGAGAAGGGGAAATTAAGACAGAACAGATAAACAGACTGACTACAAAAAAAGGAAACATTTGTACCACTTTATAATAATGAGGTTCTAAGTTGCAACTGCTGGCTTTATTAATGGCTAATAAATAGTTTACCAAAGCTTTATAGATCAGTTATAAAACACTGGTAAGAATAATCATTTTGGCTTCTTTCTATTTGGTGATAAGTGTTAATAATGCATTAGGGATGTTCATGGAGAGAGTTGTGGTTGTGAAACCAAAATCCATTAGAGGCTCTTTCTGATGAACTAAGGAGTTTTTCATGTGCTTAGAATGGATCTATAGTAGATCTTTAGTGCATTCATGACAATTAAAAAACATTTATAACAAGTGACTTATTGGAAATTGATACAGAAAGGTTATTGAAGAAAGAATGAAGTAGGAACAGGAGAAAAGCTGGTCAGATGAAATGCCTCCACTTATTTAGTTTTTACCGTTTTCCATTTAAATGTTCAAATTCAAATGTGTTTCCAGTTGAGATACAACCACATCAGAAAAAAGATGAGTAAGAGGACTTTGAGATTTGTTCATTCAGTCTTATCTGGTTGAATTAAAGTTTATCATCAATGAAGATGAAGACAAATATGTAGAGAAACAGTAAGTGTAAAAGAAAAAAATCAGTGGTGGAATCTAAAGTATATTTACTCTATTTAAATAAGAAATAAAAGCCCTTGTTCTTTACTTGTTTTCATTTTATGTTTACTTTATATATAGGGATTGTACTTTTTAGTCAACTTTAGTGAACAACATTAGCTACTTTTCAGATTAAGATTTTATAAACAAAACATGATTAGTTCACAAAATATGATGCAGCCTTATTAAATTAAAAAATAAACTACACCAGCTACAAAATTAAAGTCAAATCATTTGGCTGAAAATACTTTTTTACTTTTACTTAAGTGAAATTTTAAATGTAGCACTTGTAATCGAGTATTTCTGAACTACGGCATCATTACTTTTACTAAAATTGTGTCAGATGTTGTCAGATCGTTATAATGACCTGATTATGAGAAGCATTATGTTTTTGTTACCTTAGAATGGCTTCACACTGGACACATATCCAGTCTCTTGGGTGACGGTCCTCTATTTGATCCATTCATGCACCATGAACTCCTCCCTACATTTAAACTTTATCACTCTTTATACCACTTTATCCAGCTTCGTAAAGGATTTGTTGAGCTTACTCAAGTTTTACAAACAATTTCTTGCTCTTTAAAACAAATTCAGCTTCAGTTTTTTTTTTTGCTGTATGACTTCTGATGTGAGACTTCAAACATGTCGAGACAAGAATATGAAGTGGCTGCCTGAAATTCTGCCCTTGCAGAATCAAACACACATGTGCAAGAGTTCACAAATAAAGTGTTACTTTCTAGTAACACTTTGCATCGCCATGTTTGTACAGTAGCCCAAAACGGACAAACTAAACACTGGCTTTAGATCAGACCTTTACCGCTTTTCGCTATAGTTTCACAATCACTGTAATTTCTGCTTCAGGATAGGAAGGATGGGATGAAGTGAAGGGTATTCAGTTGGTTGCAATCTGCGCCTTCACCACTAGATGCCACTAAACCCTACACACTGGCGCTTTGAGTAACGTGAATCCATCTTCGACCACTAAATGAAATGAAATACTAGTGACAAATACTCACCACAGCAGCAAAATCTACATAAAAGTTGCTTGTGTTTGACGTTTATCGGGTTTATTAGTTTGTGATATTCTTAGCCTTAAATTTGTGAGAGACATTAAACAGTTTGAAAAGAAAGAAAAAGTTCAAATATAAGAAAAATTAAATAATTAATAGCAATAATTTTCTCTTACTATGTTTATTGTTAAGGACCAAAAAAATCAGGCTTGTACCTAGTACACGAAAACCTTTTTGGCATTAAATCTGATTCTGATCAACCTGCCACAACTGAAAATGAGGTTTACATCAGAGAGGGGTGAAGGGAGAATAGGAAGAGGCAAAGAAAGACAAAGTTGGGAGGGATGAAAGAGGTGGAAAAAAGGGAAAGAAAGAAGGAAAGATGTCCTATGTCACCCCCAACCCACCATATCACCCACCCACACACACATCAGAGGGAACAGCAACAGTTCCAGTCCGTTCACCCCGTAAGAGTCGACCGCTGAGCCGAGCAGATTGAAAAGGAGGAGCCGAGGCCGCGGAGCATGAAAGAGGATAGAAGAAGAAGAAGACAACAGAAGAAGAGAGAGTAAGAAGAAAGGGGAGAGGAGGAGGAGAGGGGGGCAAGAAACAAGAGGGGAGGGTCAGTCTTCAAACGACCCCCTCCTCCCCATCACTTAAGAGACATTTGGGGGGGTCAAATTATTAACACTCCTACGGCCACTTTAAAGATGACAAAAGAGAGGGGGGGCACTGATGTTTCACCCAGTCGGTCACCCTCTACTTTAATTAGTCACTAAATTAACCCACCCCCAACACACACACACACACACACACACACACACACACACACACACTGGGGTTTGAGTGTGTTTGTTGTGTTTTTGAGCTAAAATTGTATTTTTCAGTTAATTTGGTCTGAACTGTTCTGCCTTTTCAAGCTTTTTAATTTTTTTTGATATAGATAGCTGAAGAGTGACAGGAATGCAGGGAGAGAGAGAGATGGGGAATGACAAGAGCCACAGGTCGGATTCGAACCCTGGGCTGCGGCGAAGGACTGAGCCTTCCTTTGTACATGGGGCGGCTGCTCTACCAACTGAGCTAAATGACACCACCCGTTCTGTCTGTTTTAAATATTTCAAATGAACCCAGAAGTCTGGACTGACAGGTAACTCAATAGTTCATTGGACAGTTTTGATGATGTCATCGTTCATCAGTGCTACACAGAGGAAATATTTCTGGTGACTGACTGAAGCCACACTGCTCTTTACCGCTCAGCATATTCCCTCCAGCAGTCACAAACACCTCATGAAGAAATATGTGGTCATATTAGGCAAGACTCTAATAAAAAATGATTCAGTAAAAACGTGGGATAATGATGTCCAAGTTTTACTCTTCTTAATGAGCAAGTGCTAAAATACAAGTGTGGGAACAAACACGTCTGCGCTCACATGCTGAAACACGTGAAGTGGTGAAATATAATTGTGCATTTCATAAAAATTTGAAGTACTTGTACTTGACTTGAATATTTTCTTTGCTACTTTCTACTCCACTACATCTCAGAGGAAAATATTGTAAAAATACTTTACTCCATTAATATGCAAATGAGGCATTAGCTAACTCTAACTTTTGGTGTCTACAGACACAAACTAATCACCTAAATGTGGCTTTTCTGAGTTTTCTTTCTACTAGTCTGAAAACAGCACAAAGTTTAAAAACTGACCAGTGCATGAAAGCAATGTTACATAAAATAAAATGTATGTATAAGTTTTAAAATGTTATATTAGTTTATTAGTTGCAGCACTTGCATACATCAAACCTTCCAGTTTTATTGTGATGGTTTTTACAGAGGAGTCTGTTCATGTATCATTCAAAAAAAAATGATAGAATATGTTATTCATAAAAACATGGACACAATTGATTTTTATGGGTGTTGCTGTATTTTCTGATTTATGGAGTGAAAGATATCCAAAGTTCCCTTTTTAGCTGCTCTGCAAATTTACACATTTTTAAGTAGATAATGTCTCATTGCATATTTAAATATACCATTTTAGAAAACTTGTAATCCAAATATAACTGTCTGAATGTGAGTAATCAAATGGGGAAGTTTCATGGCGATATCTATTAGTTAAATATTTTACAATATTCACCTGAAGTGTCTCACAGGATTTCATATAAGGGATATTTAATTTCTTTCGGTTCATATTTGGAATAAAAAGTGATTACTGTCGTCTGCTGAAGTACTTATCAAACAAATTCCTCGTGTCAGAGCACAATGACAGCAGAGAGAGTGTGTGATTTTTTTTCTCTCTCTCAGCATTAACTTTCCCCCGTTGTGAGGTCCAGATGTCGCCACACTTTTCCAAATTGATTCAGTTTAACTGAGATCTCATCTAGATTGGCTCTCAGAACTTAATTCTTTGTTTTATAATTTGCTCTTAATCGCCTTCCCTCTCTGTTAATGATAAGGCTGCAGCTCTGCTTAGACTAAAGCCCCTCATTGTGAGCCCCTAAAGCTCTTAAATAAATAAGATTAGAGCATATCCCGTGTTACATTTGTGAATAAGACAAGCGCTATCAGATCTGCCGGCGAGCCACATTATCCAAATCTTCCCCGCTCTGCATCCATTCACATCCACCAGTCCTGCTTCATGTCTGGGTGACATTAACTCGACCAAGACAAACTGAATAACAGCTGCTGTTTTTGGTTCAGATTGCCAATGTTTTCATTTCAGCCAAACTAGACTGACTACCATCTGTTTCCTGTTTCATTAACCAGTTGACAAAAACAGAAATCATTTAATTAGTGCCATTTTCTTGGCTTACAGACATTCCCAACAACACCCACTCAATGACTCGTCTTTTCATCCAGATGATGATGCTTTTCCAGCAATCAACTTGGATATTTCAAGCTGCACAGGCAGTCGCCCCAAAAGGCAACTGTGTTACATTTAAGGACTTCAATACCCAGAAACTCTCTGAGCTGAAATCAGTTAAGTTGGTCACACTTTAATAACTAAGGACTGAGAGACAAAAACAAGACCAACTGTCTAAATGTTAACGTAATGTTAATGTAATGTTAATGGTACTATAAACAATCCAATACTTGTCTAGATATTTTACAAATAAACAAAAATGACAACTTCATGGTGGCACGAAAGGTAAAATCAGGGGACCCTAGGAGTCCTGTGTCTGTTTAACATCATGTGTAACACCTGAGTGGATCCAAGAAGACCCGGCCCGTGATCAGACAGCACTGATCATGATGAAGTGCTGTGTTTCCCTCTGATGTTTCCTGATGGACAGGAACGTAAACTGCTGTGAACTGTAACTGTAGCTAATTTTTTGCCAATATCATGAATGAACCACTAGGAAGAGGAGGTTTTCAGGCCCAGGGTGCGGGTTAATGCTGACAGGGAGTGGAGTCAATGTCGTGCCAGAACCGGAGCTGGGCATTCTGAGCTGTCTATCTTATTTATGAAATACATGGATACGAGCTATGAAACTCATGAAGAGCTGTGTTTAAAAGAAAACTGTTTTTAAAAAATAAGCTTTCCTCTAACTGATTATTTTGTGCTTTTCGAATTCTGTGCAAAAAGTAAATTAAATTAAAGGCGAATGACAAAATTAATCAATAAAACATAAAATGTAACTTCTGTGTGCTTCAACATGTGCCAGCTCATGAACTTTGAGCCTACAGGAACTGGAAATTTTCTGAAAGTGCTTTCAGTTGTCGACATCGACAGATAAAAGTTTTAATTGTCCTTTAAGTTGTGTTTGTTAGACTTCCAAGCTTTCACCATCCACACAAAGGAATGTATCTGCTGAGGCTCAAATACTGTTGATGTGACCCCTCTCTGTGCTAAAGCTGCTCTTAGAGATTAGGGATAATTTCAATTGTTTTTTGACCTGAAAATCTCACTTGCACTAAAACGTCCCTGGAGTCTGAAATCGGTCAGAAGTCTCTGCCTGCTGCTCTTAAAATGTCAGTGTTTGTTTATGCTAGGCTAACTTTAATCCGGGGTTTCTTGTGTTGCACAGGCATGTCAGTCAAAGTGGTGACAGCAGCACCGAAGGGCACCTCAAACAGCCAGCACCCATGCACATGCTCTGACTCGTTACTGCAACTCCAGAAATAAAGTCGACCACAAACAAACAGTGGAAACCCTCCCTGGGTGAATCTCAATTAGCCAAACACCTTCAGAGTGATCGGATAATGACAAAGACGTGTGTGACCAAGAAGAAACAGGGTTGTTAAATCTCTTGGTGTCCTGTTCAAATGATGTCATGTATAATATAATAATAGAGAAATAATAAAACCTTGGTGGGTTTCAGATGGAGTTCATTTATGACTTCTTACATTCAGTTCTTCTTTGTCATCGTCCCACTAAAACATGTTACTGATTTCCAGGTCCAAAGAGTTGAGTGTCCTCTGGAGTAGACAGCATCTGGTCTTGCTGATGCATATAATTTATACTTTCAGCTGTTTATGCATCAGTTAGCAATATTTAATGCAGAGGTGTTAGAGACCAAACTCAGACACCAACTACCTCCCAATTTGTAGTCACACTATAATAATGTCACCTCACCCTCCATCCACTGCTTTGTTCCTTAAAGATAAACGCATGTTGTTTTTCCTTTGGAAGACAGTCTCAGATATTCTCAGTTATTCCGAGCCGGCTAACCCTAGAAATAACATCCATACCAGACGATTGTGTGCCTCACAATTTACATCCTGATTCAGTGGTTAGTGTTAATGCGGCAGGTAATCTGTCCTTTATGTAGGGAAGCAGAAAATGTGGAGGTGGGCTGGTATGGACAATGTGATATCATGGGATGGTGAATAAATACCATCCCACTTTTAAGAACATTTCCTGTGTCATTTAATGCCATAACAGCATTTTCTGCATGAAATGACAACATCATCATCAACAACAATTGTTTGTCAACAACAAAGCAATGGCGGTTAACATTGGGAAATGGTTGCAGTTTGGTTAGGTTTAGCCAACAAAATTACTTGGGTAGGTTTGGGAGAACATCATGTTGGGGTTAGTGGTCAGGCTTAGGTATAGGGTTAAGGAAATGAACAGCAGTCTCCTGGTTGAAAATCCCGTGTTTGTTTGACCCATCCACCCCCACAAACCACCCACTGGATGTGCTCTTTCTACTACATCACCTGACATTTTTTCTGTATGACATTTGTGCATAAAATGATACACCATCTCACCGATATAACTCATTAGACTCTGGTGTGAAAGGACACACAAAAAGCAAAAAAATGTCTTGCGATAACATGAAATCCAGACTTAACACTTTGGCATATTTTTCATGTGCCATCTGGTGATACCAGGCTGGTGTGGAGCACATCTGTCTGCAGGACACCCGAGTTCACCTACAAATGTTGGAGTTGAACAAAATCTGGGATTTGACAGTTTTCTAATATCAGTGTTCTTGTTTGGTGTTAGGGCTGTTGTTTTTTTTTTCTTCACATTTTGGAATTTTGAAAGTGGTTGCTGTCTTAAATTAGACCAAGTTAACACACTCTTCACTGGGTACAGGTTTTGCTGCCCATGAGTTACCTAAATTTCTGAAGAATGCCTACACTGTTCCAGTTTGGCAGTTTTCCAACGTGAGCAAAAATCACATCGAGCTTTGCCATTAATTGAGTGCTTTCTATCATAGTATAGAAACTGTATTTTATTTTTTAAATAACATATTTTGAAATGTTGTCAAACCAGAAAAATAATAAGGTGATAATTTAATTGTCTTGATTAATTGTCTTAATTTAGACACCATTTTGAAAAGACATCATGCAAAAATGACGTTTACCTTCAGAGATCATTTTGTGTCAAATATTTAGCAGTAAAATCAGCCTGCGTTAAGTCAGTCAGATTCCACCAGAGAGTGAATTAAAACACATCACCATGTTTCTATTGTTTTCTAAGAAGTCACAGATCAAACGTATAAGGCCAGTTTTTCCATTAGTGCTGAAATAGACCTGGATCACAGCTCAGCAGAAACACATTCCTCTCTGGCACTCCAAGACTCGACTTAATGGGGATTCCCTGGAAGGCACCGGCTCTCTTTTCTCTCTCTTTTTTTTTTCTTCTCTCCGCTGCTTCTTTAAGTGTTAATCCTTGGGAAACTTCCACCCGTAGCGGCTTGTTTGAAGCGAGCCAGTGGCTATCCGACTAAGTACGGCCCCCAGTCATCTGAATCATTAGATTAGGCTTAGGCACGGCCCCGACAAAGAGATTCCCTATCGCCGTTTGTTTCAAGGAGAGGCCCCGCTTCAGCCAGTACGGCCTCAGAAGTGAGAGGCACTTGGAAAGCAAATACATCAAACGTAGGAACCTGAAAACAAGATGCACTCCAGTTCTGCAGGGTCTGGTTTACGGTTCGCACACTCGGATATAGAAGAGTGCAAGCTGCTGTTTACATGGTACCAAAGCACTGATTCTTGTCCTGAGGGCAGTTTAGCTTGAGAGAGCAGAGAAACAGGAAACAGCAGCAGAATGACACAGACTTATTAATTGGTTTGGTTTCATATTGATCCTTTATCAGCATCAGATATCAGCTGATCAGTGTCTGCCACCTCCGATATGATGAATACATGTTTTCAGTGTTGGAAACAGGACTAATTATTAATTTATTAATGCTAATAAACACTTCAATTCAATACATAGAACAGTCTAAGGTCTCAACCCTCACAAAAAGTTACATGTTAACGAAAGAGATGAAGTGTATAGACAGTAGTACTGTATGTTTCCAAGAATTTCACAGATCATTCAGCAATAGTAACAATGAAAAGTACAGAAGTGTTAATAGTAAATCAAAGTAAATATTACTTGATTTGTAAAATAGATACACTGAAATAAAGTACATAATTCTCTGAGATGTAGTGGAGTATAAGTATAAAGTAGCATTAAATGCAACTACTACAGTAAAGTACATCCAAACTGTACTCAAGTGCAGTACTAAATGTATTTAATTACTTTCTCTGCATGCATAACTGAGTATGGATGAAGTTGTTCATCTGGGTCTTTACTGCTCAGTTTACAAACTGCATCAGAAAACATAAGAATAACTTAAGACTTTGGTCGATATCTATTTTTATTTGATTTAAAAGTAGCTGCTTTCATTGGCGGGCAAGCAGCAGCTCTTGGGCCAAATCCGGCCCTCAGGCAAAAATATTTGGCCACCTGATATGAAAACATTTGACATGATTGTTCACAAATCGACTGCAGATAAGAATGTAAATATTAATCATTGATAAAGCCATCAGTTGCAGTTCATAAACGCTATATAAAGTGTTTCTTTATGTAAACACATTATCTACTTAATGCTTATTGTTTTGTTATTACTGAAGCCTTGTTGTTAATATTAAATATTACCCAGCAGTGTTATCTTAGGTATAACACACACATATGAAGTATTATTGCAGATTAAATGTAGTTACATTTGACCATTTTTATTCTATATATCTATTTAGACCTGTAGTGCTGTTTTAAGAAGTGTTATCTCTACATATGTATTGCAACATTGTTACTATGTTAGATCAGATCAGATAGAAACACTCTTTCACATATGTAACAAACCAAAATAAAATATCACGATCATGGCTTGCACGCATTCAAGTGATAAAAGTGATCTCTGCAGGTACTCTGTGTGCTGCGTCTGGAGGTTTCTTACATCCAAAGATATTTTTTGAATACTGCATTATATGACATTCTGTTTAAAGACTCTAAACTAAACAATGAAATCAATTTTTTTTGGCTTCAACATCATAGAAATAAGACATGAAATACAAACACAAGACTTAAGCTATTGGCAAATTCAGACAGCACTGCTGTCAACTTATTCATGAGTCAGGAGTTTGCACACTAGACAAGCAACACAGCAAGCGGACGGGTGAAATGAAGAAGTGTTGAAATAAAAAGTGATTCATGCCTCTAAACGGCTCAGTTGATCATGTTTTTTTTTTTTAACTGAAAGTCTGACAGAAGTTTTGGGAAACGTGTAAACTTTTATTCCCGTACAACCAAAAAAGTTGCTGGAATGTGAAGCGAAATCACTTCAAAGAGTCTCGTTTTGTCTCGTGCAGCATCTAATCTCCCTCTTTGAAGACGAATGTCATTGTCTTTCCCGTCGCTGACAGCCCTGATAGGAATATTCATGTTGGAGGAGGAGGAGGTGGCGGTGGCGGTGGTGGGTGTGTGTGTCTCTAGATTGGCTTCTTAAACAGCCGAGGAGCCATTTTGTGCAGAAAGAGTCCCGGACATGTCAGGGCTGTTGACAGTCTGTGCTCGGGATTAGTGGGCCAGCGGCGAGGCAGTCCCTAATCCCTCACTGTATCGTAATCTATTTACCCGCCGTGCTAAAAGGGATTTCCATATGAAACTATACACACAGAGATGCTGGAAGTGTTCAAAATCATAAATCATCATTTGGCTTCTTACCCACTTTTCCAGCTCGTTTGTGTGTGTGTTTTTTTCCACTGCTGTGCTAGTTTGACTCACAGCAGTGAACAGAGATGAGGATACAAACACATAAAAAATACCTACACGTTTATTGTAATATCGATAAGAAGACTGTCATTCATGTTTAATGTTAAAACTTTAAATTGAGGAAACAGAAACATCATTGTTATTAGTCTGATTTATTATCATGTAACAAAAAACGGCTGTTCGCTCAGAGAGAAAAGAGGGAAGGGAAGTTTCTTTATCGTTTCTTACTTGGGTTGAATATTATATTTCAAACTAGGAATCATTTTGGTAGAGCTGCCGTGTTTTGCTGTGACTCATCTTGTTGTCGTTATGCATAAAGAACGTGAAAGGTGCTTTTATTTTTTGTTGATTAAACCGAGTCTTAACAAGACTTTTAAAGGAAAGACGGAGCAGCTTAATTCAAAAGATGCAAACCATTTTGCATTTTATTTTATCTGCATGGTTGACTGTTATTAATCGTTTAAACAAGATCTGAACAGGAAGATGATGGATTTGCACTGCATGCCTGTCACTCGGCCACTTACGTCATTTTTCTGCTGCCTGTTAACAGTTTTGTTTCGTGTCAGAGAGAAGAGCCCTCATCTTTTTGTTTACCGCTATCATCAGTTTGTCCCGTGTTTCACTGCACAATATCACATCATCACTATCACATGAGACTGAATACATGATGCTCGCACCCACCCATCCACACTTTTTTTAGCCAACTTGGATGAGATTAAATGCTAAGAAATAGAAATTTGTACATCTACTGTTGGATGGCGACCAAACCAACTTTATCTGCTCATGAAGATTGTGTGACCAAAAGCTCCAGAACTGCTACTTAGATCTTTTCTTGTGAGATTGTTTTGCCAATAAGTCAAACCAATAAGTCAAATGATTCCTAAAACCCTGAAATACCTCATAGGTTTTTGGTTAGATGCCTAAAATAAGGTCTTAACACAAGTGTCGACGTGTGTGTGAGAAGAATAAGTGATTACGCACTTTAAATCCACAGTAGCTTTATTGGATGCTGCAGCAAACACACAGTACCTGTACGAAAACCTGGGGAGCTAACAACACTGAGCGGCAACACACTGCGCATGCGTGTTCAGTTTGGTGGGCTGTTAATACCTAAAGTTCATTGTCTACACTTTGGGTTTGACTTACAAATTCGACCTGCTCGTGTCACATATGGTGTGTTAGTGTGTGTTACCTTGGCAGAAGAGCAAGCTGCAGGTCTCTGCTGCACGCTGGTACAGTGCTGGAGAATCACCTGAGATGGTTGTGGTGCCTGCAGCATCTGCGATGTAGAAGGGGAAACGTCTGGCTCAACTAGGTCAGCTGCCTGGCGATCAGAGTCTGCAGTGTCGACCTGTGGTGGTGGCTCAGCAACCGGAAGGATGTAGCGGTGACTTTTCCTGTAGATACCCCCATCAGATTGGATGATGTAGGAGCGTGGTTCTTTGCACACTTCCTTCATGATGCCCAAGCGGTCGTGTCCCTTGGTTGTCTGCATTCTAATGACCTGTGCTTCTGCCAGTGGCTGAACTGTCTGTCGTGACATCAGACGCTCTGCGGGTGAGCCCAGTGTTTTGCTGTGGGGTTTGTTCCTGACAGGTTGAGGAACACATCAGTCCTGTCTCAATGAGAACACTCCATCAGTTGTTTGGCACTGCGGACTGCCTGTTCAGCTTGTCCATTTGACTGTGGGTACTCGGGGCTGCTGGTGACATGAACAAAGTCCCACTGCTCGGCTAACTCCTTGAAGTGCTGGCTTGTGTAAGAGCTTGCGTTGTCAGTGATAAGGGTGTGAGGCGATCCATGAACAGAGAAGCGTCGCTTGAGCTTTGTGATCACAGCTGCTGAAGATGCATTACGAAGGAGGTCGATTTCAAACCACCCTGAGTATGAGTTTACCAGCACCATGGCACTCGAACACATGTGGTAGAGAACACCATGAACACCATGAACACATGGCACTCAACACCATGGCACTCGAACACATCGGTAGCATCGGGTGTGGCTGTAGGGGATCTTTCTGTTGGTGTGCCTGGGTGCTATTGCAGACTGAGCATGACAGCAGCTTCTCTGTGATGTCTCTGTTCATTGTTGGCCAAAAGACTGTCATCCTCGCCCTGCACTTGGTTGTCTCCAAAACTGGGTGACCTCTGTGCCTGATATTGATGTATTCTCGCTGCGGGGAACGTGGAATGATAGTTCTGTGACCCTTAACGACAATGCCGGAGGGGAAGCTGGCACTCTTTGTCAGGCCAACCATGTTCAATGACAGTGCTGAGGATTTGTAAGACTTGGTCTTGTGCTGTGTGGGCCCATAGCTCCTCTAGCCTGGCAGTTGAAATGTAGCTGACAGACATTACTTCAAATGTGTCATTTGTAACTCATGCTTGGGAAACACTCATGTCTGGGGACTGTGACAGAGTGTCGGCTAGGTACATGTGCTTACCCTTCTTGTAGACCAATGTGATCATCTGTCATTCATGAGAATCTGACATCTCTGCATCTTCTATTTTATTTTCTATTACATCCAACCACCGGAGCCAACACTCAATGCACTGCTGCAGAGCAGAGCCTCAGTTGGGTGGTAAAGAAGAAAACTTCTTGCCCTTGCTGTTTTTGTATTGATTTGATCTTTTTTTAGATTAAGTCGTGTTGATTATTACTTTAACATGACACACACTGGCATCAAGAGGTTAGGAAGTGTCATCCATGTTGACTTCTTCCTCTGCTTGAGTCAATGAAACAAACAGCCCAGGTCTGACATTGTTTTTAACAAAATGCTAAGAAGATTGCTTGAAGATTGATTGAAATGTCTGCCATCCCTCTGATAATCATCCAGATGTTTGGGATGTTTGTCCCAGATAAGGACTAGTGGGTAGACTGGTATGGACCACTGACCAACAGAGCTTCCAGGTGGAAAGTGAAGCCAAGGCGAAGTGTCATAAACCTGCATTCTTTCTAATGACCACCAGAGGGTAACTCCATTGGTTGCAAGAAAGAAGTCTAGAGAAATGACCAACTTCTCAGTCAGTTTCCTCGTGAGTTTATGGTCTCAATCTCTAGTTTCTTGTCTTCCACACAGCATGATGTTCATTTGGTAAAACATGATACCATTTAGAGTCAAATAGACGATAAATCAGGGTATGCTTCAGGGCGTGGCTATGTTGTGATTGACAATCATTCTCAGCGAACCCGTCCAGCTCAACTCAACAGGGTCACAAAACTCTGATCAAACTGTCAAACTGTGCAGTGTTGATCAAATATGAATCGAGATTCAGTCACTGCATTGTCTGTTTCTCTCCTTAAATGTTTTTAGAAACATATTTTAGTTACTGTTTGGCTGCAATAGAAAGTCTGTGAGCAATTTTTTCAAAACCAAGCATAGCACAACTATCATTTCTGGCTCTGAAAACCAAAATGGTGACGGTGACATCCTTTATGCCAAACTCCAGGCTTTGTCATAGTAGGGTTACACTTGGTATGGACTAGTAGAGGATAATAATTTAAACTTTTACTATGGCTGATTTAAATAAATGACAGGCTTTGACACTCTGTGCAGCAGATGTGCAAAAGAAGAAATGTGAGGCAGCAAAAGACGCCAAAAAGTAGAAATAAATCACGTCCTGGATAATCTCTAATGTCCCAAATATTTTTTTTCATGAGAACATTTTGCTCTCCAACAGGCAAAGTCAACACAAACCTCCAGTCTCCTGTCACGGTTCAGCTCGATCAGCAGGTCCTCATGCAGTCCAGGAAGCAGCTTTGTTCACTGCTGCCACCTCCTCTGTGAATCATTCATTCTGAGGGCATGAGGGGCCACAGTGCTTCTTCTTCAGGAGCACTCGAGAGGACACTTTGATGTCCTCTGAAGCATGGTCTCATCAGGAAAAGTGAGGTGATCCCTCGAGAAGACAAAGTGATTTTGTCATTGGCCTTCTGGAAAAGTGAGAAGCCAAAAAGCCGAGTCACTTTGTCACTACAAAGACAGGGAATAAAAGTTCACGTCCCCTGGGAGAGGCTGGCGGATAATAAGACATCCAGAACAGCTGTTCAGAAATAAGCAGCAGAGATTGCCTGAACATGGCCTAAAGATTAGTTTGCCCTAATGTGGTAAATCCCGGCTCGTGTTTGCATGAGGCAGCGGTGCACGCTGGTAAAGCCCAGCAGGACTCAGAGCGGGCAAACACACGTCCCGGACGCCATGTTTACCGAAAACTGTTTGTCCAGCTGCTGGAGGGACATTGCGAGGAAGCAGGACGGATGTTAATTAAAATCGTGATTCGTCCCTTTTTTCCTTGGATCAAATGAGTTGTACATTACTGTCGACACGGCCAAACAAACAGCGGTGATGCCAGTGTACATGTTTGCTAACCTGCCCGGCTGTGAGTCCACCTCTGTGGGGAGGAGGAGGCGTTTGATTATTGACATGCTATTTGGATATTCCTCCGGGTGCCAGAGATAACATTTATACTGCCTTCACAGTCTGGGAGTTGCAGCATGTTTTCTCCAGCTAACAGCTTTTAAAAAATAATGCATTTTGTTTGTGAGTTAAAATCCCATTTTTGTTCAGATTTTGGCATGGACGTTTTTTCTGATCTTTAACCAGTTGTAACTGAAAATATGCGTCTGTTTGTCTTCAATATTTACAGAACTTACTGAATTTGAGTGTGGGCAGTGTGAAATGGCTTTGAAAAGGCCACTGGTGGAAGTTTTAAAGGTTGATGTTATGAGACACTGCCTTCCTCAGGATAAAATCTAACATTCACCTGATATGTACAGTGGCCTAACTAGGACAGGTGTTTAAAATCAGAGCACGCAATCAACTGGAAGGACATGGAAATTTAGAGATCCTTCATATCAATGAATAGCTGAAACAAACCGCAATCATGACAGATCAGAAAATGCTCATATGTGTTGATGTTAACATTACATTTATCATAAAAGCGGTGATCATTTGTGAAGCTTGTCTTGCTGAACAATACATCTGCTTTTTTGTAATCGATTTGGGAGGTATTTTCAAATGACGTCCTGGTGATCGAAAACACTGGTTCCCATATTCCCTGCCAAATTTTGTGGTTTATTTAGTGTAAAACACTCACATCTTAGAAGCTTGTACGGACTGGTGTTTGGTATTTTACTTGATAATTTACATTCTTAATGATCAAGTAGGTTTTAAAATGTTTTGTTGACTGAAGAATTGATGAAACAGCTCGTTATTTCAGATGTAATATGTTTATTGTGATGTTGAACAGTTTCACTGTTGAAAACACTGTGACGATACCATTGGGGTCAGAGGTGATAAGAGCTTCCTCATTAAAAAGTCCAGTCAAACCAGAAAGTGTTAAAATATTTCGAAAGCTTAGTGATGCAGTGACATCTCAGGGGTAGCTGGTGAGCTACTGTAGCTGCTAAGCCAAAGGCTAACAGCCAGCAATTAGCAAGTCAATAACATGCTAGCACTAAAAGTGACAATAGCTCTCTTCTTCTTACTTTTTTCTCTGTACTGAGTTGTTTACTTCTCTTTGTCATTTTGTTGTCAGGATTGTTCATCCTTTCATTCATTAAAGAGTCAGTAAAGATAGCAAGTCTGCTAACTTTCATTTAGCTAACAGTGAGGACGTTCTGTTAGCTTGTTAGTCGCTAACTCAGTCGCTGTGTTCACTTTTTTATTAAAGAAAATGAACGATATTCACAGATAACTTGTGCCATGACTGTCTGTAAACTGTGTCTGTAATGTGGAGCAGTTTATATTCAACAGAGGAATTATAATAAAATGTGCCACACAGCTTATATGCTAAGCTATGATCGCTTCCTTCATTTTAGACTCCTTCAGAAATCCACACTGTCAAGGCGGTTTGCTCATAGTAACGTGTGTTAAAATTCACCAAAGTTAAACTTGACGTGAAAGATGAGACACAGATTTACTCAACGTCTCACCGCCTAAGATAAATACAGTCATTGTGATGACTCCATTGATTAAATAGACTTTTCTACTGAATTTCAGTGCATTTCATCTCTTAACTGCTACTCCGAGGCCAACAGATCAGACTGTGTTTATACTGGGCAGCTTCCAGGTGTGAATGTGTGTAACTGTGCGTGTAAATGACAAAGAGAGCTCTCAGTGAAACTACCCTGAATAAATACAAAACAATTTATTTGTAAATCAAAGTGTAAATAATCACATATTACAGCCACCTTTTGTGTTGTTTCTGTGTCACTGTTCACACTGTTAAACCAGTCAAACCAGTTCAGTATAATTAGTTTATAGTGATTGCTGCTCTGTTGATGAGACAAATGCCAGCGGACTCAGCGGACTTGAATAGATCATTGTAGAAATAAACTTTTCTTTGGACTGTTCATGTTTTAACAAGACTTTATTATAAAGACACGAATGTACATCTTTCAAATTTGAATGGAATACTGACATTGCGTGTCTAGTTCACATTTTTATTTTCTTTACTCTGCAAAGAACAAATAGCAAAATCTTTCACCTTATAAACAAGTGCTGCAATTCAATCTCCAAAATACAACACCCACAGGCTGGACGACGAGTTTCTGAACAAGATTCAAGTTGGAAATTAGATAGAAATGAACATCAGCAACCTGAAAATCATAGCAGCATCATGTTTCTGAAAAAAAGTTTTTAGAAAAAGCCCACTCAAGAGTCTAATTTGTGATTTCTTTTCATGTTATTTCTGTCAAAGTTGATTGTTTTTCTTTGAAGAATAATCCAGATCAAGTTGGGAGTTCATTTATCGAACACTGAAACGATCCCAGACACGCACAATCTTGCAGGTTCCACTGAAATTTTATTATTAAAGGCCTTCAAAAGTTGTAACTGGGTCAGTTTATCTCGAGTTCTGGAGTAGAAAAATAATCCTGGACGAGTTGATCCACTGATAACGACAGAGCTGAACCTGCTGCTCAGGCTTCAGGCTTCTGTGCATCGTTTCAGTTCATTCACAAATAAACTTTTTTTTTTTTAATGTCTCTACTATTAGTTTAAAAGATCTTCAAAAATAAACCACCAACAACAAAAAGAATACTTCTTTGTAAGCAGAGAAGAAGAGAAACACAGGAAGTCACAGCACTTGGAAACGCCATGAAGCCTGGTCTTTGTAGTCCAAACAGTCGGAGGTGTTGAAGTTGAGTTTCCAGGCTGAAGGCGCCGTCTGCTCTTTGTAATCCAGACAATCTGTGGAGTTGAAGGTGAGCCCGGGTGCGCTGTATGCCTGGTGGTGGTGCGATGGGTGGTGGTGATGATGGTGGTGTCCTGATGTCTGGCCGATGTGGTGGTGTGGGTGTCCTGACATGGAGCTGCCAGTCATGGGACTGAGCTGGTGTGGGTGGTGCGGGTGGTGATGGGAGTGCATGGGCGCCAGGTAAGAGCCGCACTCCACACCGCCAAAGTAAGAGCCTGATGCAGAGGCCGGGTAACCCTGGCTGTACGCCGCTGCCGTTTGGCTGTAAGACACCGGGTAGGAGGGCGTTCCCCCGGTGGCGGAGGATGACACGGAGCGCTGCATGCAGGAAGCACTGGTTGGGGCAGCAGGATCAGGCAGCGTAGCCGGCGCCGGGGCCGGAGAGATGGGTGCCGGGCTCCAAATAGATGACACTGGGGCGGTGACGGAGGTAGAGGTGCTGATCAGACCAGGACCAACGAGGCCGGAGGAGACAGAGGAGGAGGAAGAGGACGAGGAGGTAGAGGAGGAAGCAGAGGAGGAGGAGCTGGACACTGCTGGTGGGGTGAACTGGCCGCTGCTCTCCGAACCGGTGCTCTCTCTCGTCGGAGACGACTTCTTCTTCATTGGTTTCACCTTGGTGCTGTTGCTGCTCTGCTGCTGCTGCCGACATTTGGCACGTCTGTTCTTAAACCAGACCTGAGGAAGGAGGAGAGGTCAAAAGGTCAGCATCACGCATCGACTCGGTCAGAAATTAAAAAAACAACAAAACCTGACGGAGCTCGCAGGAACTTAACACCTTCAGTTCCTTAACACCTTCCCTCTCACATGATGTGACCAAGGCACTGTGGCTCTGACCTTTGACCTTTACTGATGCCTGCAGTTTATCCAGAGACTCTCTGCTAAATGACTTCAGCAACGAAAATGAAAAACCAGTCTATGTCAGTCTGCGTGTTTATTTGGCATTTGTCTGTAAAGGGACAATTCACCCAAAATAAAACAAACATATTTCTTCACTCGCAGATAGTTTCAGTTTCTTTAGGATCTCCTCAATACAACAGATGTGACTTAAATTTTGACTCTAGTACTACCAGCATTAAAAAATTACATTTTAAAAATTAATGGTAATATATCTCTCCTGGAACGATGTTCCTGTTACTCTGGATAACCCCTAGAAAAGATACATATACAATGACTGCACACAGCTTTGATAGGGACTATGTCTTCAGTAGAAACAGGGAAAGAAATAATTGTACTGAGCTGGAGGCAGATATTTAAAAACTAGCACAAATAAAAACAAAACTATTTTCTACCTTTTGTGATTTTGGTGAACTGACCCTTTAAATCCAGTTGTACTCTGGCCTATAATAGCACTGTTAAAAATAAACAGTAATGTTTCCTTTATGGAGTTACATAATCAGGATTATATCATCATTTATACAGTGTTACCCATAAAGTTGGAATAATTCTGTTTTTTCAGGCACATTCCTCTTTTTATTCCTATTCATACACACCAGGTTTAATTTTCACTGTGATATGTTAGGAAGAGATTGGGAAGATACACTTTATCTATCAAGAATAAATCACATTGTTACAATCATTTCATGAGGAGAGCTAAAAATAATTTACTTCAACTTTATGGATAACCATGTATTAAAATCAATATTTGTCTAACAAGCAAGATCTGAGAGGAAACTGTAAATTTATGTACAATTAAATATTTCAGTGTTGCAACCAAGGTGGAAGATGATTTTCTTTGTTTTTCTAAAAAATATGATCTTCGTTTATGTTTCTATTTTCCAGTATTTAGTTTTTTTTATATATATATTTCTTTGATCAGAGCTGAAATGTCTTCAGGCAACATGGAAAACATCCAGACAATAATGGAAACTTTGTATGTCGTACCATATGAGCACATCTACATATATATACTGTACATGAATTCATGAAACATGTCGCGTACTGGAGTTAATGTGTTGTACATCACATTTTAAAATATATTTTCTTAGAATTGTCATATCATAATTATAAGTGAGACTTAATTCTTGTCATCCATCTGTAGTGAAGCAAACATTCCAGGCACAAACGATAATAAAAAATTGGGTTAATTCATTAGGAGTAGTGGTTGCAGTAAGTCTATTATAGCAACATTTAAATAATTTACCTCCTCAAACATCCACTACTACAATAATGATAATACAGTAATGATAACTGGGCATGTCAGAGGTGCATTTGTAAATGCTGTGGAGGTAAAAGTGGCCTGTCAGCAGCAGCAGCAGAAAGCAGAGAGGCAGCAGCCATAATTGCAGCTTTAAGCCCAGCAGAGGGCTGCTAAAGCCGGGATGGAAAAGCTCTCACAGCCTTTTCTAAAGAAGCTCACCACATCAAAAGCTGGTCCTTTGCTCTGCCAGAGCTCAGCCAAATTCTCCCTTTTGATTAAAGACTTGTCTCTACTTGATCAATAACAGCTAAACTTTGTTCTTTTTCTTTCTTTCTTTTTTTTTTTTTTTACACTGGAGCTAATGGAGCAGAGGCCTGAGGTGGAAAACAGAAAGTCCATCAGATTTTTAAGACCTGAGCAGCGTTATTTAGTATAAATTAGATGTAACAGTAGATTATCAAACCATCAGCGTGGAGGTGCTTTCTGACCTTCGACTTTTGCATTTTTTTTTAGTTTATTTTCTCTCATTTTTATATCAAAACTTCAGTTTGACACTAAATCTAAATAGACTTAATTTCAGTGGACTGTATTAAACTTTAAGAAAACAGCTCTTAAATGCAGAAAAACATCATATTTCTATTAAAAATTAAGTTTAACGTTGCGCATGTAATGTCTCTGACACGTAAAGCAGCCGAAGTGACTCTCTGACCTGCACTCTGGACTCCGGCAAGTTGATTTTCAGCGCCACCTCCTCCCTCATGAAGATGTCCGGGTAGCGCGTCTTGGCGAACAGCGACTCCAGGATGTCCAGCTGTGTCCGGGTGAAGGTGGTCCTCTCCCGGCGCTGTTTCCGCGGGTTACCTGGAAGAAGAAGGAAAAAAAATCCAAAACAAATCAATCGATGCCCTTCATCCCGTCATACACAGTTAAACACAACTTTAATGCTCTAAGTTAGAGACTCAATATCTCGCCATGAGCTCGGAGATCCTCCTGCGTAAATGCGTAATTTAGTTTCACAGTTTTTAATTCGGGTTAATTCCCTCGTGGCTCGACGTTTTTCCATCTTATGAAAAATATTCGACTTTTAAAAACATTCTTCCGACTGAGGAGCGTTTCATCACCATCATGATACATGAACAGTGAATAGAAATGATACAACAAACTTCGTCGCTCCAAATGAACCAGAAGCACAAACTTGAACACCCTCAAAGTTTCATTTAACAGCATGAATTAACCCAGAAAATTCGACTTTTTTTCACTAGCTGGTGATTTTAAAACTTCAAAATAATTAATTTTATTCGACATGAGCTTTTCGCCAACCTCAAAGTGACTTCAGAAACTACGTAAAAATGATCTCCGTGTGCAGCACAAAACTTCACATCATAGAAATATCAGGAGATCCAAATAATATTTAGAGTTTAGTTTTCGGGGATATTATACCATAGGAATATTATCTTAAATAATCTATACATGTTCCTGTGAAATGTTTTGGGACTACTATAAGTTTGGGTCCTCGTGGGACGGTGGCTGGCCTGGTCCGTACCTGGGTACCCCACAGATGGGTGCAGCAGGTCCATGGCAGTTCCGCTCAGGCCCAGTCCGTTCATCCCGTACGGGGACTGTTTGAGATAAGACATCATGCTAGAAGCACGGAGGGGGAGACCGGAGTCTGGATGGACAAAAAGGTGCAGATCTGCCGGTGTTCAGGTACTCAGATACCCGGTGTGAAGGTCGGCTCCTGCGGGAGAAAGAAACATGGTAAATGATGAAGAAGAGCGCTGAAAATACAAATAGCTGCGTGTGTGAAGCTGATAAAACATACATATGTTTCCTGACGTAATATAATATATAGTTTACAGATATAAGCTTATGGGATTAAATAAAAATACACTTTTAACTGAACTAAAGGAGCAGACTATAATCACATATTTTAAGACAGTCGTATAAATACTTCTATCATTGAGCTTTAATTTAGTGTATACATAATACTGAGATGTAATCAGAAAATGTAAATCACCCTGTTGATTAGATACAAAGGTTACATTTCATATTAAAATCGAGCAAAGTTTAACTTCCCAAATCACCAACAATGTGATTTCACCACATAACGAACGCAAATGGACTCGATAATGATCCTCGGACCAATTTATGACACGAGAGAGGAAACAAACTCTGATCTGATGGAAAATATCGAACTCACGAAAAGATGTTAAACAAGATAGGTTTTGTTTTATGGACAAATGATCTGCTGCACGTCAGATTTATGCAGCTCTTAACATGTAAAGAAAAGGGCACAACCAGGCCTCAAAGATGCGTAAACTTGTACGTGGTGAAACCGAACTGCGAGGATGTGAACATGAAAAAAAAAACCCCAAAACAAAAAAAGAAAACTCCCAGCAGTTTATTTAATCTGAAACACAGAGTGACACCGGGCCTTCAGCTCGCATATGAGCCGGAGATACCATCAGTTTGCTGTCAGGACAGTAAAGAAGTGATTAAAAGGTTGAAAAATGTCACCGAGCTCAGTCTGATCTCACGGGACAAACTCTTCATTACATCTGACTTTTTCTCAGGATTCCCTCCTCAAAGATTTATAAAAGACGTTCCCTGCCACCAAACAGCCCCGTTATCACCCCACATCGTCATTACGGTTTTAATTAATTCAATAGCTTCACAATTAAATCGACCTGTGGAGACGCACGTTTAAATTACAGGCCGCTTGAGACTTTTCTCACCTCTGAATTATCACTGCAGGGACGTGAACGTCTCATCAGCACGATTTATTTATCCTAACAAACACACAAGACTTCTTCTGAGCGAATAAACGGCCAATAACTTCAAAATGAATTCACGGAGAGATTAAATATATTATTATTATTTACTTCTGGGTTTTATATTCTTAAATATGTCTTGTTTTAATTAGTATTTATTAATTTTGTTTAGACTAATAGGCTCTGCTTAATATCCACGTGCTGGCTTGCAGGGTATTTTGCCATGTCCTGAGTTTATTTATTTAATAGCTCTCCTGCCGTTTTTTTTGCGATGAAAGAAGCTTTGTAAAATGCATAAACTAAAGCATGTAATTACGTTTTCACATAAGTTAAACCTGCAGCGTCACCTAATAAATATAAATACATGTCTAAAACTGAACAGTGGTTATAACTTCAATAAAAGCACGTGGTTAAAGGCACACACATTTAAAGAATGAAATATATAAAGAGAAGCATTTCTATCAGAGTTGATAAATATCCTGCAACTTTGATTTTTTTTTCCTACGCTGCACCGTTGCAGCTTTAATAAAGAGCCCTAATTGTCAACTGTTAGTATTAGTGTAAGACAATGTATTTAGATAAGAATTTCCATAATCCACTGGGGTCCTGTTAGCAGGTAAATGCTCAAATTTAGGACTAATAGCAGCTTTCTGTGCCGTGAAAGGAGCCGCGGGCCTCCTGGTGAATCTGAACTGAGGCGTTAACACTCTAAATAAAGCGCGACTTATTTCCATAACCGCAGGAAGGAGCCGAATCACGCAATGTAAATGCGTCAAAACTGTGTGCAAATGAACTCCATTACAATTTAGATTAGATCTACAGGGCGACAATTAGCAGAGTAGGCTCTTATCAGGACAGGAGGCTGCGGGCTGAGCTGAGCCCAGGAGGAAATACAGATAAAAGTCCACCTAATTAAAATGAAAAAGTTGAACATATTTTATATTTGAAAAGCATAAAATGAGGGAGTTTCATTTACGAATGTTATGAAGCCTTAGTCTGTTATTTGAGCTGTATTTTTTTTTTTTTTTCAAACACAAAAACATCGTCTCAGGTTTTACTTTAAAATCTATTTTATTTTATGGATGTTTCGTTTTATAAGAAAAATCACTGCATCATTCCGAGAGTTTACAAAATACTTCAAGTGAAAACCAGGGATAAGTTCATGATCAAATATCATTAAAATTGTAACACTAAATATTATATTATTAGTGATGTTATTGCAGGTAAAAGCAGCCGGTATTATGAGAGCTAACACACATAAATAAACTGTACAAATGAAATCAAACAGCGGCAGGTAATAGTCTCACCTCCTTCAGGCTCCTTATTTACAAAAATCCTGTTAAATGTCAAAGCAATGAGATCCAGAGTTCGAGAAATATCCACATGGAGGAACAATTATTGTTTTCTGGCGTGAAAAGTGAAGCAGGTTCAGCAGCTCTGCGTGTAATTCACAGCTGTTTGGGAGCTAGAAAATTAACATTTCAACGCAGAAAAATTAAAAAAAATAATGTTTTGACTCTTGCGCGCTCGTGCTCTCTCCTGCCGGTGTTGACGGATGGAGATTGAAGGCTCGTCTCCGAGGCCCGCGCCTCTATGAGTCAAGGAAGCACGCGGGTCTGCGTCCTCCGAGCCAATCACAGCGCCCTAAGGCCTTACGGGTGACGCGGACGACCAATCAGAACGCGAGCTGGGCGCAGAAACACCCGCCCTCCTCCGAGCGCACGCACCACGTGACGCGATTGGAACGTCGGTGTCAGAAAGTTGAAGGAGAGTCGAGGCTGCCATTACAGCCAGAAATGTTTGATTTGGGCGCTAATTTTAAGACCAAACGGTCATATTAAACAGTAGGCTAGTTCATGGAGTGGGTGAGCTTAAATTGTGTTAATTTTATTTTAATAGCACAGAAGTTTAACCACAGGTCTCCATATTTGGCCTATGAGGAAGAAAGACAAGTTAAAATGGCTTAAAAGTCTTTTCTAAGTCACAAATAAAACTATCAATGTGCTAAAAACAGTTAGCATAAAATGTGGCTAATGGCGAGCTAACAGACCCAGGATTTTTATTTTTTTATTTATTTATTTTTTTTTGCAGCCTTCAGGCCTACAGTACTCCGTACAAATGAAAGTATTTTGTGTTGCAAAAGCAGCTGGAAAGCTTCTTTGTTTTAACTCCAAATATTACTGCGCAGATATTACTGTGTTCCTTTGAATAATACAGGAGATGTTTTCCTCCCTGAATGACACTGAAAACAATCTCAACCAGATTCAGTTAAAAAAAAAAAAAATGTTGAAAATAAACCTGGCAGCAAAAAGCTGAAATACAGGCTGGCACATGAGCAACTGCTGATTAAAGCAGAGCTGCTGCTCCCATGAATTATTTGACTTAAATAACCTTTGAACGATAATAAAAACGTGTGTTTGGTTCTGCTCTTGTAAATCTATTTGTTGTCTAAATATTTACTGATAGAAAAATAGATAATTAATCAAATCCATACCTTTATGGGTGAATATGTAATAATTGAACACATGCCTAAAAAAATGTAATGCTTTAAAGCATTAACATGCATAATAGTAAAAGTTAACACATGAGTTAAATTAAAATTTTCACTTTGAATCATTAATTCTATATTCAGGGAGAGGAGGCAGGAAAATATCTATAAAATCAAAAATTGACAGGTTGTGTTCGGTAAATGAATATGAAGATGTTGGAAATCTCATTTCCTCTGTGTGTTCTCAGAAATTGTCTGTGGCCGTCGGCAACAAAGCCAGTGATTGATCACAAGTATCAAGATATCAAATGGATGGAGTCATTGTTGTTGTGAGGGTTTTTGGGGTCTAATCCCAAATTGCAGGAGTATTTTCTTAATACTAAGCCCGTAAATCCAGGGATCAGGCAGCCTAAAGAGGTGTGTGTGTGTGTGTGTGTGTGTGTGTGTGTGCATGCGTGTGTGTTGGAGGTGGTGGGGGTTAAGTTTGGAGAGGTTTCTCGTCTGTGTTGTTGGCGCTTATTAAAAGCATGATGCATAAAATCCCAGGTTGTCAGAAAGCATCCAGAAGGCTCCGTCCAGGCTGCTGCACACTTTGTACTTCATAAAAGAAAAAACACACAAAATCTGCCGTGCAGACACAGATCAGGGCAGACAAGCCCTTCAAATCTGTGAGTTTTGCTGCAGGCTGAAGGAGAGGTGCAGCTCAGCAGGCGGGTAGGCATGGGACAGAAGAAAACACATGGACCAAGACAACCAGAATACACCTCTGCTGTCTGACACTAATGTGGATCCACCAGGAAAAGACTGTGCTCTGCCGAGACTCTCAGGTAGGACACTTTGAAAGTGTTTGTGGTTGAAATTATTTGTGTGAAAGTTTTTTTGAAAGGGCATTGGACTTGTCTCTGGTTTAAAACGCTGGTGTCATGTTTGAGGCTGAAATATCAAATATTTCTTCCTGCAGGGTGTGTTATGTGATCATCTGTTCAGAGTCGTTGCTTGTGTCTTTGAGATCTTTGAGGTGATTTCATGAAGATGATCATTTGATAAACTGTGTTAAAGTGTGTTTGTGGATTTGCATCTCTGTTTTTTAAAAGGCACTTAAATAACTAACAGATTGTTGAGCTGAATTCAAATATTCAGAGTTGACAGAGTAATGCTGATGGGAGGGACTAAATCAACAAGTAACACTGCTCTTCTTTATTTTGATTTATGGAGTTTTGTAAAACACAGTGGTACGAGTGTGTTTTTAAAGGCCTAAACTGTCTCAGCAACTTCAAAGCACTTAAATTCAAAATAAAGAGTGGTTTCTGATTTTAATTCAGTTATTGTGAGTGTGCATGGAGACAAACACTTCTTCTCTGTGACATTTGAGGTGACAGGACGGTGACGTAGAGATGAGATTACGTAACACCAACTGTTCTACGCGCTACAATGAAATTCCTGGATAACTGCTGTAAACTTTTTGACATTTTTTTTTTATCATTTGAAATACAGTTTTCTTTATTCTTATGCTGCAGTGCAGTTTATAAATGTAACATCAGCATAAAAAACATGACACCCATGAGACACAGTGATTCATGGCGAAAAGGTTTTGGCTGTTCTTGATTTCTTTAGGTTTCTAAACTCCTCTTAATACATAAAAATGTAAAAGTTTTATAAGTGAACATTGTAAATGATATTATAATTGTGGAGATTTGATGAAAATCTCTGAATAGTATTAAAACATACAGCGAAAAGATGCATAGAGTGATTTTATGCCTCTGAATCTGAACATTTCCTCCCTGCCCAGTGAGTAACTGTGTTAACCAGTAGACGGCTGAGTCCTCTTGACTCATCAGGTTTCATATTATTGATTTATTGTTGTATAAAATAGAAAATAATGGAAATGTAGAATGCAACTTATACTGTAGGTACTGTAGCAATGTGAAAATATCAATACCTGACTGATCTGGATCAGCTGTAGACCTGCAGTGGCTGATAGTGAGGTCTCTCTCTGCACAGTTCAGTCAGTCCACCCAGCTGACACATTCTTCCTGCATTCAACATCTCAGTAATGACGAACTTGGCTCAGTGGAGCAGATAACAGCGGCTGTTGTCATCTCACCTGGAAAAATAACTTCAACACAAACTGGTCAGACAGGAGCCGGGCAGGCAGAGAATAATCCCGATGAATAAAAAGATGTGGTAACATTATACGTAACATTATGCTGAAATTTAAGGAAAGTTATTATGATGATATCTTTAAGCAGTTATGTCTGACGTTGGTTTTTGATTTGCTATTTTTGCTTTTAAACAAATTAAGATTAATCCAGCTTTTACTGACACTGGCACAAGTGAAAAACTCTGTGGGCTCTAAATGTAAACAGTTTTTGGTGTTCAGTAAAATTAGTATGTGATTTGAATGTACGCTTTGTAAAATTACCTTTTTATTAATCTGTTTTCAGATTAACAAATGTGAACCTGTCTTTATAATATTTTTAATATAATACCTTGTATATGTTTGACAGGTTCATGTGGTATATCATCAGTGAATCCAACACAATAAAGTTTCCCTCATAAATCGAACTCTATGAATAAGAAGTCATGCTCAGCTAGAATTTATCTCCTCGTGCATCGATCAAACCATTCTGCATATAAATGGCCTCGTCCAACAGTGCTGCCAAATCCCTGCGTACAACACACATGCACAGCTGAGTGACTCCGCACTTTAATTTTACAACTTAACCATACCAACTTAGGTTCAGCTGGTGCAAAAGGCTGCAGACCATGTCAGTTTTATGAGTTATTGATAAGCTTAGTTCATAAAAAATATTACGTTTTACTGTTTTTTACCTTATCAAGTAGGAAAATGAAATGAAATGAAAATCACAACAAATAGAAGTAAAAGTACCTGGTGAGTGCTCACAGCTGGTTAGGATAGCTGTTTTTTTTTATTGAGGTGCAAACTAAATAAGAATGAGTATCTCAAAAAAACAAAATAGCTGCCAGGTCTTTTAAAATGTTTCTTGACATGTTGGCATCAAGCCCACAAATGTCAGTGAGTTCACACTTTTTTAGTACTCTCGTTAGTTCTGTATTAAAAAACACTTAAAGTGTGTCAGATTTAGGGGTCTCTTTACAGTATACAGCAGAAAGGTAATTAGCGTAAATTGTTTATTTATATGTTTTTGTTAACTTACAAATGAGCCTTTTATATCTACAGGTCCACCATGTTCAACTGCCTTGAATGTCTAGATAGACCAGCTAAACACTGACTCCAGTTAGGGTCTTTCATGTTTGTCATGTGTTTCACAGCCACAGTAGTTTCTCCTTCATGCTAGGAAGAAGACGGTGAGGCAAAGGGGTTGCAATCAGCACTAAATCCTACGCACTGGTTCTTTAAAATGAGATGCACTGAAACAAGCAGCAGTAAAAGTAGTTGTGGGGCGCTCACTCACAGCTTCAAAATAATAACAGGTCAGGGTTATAAATGTAGTTCATTAGGAGTGACTATGTCTAAAACCAAAATAGCTGCCATGTCATTTAAAATGTTTCTGGGTGTCTTGAAACGATCGGCCTCGGGCCAGCAAATGTCAGAGAGAGTTCACACTCTTTAGATCTGTGGGGTGGGAAACCAGACTTAAACTCTCAAAGTACTGTCTTCTTAATTTAACTTCTGCAAAATGACAGCCCAGCTGGTACCTTCAGTCACCCAGTTTTAATAGTCACGATAGTAATAATGGTAATAATGTCTTGTTGCAAGGACAAGCAGTGTTTTAACTCCATACAGGTTTAACCATAGATCCAACGATGGAGTTTAACGTGATCATGCGGTGTGAAACTATCATTTCTGGGGACGGGAGACTTCTCAGCTGGTGTATTTTTACAGTGCTGTTATGAAAGCCGCTTGTGTGTCAGCCATCAGCTGTAACAGCTGCTCTGACTGACAGACTGACAGACACCTGAGGAGCCGCTGCAGAAACAGGAAATGAAAAACGATTCGTCATTCAGTGTCAAGTACAGTAGAGACAGCAGAGGGTCCTCACAGAGACACAGTGAAGAGCACTGAGAGAGGAGTATGTAGCTGTCAATCACAGCCGCTGTGGCACCGCCCCTCTCATTAGGAAGGCAAACAATGAGGAAGAAGGGGGGTGGGGGGTGGGTGGATGAGGAGGGAGAAATCAGACACCAGAGCCACGAAACCAACTGACCCCATCCAGTACCCATCACCCCCTGAAACACAGAGGTGTGTGTGTGTGTGGAGGAAATTACTTCGATGTGTGTGCTGTGTGTGTTGGAGGGTGAGTCGGGGGTGTTGGGGGGGTAACTTCCAATCCTTTTAGGATTATGCCCCCCCCCCCTCTCCTCTCCTCTCTCTGGCTCTGTTCTTCACTCTTTCACTCTGCTGCCCCTCGGGCAATCACGTTAAAACTTGCATGGCCAGCGCTCATTCAGATATCTCTAACAATGCGTAGCAGCGGTAACCATGTGAGCGCTGGCAAGGCACGCAGGAATGCACAGATTCTGCTCTCCGTCACCCTCCCTGTACTTTGAAAAAAAAAGAGGAAAATATTGAAGGCGATAAAGCATTTCCCAGATTTCTCAAGGAGAAATGACTGTTTATCAAAGGGCAATTAGCAAAGCAGTACTTCGGCAAAAAAGTCACATGTAAAAACTCACCGTTCAATACTTGTTTTTATGTGTAAAATTAAAGTTTCTTGTCTAGTTAGGTTTTTGATATCAAATGTGAGCTTCCAAATGTAAAGAAGATTAGAGACTATTTAATCGCACAGCAGCGCAGCTGGAGGTGTTTTCATCAGTTTTCATGAATTTTTACATTTCATTCATGACAGGAAACACTTCAAATTACATTCAGCCTCATGTTATTAATGCTCATATCACATACTAACAAAGCAAACATAGTTTGGCTGAACGTTGGCTCATGTGACTTATCGGTGTCAGATTTGAACTGCCCAAAGTTGGTCCACTTTTGGGTGCCAACATCGGCCCAGAATTACTCTAAGTGTTACCGACGATAGATAATAATAAAAAAAAAAAATCCATGTTTGCTTCTGATAATCAGCTTCTATTTGTCATTTCATTTGACTCCTTTATTCAGATGTATATAGTTGAAACTTCAAACTTGATATTGTGTTCATATTACCCTTTTTCTGTTTGTAACAGGTTGTTGTGATGCAACAGTCAGTAGCGAGTGAATCCATCCCTTCATCATTTTCAATCAACATGGGAGCAACAGCGGTTGTCAGAGAAGTTAACTTAATGTCAGCTTAATATTTTGATTAAATGAGAGTTGCTATTGATATCGTCCTTGATCTCCCACCTTCAATGCTCTGCTTGGCTTAGTTGTTTTCCAACTGGGGAAACATGTCTGGCGTGTTTGAAGCAATGGAAACTTCCCGAGATGTTGATTCGGATGTCTGAATCTGGCAGTCATGTATGAGCCAAAACTGGTTCACATTTGGTCTGCCAGTGCTACCGAAATCAGCCCAACTTGTCCGGCATCGAACTCGCCGCACGACTGACTCTGAAAATCTACATCATGCGTCCTCCCTCAGGTCAGACTTTACATTAGTTGTTGGACATTAGAGGTGTCTTGTTTACACGCTCTGCAGCAGGTGACGAGAAATACGCCAGATAAAGATAAGAAGGAGCTTTGTCAAACACTTTGTGAGCCTTCTGTTTCCATGAAGTTTGTTTCTCTGTCAACTATAAAAGAGAAAGACTGCACTACACAGGAAAGTGCTCTGAAATAAACAATGGAAGAGAAATAGTATTTCTTTGTAGAACATACTTGACTTAACTCAAGTGTGCAGGCATGCTCAGAGAAAGTAGATAACTTGTTGATAATCTACAAAGGCTAAAACGAGCCCATTCAAACAGAATGAGAACGAGACAGATCATTGTGTTTGCTTTGATACTTTTTTTTTTATTCGGACTTGATTCTTTTTCTAACAAATTATTACATTAAAAATCTAATTTACACACAGCTGCTGGTGCAGTAACTGTAGCTTTCTCTGACTGTACGTCACTTTGGATAAGTCTCAGCTAAATGTCCTAAAATGTGAACAAACACTGTCCAAACAGCTCCAGATCCTGTTCTGAGCAGAGCAGAGGGCAGAAAAGAGCGCTCCCTCTCTGCCCCTGTGCAGGAGGGAGGGAATTGCCATCCTTCCTTATCTCCAGGTCCAGTCAACTAGAGGCGCTGAGAGAGTTTGCTCCATCATCAGAGCCGGCCATTTGATAGGATTCTGGCACTGCAGCTAATCAATCTGCAGCACAGAGCTGCCAGAAGACCTGTAACAAAGCTCAAAGAGCCCCACAAATGGCCTAGTCCTGGGGATAAGCCCCTGCACAGGATTACATATTGATTTTGAACGTCTAAAAAAGCTTATCATATAAAACCGCCACGGACTACAAAAGTAGCGGAGTCTATGCATGAATCCGTCTTTTAGAGAGGAGCATCAACTTTCAAATACAGAGACCCCGAGCATGAACCAAAACACAAATAAATGGTGGAGAAATCAATGGCAGGGATGAGGTGTGGTGGCACATTGTTAACTGGGGAATCGCAACTCGACCTTGCTTCTCCGTGATGGGGGGATGGAGGCTTCTTCGTATTGTGTTGATTTATTTATTCTTAGCCTTAAAAGTGTTTTCACATAGCTTTTATTTTTATGTAAATGAGTTGTCTAATACGTTTTAAATTTGTTTTTTGTTCAACCTGGTGGCTGGTTATTATTTTAAAGTTGTTTTTTTATGCAATCTTTTTGTTTTGGTACCTAAACTGAACACTGGCTTCAGATAGGGCCTTTTGTATGTTTTGTGGTCACCGTAGTTTCTAGGAAGGAGAAGGTGAGGTGAGGAAAGCAATCAGCAACTACACCACTAGATGCCACTAAATCCTACACAGCGGACCTTTAAATTATTTTGAAAGGTTTCTTTTGTTGTTGTTCATTGATTATATCTTTCTTTAGTGTGTTGGTTTAACTTTGCTGCCATTTCAACAGCAATTGTCTCAAAAATTTGATTTAAATCTGAAGAGACTGTCATTACTAAGACTTAAGAAGCTCATTTGGTAGCTCTAGCTGCCACCATGTTAGCAGACTCACCTCTACTGTCTCCAGGCTAATCTAAAAATGGGAAATGGGAAGAGACGTGGGGCTGCGGAGGGCTGAATGATGCCTGAAACCAACCACCTGTGATGGCACCCACCTGCCACTCAAAACAGCCATGCAGTTTATTGTGTATAACTTTAAGCTTTAATATATATTTTTTGTACCAGTTTGTAAACATGTTTATTTCTGCTGTGAAGTTGAGCATTTTAATATGGGCGCTTATAGAGACTGACTTGGCTTACACCTAGCACCTAGGATGCTCTAAGGATGTGACAGTCACTAGATCAGTCAGTCCACCACTGTGCTGGACTGAAATGTCTCGATTACTATTTGATGATTTGATGCTGATATTCAAGGTTCCCAGAGGATTAATCAATTTAAAGACAAACATGGTTATACTGCTTGCAGAAATTTTTTAAATGTCATTATAGGAAAACAAATGAAAGGCACCAACAATAAACCAAATATATTCAGTATAAATGTTTCCTCTTCGTGTGGGCAGATTTGTGTTTCACACAAAGTGTGATTGCTATTGCAAATTGGCTGTATGTTAGGTTTAGAGGTGGGGATGATAACACAGATGATGAGTCAGTTAAAGCAGTTTTTAGAGGTGATGCTAATGTCTTTGCTGAAGGTCTCGCAGAAGCAAAGTGGCCAGAGCGTTTGTAGTGGCGCAGGGCTGGTGGTGGCAGTGAGTGCAACAACAGAGCAGAAGATGAGACTGGGCTGGACATAGCAGGTGTGGGCAGGCAGGCGAGATAATCCTGAGACATCAGGAGAGCAGAAGTTAGCTCAACAGGCGATCACAAAAACAAAGTTCAGTTGGCCATGGTGTCTGAACCTCAAAGGGGAGTGAACAATCTGACAGAGTCTGGACGAGTGAGCCGGGTCTGGTGACTGAGGTGACAGCTCGCAGGTGTGTCAGTTGATTACCAGGTGAGAGGAATCAGGAAGCCACGCCCAGCTATATAAGCATGTAATCTTTAGGAGACAGAGTATATGTATATGTATAGTTAGAAACCAGTAATATTACTGGTTTAGTGCCAAAAGTGAGCCAGTTGTGCTTCCATTCATTGGATGTGCATTTTCAGTTTGTGTAGATGTTGTTTTGAATTTTGAAAGTTTTCTAAACTTTGAGGTTTGAGGTGGTTTTTATATAAAATGAATGTGATAACAGCAGCTGGAAACTTTACAGTAACTACTTATTTAGTACCTACCGGGTCTCCACCACAAAGATTCTCCTTTCATTTTGCTGAAATTTCTGGCTAGATAAAGGCGCTGGGCAAGTCACATGACTGCTGAAGGACATTAAACTGCAGGAATCAAACTGGTGACTTTTCAGATACCGGATGATGTCTTTGACCACTTGTTCATCTTGTCTTTTCTGACAGACTGAACGTTAACTGATAAAATATCCTGCAGAGGCACGACCAGCGGCTCCTATGAGAGATTCAATCGCTTTCACACTTCAGGCTGGCAGGAAACCTTTATCAGGAGAAGTTTAAGGTGTTGTTTGACCCCCCCTACACCACCCAAACACACCCGTTTACATTCCCCCCCACTACCACACACACACGAATCAACCTAAAAACAAACACAGAGGAAACAAAACCTGCGTGTCCTTGATGCAAGAGGCAGCGCCAAATGCAGCCGCTTCCCCTCCATCAATAATCCGCACTTAATAATCAGGAGATTAACAGATATCAGGTGTGCAGATGACTGGCGGCTGGAAACAACCGAGGATGATGGGAGGAGGGAGGGCGAACAGCAGAGAGCCCCCTAAGCAAAGCGCAGCCCCCCCCTCCTCCTCCCTCCAAACATAAAACTAATTAGAATTGATTTATTATGGATCAGGTACCTTATCAGGTGAGAGAGAGAATTACCATGGTGAGCCAAAGGGCTGCGGCAGGTCGCTGCTGAATGGTAAAATCAATCGGGGTTGACTGCTCTGCATCCCAAGAAGAGGAACACTAAAAAAAACAGACGTCTCATATTCATTAATAATTCAACATTTTTTTTATGTTAATTTGTTTAATAAATGTGAATTTAAACCAGATGTAGCTGTAGCCGAGGAGTTAAGTGTGTACCGCGTCAAGTGAAATTTTCTTGGCAACGTGCCGTATTTTAATAAACAGAAGAATTGTTGAGTGCAGCGCCTGATGCTCTCCTCTCAGGAAACACACAGCTCTTCTTCTTCGTCTTCTTCTTCTTCTTTCTCTTCAGCCTCTTGTTTTTTGGCGGCTGGCGTCAGTTCAGCAGCTCGTCAAACCCTCTCCAGCCCCGGCTCCTTTTCTCTCCCTGGGCAACTTCGAAAACTTCATCAATATGTTAATGACTTAATCTTTAAACACTTAAAGAAACCATTAATAAACATTGATTTGAACACTTGCCACCAGTGACTCACATTAATCCAGTGCAAATAGCTGATACACAAACTGCAACGGAGGGCAATTTGTGGGGGATTACCAATAGAAAATGGACACGAGAGACATTGATCACACTTTCAGTGGCGAGGATGAAGCGAGGCTGATTCATGCTGTCACCTTTTCTTCTGTTGTTGAGGTCAACAAGCTTTTTAGGAGGAAAATCCCTAAAATAGAAATCATATTATTTAAGAAGCCAGTGACACTGCCAAAGTTTGATTGTCAATGAGGCCACCCACAGTCAACTCATACACTTATCTGGGCTCGGCTCTACAAGCTGCATGTCATAAAACAGCAATTAAGTGTTATTTCATCCCTGTGATCTGCACTTTGCACTAAACACGAACACGTCACAAAGACAGCAACAGGAGAACAAACGCAGACAGCTGTGTCACAGATAAGGAAACTACATGAACAAATAATACTGTAAGTCAAAATGTGTATGTTTATGAGTCCACTACATCCGTTCTTATTTCTTTTTTTTTTTTTTAAACGTTCATATATTTAAGTTGACCTACAGAAAGTTGCACAACTGATTCAGTCAGATTTTTTCTGCTAGCTAGCTGCATGTAGCCACATATTAAGATGATGTCCGCATTAACTTCCAGAAATAATAAAAACAAAATATCTTTGTTGGCACAAGACATTCAGCAGGGAATGTGTGCAAGCAGAGGCAGAAATATTAAGAAGAATTTAGCTTGTCACTCAGTGACTGCCGGTGCCGGGCCTTCAGCCAAACGTCTATTAAACAGAAATCACAAGTGACTGAAGACAATACCCATGGCAACACACAGATGTAGGATTCTCTTTGTTGGGCCACAGATTAGATTACAGACCTCACACGAGCAGATACTGCCTGACACATTTATATATATAATGGAACATGCTTCAGCACTGAGTTTTCTATGGGGATATATCTGATGGCAGACTTGAGCAGTTTTTTTGTTCAACACTTAAGAACTTAAGACGTTTTTCTGTCTAAGACTGGACCAACAGGGACACGTTGACACTTTGAAACCTGGAGTTCAGGTTTACCGCTCAACACCCAGGTAACCAGGCGTAGATGATCAAATGTGAGCTGTGGCTCATGCATGTATGTGACTGTCAGTTTTTGCTGGTTCTAGAGATGTGAACCGTTCTACCGCTCACTTTATATACTGATGTTCATGTATCTTTAGCAGCTCAGTATCTGTAGAAATTCCGTCCATGATGGGTTATTCTGCTACTCACAATTTACAACCAATGTGCCCTGTTCATAACAGGGTAGAAACTAAAGCCAAACCCCCACTGGGCACATCTCCATCACGTTGCAACTGTGTGCTGTTTTGGTCCATTCTCCACACAATTTCAAACCCCACCAGGAGCGTTTCATTGCTCAGATATGGTCATTTTTCCTTAGTGCTATGTACTTCTAAATAAACTTTTAAATGTGAATAGGTACGTATTTATCGTACGTTAAATTATTTCCATTTTGGCGCACACAGAACGTGTCACATCTGTACAGGATGGTCGACTGTCATGCATGAGACTGGAGTGCTTTTTTTGTTAGCTATTACCATGATCATTCCCTAAACTTAACCAAGTTTTACTTGCCCTTGCCCTAACCATAGTGGCACCAGTAGGATTGTATTTAATAGTATGCCCAAGAAGCAAAAGAAGTCTAGATTCCCATGCGGGCACGTATGCAGCCTACACAATGAGTATTTTACCAATACACAATCATCAAAAGCCTACCACAGGCATTAAAAAGACCAAACTGTAAGTCCAGACAACAACAACAACAACAGCCAGCTACATAATTGGTTACAATATACTATTATTGTGGACTATACTGAGTATAGCCCAGAGAAATATGCAGTATCAGTCGGCAATTCAGCGTAAAGGAGTCCTTCATATCACAGCTTCATCATAAGAGAAGTTAGGCATAATGATACTAACAACAATACGAAACAGAAAGACCAAACCAAGCAGCTGAAATGAGTCTAGTCTTTTGTTAGTCATCATATTCCTGAAATACACTAACATATTAGGAAAGTGGACTGGGAAAATCTTTATGGCAGTGTTTATGTTTGAGTACAAATCTGTAGACGACATCAAAACATGGCAGAATTATTAATGGCAGGTGTGTGCCTGCCTTCGTAGTTTAAGCTCAAATTCAAAACAACAACACCATTAAATCATTAAAAAAGAATGTATGCGCTGTGCATACAGGATTATGGCTGCCTAACCTTACCTACCTTAGCCACATTATATTAATCATTGTCACGATCTTTCCTGAACCTTTAATAGTTGCCAGTTTAGCAGAACCATCAAATTTCATTGTTCTTAATAGTATTTTATCAACAAATGTAGTAAATGTTTGAATGAAATGTGTTGCAAACTGTGAGACAGGACATGAATTCCCATTTGAAATAAAAACATATGGCACAGCTTTGTCTTGTGCTACTGTTTATGCGTTGAAATTAAAACAGTGTTTGTCTTTCTTCCTGTGTTGCGTTGCAGCAAAGCGACATGTTGTAGATGAAATTCAGTAATGCTTAAACACTCAGACTTGCTGTTTGCAGCGCATTTCAATCCTCATATAGGGTCAGTAGCTTTCCGTGGCTAAGCCCAGCCAACATATGTTCACACATGTTGCCGCATTGGTCATTAAGTTCAAAATGTGGTCACTTTCCACAAATCACAGTCCAGTTCCCTGGTCGACACCAAGAATCAGACTCATATGCAATAGTTTGTGCTGATAGCCTTTAAATTTAACTATTTTGAAGCCGAACATTACAAATATTTCATGTTTCTTTTTGGGTTTGTCTCCTGTCAGATGGAAATGCCTCTGCATTTATATAAACTGCATTTAGACCTTTGGAGGAGACTGATGTAGAGTATCATGACTGTTGTCCAGACAGTTTGTGGTGTTGAGTGTTCAGACTAACAAGTACAAAAAAAAAACAAGAGCAACAAATGAACATTTCAGACCAGAAATCTTTACTTTTCCAGTCCACAGTAGCTTCTTTCCAGAGCTTTCATCCTCTTTATCAGTTTCATAGTTATATATTCACCTTAAAATTAACTGCTGGGATGACCCGTAAGCATGTGTTATTTTATTTAGTACTTAAGATTTAATTTAAACATCTACAAAAAATGTAGTGAAGGGAATTTTCTAATGTTTAGGAAGGATCATGTTTTATGAAATCTGTGGTCCAGCCGTACAACACAACAGTGCTTGGTGAAGAAATCATAAAAGTGTGGGGGAAACAAAGGCTGGAGTTTTTATGGAACAAGACTGGAATGGGCAACTGGCCAAGAGATTTAGGCCCGCTCGGCTCCGAGGCCGGTCAACTCGGCCCCTTGAACCGCGACCCCAAGGAACAAACCCAAAAGCCATCGCAGAAAACAAGGCGCGGGTTTTCTGCAGAGATTTGTTCCCCAAAGGTCTTTGAGCTTGTCGAAGTGAACGAAGCCTCCATAACCAAATAAGATTAAGATCACAATCTGAGGCAGTGCTACATTAAAAAGATAAGGCTAATGAGAGTGGCCTGCTCTCTCAACAGTTACCTCTCATCATCCGCTGATTAAACACAGGACGTTTTCTAATAAAGGAAGAGGAGTGTATTTATTTCTCCTCTTTTTTAAATGCTCCATTATTGTTATCAAGATTAGATATAAAATTATCTTGATTTATTGGACACATTTTGCATGTTTTAGTTTACACTCCTTCCAAGGGATCTGAGTTTTTTTTTATTTATTTATTGCCTCTTATGAAGAAAAGCTCCATAATTGCACAGATTTGGCACAATTATGACATTTATCCACAGTAGGATTGTCCTACAAGGGTTTCCTTTCCCTGCTCAAATAAATATCTCAGGGATAACACCTTTCGTACAAAGCTAAAATCTCCCAGAAGCCCGACAGACATGGGTTTAAAGCCCTCGTTGTGTTGTTATAGTACATTTTTTCCTGTTTGCTTTAGATAACAAATCTTTGGTTGACCCCGAGGGTTAGGGGAGCATTACAAATTAATCCCAGTTTTAATAAGTCTGTCTTAAGCCTGGGATCTTTACTCGAAAAGAAAGAAAGAAAAGGGGGAGGGAGAGAAGAAAGGGATCGGAGAGGAAAAGAAATATATTAAACCCTGTGATCACAGGCAGCTTTTCTTGTTTGTTATCCCTCCGTTTTACCTTTAATCCAATACTTGCTAATCCAATTTGTCTTTCGGGCTCCCACCCTAACTTCTCCTCATCTTACGGCTTTCTCTTAAATATGCCTGAGCCGTCGGAGTCGGTGACCGCTCCTCATTTCACAATCCTGCTGGAGCAAAGCATGGATTTTGGTGTGTACGTAAAAAAAAAAAAAGTTTAAGGGGTTATTAATTTAAAAAAAAAAAGAGGAAATTGGTGCATGTTGGCTGCTCATGACGCGAGTATAAAAAGTAAGAGGTTGTTCGAGACAAGTTGTAGCTTCAGCCTGAATATGCATGAAGAGCCATAATCAGATCTTGGGCAGTCACCCACTGAAGGGGAATATTGGGGAACACAAAGGGATTGATTTAATTACTTGGAGTGGGCCTGTGCTTTGGAGTCGCCTTGTTAGGAGGGAGTGAAAAGGCTGGCAGTATCCTTGTGCTATTTTTGTGAGGGGGGCTTGGAGGGGTAAAGGAGAGTGTGGGGTGGGGGTGCAGTTGCAGATGGTGGGGGTACGGAGGTAGTCTAGCTTCTTAAGTCACCAAAACTAATCCCGAGTATAAAGCTCTCCTGATTGAAAGGACCTGCATTGATTGCAAAAAAATGGACATAGTGCATTCTCTGTTTAACGTCAATCTGGCCAACATTCATCCTGTTTGGTCACCTTCTCTCTGTGGTAAATTGTGGCGATCGTATATAACGCGCAATCTCTCCTTTATTTAAAACATAAAAAGCGCTAATTTAATGCCTTTTCATTGACGTTTTTTGCCCGGGGATCGTGCTAAACCTGACAGAAATGTTTTCGACTGACTGAGCGCGTTGAGGTTTCTTGAACGTGTGAATGACCGAAGGAGACGCCGCTTTGATGCAGCTAAAGATATTCATCTTAACAAGAGTTGTATAAGTCTGTCTTGAAAGAAGGAAGAAATTCTGCGTGTTACATAAATCCACTTGTTCCTTTTCAGTGAGTGTCAGTATCGTGCAACAAGAGTGTCCATGAAAGATTACTGCCATATCGAGACCATAACAAGCAAGCTTCGACAAAAGGCTGGACACAATTAAGACCTTAAATATTTAAAACCCAATGCATGCCATGCACCTCCCAGGCAAAACGCTTACTGCACAGTTAATACAACGAGGTAAATTAATTAAAGGCGTGCGTACATATTTTCTTTATTCAAGGACCATTATGGGCAAGTTTCATCTTTCTGCTGCTCCCCTCAGCAGCGTTTGTCTTTGTCCGAACAAGATGACAGATTCAAGGGTCTTTAGAGGAAAACAAAGCACTTGAGATATTTTGAAGGGGGCGTAGATGTGAGACTCCAAAGCAGAGCTCACCTGATAGATCCCTGAGAGGTGTTTTCATCAAAAGGGCCCCTTTCTACCACATAGACTCAGACAATAAGCCCAGCAGAGTGGATTCTAGTGCCTTGTGCTCAACAGGCACCGGTGACAACGAAGCCCTTAATCATCTCATGACAAAAGCCAAAAGGCATCATCCTATTAAGCAGTGTGCTTCGCCGCTAATATGAGCTACTGCCCAGGAACCTTTCATAGAGCGCTGTGCTATTAAAGTGCTTCTGAACCAGCCAGCAGGAACCCAGGCCCATTCACCTTTCATCTGGGAGCCTGTTGTTTGGCAGCTATAGTGGAGGCCGGCTCAAGATGTTAGTGATCTCATTACAGCGGTTGTGAGAAACAGCCTCCAAATTTGAGCATCTCCCTTCTCTTTCTCTTGCCTCCTTTTCAATCTCCCCCAACCCACGATTCTTCCTGCGTCAAAGGCTTCGCCCTTGCGTGGCCATAAATTGATTATTACTTCAGGTTCGCAAATATGCCATTTTCCTAAAAAGTTTACTCATCCACACCCCCTGTAGCAGTCTCTTTCTTATCTTTTCTTTTCGGGGAGGTACACTGAATGGGCGGCCAGGTTGAAAAGCGAAGAGGCCCCCGGCATCACAAAAAAACGTTCAGATTTCTCATTTAGTTGTCTTTATGCTGCGAGCGCCATGTGGTCCTTGAAGGTGTTGAAAACATGGGAAGCACCGGAGGGATCAGAGCAATCTCATTAGCATTCGCTCAGAATTGGAGTGGCCCGGCTGTATGGCGAGGCCGAGTCCTCTGTCGGGCCCGAGACGGCCGCCTCTGCCGCTGTGCCCTCCGCCCCTTTGTGCCTTTGTGTTCTTTCAAGATTTTTTTGTCATGTCGGGCTGCTTTCCTAGGCGGGACGTTGCCAAGAGGATCATGGGAAAAGACAATATCATGGCTGTCTGATACTTTGACAGCAGCTGGACAAGATCACGTCAAAATAAAAGTGAAATCACACAGTGAGACTCGATAAAGTCATTTGTTGTTCTAAAGCAAAACCTATTTGTTTGAACAACCGAGCTGAACTGAAGACAAAACTGGAGACAACTAATTTTTTGCTCCCCAACCTGAACCTGACAACATCTAACCAGGTTTTAGTTTCAAAATTTAGGCAATTCTTTAACTTAATGTGAAACAAGTTAACGGTACTTATTACAGGTTTGTGTCTTAAATTTGGGGTCATGTAGAACAACCAGTGGAACCAATACAGTCAAGCTGAGAATTAATCAAACTTAACATGAAGCAAATTTAATTTTAGTCATTGTTTGCATACTGCACCACTGACTGATTGATGTTATGACACAAACTGTGATTTAGTCAATGTGGCTCTATTTTTGGCAGAAAGCCAAACGGACCTCACCTCTCTCATGGCAGACATGTTGACTTGTCAAATACAGGTGTAACTAATAGTATTCATTATGACTGCATACCCTTTAGGTCTGCAAGCTCCAGCAGAGCCACAGTCTTGTGCATGCTGAATCACTAGAACACTTAATTTGTCTGTATTTTAAAGATTTTTTGGACCTTTTCAAGCTTTTTTTTATTTGTATAGACAGCTGGAGAATGACAGGAATGTGGGGAGAGAGAGATGGGGAATGACATGCAGCAAATGGCCGCAGGTTGGATTTGAACCCTGGGCCGCTGCGGCAAGGACTGGGCCTTTGTACATGGGACAGATGCTCCACCAACTGAGATAAACGACTAAGCCAACTGGAACACTACATTTGAACAAATGCATCATTCACGAAACTGTTTTTTTGAGTCTGCTGTGCTATTGTGACATTTTGACAATATTTAAGGCACTTTGCTGTTTAATCAAATTGACTAGTTTTAGAACGTTAGCTAATTTAGATGCCAAAGAAAGCAGTAAAGGAACAAACTATAGTGAGTGGCCTCTTTTGTCATCCTTAGGCTATATTGGAAATTTGGAAGGCTTGCTGAGTTAACTAGCTTGGGTAGCTGTAGGCTAGATGGCTAGTATGCACTTAGGGTGGACTCAAGTGCTTAGCATCATAAAAAAAGGCTGAGTTAGGATATATGATTGCTTAAGTTAAGGTTAAGAACTGGTTTGTGTAGCTTAGATTACCTGTTGATTCATCTTTAATCCTGATGGACAGCTAATTAGTTATTTCGCTAAACTCAGCTAATAAAATCTTCTTTCACCCAGAGGCCTTAGTGTTTGTTCCCCCTCCTAAAAATGAATCATATTCTCTTTAGCATTGTGTCTCTGCAATTTATTTAACCAACCTTTGGATCTCTCCAGTTCCTTTTGAAGTCCGGCTACATAAAATTAAAGCTAACCTAGCATTAACATTAACTAACATTAACATTAACTTGTAGTTTATCGTGGAGTGCGGGGCTTCACAATAGTATCTTCATCTCATCTCTTTAGCTTCAGCTTTATTCATTTTCTTTATTACATTTTTCCAACACAGAACTCAAACAGGGAGTATTTCCTTCGCATTATCTCTTTGTCCATGAAATATCTGATAAAACTACACCATTGTTGCCTTGTATGTCCACCATTGCTAAAGTACGTCTTTATGTTGAAAACTGTGCCGTGGAGGGACCTGCTGATGTATTTATATTTTTGAGTCATCCAGGGGAGGTTGCCTGAGCACTGTAGGCTTGTTTTCAGCCCCATCCAGCCTCACAGTGCAATGCATGTTACCCACAGTGACACCTTGGACCTGCCCAGAACAACCACAGCCTTCAAGGTCACCTCCACAGGAGCTGCTAACAGTGTCATCACTCACCTTCCTCTCCCTTACCTCCCAGTCGGGACGATTTTCAAGAAATATTCAGGCATGTGCTGTGATGATTTGTTTATTTTATTACCAACTGAACTTGTTGAGGGTTGTGTTATGAAGCCAACATTAAGTATCTAACCAATGTGGTGAAATCTATAATGGATATAGGTGGAAGGATTTATCTGCAAAATCCCAGCAGTTGGCTACGCTATCAAGGACAATGATCCTAAATAATGTCAACATCTCATTTCCACCAGAGCTGGGGTTATGTCTTTCTGAGTGTGTGTTTGGGATGGGGTGGTGCCTATAAGCTGCTGCAGCTCTAAAGTAGGTTGATGCAATTGATACAAGGCTCTACTCACCAATTTACGTCAGACAAAGCAGCGGCTCGAGGTTTGAGCCGAGAAGATGCTGAGTCAAGGATTTTCTCCAAGGGTGACTGAACGAGCCGGTGTCTAGCTTATTAAAGTTTATTTGTGATTTCATTCACTCTCTCGTCCTCCTGTGCAGATTTAAGAAATATGATGAAGGAAGAAGCAAAATGAAGTTGAATGATTGATACTTTAATTGTTAACACATTATTCATTTGATGAATCACATGAATGTAGATTTCTACAAGTCTCATCATCATTCATGAGTCTTTTGCAAACATTAAAAACCTCCCTGGCAGCTATTTTGATCATTGATTAATTGTGTCATTTTTCAAGCAAGTGTGATGATTATTGTAGTAAATTGAGTATCTTTGAGCTCTGGACTCAACCTGAAGCCATCACTGTGGCCTCTGAGAAACTGTGATGAATATGTTTTACTATTTTATAAACCAAATCTATAATTGACACTTCAAACCACAAATCAGAGTCACATTAATCAATCATGAAAATGTCTGTGCTGGTTTTACAATTGTACTGGATTAATCGGTGCCTGTTATGTCATTGCTATCATTGACCGTCATCCCTCTCATTGAATTATATCTCTGATGTTTTGTTGATTTTGTCATTTTCTGTTTTCGATTAAACAAAGTCAATCATCAAATCGTTCAATCAGTTTTTTCTTGCTAATGTGGTGAAAACGCTTCATAGTGGCTTCTTTTCCTCAGCACCGCCCAGATTAAAGTCAGGCATCCTCGGAGTGTGAGCCGAGGACAGGAGAGTGAGCAAATCCAAAACACTTCAAAATTTGTCATTAGTGCGGCGCTACATTCTTTCATTACTGAGTTTATCGGAGCAACCAGCCATAAGGCGAAGGTTCATGCACCCTTGAGCACAAAGACTCAAGTTGTTCTACATTTACAGAATCATTTAACTTCTTTAATTATTCTTTAAATTACAATTGCAAATAAAGGCACTGCCCGCGGTGGTTATGCATGGCCTGCAAAAAGAGCAACATTTTTAATGATTACTTTTCACATCGTACCAAACTAATCTCCCATGAACAAGAAATGAATGAAAAAGGGAAGATTTTCTCTGCCATTCTACTTTAATGGAGGGAGCATCAGTCATCAGGCACAGTGACTGTTCTGGACCAGATGTTGCAGAACTAACCAACAATTGGGCTGAAAATAGAAAAGGAGCAGGGGTGGGGAGGTTGGAATAAATTAATTGCTAATTTCTCAGTCTTTGATGGAATTAGGCTCACTTCTTTCCCCCTATGTGCTGTGTGAATGTCCATGCGTTAAACGTTTTTTCTTCTCTCGCCACCCCCTCTCCCCTCTTAGCTTTCCTGACGGTTAAGGGCCACCCAGAGGAGAGTGAGTGATGCAAAACCGAGGAGTAATCCCTCTGTTTATCTCGGCTTCGAGGCTCGGCCCCAACCTCTGCCTCTATTATCCCGAGGATTTAAGGCAAACTTTCATTTATTGGCCGGCCTCCGTTCTCTATCCCGGCTACTGAGCTCAGGATACCCCCTCCCCGAGCCTCTGTCCCAGTGTGAGCGGATTTGCATAGAGCAACAATGCATGTTGCCGGGGCAGTGGCCAGTCAGCGGTGGGACAGGCCTGCTCAGAAGCGCAGTTTGCTCAGGCAGCACATGGCTATAGAAGAATGTGGCCTTCAGGGGGGAAGGAGCAGCACCTGCGTGGTGTAGCGGCCAGGCCTCGCCACGCCGCCGAAAACAGCAGATGTACCGCAATCTGGACACTGACTCCTTTTTTCTCCTCATTCACACAAATGAGCAAACAGGGCAGGAAACCAAAAACTCACAAATGGCCTTTCAGAGAAACGTGGAGCCTCTGAGATCAGGGCTCACCTGCTAAACTGGTTTACCTGCTACTTACCAGCATTGAACAAGAGGCTTGGTTGTTGTTTTCAGTCCTGGAAACAAATAAAGGGACCCTCCCTCATGAAATCAGACTAATAGTCTCAAAACCAAGGTTTCAGCAGCGGCAGCCAAGATCTTCTGATAACCATTCAGTTTTTAAAATAGGGCTGTCATGATTTGTATCTTTGAGGAAAAATGCCTCTTATGATGTTTTTTTTTCCCAACTTTGTTATCATCTGTTATTAAAAACAATTTATCAATATATCTTTAATTATAATAGACAAACTAATGAACAGTCTTGCAGATCCAGTCTAAGGTTCAACACAGCATCAAAGATTACATCATGCAGATTTATCAACATTTGTGTTAATCAGTAAATGTATGTGGCAGTTCCTGTGTGTACTTCTTCTTGCTGTCAAACAAATGTTATGATTATGCGTTGCAATAATGTCAGATAAATAACTGAACACACAACACAGATACAGCTATTACTAAACTAAGAAGCAGTCACGATGTTCGCTGTGATAGATAGCCTCAAATCTCTAAAACAGATTTTCATACAAAAAAAACAAATCAATCAATACAGACCAGTATTAAACTGAGACTGAGGTGAAATGAATTAAACAGCCTTTTGAGAGTTTTCACTAAAGATTCGGAGAGTTTCTAAAATAAGGAGGCAGGAGGAAGAAAATGTGGAGAAAGAGCAAAAAAACAGCTGATTATGTGCCCGAGAGTGATCACACCGTAAAAAATATATAATACATTGATTTGTCAGAAGAGTGCATTCAAACCAAATAAACAGGAAACCTTTAACTATTATTTAACACAATATATATAATAAACATATAGATATGGATACATAATAAACATAAAATATATTACATTACATAATAAACTTGAAAAATAACCTCATTCACTCTTTGTGTTGTGATTTATTCAATATTTAAACGTTCTAATCTTTCATAATGTGTTTTTAAACGAGCAGTTTTAGCCTAAAAAAATGACCCCAAACTTGAGTAAGACTGGTGACATTACATATATTTCTTGATGTGAACAAATCCCATGAAAAGACTGATGCAAACAGTGAATGTATCTACATATATAAGTACTGTGTGTGTGTGTCACAGCCTGATATATCTTCCTCCTCTGTGCCATAGAGCTGCAACTAACTTAAAAGCTATTAAAAATACATAAGTAAGTCACACTGTTGTTCCTTCATCACCATGAACACACACTGTAGTTTATTTTGACTCAGTCTTACATACACCATCCTGCTGCCACAAATAATGTGGATTAATCGACCGCTGAAAATAGTCCGCAACAAATCCACAATTTGCTTCTTCTTTATTTGTGTGTTTTAAAGATTTACGTCTTCAGCAGGAACCAGTGAGTTATTTCTGACCCTGACAATGACAAATATAAATTTAAATATAGAATAAATGAGATGTTGCATGACAACATACATGTGAATGTTTTTTTTATGATGCACTACTGTCACAAGTGCATGCAGTCACAGCCACAACATGCCAGGGTCTGAGTTCATGTCACCACATTTTGACGACTGTGTCGTTGTTTGTGTGCGAGCGTGCACGTTGAGCTGGTGACCATATGTTCCTCGGGTCCTCATGCACGAGGCCCGTTGACTCTGTGGTGCTCAGGGTGAGTGTTGACAGAGCTGCGGGGGGACACAATGTAAAGCGGCGGCCTGCAGGGAGCTGAAATCTCCTTCAGCTACAGGTAAATAAGACCACCCACCCCCACATCCACAACAACAGGCCTTATCTCCGCCCGCCGCAGACGCCTCTTCCCTCCTCTCTGCACACCAACAGACCCTCAAATGGGAGATAAAACCAGGAGAGATGGGATAAATAAAGAGCAGTCTGTGTTTACCTCAAACTCGAGGTTTTCCTCACAAGTATAACCTTCTTTTTCTTCAGAGTGACCCGGAACAGTAACAAATTAAATATCTGTAGCCAGTTTTTTCAGATTTTTTTTTCCCCCTTTTTATCTCTTCTCCAATCACTTGATGGGAAATGAGCACCAGCCTCCAGCCAAATGCTCATGTCTACTCCCTGAGGCTGCTGGTAACTTAAACCCACTGAGTCCAAACAAAACATGTAAACTGTCCTGTGAATTTAAACCACGTGTGAGTGTGTGATACAGGTTTTCCACATTTTCCATTTTGTTTTCCTTTTCTGACATCATAATTCAGATTTATTACATACTGGATCTTATTGCATTAGTTCGTTTCTCGCAATAATAATAATGACTTTTAACTCAGCAGAGTACAAAAAGAAGTCAAATTGGACAAAGACCATGATTGTAAATCATTTCATTTGGAGGTAAAACTGAAAGTGAGCGCAGCTGAGATGTAACAGTACAGATTAAAGTTGAAACAGGAAGTGAGTCTGCAAACTGTCGTGGATGTTTGGGCGATACATTTACTTCTCACCTTTGTTTCCTTTTCGAAACAGCTTTGAGTCAATGGTCTGATTTCTGTTTAGTGATCTTGTCGTGTTTCCAGATTTCAGCTCTTGACCTGGTGAGAACAATGTTATCATAACAGAAAGTCAGCGGTGGAAGAAGTATTCAAATCACTTACTTCAGGAAAAGTGACAATGTATTAAAATACTGCAGTCCACATTTTACATCTTATTTCCCACCACTGCTATAAAAATGATGGACAAAACTAATAACACAAGAACCGAGTTGTAAAAATGTTAATTTTTTTCCTACAAGTGTGTCAGCTGAACATTCAAAGAGAATCTCAGTGCTGAAAATCAACATATTAATTAATATATAAATCTTTCCTTCTCATCTTTTTTTTTCTTTCAGCACCATGAATTACATCATCAGTTAACCGGCCTTCTTCTTCAGTTTCTCTTCCCACTTTGAAACCTGATTAGAAACGTAACAGAGTCAGTGCTGTGTTTTGACACTCATGAGCCACCGTATTGAGAAAAGTGTCCTGTTTTATGGATTTATGTACATGCAGTTTCATTGCAGAAATATCACATGTTAAATGTACTATAACCACCAAAAACCAATGTATTTGCACATTGAACACACGTGAATTAGGGGTTTCACAGCTGATATTAGATATGAAGTGAAACAAACGTGAATTTATTCCATGTGAAAGGTCCAAAAAACACTTTAAAACATTTTAATGTCAACATAATAAATTCACATGTGCTGATTCATAAAGGTATGTTCAGTGTTGGTCAATAAAATAAAACCATTTTACAGACACAATCATTTAAATGTTGATTAAATTGAATGATGAGCTCAGAGAGTTTTCCCAGACGAAGAGGGTTAGGATGAAGGGTTAGAGGAATATTTTTATTCCCCTCCGTCAGTGGGTTTTTTCGAACCAGATTGAGGAGAGCTGCTTGAAGTGAAGCTGTGAGTTGGTTGTGTTTGAGGAGGCGGGCAGGCTGATAGCACACAGAGCAGATATTGTCCTAATATCTGTTGACAGTCAGCTCTTCTCTGCATAATTGGCTCCACCTCCCCCATTAGCAGCAGCTCTGTTTGGCTCCCCAGGGCATGTGTTAGAACAAATTTGAGGAGTGTCATATTGCACGCATTTCAACAGGGCCAACAGGGTTAGACTCACATTAGCGTAATGAATCAATCTGCTCGGCTAATGGCTGAACTAACTCCATTAGGACACGCAGGCGTCTGAGGCGAAGGATTCCAGCAGGGAGGAAATATCTCAGCTCATGATTCACATCATAAAAATAACATAAAAAAACAGACATGTTACTTTGGAAGAACCAAAATATTGTTTTTATCAGCTGCATCGTTCAGGTGAAGACTTTCAGGCACAATTAAAGGAAACTGGATTTGAATTTCACAATGAAAGCCACAGAAAGTCAAAAATGTGCAATTTCTTAAAGTTTTATATATTTTTTTCTTCCTCAAAAGAAGCTTATATCAGCGATTACTTTTTCTAATGTAATGCCATAATGTAAATCTGATCAGTAATAATATATGGCATGCAACTTCTCTGTATTGTGGTAAAAGAAGTTGTTTTTTTGGTTTCTAAATGTATTCATTTGGAAGAATTCAAACTAGTAAAGTCAAATATTATGAGATGTGGAGTCACAGAGGAAGATATTTACATTTGACTTGACCTGATTGATAAAAGCTGTGAAAATAACCAGTGATATCTTCTGCTAAGTGACACCAACTACAGATTTAACTAAATCCTTTTCCTGTTTAATCCAACCAGCTGTTTGTCAGATGCATCACAATTTCTGGCATGTGGATGTTTTGCAGCTAAGTGGCATTAAAGACAAAAGGAAATAACAACTACTTAAGTAAAGGGACGGCCGCTTTAGCACGTGAATGGAGGCAAGATTATTGGGAGAGATTCACCCGGTGCTAATTAACTGATATGAGCATCTGAATGGAGGCTGTAACAGGCTGCTGACGAGCAGCTGATAACCACCTGCTGATCCGTCAGGCTGAAAACACACAACGACACCACATTGTATCATGTTTATCAATGTTATGTCATACAGAGTATAATGAACATTTTATTTAATTAAAATGATTTAATAGAAATGATGTCATAGCAGGATCATGACATTAGTTTAGTGCACACCTGTCTTTTCAGGTTTTAGAAAGAAAAAGGAATAAAAGAAAGAAACAAAGACAGAGTCTCCAGAATCAATCATCACTTTACTGTCTTTCACCTCTAATTAGTGTTAATAGGTTCATCAATAGCGTACGAGTGGACTCAATACTCTGAGAGTCTCCTGAGCCTGAGACATCTGAGACAATTAAATTTTGAAATATTGAACATAAAGTTTGTTTATTTCCCCTTAAAGTTCCCATGAAACAGCTAGCAGGGCGCTAATTGTTTTCGTTATGGCTTACTTTATTTATTTCAGCTCTGCAGGGACTTGTTGCAGGTACTGATTGGTGTTTACCGGAGTATTGGCTAGACTGAGACCGAACACAGGATCCGAGACTGACGGAGGCCAGTTGGACGACAGTAAATACAGTACTGATGTGGTTTTCTTGTTGGGTTTGGCTCCTGGCATCTGGAGTCAGCTAACCTAACCTAGCTGCACGGCTAACCAAGCTGACAGTGTAGGTACCAGATTTGCTTGGTCTCCCTGTCAGTCTTGGTCCAGTTGTGTTCACCAGGAAGCTGCTGAGCCTGATTCTGTTGCCCGCTCTCTCTACTGTATGTAACTGCATCCCAGGACTTTTGTCATAGAAATATGTAAAACTGGTTGTCAGATACAAACATCGACATGTTGCTGCATGCTGCAAGTTTTCTGTCTTGCTGTTTGCAAACTCTGAAACGTTAACTTGAAAACTTGAAAAATAACTACCTAAAGCTGTCAGGACAATATTTCTCTCTAAGTGCAGTACATAAGCAAATGTGCTTATTACTTTCCACCACAACTTTTTAAGAGCTAGTTTGTAGGATTTAGTAGTATATAGCGGTGCAGTTACTGATTGCGACCCCCTCCACTCACACTCTGGTTCCAAACATGACGGAGAAACTATGGCGGCCACAAAATGTGCAAAAAATGCCCCATCTAGAATCAGTGTTTAGTTTGTCTGTTCTGGGCTACTGTAGAAACATGGCGGTTTAACATGGTGGACTCTGGAAGAGGACCCACCGATTCTTATTTTTTAGGTGATTATATACAAATAAAATTATAGTTGTGAATATTAAATTCTGCTTTTGTCATATTCTGTAAATAGAGCCCGCTAAATCTGACACATCAGACCTTTATGGAGCTAAAACATGAGATGGTTTAGAAAAGTCTATTGACTTCAATGGGAGAACGTGAGCTCAGATTATGAGCGATTCTTTCCCCTCATAGTCACTGAAGTAAATATTGGACTAATTTTTCCACAAGCCACACATCTTCTGAACATTGCAACACTAAAAGATGTTTTTCAGAGAAATCAGGAAAAAATTAAGTTGACCTGATATTGTGAGATCTGGCAGCACAGATGTCTCCTCTCTTTTGTTGATGCTCTCGATCTGTGCAGTTTCACTAAAGATGAATTATAACTTAACTAAAACATAAACAGCTTTCATATCCAAACACAGTTGTGTAAACCATTTCATATCATTGGTGGAGTTTGTAATGCGGTATCTTCTTTTATAGAAAACCTTTGATAAAACTTGCAAAACTGGTGAAATAACCCTTTAATAAAAGGAAACTACTATTTCGACCACAGCTCTGAATTTAATTTCAAGATTTTTCCGATGTTTTCATGACCAAGATGCATATTGGAACTCTTAATTTCAGTAAAAAGTCAGTTGAGGATGAAAATGATCAAAATAAAAGTAGAAAACTCCATAAATTAAGCATGTTTCCCCTTTTAAGAGATAGTACTTAGATCAATAATCACGATATGAGAATCAGAGTATCTGTGAAAATGATCTGGGTCGAGGATTATACGTTTCGGGAAATCGTCTGCAGTCACACAAAATAAAAACAGGAAACTAATCTTTATCTAACAATAAACCGGAAGCAGAGAGCTGCTGCGTCTCTTCTGTCCATCACGTCCAAATATCCAGATCCTTTTATTCCGAAACCCCAAACAGCAGCCGACCAACCAACAACACCACCTGCCCCTCAAAATCTGCTAACTCCACCCCTCCTCCCCACCTCCCCTCTCTCCCCGCCTCCCTGCCCCCACCAGCGCCAAATCAAAACCAAAGCAATGCTTTTTTTATCTGCAGATTCTCAGACAATGCCTGGAGGATCCCGTAGCCTAATCTCCCCAATCCCCCGGTCCCCTTTATCCCACTGTTAAAGAATGTTTGAAAGGGCGACACCAAAAACTCTAAAAAAAAAAAAAAGGGGGGGGGGTGGGGGGACCGTGGGGGTTGGTAACATCTGGGACGGTATATGATGGTAAGAGGGGGATGGAGGACACAGAGCAAAGTGCAAAAAAAAAAAGAATAAATTGCATCAACACAATACAACTGATCTTTCTTTATTCGTTTTAAAAATGTGATGTTTGGAAAAATAGTAAAAAAAAAAAAAAAGTTTAAGATGCTCTTTTATTTATTTAATTTCATTATTATTATTTATATTGTTCATTTAAAAATAAAGTGAGTATCTGTAAATAAAAATCACTCTAAAGTCTAAAAATTCCACTTTCTGCTAATAAAACACATAAACACAAATTTCAATACTTAACATTGTCACTACTGTGACTGTCTCAACTGTTTATTTATGTACAGTAATAATAACTTACTCCTATGATGACATGATGTGTTATTTCAACTGTAATTTACTACATGTAATTAATTTTCTGTTTATAGAGCAGCCTGTACTCATAGGTGAAGTTATAGCTGTTCATCATCAGCTTACAGCTACATTATAAGGTGTTATAAACCATGTATTAAGGGTCAAAGTTTGTGTTACTCAGTCTGAGATTTACATCATCATTTAAGTCCTCAGAACTTAAGTATTTAGTAAACATAAACCTAAAAATCAAGACAATTTGCTCCAAATTTAATAAAAAAAAATAGCAAGAAATGTTGCCATGTGTTTCCTGTGTATTCTGAAACCTGATTAGTCTGCATCATTTCACAGCTAAACAGGCCTGAAGAGTCAATGAAAAAAAAACAAAAGTAGATTTTGAAAAGTCAAGGTTGATGAAATAACAAAGTTGCTGTGTCAGTGTGGTACTTGAGCGACACAGGCCCACTCAGACTTTGGAAGGGTATTATGTTTAAAACACTTTATTCCTCCCTTCCCTGTGAAAGATTATACGAGTTATCCCATCAAAGTTGAGTAAAAACGCCATTCTTGTGTCTTTAAGCTCTTGCATAGGAGGTCAATAAGACTCTGCCTCTGCTTACAAGGCTGGGCCGGGTGTAATCTCGCTGAAGTTACATTAATTAAATGGTAAGCTCCTTTAGCAATACGTTCCTAAAAGAACTTGGCTGATAATATACTTAAAGCGTTTGCGGGCTGTTTGTTTCAAAGCCAGCAGACGTTTAGCCATGCGGCTCACGTACGGCGGCTTAAAACCTTCGGCTGCAGCCACAATGAGCGAGCATGCGGCTGGCAGCAGAAGTGAAATTCAACTTATCAAAGGAAAACATATTTGTCTCAGTATGCTTGATTTACACATTAAGACTTGCAGTTTGGTCTCTGAAAATGTGGAAAACTTTGGTTTGGATTTTCAGTTTGAATCTGCAGAGCTGGAAGAGGAAGATTTTGTCCCAGAGAAAAGTTGTTGTTTTGGAAATGTGGAAATGAACTTATACAACAGCATTTTGGCTGTTTTAGTAATAATCTTCTAAAATTTTGCATTAGAGGTTCCTCTTGAAACACACAAAACAATGTTTGATTGTCCTGTGAAAATTGTGGATCTCAAATATTGTTGGTTTTTAATTTTTCGGATAAGGATTGACCATATGTAAGATTCTGGAGCTTTTTGTGCAATTAATTTGATCTATTAATTACTTTTTATTGCCAATTTGTGAAAAGGTTATGACAAAACCTTAAAATGAGCCCTTCCACAACTATCTCAATTGCCTAAAATAGCATGTGTGCTGTGACGTTTATGAGCGGTTTCTCTCTTTTACAACACTAGCTAACGTTACCTTAGAAATTGAGTCCGCTAACTTCAACAAACAACCAGCAAACACCATGTTCAAAGTCAGAGCTAACAATAGGGCCAAGCACGATAAAAATGAAATATACTCTGATATTGTGGTTATAGCTCGGTGACTTTAGCTTGCTCGCTAAAACAGACATTTTGCTAGCTAGCTAACACAGCAACATACTGTCCTGGGTGTCTAACAGTTTATTCATCCAGACTCCTGCTCAGGGCTGCTCTGGTTGGTAAATTGGCAAATACTGGTGAATCTCTATATATTTTTGTGAACACATGTAGAATTAATTTACTGAGGATTTAAGATGTGTCCCCCCCAGAAACTTTTATACTTTATAAAATACTCTGTTGCTTTGTAATGTGGGTGCCTAAATTTGAATATAGCCTACTATATGTATAGATTTCATTTAAATGCTCTTCACTTTGAAAATGTAACTACACACAGAAACCTCTGTTATTGGTCACATATATAAAAAAACCCAACAACCAACACATTATTAAAGACATTTTACGCCTTATGTAAAGAACTGATTGAGCAAACGACCGCTGTCATTTAACTATAAATCACATTAAGTATAGTCTGTATAAATTTTTTTCTATATAAATCATCAATAGTTAAATGTGTACATGTTGAGATTTTTAAACCTTTTATTTTACCTGATCTCAGTGCGATTTTTCACCTTTTCACTAAGGATTTAGCTTTATTATTTATATATAATATTCATGACATCCCTCAGCTCTCCACTGGGATTTTGCAGTAATTAACAACATTAGTTTGGAGATCTCCTCACCATCCACTGACAAATTAAAGACTGCCCATTACTAATTAATACAAGTGAGAAAACACTGGAAAAATAACCTTTAAATACCGGGAGGCCTGCTTAATTATGCAAAGTGGGGACAATTAATACTTCAAACTTACATGTAAATCTGTTTCACGCAAAAAAAAGAGACAAATACTTTAATGCCATGCTGATGCTCATTCAGGGAGGAAGAACAAGAATGTGTTCCAGCAACTTTGTGGCACCAGACCCCTGCCTGCAGCCCCAGCCCCCCCATCGTCCATCAAATATCAGCCCTCACAAATCAATTTTACACATGATCGCAACCCGCGCCCTCCTGCCCGGCGGCCCCTCCCCTCCAATTAAGAGTCCACATTAGCATATATATGATATCAGTGGTAAACATCACTCGGCTGGTAATTCACAAACGCTCATGGATAATAGGAGGGTTGAACACCTATTAACCCCCGGGCCGGCAGCACAGAGGCAGGCTGGGAAATTCCCCAACCTTCTCCCGGAGGAGCTCCGACTCTGAGAGCAGGGAGGTGGAGACGACAGGCTTTGATGAGTACGGAGAGCGTGTTGATGGAGGAAGTGGAATGATGTCACTCTGGTTAACTGTGTAAGCTGTGTGTGTGTGTTGCTGAAGCAATGTGTTGAAGTGTTGCTGCCATCTTGGAGCCAGAAAAATGCTAAATTGGGCAAAAGAAAGGACTGTGATAGGCTGAGAGACTTCTCAATCAATTTAACCAACTCTCTGTCCCCAAATCAAACCTCTCACTTTATTTTTTGACTGCATTAAATTGTACTTTATCATTCTTAACATGTCAGAACAGCTGTGTCCAGTTTGATGTTTCCTGTTATAATTTAATCACCCAGCCAATCATATCAATCAATCAATCATATATCAGTACTTTCCAGTAGTTCCAGTTTCCAGTACCTTATATCAAATATGTTGTATAATTACTCACTCAAACATCTCAGAGAGGCTGACAGGTCGGGTCTCATAGCTTCTTGTTTTATTTGCTTTTGAGTTTTAATTTGTTGTTTTGTTTTAGGAGACATTCTTGAAGAAATGTGACTTGAAATTTTTCATGCCTTGTCGACACGTTGTATGAACGGCTGCAAGTATTATTCTGGACTGTTAAATATAGAAAAACTGTTGGAAAAAACAATGGAGTTGATAATTGAACGGAGAGAAGAAAGATGCAAAGACATAAGCTGAAGAAACAAAAATATGTAGAAACATGGTGGACAGCATGGAAGAGGACGCCTGCTGTCGGTAGATAAAACGCTCATTATCATCTAACAATTCTGATTGTCAGGTTATACACTAATAAAAACATAGTTGTGAATATTATGTTCAATTGCTGACATATTCTGTAGAGCCTCCTAAACCTGACACACTGGACCTTTAAGTTATTTGTGGCAGATCTGTTCTCAGTTGTTTTGTAACTTTTATATCCAATAAAGTCAGGGGAAAAAAGTTGTATAGAACATGCATAATCAGATCATAATCAAACATAATTTTAAAAAAAACAACAACAACTATGCAACACGAACACTGAACTGAGAAATGATTTAACGCTAAAAAGAAACCTCTGAATGTTGGAAAGCAAGACGTAGAGAAAAGGAAAGAATGTGATATTTTAACAATATGTTTGTCATTTTAGGGAATTATTAATGTTTTCCTATTTAAAACAAACTTATGTAATACAGAATGGTATGTAAAGAGCCTCAAACATCAACACATTCATTAATCAAATCAGATTTTCTGGTCTGACAGAGAGATGACCTTTTAAAATGAAAGTTTAAGGTCTAATCATCAACAGTGAGTAGAGACTTTGTCTACCTGCTGTACTGAGACCAGCAGTTATTTATTTTCCAGCTGGCACAGTTTATCACTGATGCTACCAGGCTGCTAATTAGCACTGAGGCAGTGAGTTGTCTCCTCACAATGAACTCTGACAGGGAAACACTGGCCTGTCACCTCTTTAACCTCCTTCCATTGTGAAACAGTGACTTTAACGTGGCGGACGCTCATCGTTAACTTCCCATCAGTCTCCATTATGTCTCTTGTGTTTTCAGGCCGGCTCTTCACAGCACTCTGTCATTGTCACTGTTGTGAAAGTAAAGTAAGAAAAACAACAACAACTTCAGAGGTGATAAGAGAGCAAAGAAAGGATTCCACTTGAGTACGATGACTTTATTTCCCAGGGACACTTCGGCTCATTTGCAGGTTTGTTCTGTATACGTTCAATTAGAAGAAGATTTTGAGCTTTAAAATGGCTCCTGAGAAACAAGTGGGTGACGTCACACGTATAACAACCATTCTTTATATGTTACGTGTTCACCTCCGGCAACTCTCAGTATGTTACTGTTATCTAGCGTGTTAGCTAGGCAGTGACCACAGCTCACCAAGTGGCCTCGCAAGAAGTCACCAAACCTATAAAATGTCTTCTGCTTCTGATTGTTTTCCTGACAGAAATTGTATTCAAGAAACATTTATTTAAAGTACGTTTACTCAAGTACTGTACTGTTTCGAAGTGTCCAGGTCAAAGTCTGGCCCATAATTACTGACACGTTTTCATTTCATGGTGCAGAAATTAAATATTAATATTCATTTCAGCTATGCTCGCACTGATTTCTTGAGAGCGGTTGCGAATATCTGTTTCAAATATAAACCACTGAGAGTGAACGGATCAGTTTTCCACACCTGTTCATATGAAATATTTGTGATTCCTGCAGGCTTCATATCTGTGTGGTCACTTCATACTCACACCATTAAACCACCGCTGCGCTCCGGGGACTTAAAACAAACAGCTTTTGTTTGAGTGGCCTCTGACACTGAAGTGTTTGTGCTATGGTTTTATCTTATGTTGCAATGAGCGACAACCACTGAAGGTGCGGTCTATATTATGGTTTTGGATTAAAGATTAAAGCCCAGTAAAGCCTATGAACAGGCCTAATCCTGCTCTTCAGCGCAGCTCAGCAGCAGGCACCCGGAGGATCCACAATCAGCTTACTTCCTAACGTTTATAATCAGGGGTGAGAAAAACCTGTTGAACGGCAGAAGCACTTACCTGAGAATTAACTCCATCATGACATAAAAATCCAGGAAATGCAATTTAAAAATAAAATAATTATGACGATGGACTGGGTCTCACTTAAACCTGTCTCTGTGACTCTGTAGAGCAGACATGTGATCTAACAACAGATTTGATCATTACATGTATTTGTAATACCACAGGTGTTTACTTTGTGCCCATGGTTGCAAAATGTTTGCAAAAGTACTTAAATCCAGTGTTATGACAAACTGCTCCGGACATGTTTTAACATTTTGTGACTCTGAGTAATGTACAGTTTCAGTGAAATGTTTCAATTTAAACCAAACGAACTGCCGATTTGGACCTTGATCATGATTGCCAATTCATTGGTGGCAGTTTGGTGGCATATTTTTTGTCTACATTCAAGTCTTTTTTGTGTCTTTAAATGAAATTATGTAATCAGTTCATTCATGTTGGGTAGATTCAGGTAGGTTTCCCATGGGTCCATTTTGTCCTCCACCAGCTGTGTATCACTAGAAATGAATGAATCGTCATGAAACTGGAGGCAGAAATGTGTAACGCCTCGCCCTTATACATGTGCACATTATGGGAGTGTTGTTTCCAATTGCCAAGATGGCTAGCCGTGTGAACACACTGTGAAGCTAATCTTACCAGCATACCTCCTCACCAGAGGTAAACAAATATATGGATTTTATTGTTTTGGAGCAACATTGGCTTTGAAGCACGATCATCCGGTTGTAGCCATATAAACACCGTCGATTGATGTTATTCTGTGTCACATTGCTAACCATTTCCTGTACTTTAAGCTACAAACTATTTTATTAATCTATGTGATAATGAGGAGCTTGATGGCAGTAACCTGTAGGTCGAAGGTAGAGCTGGAAAGAAAAAGGAACATCTGAAGTGACTCAGCCACCTCTGGGCTAGAAATATTAAAATAGTATTTTTAAATCTCCGTGATGTCAACATTTCACTTTTAATTGATTTTTAACTTCTTTAACACTATGCTCTGGGTTTAGCGCTGGTTCAGCTCTCGTTGTTGATTCCTTGATTGAGATGTCAACATGGATGCAACAATAAAATGTTTTTTTCCTGCTGAATTCCCAGAATTCACTGCAGAGCTGCTGCTGTGGGGCTTCAGAGCTCACACCGGCGGATCCCAAAGCAATTTAGCCCTATCTTTATTCTGCTTAACAATACCAGCAGAGAAAACTAATTAGGTACATTTCACCCATTTCCATGTTAATGTTTTGTTTGTTGCCATTGTGTGAGGAGACAATAGGCAGAGATGCTAATGAAGGAGTCCCAATAACAGTGTCCTAATGGGAGTCCATTCAAACCCGTTAGCCCAGAGGCCACGATGATTCCCCCCGCCTCCTACCCCCCCGTCCCCCTCAGGGTTGGAGGTATTCTCAGGCCGGTCTGAAGGTTTAGAGAGAAGGCAGGTTACAACACATGAAGAGAGAGGATTTAGGATCCGAGATCAGATCAGACTGTGCATTTCTTTTATAGTGCATGTGTGTGTGTGTGTACGTGGATTTGCACATCACGTAAGAGATAACAACAGCCCCTTTGTGATACCTGCAGTGAATGTTTTGATTTATGGACGAGCAACAAATTTGTTGTGCCAAGGTGACGGCCATGTTGGTGCTGACGAGTGGTTTAACTCAAACCTAACTTTACTTTATCTTTTATGACAGATTGCGACTTTGTTGACTTTTCTTTAAAATGACAAACACCATACATGTTGATTGATACATAATGATCCGTCTCTTGCCGCTGACCATACCATATATGCTGTTTTTGAAATAAGGTCCCATGGGTCACATCGGGAGTGGTGGGATTTCACTGTTTTGTCAGCTAATTGGCCGATCTCAGTTCACTAGTTAGTGGGTTGAACTCAGAGTTCGGTCATGTTTAAGTTCAATGAGTGGAGTTTGATCAGTAATGATCAGCTGCAAAAGTTTCAGTACACTGAAAAGAACGGCTCTGCCTATCACACCCATCAGACTACCAAGGTGATAAGGTGCTATACAACTTGTATTGTGTTGTATGTTGCATTTATTTTATTCTGGAAACTCCTCTGTACGTATAGGATGCTATGGTTGTTGATTATTTTTATGTTTGTTTTCCAAACTGTGAATAGTTTCCCCTTTTCTTCTGACAAGGCAATTGTGTACATGCAAATGTGCATTTGTTCATATATCAGTGTATGCAGGTAAACTATTTACTCAAACGCAATGCAACCCTCGAGAAAGGAACATGCATCCTGCTATTTATCCACTTGCTGCGTGGGAAAGCTTCAGTCATTGCCTTGTTATTTAAGAGTAAAGTCATTTCCATATACACATACTATATACAAATAACAGGTCGCCAACAAGTCTGGGTCTGTATTTACAAATGCTGTTTGCTTTTGTCATTAGGATAAAGTTAAAGCTGTTGTTTATCAGCAGGTCTCACGTGTGGATGCGTCTCCTGAAACATGATTAATATTAAGTGGAGCGATGCCTGCGAGCGACTTGCGCTGCACATACAGCACTCAAACGTGCCTCACACTCCACAATCATCAAATCCAAACAAACCACTCCAATTTGTCCATCTATTTAAGCTGCAAAAATCTCCTTCTGCTCTGTCATTTCCATTGCTACCATGTGTCAGCATCACCACCGGTTCTCCAGCCCCACCACCACCCGATCACCCATCTGCAGGCTGCAGGGGGTTTAAAATATTTGCTCATCGCTTCTCAAAATCTCTATGTATACATCTGATTAGGTCGGAGCTGAGACACCAAACTAACTATATTCTGCTGCCGTGATAAACAATCCAAACGTGCGTTGTCTGACAGCCAGACAGTTTTATTTCAAAAGAAACACGTCGTTCTGAACCTGAAACAGGCTTTAAGTGGTTCAGCAGTGAACACAGGAAGTAGGACTGCTGATGAAATGGTAAAAAGTAATCTGCAGTAATTTGACAAAACAAACACAAGGCACTCGTTTTGTTTTTCAGACCCTATAAGTTACACTGTCTTTGTTAGTGATTGGAAGTTGGTTTAACTTTTAATCCGACACTGACAAGAAGTCCTAAAAGTACCGCGGCGGTGGGATCATGACACCTTCTTCACTAATATATCCACATCTCCATGACAACTGTCACACTGTTGGATAAATGACTAAATGTAAATGCAACTGAGCAAACTTCACACACTGATGAAGACCATGTAGAATGATTGAAAGCTGCAGCAAAAGCTATTGAGAGTAGAGGTGTGCTGGTACACCCGTTTTACTGTATATCGTGGTGGAACATCGTGACAACAGAGCTCACAGCTTCTATTATTGTCATAACCATAACTATTGTCTTCTATACAAACGGCGCCATGGAGACAGCACACTGCTCCGGCCTTCATTAGCAGTTTTTGGTCAGCCACAGAGGACATCCATCTTTTCATACAGGAATAGTGACCAGAGCAGGAACAAAGAAAATATGTCTCTTTAGCCCTAGCTACCTTGACGATGGCTCGTGCTGCTAATGTAAGCCATTCATGAAAACAATAATCAGTGTCTGCCTGTCATGTTTATAGTGTTTGTTCTGTGAAGTACACAGAACAGTAAAGATATAGTTACTATATCAATGTCAAAATAATTTTCTGGGAGTTCTTTGTCCACAAGAATCGTAAAATAAACCTTAACACTTTCTGTGAAGACCACATCTTTAGTTCATTCATAGTGAATTATAATGCATTCATAATGCTTCATGACTGAACAGTCATAAAACATTATAGATGTGACTCATAATGAATTTTAACTACAAGTGTCCTGTGGATGCTTTTGACTAGTTGTAAACTAGAGGTTGACTGATGGAGTTTAAAATACATCATGACAACCAACACACACACCTGAACAATCAACCATAGTATGAAATCACAGTATAACACTCCATGCATTGCCATAAGTTATTATTGTGTGTGTTAAGTAAAGTGTACATTTTGATGCATCTACAATAATTCAGGCTTCAATATAATGTTTAATTGTTTGAATTTATGCTTCATCATCAGTGAAGCCAAAATGCAGACAATCTAAAGTAACAATTTAGGAATAAAACCTGAATAAAACCTAAAGCAAACTTCGATCTTGAATCAATGGAACAAAGTTTGGAACATTGCCGGCAAAATGCTGTAGACAGTAAGCGTGGTGGTCAGTTTGGACTAGATATCCAAACATATATATATATCAGCCAATTTAGAAAACTGAAAGTAAATACTGAACTATACTATATAACTGAAAGTGAATATGGAAAGTGTATTGATTAGATGGGATTTGTAATCTTGTTTGCTTATTCAAGCTGACAGTTGTTGATTTAAATGAAAAATGTGCCGGTTGCAGACTTTTTTATTTAGACTGAATTATGAATCTGAGTTTCACAGTTCATTCTTGACTTTCCAGACATCTCCATCTTTAGAAGCTTTTAATCATATCACATGATCTTCATCAGCACATGATTTATTCTAATTTTTCTCAGGTCTAGAATGAATCTTGAAACGTTTAAGCCAACATGAATGAAAAATCCTTAAAGTGGTCAGAAAAAAGGGGGAATTTGAACAAATACAACTCTGTGACAAACAAGCAAACTCCATGTGCCAATGAAGAATATGTGATGTGATTGAAAGCTGCAAAACAGCTACTAAATGAACCTCATAGTCTCTTTTGTTAAAGGATTTTGTAGATGATCATTTATATTTCTCAAAGAAAAGTGTTTAAAAAAGTATAATTACGGTACCAAACTCGGGCACTACATTGTTATCGATACCCAGCTCTATGCAGAACCTGTCCATCCTCTCCAAATGTTGGACGGTAGCATTTCACTGTCCAAACAGCTCTTCTATTGGAGCATTTATTGGTTTTTAGCCTGTCAGGCATCGAGGTGTCAGCCTTGTTAAAAAAGGCAGAGGCTGCGGAGCTAATAAGGTGCTAATCCCAAACTGCTGCACACACACACACACACACACACACACACACACACACACACACACACCCTCCTCCACCCTACAGAGGCTGAACACACAGGGCGAGCTGCAGACAGAGACACACACACGTGGCTTATCGCGGCTCTCCAGACAGCTGCCCCAGATCAGTCAACGCACTGTGCGATCAATGCATCTGATAAGGAATTAAGACAGAATATAAACTGTACGCGTTATCGGGGAACTCGGTACATGGCCTAATTATGATGCGGCGTGTGTGTGAGAGGATGATACGGCGGGACTGGAGTGGTGCGAGGCTGCAGGAGGTCCAGCTGAGAGAGGCCGAGGGAGGGAGGGGGAGTCCTGTTAGAGCTGAGCAGGGAGAGCTTGCATCCTGGTGGCCCCAGATGGCAGTGAGAGGGAGCATTTTAAAGATCTGAACTACAATACCCAGAATTCCTGAATGGCGACGTCTGGAAACTGAAAATGTTCATGTTCATTAGCTCAGTTGGGTACAAGTCACATGTCATGTTGGACTTAAAATAATGAAAACCAGGCTAAGACCAGGTCTCAGTCTATTTGAAATCAGTCCAAACCTCAAGTCATTTGTACTCGTTCAGTCTAACAAGGCAGTTTACATTACATTGTGCTAGATACATTTGTGGTGCACCAGTACGTGTATGCATAACAAAAAAAGGTGAGTTGCTTTTGCCTGCCAAATGCATGTAATGTCATCTAACAAGTCTCAATTTTTTTGACTCTTGGCCGATGAACTGACATTTGAACATTTTAAGTCCATAGCTCTGCTCGTAGTTGTCACTTCCTCTGGACTGAGAATCAAACATATCCATCACCAAAACTGTGTTTAGGCAAATATGAAGAATGGATTTCAAAATAAAATCCTTTACCAGTCTACGACATATAAAAGTTGCATGACATGACAAACTTAGTTTTTGCTTGCACTTACTAAAAAGCTCAGTCTCCCTAGAAATGATGCTCATGTTGGATGAGGCATGTGACATGTGACATCCATATTATAACTGTAATTGTAACATTTGAAAAACTGAAAGCTCACGTTGTTGAGGTTTTTATACCTTCAATTTAGCATCAGTTCTGTTTCTCAACTTGTTACTTTGTTTTCGTCAAAGCAGCGTCCACAGAACAGTCTGTTGATGCAAAGTCTCAGAAACCTCTTTAAAACGAGCTACTGGTGCCTCTCAAGGGTTACTATACTATAATTTGTCCATTATATGTTATATCCAGCCACGCAGCCCACCATCACCCACCATGAAGAAAAGGTCAAAGTGAGAAACCAAATTGTTCCCATGTCCATGTCCAGCAGTTATCCCTGCGGTGTAGCGGACAGACAGGACGCTTGGCTCCGCCTGATGGTTCGATCATCAGCTGAGGCGATGGAGCCCGCCTGTCCGACTGACCAGACTCCAGCTCTGGGAGAGAAACCCCTTTGATCTGCCTTCAAACTGATTCATGAACACCAACTGATGGGGCGGCACGAAACACCCCGATGCCCAGCCTGCTCGGCCCCCAGATCCCCAGCAAAACTATGTGCTTTCATGTAGGGCAGATTCCACAACACAGAGGGAGAGAGAGAGAGAGAGAGAGAGAGAGAGAGAGAGAGAGAGAGAGAGTCGGGGGTTAAAGCCTGAAACTATCTCAAAATAACATTGTGCCTCTCTCTGATTTCCTGCATTGGTCATCTTGAATACTTTCACATTCATTTGCAGTAATTCTGTCACATTAGGTTTTTGCATTTCATCACCCTCTGTGACGTTTACACTAACATACATTTCTGAAAATACGATTGTCTGGAGTGTTTTAACATGCCACAACTTTATTATCAAAGCTAACATAACACACAGCCTTCTGATAGTGAGAGCTTTTTGCATTTGTATTGTTCTCAAGTTGTAAGTTTGATTTCTTGGCATTCATGTCATTTCTGTACCAGCTGAGTTACCTCAGCTATTGAGAACAGTTCAAGTTCATTTACCAGAGAATTTAACTCTCTGTATGATTTGTATTTGGGATAATCCAACAATCCGACCACAAGCAATGAATTTTGATCTGTAAATTCCCTACTTCTTACTTCTTCTTACTTCTTAAAACTTACTACTTCACTTAATGTATTTGTACTTATAATTATTGTCATGTTTTGTTTTTGTTTCCTTCAAATGAGCCTTTTATATCTCCAGATGCCACCAGTCCTCTTCCATTAAGTCCACCATGTTCAACGGCCATGTTTCTACAGTAGTCTAGAAGAGACAGACTAAACACGGTTTCTAGATAGGGCCTTTTTTCGTGAGTCTTGCGGCCATCATCGTTTCTCCTTCCCACGTAGGGTGATGAATGGTATTTAGTTGGTCCAATTCCACCTCTAAATGCCATTAAATCCAACACAGTGAGCATTTAAAACCTAACTGGATGCCACACATTTTTTTCCCTATGGAGTATTAAATGAGGAGCACGTTGTTTTTACTTCTCATACTCTTCTGGTCATGTCACATGACTCCACCAGCACATACATTGTTCATAATTCCTTCTGAATACCACAAAACACCATCAGTCTTGTTTCTTGGCAACTCCGGTGAACAGCTGCTACTAAAAAACTTCAAAAGTATTAAGTAAACACACTGAAAAATGTTGAAAGTAGATTCAGTAAAGGAGTCCACTGTGGTGCAAAAGTATTTTGTAGACCAAAAGGACTATCCCCCTCCTTTCTGACTGATGTGCCAGGGAGCCAATCAGTGAACTACAATACAACATCAGAGGTTTGTCAGATTAGCCAATGAGTGAGCAATTCAGTCTGAGGAACCGCAGTCAACCTGCACATAAGATGCCATATCTTTGTGAGATTAAGGCTGTTAGAAACAAACTGCAGAGAAGTGGATCATACAGCAGGAGTGCCTTAAGAAGTTTCTGAGGATATCTTGATACTTTTCCAGAGGCAGAACTGTGATCTGCAGAGTTCCTACTCTAAGTTGTAAAGTCCTTCACAGCCACTTTTCAAGTCTGCGGGGTTTGAGTGTTTGATACTCAATAGATAGATTTTGGGTGGAGTATCACTTTAAGAAAAGAAATTGCTTGACTGCCTTTGGAGAGTGCAGGAGGATAATAGGGTCCTGGGTGTGTTTGTTTGTGCCCTCGACCTGATCGGCATGTGATGAGCGGGGAGGTCTGCAGGCCTAATTGGCCTCTTTAAATGGAAAAATGTCCAGAGAGCATGACGCATCGGTGAGTTGGTAGCACCCCGCCACCCCTGCAGCTCTTTTTATCATCATTTTATGGAAACAAACCACTCCAATTAGCAGCAGAGCAGCCATGGAAATAATAATGACCATAAATTGGATGGTCATTGGATGGATTTAAAAAGTTTAAAAAGTCAAAGCATGTGATGTACTTTAAAAGTAATTTACATCTCTCTGCACTATGTTGCTGTGGTGTTTTTCTAATAATGTGATAATAACATGAAAATGTTATGTTGTATGTAAACATGAATTTACACTTGAGATAAAATATACACAGTAAATATTCACAGTACTAAGTTAGATGAAGACAGATGACTTCTGTGAACTAAATTCATGTCAAAGTGGAAAGAAATCAAACAGAGAATCCTATAAAATGATCATCAGTAGTTATATTTCAGTCATTAAAACTTAATTTCTGCCTGGCATTGTTTCCTTGTGTACTCTTTTCTGCTACTTTTCTTTTTTCTTTTCTTTTGATTCAGTTATAACTTTACAGTGTGCGATCCTCATTATCTCTTGTACAGGTTAACATCTTTGTTCTGTTTTTTAAACAGATACGTTCAATTCAGCATTCACCAAAAAATGATATAAACTTCAGTCAGACCAAATTCTGCCAGGTGAAATTTGGTGGGGCCAACATCAGAGGAACAGGAAAAAAAACAAAGGTAAACATGAACTAGCCTGCTAACAACAGCAGTCCACAAAGTTTTAAATCATACAGCGTTTTATCAAACATTATGCTGACATTGACCTGCTGATTGTATTATTTCTTTGTGCATAAAACAAGAACGTGAATCAACGATAAATCAGAAGTTTCAGCACCTCTATATCAAATTGGCTGGTCATTGAGAGCCTCAAACTGTCAATCTGACTAAACTCTGCAAAATCAAGTCGTCAGATTAATTTTATATATGTAACCCAATTTAACAAATTTGCCTGAAAGAGTTTGACAGTCTATACAGTATACGACACCCTGTATTCTTAGACCCTCTATTCAGATCAGGAAAAGCCCGACCCTCCAAAAAAATGGAAGGAGGGATCCCTCTTCTAGACAGGAAAGACATATCATGTTTAGACCAACATGGTATGGACCAGCAGGATGACAATATTACAGATAAATTGGACACATATGTGAAGTGAAGGAGTTGGTTTGTGACAGGAAGTTAAAGGTGTGTCGCCCAGTTTCAGATGTGAATGTCGAACATCCAGTCTGACTACATCAGAAGTAGCAATAATTCACTAAGACATTGTATGAATCATTCAAACCATGTTCAGCCATTTAATATAGTTCAAGCTCATGATGCCATCACATCACACATGTGTGAAAACAGTCACACTCGCTATGCAAAGTTACATTTGGCTAAATTAAAAAGCTGTTTGTGTATTTTGCTAACAATATTAGGTCAATGTGGCTTTGGGCTTTGTTATATTAGCATGGCAGAAGCAAGACACCCATTGACATTAAAGTCCAGGAGGAGTCTGTAGGTTTAGTATTTCTTCACAAAAGCAGGAAAAAGATGACCAGACATTGAAAAGAAACTGAACTATAGTAGGTTAAATCACTTCTGTGTAACTGCATTTACTGTACTAGAGAAAGTATTAAACCCAGTGAAGGCATCAGGAAAGCACTTTGAGAGTGAGGGAGCGGTACAGAGGCCTGCAGGTGTCAATCTGTTTTGAAGCTGCTCGCCTAGAAAGACAAAAAAACGTGGCCCTTTAAAGAAGCAGACCAAAGGGAAGTCGCTGACACTTCAAAGGAGTTTCTGAGCCGTTCGCCTCCCTCCGACAGCGAGGTCACTGTCAACTCTGACGAGTCACCACTCTGCCATTAAGTTTGGGGGAGGAGGAGGAGAAAGAGGAGGAGGAGGAGGAGGAGGAGGAGGAGGTGGGTATTTTTTCTGTCTGCTGGTGTGTGGGAGTGTTTGGAGGCGGTGGAGGGGCGCTGTGGCTGTCGTCGGTGAAAATCAAACAGAGCCCAATTAAACTGATTCTAACATGCCAGTGATCACGAGGAGGAGGCTCACCTGGACTCTCCTCACTTGGAGGACATGCCTCTGCCTCTATGACTCCTGGGACGCTAATTGCCCCAACCAAAAAGCTTTTGGAATCTGCTGCTTCGATGTGCTGGCGGCCACAAAACTCATTCATTTATTTAACTGAGGAACTACCATGAAGTATAAGAACTTACAGATATTAAACTGATACCACAGCTACAATAGGAGTTTAGTGGTATATGTACAATCAATAATGCATTGCATGTATTACTGAACAAATGTGCTGAATGCATTTCCATCCTATTAAAACATATTAAGAGGGAGCTTTATTGTGAGAAACCTCAAGTTTTAGGACACGGTGATTTGTGGGATGAATGAGGATTTTTCATTATTTTCTGACATTTTATAGACCAAACAATAGACCACAATTGTTAGATTAATTGATAATGATAATAAATAAATCATTAGTTTAGTAGCAGCATTCCTTCATAGTGGTAGAAAACTTCACAAGATTTTTAAATCCAGGTTCAGCTGTGCTCAGTTCAGATCTGGAAGATCTAACTTCTTTGGCTTCATGTGCCACTGAATGAAGCCAAAGAAGTTAGATCTTCCAGATCTTACTTCCACACATACTTCCACATTGTGTGCCCCGCAGAGTAAGCATATGAGAGACTTCTGGTCTGGTTCTCTGATAACTTGAATGGGAAATGTGCAGCTCTTCTGTGACACTCAAAACAAAGTGTCCACTGTTTTACAGAAGCTTCTTTTACAAAGTTAGCTGATGGATAAAAAGGCTTTTTGGGTCATTGTGCCTCATGTGACCGACGCCTTTGCTGTCATTAGGTGATTTGACCACTCTGTCGAATTGGCTTCAAAGCCCGGTGCTCTTCCTGCAGGCTTGGTAAAGATCTGTAGAGGCCACACTTGACACAACAGGTCACATGTTGCTGTGTATTATCCCAATTTGAGTAAGTCTTTAAGGTGGTGAGTAAACTTTGGTATTATTATGTGAAAACCAAGGAAAGATGGCTACACAAACTCAAACTGCATCATGAGGAAGTTTAGTGGAAGCCACCAAAATAACAAATCTCCAATGTCACCAATGTTACAAAGAGTTGATCATGACACTTTGAATCAAATGTCACTGAAGTTCCTTCATTCCATCAAACAGAAACACAAATAAGAGTCATCTTTTGCTCCAAACGTTAGCCTTCTAATTACCAATTTTCTCAGAGCAGGGGGCCTTGACATCACACAGGAGTCTATCTCTGGTGTCAGTATAGATTATGGAGCCCACCTACAGGGAGTGTCCGCCAAACAGTACAAAACAATTAACGCTACTGCGCCGCTATCAAAGGCTCGCAGAGAAAACAGTGAGCCACGCATGGCTGGAGCAAGGGCTCGACAGAGAGAGAAATGAGTGTAGTCACATCAAAAAGCAGCGGAGCAGGAGTCTGAATTAGTACAAAAGGCTGCAATTAGCACGGCACATTAGGAGCACATGGCAGGGCAACTCCCTCACAGCGCTGTTTGGGACGCACAAGACCCGACTCCGCCTGATGCTCCACATATGGACAGTTTATTTACAAAAACACATACAAAACCATGAATGAAGTGCTTCATACCAAATGAGGTGAAACAAGGATACCCGTGGAAACAGATCCATAAAAATATATATTTGAGGTTTAACTACCACAATCCATCTCAATATAGTTTTATATCCCCTCTCATACTTCTGGAGTCTGAACAAGAACTGGAAGCTCTGTGTTGCGTTTTGTCTCATTAATATTAACCCACAGGTAAAAGGGTCTAGGGGGCCATGCTGGGTTAAGGTTAGGCTGACTGTATAACAGGGACTTTACAGGCTTAAATAAGTCCTGACAGCTTGTTTAATGGCACAGCTTCAGCACTGTGATTCAGGAAAACCCGACTTAAAATCAAAGATAACTGGATAACTGACTTATCTCACTTCATGGTCCTGATGCCTACTGTAACTTCAAGTTTAAGGATTAGAGATATGATAGATAGACAAAGTTTGAATTTAGGTTCAAACAGCACATTCTAAACATGGGCAAAAATCAATATAACTACAAACTATCCATGTCCATATAGTACTTCATTACATCCTATTGAAGTTCATTATACATGTTGAAGTTGGACTCCACAGACTGTAGACGTAAGATATGAAAGGCCTCATGTTCACCATCAGTTTAGCATATTAGCATGCCAACATTTGCTATAGCAATAAACAAAAGCCACGGCCAGAACTGATGGTAATGTCATTAATTTTGGACAAAAAGAAATGTTCAGTAAATTATGTCACTATAGGTTGTTGCAATTCTTGAATGTTTGTATTTAAATTTAATGCATTAATCCAATAGTTGTGAGGAATTTCACTGAAAACCTCAAATGTCAACCTGAAGGTGGTGCTAGAAAAAAGCAAGATTCACAAACACATAGGCTTAGGCTATCTTTTTTTGCTTTCTTTGTCTGCATGTAGCGTTAGCAAAGTAGCATCACAGCTGAGCAGACAGTGGTGCAGAGTTAGTGGTGTCTTCACGGCAGGTTGCTAACTAGTTTGTGAAACACATGGCTGGAAGGTTAATAAAGAATGAGTCTGTTATTTTCCCTTTTCAGTATAACTATAATCTCTAACTCTGTTCCTGAGAACCGACATGTCACTCATGTTTATCACGTTTGATATTTTAAAAAGGTAGCTGGGCAGCTAGTACAGTACGTAGCAGAAGTACAAAGCCTTGTTTTGATCTGCTTCTGTTTGCCGTGTTGAAATTACTGCATCACACCGTCAATACAACACTCAACACTTCCTGAATCTGTTTCAAATTAAAAGCTTTCAGTGGACAGCAGCATTTCATTTCTAAACAAGGCTTTTATTTTGAAACATTTGCAGGAACATCTTGGGAAAAACTAGTACTCTCATTCTTGGCTCTTGGCTCTTGTTATGTTCCACTCAGGAGCAGCTGAGTCACATGCAGCACCTCGAGGTCAAATTCAGTTTTAGCGGTCCAGTACGGTCTTTGGCTTAATATCAAGATGCTTTGAAAATGTTTACATCAGCCCAGGCTTCAGTTCAAGTTCTGGTCAGGTTGTGAGCTGTAGCAAGTAGTTGTTGTACAGCAACGGCCACATGAATTCAAAAATCTAATAGTATGCAGTACATACAAGTGTGCACAATCAAAGGGGCTAAAACTTGTTAACACACCAGTATGACCCTTTAAATTCTTGTTTCTGTGCACTACTAAAAAATCTACTGAAAATTCACTTTGTATGAAAGTCAGAACACATACAGTAAGAGTACATACAGGGAGCTCTTGCAGCAATGAACCTTCTCTCAGGTATTATTCTTGTTGATGTACAACAAAGTAACATCATCGCCATGTGTTACCTCAGATTACACACTTACATCTCAGTCACTGGGAGGCAGAAATGCCTATATTCTTTACGTTGTCTGTAATAAAACAGTACAGCCCTGCAGGCATACTTAGTCTGAAAAGCAAAATGCTGAATAACGTAATGACTCTCATAATAAAGGGTCATTTGCTCTTTGCCGTGGATAATGTCAGACATCATTAATGACATGTTGCTTTGAAGCCTTATCGAGTGCTGGATTAGAGAATGAGACGCCGAGACGTCAGGATTCAGGAGAGTAATCTTGTTATGACAGACAAACATCTTCCATGCTCCCACTCATTTTGTTCTTCATGTCGTCGTCAGCAGAGATGTTACACGTATGCATGATATAAAGCAGTTCAGAATACAGCATTTATTATTTTGTTTTCAAAGGATTTTCTTTGTTGAAGTGTGAAATAAACTAGTTTGAACTTCTCCTGATTACTGAAGCCTCACAGCGGGACGAACAATGGTACTATTTTCCCTCTCAGCTGGTCCAGAATGTCAATATTTTAGTGGTATTTTTTAAATTATAAGCCAATGCCAGAGCTTCTTCAGTATTTGCAGGGCAAACAGGGAAAAATGTGGTTAGAGCTGCTAAAATATGGTCATATTATGTTAGGGTTAGGCAGCTAAAACACTTGATTAATGTAAGAAACATTAAAACTCTTATTTTTATGTATTTATTTATTTTAAATGGAAATATGTGGACATAACACAGCATTTCTGTCTTCAACACAGTTTTGTTTTATTTTTTATAACCTTACAAATTTTATACATACATGTTTTCTATTGATTAGCCTGAATAAGACATGAAGATGAAGTCAGTATTTCCAGGGTAAAAATAGCAATTTCAGGGAACAAATTTTTTGGGGAAACTTTACCTTTGATACATTTTATAGTTTATACCCTGCATGATGTTTCATAACAGTTTGATGGTATTCAATCATTTTTATTTTGTTTTTCATTCTGTCTTTGTATATGTGTTATCCTGTGTATGGTCAAAACTACACCGTCTTTGTGGTTGCCGTAGAAAATCACGATCATTGTCTTCTGACTCTGTTTCATGTTAGACATTACTGTGAGAGGCTGTCCTGTTTCTGTGTTAAATGTGAAAATGAGCAGCTTCCTCAGGGTTAAAGCAGCAGCTCTGACCGCTTCAGAGACAGCAGATAAACTTTAAGCTGCCGGCTATCGCCCCCTGTTGGTCGTCCTCACGCACATGTTTTGAACTGGATGGGAAATCATGCCACTTTGCCCAAACATGGTGCAAAGAAGCTTTGAGTTATGAATCACAGAAAGGTGAGACGGTTTAAAACATCTAGGAAACATCAAGGACAGGAAGTGATGTCTGGTGTTTCAGTCTATGCAAACGGTCTTCTGTGGGAAGAGAAAAAGACAAATGAGGGTTGTGTGAAGCCGCAGGGATTGTGACCGCAGGGCCGCGGGGGCAGAGTCCCCCCTGCAGGAAAATAAAAGCATGAAGCATGTTATTTGAAAGATGATGGTAGCAATTGAAGAAATGCATGGTTTGGACACATCATCAAGGATTTTTGGTGAAAATGCAGGGGACACCCAAAGGTGTGAAAATGGGGAAAACACCTCAGTGGCCTTGGACAAAACAGAGATAAAAAACTGAAAGTCCGCTGTTTGTGATCTTTCTCGGGTGTCCAGAACTATCACAGTACTCCAAAAGACTGAATTTTGATGTGAAAATTAAAACCCATGGTGTCATTTTCTCTCTGTTCTCATACATACTGTCACTCTGAAGCTGATATTGCATCATGTGCTGTTGTGTGGGGGAAGATGACCTCATCATCGTAGTGTTTATGGATCACTGGGCCGCTGGCCTTGATTTCTGTTATTGAGTTATAGGAAATTCATTTTTTTTATTGAAGGAGTGGCCACCAAATCCAATAAGACAGTCAGCAGTCCTTGGTCAGGAAGCCTTCACCATTCAAAAGCAGAAGCAATGTCATTCTCCTCCGATATGTCAGTCAAACATAAAATAGGTATAAAGGAGGTGAGTTTTTTTGTTTTGTTTTAATTTGACAAGAAACCCAAAAGGGTTAAAAGGTCAAAATGAGAAACAGATTTTTGCGAGATTTAGACACAAACTCAGAGTTTCCAGCAGCTGTGAGAGGTAAATCTTATCTCATATCTCATGTCACATTGAAGTACATTAAACTTCAAAATAGGTATTGGCAGAATTTGTCTTCCTATCAGGCAGATTTCATACTGAAACACCTACAGAGGATGAACTGCCTGAAACCTCCAACTTCAACAGTCAGACAGACTATTAAAAGAAAGAAAACAGATTCTTTGTAACAGCATGTCTGTAATATATGTCATGTGTCTCTGCCTAAAACAAAAATATGATTATTTTGTGATGTGAAGCCCAGTAAGACAACAAAATTCATATTACCATTACAAAATGAGTGTGTTCTGATCTGACCTGCTCTGGTCCAGGTTTGGTTAAAGATAAAGACAATGGGTCACACACCATCCATCCCTACCTTCTCCCTGACAGGTTTTTTAGGCTCTATGGCATCACGTTACGTCTTTGCATAGTAAACAGAAAACATAATAATGACATAACTTTTAGGCATCTTGATTCTGTTTACCCAGATCATCTACTTGTAGAAATACCAAAGTGTAGAAATACTCAAAAATACTTAAAGGTGGGGTAGGAGATGTTGGGGAAACGGTTCCAGCAAGCTATATTTTGAAAATACACACCCATGCCTTTTCTTCAGACCTCCCTTGAAACCCCGCCTTCGAAGTAATGGAAGGGTCTCTATGGCAGCCTCATTAATGTGATTGGACGGTGCTTTCCCATGATTTCGCCCTCTAGACTGGACTAAAACATTTCATTTTTTTGACAAACCTTCTATTTTACTGGCTGCAATGGGGTCGTGAAGAGGTTTTCAAGCAATATGGTAAAAAATGGTCCAGAAAAAATCTCCTATGCCACCTTTAAAATACAAAAGTGTTAGCATCGGAATATACGTACAGTATCAAAGGTAAATTATATTACATATTACATTATTGATGAATTGATGTGTAATGCTGCGGGCAAAGCTGGAACTCATTTTAATTGTATACTGCTGGGTAGCTCACACAAGATCAACAGAAATCAGCAAAAGCTATTATCTATTCTATTATCTATTATTATTTTGATGTCATGATGCAATTGTTTATAGCGTCTAACGTTATTCTCCACTCACCATTTCAGCGAATGGTGGGAGGCTGTCACTCATCGCGTCATACCTGTCGGCACACGTCACTCAGTGCGTGATGTGACAGCTGAGCCCAAAGATGATTTTGATTTGATTACCACACAAACACAAGTCTCAGCTTCCCTATAGCAGCTTAGTTTTGGTTATAACCTATAAAAAAGCTTATATTTTTTTAAAGAATGTAAGTGTTTCACACAACAAATGAGGGGGTTTGCCCGGCTACAAATAAAGACAGGTACTTTTAATTCTCCCAAAATATATTGAGGCTGAACTTGCTTGGGGGCCCCCTGGTGGCTGCAGGACTCTATGCATCCGCATAGTCCGCATATAGCAAGAAACGTCCCTGGCATGAAATATCAGAAATCTCAAAATTATACTTACATTACTACATACAAATACACACAAGGAGCTGTGTTTACGAGTGGGAAGCCAGTGAGGGATCATTTCCCAGTCGCACAACAGTAGAGGTTGAAACAGAGTTTATGGCATGAATGGTTCACGTTAAGCACTGCCTGCTGGTGAAGATTATGGGATGGAAAGAAGCTGTCAGAGACACCAGAGGATGCATGAGTTTGTCTGCAGCTCTCCAAACACACAAGGGGTTGATGATGAGTCCCACTGGAGGTACCTACAGCTCAGGTTTTGATTTGTAGTTCAGCACCAGTAGCCTAGTAGTAGTGCAGGTACATTTTTGAGGAGTTTGGCTCTCTGTAGCCTCAGAGCCAACAAAGACTTGCTGGTGAACAAAGTGCAACACCAGCTTTTCTCAGGAGTTGATGGCAGCTTTTTTAGATTGGGTCATATTTTAGTCATTTTTATCCTTTTAGTTTTAATCATTTAATTTTCTTATTGTAATCAATCTGTCATACAAGACAAATACCCATAAAATACCTATAAGAAATAACGTTTTGTAGCTGTCGCAGGCATCCATTGCCTTCATCCCCCCAAGTATACAATACCTACACCCAGTTTTAGTCATCAAAAAGTCTTATTTTAGTCAACTTTTAGTCAAAACATGTTTGTCCTTTCTGCCAAATTATAAATAATGTCTCTCCACAGATCTTATCTTTTTTCCATCAAACCCTTTTTGTGTTGAACTGATCATGTTGTTGTCACAATCATCAGTTTCTGGAGCAGGACCACACCTCAACTGTGCCACGTCCAACATTCCTATAAATACCTGCCTAACCTTCTCCACCTCTTTCGCTCTCATATTCTGCTCCCCTCCCCCCACCCCATTTATTTCTCCTACCTGTGCCTCTCCTTCCTACTCACTGTAGGGTCCTGAGGAGGTCGAGCGTGCCCAGGTCCTCTGCGCTGGTGGATTCCTCATCGAAGCTTCCCCACAGCATAGTAACAATACAAAAGTGCAAAAGTAATGAGCAATGAGATGCACAAATATGTCTTTGTAGTAAATATATATGTATGCATGTTTATATATGCATGTAGAGATACTTTTGGACAAGGTGGCTGATTATTGAGTGGTACATCTATTTAATATTTATTTATTTTGTTGGTGCTTCATTTGTGCATTCTTCTTTCCCTATTTACCTTGATTACTTTTTTTGGCTGTCTGTGAAGGATGGGGTATGTGCCTGTATCAATATTTATTGAACAAAAAACTACAAATAAAGTTGAGAAGTTCAAGCTTTGCTCATAATGTTTTCGTTTAATAAATCATTCACACCTATCTTGTTACCTGGGAATCTTTGTTTTTAACATTCATTTGCTTGTTCACCTGCGGCAGTGCCAGCTAGCGGCCCAGGTGTTCAGTTTTCATACACACACCAACACGCAACCTCAGCATGTATAAAGAACCCGAACACACCTGCACACATCAACAGCATTGCATTGTTTATGTTTTGTTTATGACAGCCTGACAGATTAGACACACAACTGGGGAAAAATATTGTGCATTTTTTTTGAATGTCCAATACCTCATCATTAACATTTTAATTTAATCATCTCATCAATGAAAACAAAACATGCTTTTTTATCACAGCTCAAAGATCTTTTTTAAGCTCATCGACGTCTTGTTTTAGCCACGAAAAAAGGTGATTGACAAACATGTTTTGACATAGTTAAATTAACACTTGCTGGTGGAGACCAAACCAGAACTAAAAGGAGAGTTAATATTCACATTCATCAGGTGGACATCACTTCATTTATATCTGCTGGAAGAGTAAATAGACCATTATCTGCTAACATGAGCCAGAGCAACTTTACAGGGCGATAAAATGTCAGGACTGTGTTTGTGTCTGTTTGTTTTGAAGCACGAGAATGCAGCTTCGGGGTTATTTGAACATACTTCTTCCACAGGTACTGAATATTGCAGTGAAACATAAATCACTAATGTCACATAGACGCAGATGATCTGACAGGGTTTAGGGCCAAAGCACAAAACAGAAGTCTTTGGGGTGAACACAGGGGCCGAAACAAAAATCCTCCAGATGAATGTACGCAACTCAACCTGCGTGACTCACTTCATGAAATGTAAACTGATTCAGCAGGAAAAGGTCGTTCCATATCTTATTGAGCAGACGGAGGGAAGGGGAGCAGTCATTTAATTAAAATGTGATAATAGGTAGTTCGGTTCATGAGGGGGCTAAAGCCTCCTGGGTTAAAGGTGCAGTGTGTGTTCCTCTGGATGTCTTCGGCCCCTGGAGCAGGATTGATCTTTGGCTCGCACAGGAGAGCCCAGCCTCCTCTGGGCTTAAGGGCCACACACCTGTGCATGCATCGGGGCCGGATAAGCCCAGATTAAGCTAAAGTTACCAGCTCTCTCCCTGCAATGTCATTCAAAACCTCAACGGCAACCGCGCCGCGGACAAAGCGCCTTTTGGGCTGTCCTAATAAACGCCATTAGCTTTGAGACATCAAACATGGAGGATTATGGGATTTTCTGGCCCGAAAAAAGATGGAGGGTCTGGGGGACTCCCTCGCTCAGCCGTCCTTTCTCTGCAGAGATTACGCTACAATTTGTTTTCCTTTTTCCGCCATTTTGTATGTCCCTCCTCCTTTTGCAGATTCCACACAAAAAAAGTGGTACAGTAATCCCCTGCAGATGAAACTAAGAGCGCAGTAAAAAGGAAGATTACACAGGGCTTTGTAAATTGTTTCTATACACATGTGCAGATCTGTAGAGACTTAACACAAGAGCTGAACACACACACATACACACACATACACACACACACACAAGAGATGAGCATCGTTTCTGTGCGCTATTCTTACTCCACTTCTGTTGACTGAAAACATGAAGGGGTTTAGCCTTGCAGAAACTGAAGTCAAGCAGTAGATACAAAGAGAAATAAAGATCGGGATAAACAAAAGGGCGATGACTGATGATTGCTGCCTCTAGAGCGAAACTGTGTTGAGGGGATCCAGTTAGTATTGAGCAGGTTGATTGATGTTTTTTTTAGGTTAAAAGTTGAGGTACATTTGGTTAAAAAGTCACATGTATTACACTGTTTTTTTTTTTTTTCAAAACGAAGCAGCTCACAAATATAATCCATTTAAAGAAGTAGTTCAAAATATGGGGAAATATGACTTGATTAAATGAACTATTGATATCACGATAATAATACACATAATGTTGTGTAAATAATCCAGCGGCTCTTCAATCATCTGTTTATTTCTGCTCTCTCTTCGGTGTAACTCCTTTGCCAAAACACATTGAAAGTTAAAGATGAATATCGCAATAATATTTTTATTGTGAATTCTTTTGGACATGATAATCATGTAGTAAAAATATTGCCACAGCCGTAGTCTAAAAGTAACAAAATCCACCTAAAAGCACCTCTAAAGTTCTCTCAGGTCTAAAAAGATTATTTGCTTTTTGTACTGGGTTTATGTGTCGGACTATTTCAAGGCAAACACAGAATAATCTCAGAAGTTATAACATTTTGGAGATGTATAGTTTTCACATGTTTAAAAGTAAATTCCCAGTCAAAGGGTTAGGGTTAGCGACACATTCAGATAAATCCTAACAACAAGCTGCTTTTTCCACTGACGTATCTTCAAATATGGCGTCAGGTGTGGCTGCTATAGGGCCCATACAGACGCCATGACGACACCTATAGTTTATTTACCCGGCTGTGACTTAGGCGGTCTGAACAGAATCATGTGTACATACTATAATAATGAGTGAGGCCTCTCCCCACCTGAACAGAGCCATAAGTCAAGTCGTCCCTAACAGGAGTCAGAGGTTGGGCTGCTGCTAATCCATGTAACACTAGGAGAATAATCCTCAAGGCTGTGGCCTGCCCGCTCTACAGTTTTCTTTTCCCCTTTTGTTTTTCTGGTAAGTGATCTTGGAAAAATTTTTCAGTGATGGCCCCCAGTCTGCCGAGAGAGGACCGGGGTCCCAAAGACTTTGTTGACTTTGTTTTACTAATTTGTGTGTCGTGTTCCTCCTCAGGCAGCACTGCTGCTTTAGAAAACAACAAGGAAACGCAAATAAGTGAAGGCATCACACGCAGAGGAGTGCAGACCAGTTCAGTGGCTCCTCCACAGACAGATGAGTGTTGGTGATGATGTTTTGGAAACCAGTATGTTCTTCAGCATCCCACTGCATGCCAATGGTGCATCTTTTAAATCTAATCTCCACCTTTTAACACTTGATACTTCTTCAGATAATCCAGATAATCTGTATTATACAGGTCATAATGACAAACTGGGATTCCATTAATCCTGATGGGAGCCGATCACATCATGCTGTACCGAGGCAGCTAATCTAAATGAGTGTAATCCTGGTCATATGATGGACAGATCTTTTACTCAAGCAAATAGATTCTGTGTTTGTACATCTTGTAACGTATGGATCTGGTTGATTCGTGATATAACTCAGATAAGATAATATTAACCACAGATATTATCGCCTCCGGTGAAACAGATGAATGATTCTGGCTGTGGTTTAACATTTAGCACCAGAATGTGATTATAAACAGCCCTCGTGACACGTTTCCTAAAGGTGTGTTTGCATTTGTTTTGTTTTGATACAAATGGCCTTCAGGCGGGTGGAGACATCGACACTCAAGCCACGTTCAAAGGAGGATGCACCCGCTTCTCCCCTCAGCCGACATTGCGAAGGTCTCTTCTGCCTTTAATCCTCTTTGACTTTATTCACACAAAGGTCATCTCTGATTCTCGAAATGGAGGAGGCGATGGTTGAGGAGGGACTCCGAGCTGGAAAGCCATGGTAGAGCCTGGACGACGCTGTGTTTGTGTGTGTGCGTGCGTCACTATGGCAGGATCATTACTCAACGATGAAGCATGTCTGAAACTATGTGGCCTTCAGAAACTGCTGTCTGTTCCTGGAAAGTTGCTGCTGTCACTGTGTTTCCCCAAAAGGTAATCAGGAAAAAAGTCGGCATTAAGAGACACCTCACGTCATCAACATTTTGTGATTATAATTGTAACTGATTGATCGGAAATCCGCTGATGTAATTGTGGCACAAAGACTTCATCGGACAATAAGAGCAACAACAGCTATCACTTTGACTAAACTAAACACACCTTCTCTTCTTATAACAGAGATGAGCCTGAAAGAAAAAGCACCATTGCTAACATCTAGAAATTCACTTTTATTGAATAAAACATTGACCCTGAGGGGAAAGGAGCATGGGTGCTATTTCCCACAGCAAATATTGTTTATTTTCATGTATTTATTGAGTGTGACTCTTGTTTAGGTTGTGACATGGGGGGTTTACCACCTCTGCTACATGATTTTCGGAGGTAAGCCGGTTGTTGATTCTTTGTTTGCTTGTTTTTTAACCTTTATTTTTCCAGTGAAGCTTTGCTGACAGCAGTGTTTGCACACACAGTTACACACATTCACACGATGCACAGCAAACGCTGTTCGTTCACTCTCCCCACCTTAGAGCTCGGCCCTGAACTTCAGTATTTTTACGGCACTGAACAAATTGCTTTGGTATTAATGACTCTGCCTTGTCATTTGGTAGCCAAACTCAATACCTAAGGAGAAAATCTCATCAGCGTCAGTAAGCCAATCAGCATGCAGCATTCTTGTACGAAGTTCTAATAATGCTGGTGATTTACATGAGACTTTTGCTCACAACAGACAAAGAAAAGATTAACTTTTTATATACAATTCCTGCTCATGACTGAATCTGTATGAGGACTGAAGCAATTTTTTGTGCATATTGGCACCATTAGCAAATGCTGAAGTATCATGACAGTGTCGACCTTTGAGGGAACAGAAAACTGGAGAGTCCAAAACAGAGGAAGCTCCAATATCAGCTGTACCATCGCTGTCAAAGTCGAAGCTTCTCCACAAAAAGACCAAAGGTTTGTACCCTGTTATGGTAAAACTTTTCTAGACTGAACTTCCTGTTAGCAACCAAATACTAAAAGCACCAAGAAATAACTCTTTATTGAACAAAATGATGCACAATCCTGACAGCACTCCCACTACCACTATTTTGAATTATAAAGATCAGTTTTTGTGTTGTTGCCGTCCAGAAGGAAGGTAGGGCCACTGATTGGCCATTATTTTATATTGAATGAAAGGCTGATAAACATGGCTTGCTATACTGGCACAGCAACGACATTGTCAGTACAGTTGAACTACAGGTAGTAGTGCTACCCAGAGAAGAGCCACGCACCAGCAGCCATGTAGAACAGAGGAAACACACAGCAGAGAAGTGTGAGTCAATTTAGCCAGAGTGCAAAAGAGAAAAGGTCACTTCTGAGCAGAGACAAAGTACTAATTAAGAGGAGCCAGTCCACTGCCTCCACACAGAGGCAGTTAAAAAGTCTTCATCTGTCATAAAAGCCTCAGTGTCGGGACGTCAGAGAGCCGCTGAACCGGAACAACACAAAAACCAGAGAGCTGCACCACTGGGGGGACGGACGAGGTACATGAAAGACGACACACTGTGAAGAAGAAGAAGAAGTCAAATTTATTCATAAGCGACACATTTAGATAAATCATGGCCTTTTCACTGCTCTAGTATGCTCTAATACTAGCTCTTTTTAAACTAATGTAACGAGTAGTCACGCTAACGTTCTTCAAGAATGAACAAAAACACTGAATCTGTAGAGCTTCAACCAATCACAGGTTGTTTTTTTTCCTCTCTTTTGTACAGTAAAAGTTGTAGAAAACCTTTAGAAAACCCATCTTCAACTTTCTGAGGCAGAACTAAGAACATGTTTCTTCAACCTATAGTTTGTCCCTTTGGTTTTAAAGGTCCAGTGTGTAGGATTTAGTGGCATTTCATTGCAGATTTGCAACCAAGCTGCAGAGTGCAAACAACTGAATATCCCTCACATCACCCTTCCAAGCATGTGGGAATAACTATGGTGAGCCAGTGTTTACTCAGTGTTTAGGCTACTGTAGAAACATTGGTTCAAACATGGTGGACTCATCATGTGTGCGTGATGTGACCCAAAGGTTTCCAAACCGCTGTTTAGAAGATGTGGCGCCGGCAGCTGCCATTTTGGTAGTCCTAGATCATCAGCGGATAAGGCGGCCTAGGTCTAGGTCTAGGTGCTCAAACAACCTGTAAGCACCTACCTGTTAATCAAAGTGGCCAGCTGTTAGTTTTGCATAACTTTAAGCCTTAATATAATTTGAACTAGTTTGAGTTATGGAAAAATTCAGACTCAGTACAGCTGTCATGAACCGGGAAAGCTATAGAGACCAAAACTGTTTTATTATATGAGGCTGTAAATATGTTTATTTCTGCTGTGAAGCTAATGGAAACAATATTGAATTCCATTTCTGCAAATAAATCCACACACTTGACCTTTAAATGTGAAATAAAAAGCAAGAATAATGTTACATCTGATTTCAGGAGAGAATTTCAGTCATTTTGCTGCCAAAACAAAAGCACTGAAAAAATGATTTATATTGTCATTTGAACATAACCTGCATCACTGCAAGATCGTCATGTTATCTAACTGGGCAAACTTTGGAATTGCAGCAACTGTTTGCTGACAAGTTCACATTATTAACTTGATGATATGTTAATGCTGTGTTCACAGTTTGCCCCAAAGTTGTTAAAAAAAATCTGTTTCTGTTGCAGATTGAAAGAAAAGAATCGAAGACCAGTGAGCGGTGTGTTTGTAGGTTCAAACTCAGGGGGCTTCGTCGTTCTTGAAATGTTGTCTGCATGATGCTGTTTTTTTAGATTCATCTGCCTCAGTGTGGACCTGGTCTCCATTCTCACCTCTGATGTGAAGATTTAGTGAATGCGTTGTTTGATATTGTGTGTTGCTGCTTCTCCTGATGGTGATTTCGGTTTCACGCAGTGATGTCCAATGGTGTCATTTAGACGGTTCTCATTTCCATCAAAACTCTTCTGCTTCCCTTTGATGCCAGGCATCCAGAACTGGCACTCGGTGTAATTTGCCCTCGCCAGGGTCTTTTCACGAACACACACTGCATTCCCTGTTTGCCCGTTTTATTTGCTTTCATTGTTGTGTGTGTGTGTGTTTCTTTTTTTCTCTCTTCTTCTTCTTCTCATCTCTGCAGTTTGATTGTTTTTCGGTTTAATCACAGCTTATTCCTGGGCCTTGTTTCCTTCCTCGTGTTGTCATTTCATCCTCCTCCTCCTCCTCGTCTCTGAGGGCTTGTTTTCTGTTCGTGCCATGGCTCTTTTCATGTGTCCCTCGCCGGCAGAAATTGTTGCGTGAATACACAGGAGGAGAGAACAAAACAAACAGACAAACAGCAGCCAGAGAACAGATGCAGAGTGGCTGCAAATTCCTCCGTCTCTCTGTTAACTGTGTGACATTGGAAAGAACTGGAGAGAAAAGTGATAGTGCAACACAGTGAAATATCCTTCACAACAAAGACACTGAGTCTGAATGGAGAGCCAAGGCTGCACACACACTGAATACGTAGAGACAAGCTGGCTTTAAATCCTAACATGGTGTGTTACGGCTGAGATTATATTGTTGTTAGCAACCTTTTACAAAAAAAAAATGTGTGGGTGATCATTTTATTGATCGTTTTTGTTTTCTCTTCGTGTTTCTTCATCTGTTCCACAATTTGACTAGATGAACACGATGAAATCGATTGGAAGTAATAGACCAAAATTAAAGTAAAGGCTTCAGTACACTTCAAACTAACTAGGATGCATGACATGTCATTTAACCACATCTAGAAGCAAAAGTATTTATGCCGGCGCCAAAGCCTGCTGTCATAGCCTCTTCCTATCTGCATCACGCTGCCTCCTTATCCTGTGTGTTTTCTGTGCTTTTAGTGTTGATGTGATGAATTCACACCTCCGCACATGAGACCAATCACTGCCTGAAGTGGACAGGATTGTTGGATTGTCGGTTTAGCTAAAAATCAAAAACGTTCTACCTGTGGGGACCATGAATATTCACAGTAAATTTTATGGTGGCACCACTGCGCTCAGTTTCCAATGGCTTGTGCAAATGTCATTGTGTCTGAAAGGGCCACAAACAATGCTTCTAATGCTGACTCACATATGGATTGGTCTTCCAAAACAGCCAGTGTGATCAAATCACATCGGCTGTTCTGCCTCTGTGCTTAAGGTTTGTTTAGGTTTAAGAAATGACTTTGTTAAGGTCATGGTTTGAAGAAACCGATGTTGACCTCATCCGTAAGAGTTTTGCAGTCATACGGCGTCACTCTACTTCTGCATTTGTTCTGTAAGACAACAGTAATTAACCACACATCTACACGAGGTTGCGTATCAGGCCAGTAACTGTGTCGAGCATTTAGACAATGAACTGATGCTGCCATGTTTCTAGTGAGGACAATGTTTGAGAAAAACCATCTGCTATTTTTGCAAAAAGTTATACATTTGGCTCACATTTGGTGGAAAGATCCAAAGATGAATTCATTATATTCTCATGATGATCGGATCATGGATTTCCACTCTGAAGTTTTCATTTGTTGTGATTGGAGGTCTGCCAGTTTGGAGGCTTATCTATTTTTATCCTTTACGCTATTTTGTCCAAAAATCAAACCCTGAATAACAAATAACTCTAATCATCATGTAGATTTTCTCACTTTTTCTACAACTTCACATAATAAAAGCATGTAATGTAAAGTGTTGTAGACATTAGGTAGACATTTTGGGAAGCTAAAGGGTTTGTCACAGAATACCGTCACTTCTCGACTCTCCATCTGCCATCTCAACTCAACAATCTTATCAGAGCTTTTGCAGAAGGGACTCCAGAGAGCAGCAGAGAAAAGTCCTGCAGAGGATGTGAATGTGTGAACCACACTGTGCCGTACACCACAGACCGATAACAAACAGTTTATCAGTGAGCCAAAGAAACTCTGTTGGAAGAAGACGGAAAGCCATCCTGCTATAATCAGAGGAGAACGTGAGAGATGGAGGCGGAGGTGAAGAGGGGGGAGAAGGAAAAGAAGCGGAAAGAGCAAGACGAAAAGGGAAAATAAGAGGGGAAGAGAGAGGCCAGGTGAGTCAGAGGTAACTCTTTATTACAGCGCTGGACCCATTACATTGCAGCGGTCTGAGCCTTACCGGGCCTTTCAACTGGGAGGTAAATTTGAGGAATCAGGCGGGTGATGAAAACGATAAAAAAAAAGGCATTCCGGTATCCTGCCACTGCAGAGGCACTTGACATTTCTGATGACATTTGAGCCTGTTTGAATCTGCCTGAAATTGCAGCGTTTCATCCCAACGTAATGCTACACTTTAGAAAAACCCTTCTTATCTGCGAGATTATGCCAGCGTATTATATGTGGGTATTATGCAGCGCTAATAGTGCATGTAGATACTTCACAAATGATACTAAAAATGCCTTGCATCACACACAAGGAGGATTTGGCCCTTCAGTAAAAGAATACTTCCGAGTATGCAAATGCCCACAAAAGAATTAGGGCTTAACAGATTTGACTCACTCAAACAATAGCATGCGGCTCTTTTCCCAGGATGCAACTGTCCGTCAGTTTGCAGGATTAAGGCTCTGGGTTGTGACAATGTGTTGAATGAAAAAGGACAAAGAGACACCTTCTTTATTACAGGGATATGACTATAAATGCTTCTCTTATTATGCCTGACAAATGATTAAAGCCTGAGGAGGGAGACAGGGAGAGAGGCAGAGGCTATCCACTGCCCCCTGTAGGATAATCCTGCTCACAGCAGCTCTGGTTTTAAGTTTTTTTGGCATCGTCTCTGAGTGGTAGCGATGCTCCCGGTGACATGCTTTATGTGATGAAGTGCAGGACTACTACAGAGCTGAATGGGATTACTGTTCCCTGCATCATGGCCAGGCTTGAGCTCGGCCCATTGTCACTAATTGTGATGAAACCAAAAACAAGCTTACAAACTCCTCATGTCACTGATACATATTCCAGTTGTCCACCAAAAAGAGATTTTTATTGTTTGTGGTATTTTAGGCTGATGCCAAGAGAGACTTACTGAAGCTCCACGAACAGCCTCAAAAAACTTGCACTGGCTATATGACCAGGGTCATGGGACTGATGATGTTGACTCTAAAATGATCATTTTATTTAAAAAACAAAATACAGTTTGAGAAAAAAAGATACAGAGAAAAGTAAAGATCTGCATAAAAATACATCCAGGGGTCTTACCTGAGCACTACAAAGATACCTACACACCACCACCATATACAGCCTATCAACTTAACACAGTTAAAATAGCACACCAAAACATACAGTGATGGGGTGAAGGGCATCTACAGTACACCCCCTGCCTGTATGTTACGAACACAGGAAAAAAATATGTGGGCTGAGGGTGAATTACAAAAGAGAAAACACAAAAACGTTAGCAAACATACGCTGTTGGCACTTCTGGCAGTATGGAGAATGGACAACGCATACATGATGTGACGTAGCTCTTCCACTTCATAGCTAATCTAAAATCGACAAAGACGTGGATCATTGACGGACCTGAGGCGGGCTGAATGACGCCTGGGTGATCAAACAAGTCATCTGTAACAGCACCCACCTGTGGTCACCGAGGTTGTTGCTTGTTTGGGCCAATATTCCTTCAATCCATCCACTAATATCTGTCAAGTACAGGCAAAAGAGCAATGTCTATGACAATCCTTAAACAATGCAGTACCTGGCAACCAAGATCTGGCTCCACAATCAATGCTATCTCAAGGAGTAGGTTCAAGGCAACAGCTACCTTTAAAACAGCTTATTCACTCTTAAAGGGTTTGGACGACCTTGAACAACAACAACAGCAACAGCAGCAGCAACAACAACAACAACAGCAGCAACAACAGCAACAACAACAACAACAACAACAACAACAGCAACAACAACAGCAACAACAACAGACCTTGTAGGAGGAGTCTAGGAGTGTCACTGATAATCTCCTAATGAGTCAGTGCCTATCACAGCTACAAAAACAGGAAATCAAAAAAGTCAAATATAACCTAACCTCCTGAGAGGCTGCAGTGCTCATTTTATCCCACATGAACCAAGTGGAAAAGAAGTGAAACTGGGGAGCATAAATGTGCTCTGTAAATTCTAAAATGTTGACATATATGTGGTTTAAATTTGATTGGTTCTTTATTTTTGGGTCCAGTGGCTGCCCCTGATTCTGTAAAAGTCACATTCATTTTTCCCATAGACAATGGCCAGGTGTTCTTTAATTTGAGAGCTGCATCATGAGTTACAGGCGTGGTTTACCAGACGTAAGTGGGATGTGACTGTTTGAAAGACAACAATGGCTGCTGCTAAAGAGGTTAGTGTAGATGCTGCTAGTAATAGAGATATCAGAACTGAGAGTATTCTCTATTGATAGAAGAAGAACCGCACTGAAGGCTTTTTTGGATGGAAAACATGTTTCTCCTCTGATTGACTGACTCAGTCAGAGTTTGACAACATTATTTGATTTATTGATTTTGATTGGTTGTTATATTGAATCTAGCAAAAGATGGAAAAATAAAGCCGCACCATCAACATGTTTAAATACTGCTAGAGGTTAACATATGTTCATTTGTTTTGGGAGAGGGATTTAATGTAAGTGAAGTGAAGCCTTGCTTCGCTCTTTGTAAAACCAAAACACAAAGGATGTCTCTACGTTTACAGGCAGTGAACAGATGTCACCTTATTGATCCAATAGCTGTTCAGAGTACACGGAGGTTAAGGGAGAGGTACTGAAGTCGTGTCCGGGGATGACGGCCTCTCTACATCTTTTAAAACATGTTTAATCTGAAGCCTGACAGAACGCAGATTAGCCTTCCTCTAATGGTTCAACGAATCCAAAATGTTGTTCACTGATAACTGATGGGTACGAAGCCAATAATGTTAATAAAGTTTTGACTGAACGGCCAATCTAAATGATTTTCATCTAATAATGTCATAATGTAGGCTTGAGAGACCAAATGGACGATGGCAGAAGCTAAAAAAGAGAAAAGGAGAGAGTGGTTGAACAAGAAGCCTTCAGACAAGAGTTAATCTAGGACTGACTTTTAGTCAGCTTGCTGAAATAAAAGCCTGAAAGACAGCTGCTGAGTTTTACTCCCAATTTTTATTTTAGAAGCAGCAATTTCAACAAATGAGACATTGTGAACTTCAGTTATAACCAAAAATAAAAGGATGAGTTCACATCTTCATGCTGGGGCAGCAGCATCAGCTGCAGGGACTGTGAACAGTCGGCCAGTCAGTCTTCAGCTTCATATCTTCACCCACTGCAGAGAGTCGCTGTGCTGAGCAGGTTCTCTGACTGTCCTGTTATCAGGCCGAGCAGCCCTCCACCAACTCCGCGCTCACCAATCACACTTCACACGTTTGGCTAATAGAAAATAAATTGCTAGAGCCACCTAACACAGCGTGCCATGAGAAGAAAAACCAGAGTCTGGATTCCTCTGATATAATGAAGCCTATACACCGGATCAGGTTATTAAACACTGATGGGATTACTCGACCAGCTCATCCTGATGGAGATGTATAAGGTCGCTCTTCCTTTGGCTGTAATCCGGCCAAATGTAGGCACACACACACACACACACACACGCACAATATAAAATATACTGTGACCTGTCCGCGGAACAGCCATGTAATTTTCTTTAAATTTCACGTTAAAATGACCAGTTGGGGCCAGAACTGTAAACAAAAATCAAGCTGCTGATCTATTTCAACTTTTACAACTTAATATCCTCATTCAGCCAGAAACAAGTTTCTAATGACTCCAGCACCAGTAATGGGTGCAGTATGATTATATAACCTTATACAAAATTAGATTTGATGTTAATCAACATTTATCCAACTATGATGATCTAAGTTTCACTGCATTCTTAAAGATAAATACATACATTTTTATTTCAAAGATGACTCTACAAACACTGAATCAGATTCGATTAAAATCTTAGAAAAGTCAGCTACTTTCCAGTAGCTGACAGAATATGGACAGAAATGACACTGATAACTTCCTAATGAGTCAGTGCCTATCACAGCTACAAAACAGTGGAAAATCAAAAGTCAAATATACCTAACCTCCTGAGAGGCCAGTGCTCATTTATCCCACATGAACCAAAAGTGGAAAAGAAGGAAACTGGGGAGCATAATGTGCTCTGTAAATTTAAAATATGACATATATGTGGTGGTTTAAATTCTGATATTTTTGGCCTTATTTTGGGTCCAGTGGCTGCCCCTGATTCTGTAAAAGTCACATTCATTTTTCCCATAGACAATGGCCAGGTGTTCTTTAATTTGAGAGCTGCATCATGAGTTACAGGCGGGTTTACCAGACGAAGTGGGATGTGATCGTTTGAAAGACAACAATGGCAGAATATGAAATTCATAACTAGGTTTTCATTAGTGTACAATCATCTGAAATTAAGAACTGTTCTGTTTTGTTACTTTAGGATGAGCCCCTTATATCTAACATCCTCTTCCACAGAGCCAACCATGTTGGACGGCCATGTTTCTAGAGAATGGTAGTGTTTTTTTTGTTTTGTTTTTTTTTTTTTTTTGTGTGTGTGTGTGTGTGTGTGTGTGTGTGTGTGTGTGTGTGTGTGTGTGTGTGTTTTGGGCCACTGTAGTTTCTGATTCACTCCAGTCAGGAGACGTTGAGGAGAAAGAGTTGTAATCAGCAACTACACCATTAGATGTCACTAAATCCTACACACTGATCCTTTGAGTAAAGGTGTTAATAGAGTACTCCAGCGTTCAAAACCTCAAAGTGAAAGTATGTAAGTATTATCAGCTTTAAGATAGTTATGCATTAACTTTAACATTAATAACTTGTACATTTGTTGTTATTGTTCTGAATAACAATGCCTGTTAAGTGGTTAACATGTGAGCCAGACCTTGACCTGATGGCCACCCACACCGCTACTGCAGGTTCAGCAAAGGCTCATTAGTCTCTGATGCTGTGTGGACACGTTCTTCTGTCTGTGTGTGGCATCCACATGGCTCTAACAGAGCAGATCGCTGCTGCTGTGTTCCATGACACGCTGTCTGGTGGCCTCAGACTGCATGCAGAGAGCGACACACTGCTGATGGAGACAGCAGGACAAAGAGATTGATGTTGACTTACAACAACAATCAGGTGTCTGGTTGTTAGAAGTCTGAATCCTCATTGGAAACGCATACAGACTGCAACATTTATTACAGAGATATCTTTTGGGCAATGTTGAAACTTTTAGTCTGATGGTGGCACAAAATAAAAGAGCATCACAAATGATTAGGAATCATCCTCTGGGGACGATGAGTATCCACAGTAAATTTGATGCAAATCTGACCAGTACTTTTTAAACTTTTCCCAAGGTCTCAGTATGCTTCAAATAAAACGTTTTTCTAACGTTTTCTTTTTCTACGCCAACAATTTTTGTAACTTCACTGACAATAACACAAGTAGGAGGAACATCTCCCTTTTCTCTTTTTTTGCATAACCTCTTGCAAAACTTCTGCCATCTGTACAACCAGATGTAACCATGAATGCTGCATGTGTTTTTTTCAGCATATATAATGCCATATATATAATCTTGTGTTTTATTCTGTAGATTCTCTGAATGCCACATCTATGTTTTCCAGCAATTTCAGTGGATTTTGGTTTGTTTTTTATGCATCCATAGCATTGACAATAAACATTTAGTACTCAGAATCAAAGCAGAAGATGAATGCTTGGTTATCAATACGTGAAGAAGAAATCCATCAGAAAGGATGGAAAGAAATGAACATTTTCTTCACCGATGTCGGAAAAAACAAATGAATTAATTCAGAATTGTTTATTTATTTATTATGAACCTAACAGACAAACACAAGACTTAAGGTAAAACAGAACACAGACTTTTTGCTCATATTATTGATGTATTTAATTACTATTGCTTTCATTTGTATTCTGACTAAAAGTGCTCATTAAAGGACTTAAAATCCAAGCACACACACATACAGACACACACACACATATCCCTTTATACATAGATAAGTGACTACAGAAACAAGAGCTGGGGGGAGCAGGGGATTATGGGTGGAGGATGCTGCCTGGCAGGTGAAGCCCAGCGTGGTTCATTGAATAGGGAGCAATGAAGAAGGAGCACTCTCCTCAACCTCAGGCTGCCAGCAGAGGAAGGAAGCTGAGTGAGGACCCCAACAAACACAACCACCACCCTCTCCTCGTGCTGTGGACAGCTGCCCAGTAATATTATTTTTAGATTATTGATTTAAATTTATTCATCATTATCTCAGCCAGTTGGGGGGCATTTTGTTACTTAGTATTAATAGTAACACATATTTAAAGTGTCAAGAGTGAAAGTTCTCAAATGACCTCTGTCGATGTTATATTACATGCATAAGCATTTTACTGCTGATCCAGGTTTAACTGGTTGTTGTGCTAAAAATTCAACATATATAATTAAACTCATGAGCATCATGTGTTTTATATATTAAATCTTGAGTAAAATAATTAGATCTGTCAAATAAATGTAGAAAATTACATGAAGTAGAAATACTAAAGTTACAATATTCAAATTGATTTTATTACATCACACCACTGCACAGCTGCTTCCAAATCACCAGTTTACAGTGGTGTAATGTCTAACAAGCAGCTGCCAACAGACACAGAGCAACACAATCAACACATAGAGGTTTTTTTGCACTCTCTTTGAGCTCTATTTTTGGTCTCCACCAACTCCTGAGAAAGGCTTTAGCTGCGAAATGCTCTACTGTCTTCACCAGCTGTCTCTTGGTGCAGAGCAGGTGGCGTACAGTGGCTTTATCAGAGTTTAAACCAGGCAGGAAATGTGCAGTAAAGCCAAAACTAGGAGATAAAATGGGCTAAAAAAAGTTGTACATAAGATAGTTACAGGTACAATGTATCACACTGTCTACCTGATAATGTGTGGTTGATTCTCTGATCTATAAAACTCTGCCCACACATGGAGGCATGAAGAAACTATAAGTGGAAAAGAAAAGTCTTGTTTTTTTAGCAGAGAAAGGCTGAGGGAACAAGCACCCTGTAATAAAGCAGAGTAAGGTCAGCAGACTCCCCATGTGACAGCACACCGCCCTGGATTAGCTGCTGTAAGCCTATTAAAGTGGTTTGGACTAGGTGGGCCAGCACAGACTACACACTTCACTCCCTGCACACAGTGATGCAGGGTGGCCAGTTTGAAACTGAGAGGTCACAGGTCCACAACAGGCCATGTGTCCCGCTAGAGTGTCCTTGAGCCACAAAGTCACTCTGAATAAATCAGCTAAATTCATGAATTTAAATGTGGCTTTATGGATCCAGACGCTCAAAGAGGGGAAAATTGCAGCAAGGTTTACACACACACTAGTGTCACCACCTTGCTTGGTCAGATTTTGGATCCGATAGTTCAATTATTCATCTCCCCATGCAATGACCCAGGTTTATAATGGTCTTTGTTTGTGCAAGTGAAAAAGAAGTTTAGTGGCTACTACAGATTGTCAGTTGATCCATTTAAAATTATCATTATTCACCTTAGTGGCACTTTATGCAAATCAAATAAACAGACTCTTGCATAGCCATTGTATTACCAAACTAAATTGCTAAAGTGCCATGATGCAAAATTTTGCATCCCCGACAGTATTAGTGGACGCAGGTTGTTTGAGTGGAGGGGTTGAGAAAAGTAACACTGGCTAGATGGAAAGGACTTTATCATGCTTCATCACCGGCACCTTTGTTGCCCATGGGGTCCCCCAGCGTGGGCGAGTGGGTGTAGTAAAGTGCAAAAATGTGAGGATGAAAAAGAAAGGCTGTTTTAATGTGACTTTATTACAAACCGTGATCAGATAATCAGACAAAACAGAAAAGAAACTAAATAAAGAGATTTGAGGAGTGTGACAGCTCCATGTCCACCATCAGCTCAGTTCTTCCCATCCTCCTTTGGCTCCATGTAGCCATCAGACAGCAGCAGCGGGCTGAAGCGTAGCAGTGGCAGGTCCACGGCCGGGTAGCGCTCCTTCACCTGAGGCCAGCCCTCCCTGAAACCCCGGGCAGGTGGGGGTGGGGGTGGAGGTGGCAGGTCAGAGTCAGCAGGGCTGGAGTAGCTGTCGTCATGATAGCGGTGGTTGTTGTTGTTGCTGTTGAGGTCAGGAGGGGAGATGCTGCCGCTGTTGCAGCGAACCAGGAACGCCCCTTGGTGGTGACGGTGGTACAGCATGCCGGCTGCTGCCAGCAGCATCAGGATGAGGGAGCTGAGCAGGAAGAAAAGCACGTAGACGCCTTTAGTCTCAGCAGACAGACTTGAGCTGCAACCTGCAGGCAAACAACAGGACGTCAGAAGATGTTAACCTCTGGACTCTTTCATTCTGTTTAACTTAAAGTATGGCTGAGAGTTCAGTTCAACATATTGAGTCAGATCATGTGTACCTGCAGCCCTCAAATCGACACAGACAGTTCCTCCTGATCCCAGGCGGGACTCATCCTGGAAGCCAGGCCTGCAGTGGCACGAGTACGAACCGAACCGGTTCACACAGTCTGCATTAATGTCACACAGCATCAGCTGGGTCTCACACTCGTTTACATCTAAAACACACATACACACACACACACACACACACCGATTATTCCTGATAACCTGACTGTTTGTTTTGTCAGCCACTTGTCTGTTAGTTAGGAGGATAACTCAACACTACTCAGATTTTAATGAAATTGGGTGTTGAGGCACAACTGATTCATGCTGCAGACAGAGCTACTGCGTAGCAGCTTTTAAACTCTCAACATTTTCATTCAAAGTTCCTGGATTGTGACCTGAAGAAAAAAAAAAACTTTCCTGGTTTATTTTGATCCCAATCCTTTGAACAGAATTCATATTGAAAATGGTGGGTAACGGTAAGTCTCTCCAAATTAACAATCATTTCTATGTCATTCATGTGTGCACGGTAACCATCATGTGATGAACATGTCCGGGTTTCTAATAAAAGAAACACTGCAGTTTATAACTGGTTTTCCGCTGGTTTACTTTCACCTCATGTGATTCATGTATCACAAAGTCTCACCTGTATGAAGAAATTATGAAGATTTTCAGGGTGTGAACACATTAATGTCTGCTGTACCTGCCGTCGACACGGAGATGATGAGAGCTTCTTTGTGAATTCCACGTATGCTGACGTCTGTGGCGATGAGGCCCTGTATGGCGGAGTGGATAGCCCTGTGGACCTGTGGACCTCCAGGCCCCTGCCCAATCTGAAGCCAGAGGATGTACAGCACGCCTGCGTTCAGCCTGTGCACACACACACAACAAGGATGTATCACTCATAACAGCTACAGAGCTGAGTGAAGGTGAAAACATTCAGGGAATCAACAACCAGGTGTTCATTTGTTTTATTTGGGGCTGTGTATCATTTAAAAATTACAATTACAATTATCATGTTACTCATATTCACTGTTTTTCATTAAATAATCACGTAGCGTTACCCAGCCCTAGTTTTAGTTGACTTTAATTTCTTCAGTGTGGTGTGGTGTATAACACAATAAGCTAGAACTTTCTTCATCCCAAGGGAAATTACTATGCAGCAGTTGCAGTACAAAGAGACAAATATCTTAGTGTAAATACACAAAATATACAGATTATGAATAAGTACACAATTTTACAAATGTACCAACCTTTTTATTCTTTTAGGAGACATGGACAGCGGTGTGTGCAGAGCCTCTAGCTGCTCGCTGATCTACAGAAACACGTCACCCGTCTTCAGGTATCATTCTCTCTCTTTTAATCCAACATGTAGCACATTTAATGTCTTAGCTTTGTTTTCATTAACTCACCAAAGCCTTTACTGACAGTAGCAGTGACCTGGCCAGGTCGTCCCAGGACTCCTCTGAATCCTGACTGAAATTCACTTCAACAGCCACCTCAAACAAGTGATCTGTGACAGAGAAAAATCACGAGAAAGCATCATTAGTGCAATAATTATAATAAACCAATGCAAAGAACTTTCGAAGAAACGTGAATTTAATGTGATTAGAAAAATGTGTCTAATTTGGATAGCACAGAGTTTTTTTTTTAATTTAGTTATTATTATTATTATTATT